>JAUPFP010000011.1:1510796-2128296 GCA_036925085.1 Brachycybe producta | reverse complement strand
ATATATAAAAGGTGGTTTTTAATATCGACATATTTCAAAAGTATTATTTTTTCCCCCTCTTGAAATAAATAAGACGAAAACTTGGCAAGAAGTTTTGAAATGATTGATATGGCCTATGAGATATATTTTACCCATCAAGAGAGTGTGCATTAAAGCATGTGTGACGTGTTAGGTTACAATGAATTTGCATATTTTACTTTGGTATTTTCATTTTGTGTGTGTACTTCAATTTATTACTTTTAGAAATGAAATTTTCTTCTGTTAAAGAACTTGCCACGAACTTTTAGAGTAGAATAAAATGTCATCCTTCATATTATAAAATGGCATTTGATAATCACATACTTCTTTAAAAATATTAAAAGAAAATCAAATGTAATTTTAGATATATTAAGCTTTGTCTGTCTGTTTGTCTGTGTATAACGCTGTTCAAACAAGTACAAAAAAGTTTAAGCACGTCGGAATTTATTTAAATTTAAATGAACCGGGTTTTTTCTCGTGGTCAACTCTATGTTGCGCTCTCTCGATCCAAGAACCCATATAAACGGTTATTTGTGTTTGTGTTTTGGGCGATTTTTTGAAAATGTATCGGTAGTGTCCTTGATTGTCACTCAACCATTGTCACAAACGTTCAAACTATATTTGCTCCCTATTTCTTTTTTTTTTCTTCTTCAAATTGTATTTTTCCATCATTGAAACATTCTGATTAGAACAATATCATGCATTTTTACGATACAATATTGTTCATCCATGATATGCCCACGATCCTTTTTAAATGAACTCAAAAAGCGAAAATATGACAGAGAAAATCGTTGAAGTCAACATTGAAAAGCAATTATACTTGGATTAAACAACACGATCAATATTGGCATTGAAAAAGCTATGTCAGAATTAATCATGTGTACCACCATGTATTAGAAATAAGTTCATGCAGTCTCATAGTATAAAATATACTGTAGTATAATATTAGTAGTTAAAACAATTTGTTTTTAATTTTTCAATTTTCGTTTTGTTAGAAAAAAAAAAAACTTATTTACTACCAAAATTAAAGAGTAATAATTATATAGATGGTTGCACTCGCTTTCACACTAAGGCATGGGCAAGGAGGAGCCCCGATATAAAATGATATAAAATAAAAATTTTAAGTTGAAGGACTGTTTTGGTTATTGTCCACTGAAGTAAAAAAAATGGTATCCGTATGCACTTGTAACCTTTTACGAAAGTCGTAGTAAGGTTCTAACGTAAATGTTCGTACGGTTAAATTGCTTTCCGTGCATTATATTGTGATGGACCTTTTTTCTCCGGATAAAGGTGATTGGCTAAGTCACCAACTCTATTGGCCCGGGAGGACTAGACCAATATAACGTCTATTTACTGTCCTCACTAGTCTCATATAATTTTTATTATTATACTTTTATATTATTACCCTTGGAAAGAATGCGAATATACTCACGAACTTGAAGTTGCAGGTTTGCACCTGTTGAAGACTTGAAGTATCCAAATTTGTGAAGAGCTGCAACTTAATGATGAAATAGCAAAATGATTCAATTAAATAAAATCACCACTGGCTAGAGTTAAGTAGAAGAGACCAAATAGACCAATCAATGGATTGGTCTTTTTGGCCAAACTGATGACTCATCGTCTCTTATCACACCTAAGTGATAAGTGAAGAAAACGTAAACAAATCAATTAAAATGCAATAAAAATCCACTCATGTGGAAGTGGAGAACAATGGGCATGAGGGGAGAACGATAAGGTCAAGTACAAAATAGAATCTGGGTCAATCGGTACCTTAATGTACCGAGTGGCCCAGAAGCTACAACAAGATACAAGGTGTAAACAAAAGTTGGAACCCCCAAAATAAACGGTGCAAAATTAATAAAAAGAGCAGTGGGCCCAAAACGTCTCAATACATACCGTACATATTTAGGTAATAAATTAAAGCAACATCTTCATTTGTTATGCTTGTGATATATAAAAGAATTATTATATATATACTAGTGGGGTAACCTGTCATAAATGACGGGAGCCAAATTCACAGGCAAAAGCTCACACTACGATATATTGCAAAGTTAGATGGAAACACCTCTCTATTGCTAACATTGTCATCCAGCCATGACTCAGTTTGAAGTATTATTTGACAGTCTGATTCTTCAATGGCCGCAAAGAAGTCGGGTACTTTTCTCTATAAACTTCTACAATTTACAACCATGATTTTCATATTTTTATTTATAACTGACCCATGTGAAGAATTTCCTTTCACTGCAGCATCTCAAGACCAGGGATTTGCAGTTACAACTTGAGGTTGAGCTAGGATTCTGCAGGACCCGGTCATTCTCTCAGCATTAATTCCTGAAAAAAGGTTATTAACATAATTCATAGCAATAATCTCACTTTCCCCAATACCACTCACAGGCCCCAACACTACACTAAAAATGCCAACAAATTCTCCTATCCTTTTTACCAACTACTTCTTCTGCATGAGTGTTAAAATGCACCCCATCATAACTCCATTCACCCCTGAAACCTACCATACCTGCTCTCCACTCAATTACCTGAACCCCAAACCGACTAGAAACCTCCACTAATGTCATTAACCCACCGGGCCCTGTGGAAGACTTAATTTGCCTCTATCCACCCTCTCTAGGATTGCACTAACACACACCTTAACCCCCACCCTAGAGCTAACTGTATGCTGAGCTAAGCTAACTAACTTATCTAAAACTTCTGAGCCACTCTGTCTACATAGATCATCAGCTCCTACATGCAACACCACTAGCAGCTCATCTGCAGTTTCACTCCATACCATTCTACTTACATGCTGCTCAACATCCTCAATTTTAGCCCTCAGTAAGCATGACACACTATTGCTCTGGCATTTCCTTTGGGGACAGCCCACCTATCGATATGCCTCACATTACTGTCACCAACAATGACAACAGATCTAGTCTTAGCCATTTTCCTATTTTACTCCCCATATGCACAATTAAATCTCACCTTCCTTGGCATACAGGACACCCTAGCCACCTTATCCACACCTACATGTCCTACAGATTTCCCTTGGGCCCTAGGGACCTTCTCCAATGCATCAAATCTATTACATATAGGAATCCTGGGTGATACTAAAGAGACCCCAACTAGCTTGGGCCTTTAATCACAATCTTCTATCCTAGCCCCCTGGTGCAGACCTAACTTGTGTTAACCTAACTGGCATGGCAGCAGACACAGGCTCTTCACTAGGGGAAGAGCCAGCCTCAAATACAGCTAACATTTCCCTCTGCAAAGACACCTCTGCCTGAAGCCGTGCCACTTCCTGCCTTAGCTGAGCCTTACTAACAAAACCCATTACTAAAAACAAAAACCGAATGAACCCAAAAATTAAGCTTGTAAATGAAATAGTACAGAAAAAAAGAAAAGAAAAAGATTGTTTTTTGAAAAATAGTAATAACTCAAAAAGTACTAATCTGATTCCAATTCTGATTTTACCAGCATCTTCAGCAGACAAAGTTCTATCAGATTCATTAATAAAACCACCTCAAAACTAAAGAAATATTTGTGAAACAAACAAAAATGGGAAAATGGCACCTTTTACAAAAAAATAAAAAAGAGAATCTAATTAAAAATGTTATATGATAAAGACTACTTATTGAAATTGAAATCTGAATCCAAAAACGTGTTCAGCAGGCCAAATACTATCAGGAACAGTCAGGGCCGTCATTTCAGTTTTTTCCAGGGGGGGGGCAAAACTTGACCGACTTGCTAATTTTTGTATATGTGCAGGCCAGTGCTGCAAGATGTGTGCGTATTGCCACTTAATATAAATTAGGTTTTGATGGATTGATTTATATTTGCAAGAAATTTGAAAAAAATATGCACAAACTCTAGTTATAACATATGTGTATACTGATTGTAATAACACAATTGTTTTTCAGGGGGGGGCAAATGCCCCCCCTTGCACCCCCCAAATGACGTCCCTGGGAACAGTTGTGACGACCCAGTTTTGCTTCTTTTGGAGCAAATCTAAATTCCCATTGTCGTCTGCTAGGCACCTGTAAATTGGTTGCCAGGCAGACAACAAAATGGCCAGCAAGGGTTACTGTCCTCCCCCAGGTGGAGCAGCCTGGGGGTGATATATAATGATGGCGGCCATTATTATCTGGACAGTGTAGTGAAACCGTTGTGCCTTGTGCATGTGCTTCTGTGTTGCTCATCTTTCAACAGGTGGCCAAGATGGCCACGAGTCATTTTTTGTCTACTTTGTAGATAGAGGTCTATGACCTCCTCTCCTGGCTGAATTAGCCAGGAGATTCTTCACTAATTCAGTGAGTGTTTTATTAATTCATTGCCTATTGAATAAATTATATTCTTCTATTTATTTATACACTGTGTCCGTGTCTTTACTGGGGAAGTTTCCGCGAGGAGGGTGGGGGTTTACCGGTGGGGTGCACCGGTACTTTGCCGTCCTGTTCTGGCATGTCTATCGTCCTGTCGGCCGGTGCTTCGCGTGCGGTTTATCCACAGTAGGATTCATCGGGAATCTACCGTGGATTCTACATCTTGTTCGGTGGCCACTTGTCTGTTGACTTGCGGCATGGGAACCTCTGACCGGCGCTACCCGTGGGCATGGACGGGTACAAGAGGAGGGCTGGCCAGCGCTTGGGTCCCATCCCAAGGAGGTTCAGCGGTGGTAAGTTGGCAAAATTTACCAGGGTCATTGCCACGGCCAAGTCGAGTCATTACAATGTGAAGATTTAACTTGGATGTCAGAAGTGTGATGAAGGCTGGCCCTTTGGTGCCACCATTTTGACGTGGTAGTGCTGGCTGTGGTGGACCAGCCCCATAAACTGACTTAACTGCACACGACTTCTTGAGAGTTCAAGCACCTTGCTGGACTGTCAGTCCTTCGAATACGGCAGTTTCCAAGGCCCAGAAAAAGGCCTTTACTCTGGGGATCTTGTGTACATATGCATGACGACTCGATGATACTACTGCTTGATTTAGCCCAGCCTGAAGGTCCCAAGGAAAGGGACTCAGATTGTTTCTGAGTACCCCTGTTGGTGGCTGATTGGTGAGCTAAAGCCTCTTCTTATTTTATTCCACTATCTGGAAGAATAGAATTGACAAACACCAACAACACTTGAGGTAGTCAATGTTCTCTTTACTTTCGTATCATATATTTCCGGTTACATTGTTGTGCATATATCTATATATATTTTAGTATATATCTCTTTGGTTACAAACTCGAACTCGAAACTCTCTACTAGGACTGTAAATTCGAACTTTCTAGTTCAAACTTACTCTCTGAACTCTATCTCGAACTGTCCTCAAACATAAGTGGCATGGCACTTTTGTTCGGTCTCTGGGGAGGGGCAACTGTCACCTCAGGGCTCAATGAGTGGCCAACTGGGCCAATCATTGCCCTGGGTTGAGAATATTACCTTTTAAGGAAAGGCATTTTTGGGACTCTTTTCCCAATTTCTCACTGTTCTACTTGGTTCCTCGAATTCACTGAGAATTCATGCCACCCAAGACAGGACATCTGTGCACCAAGGGGTGTCATGCTGACAGAAAGGAATTTCTATGGGGTGTTCCACCATACTGTAAATACAGGGTGCCCCAAGTGAGTTAGTTTAAATGGCCACAAACCGAAAGCAAAGGGGGGGAAAGAAAACTAAAAACGTGGTTTCCAAGATGGCATGATTTCCAAGATGGCATGATTTTCAAGCCTAAATGGCGTTTTTAGTAAAAATGTTATAGCTTAAAAACTACTTGACTAATTTCAAAACCGATTGCTGCAACGTGTTCAGCACACTTAGTTCAATTGAAATCACCTAAGATTAAACTTGAATAGAATGATTAAATTAAGAAAATAGCCCAAAAACCGGGAGCAAAATTTTTATGCTAACACCTACACTAACACCTGTCTGTAACACGTGAAAAGCGGTACTCGCTCTTAACTAAGAGAATTTAAGCCTGAGCCCTGTAACAAGATATCTACATTGTTACACTAGATATATTATTTCTGTTAAAATTTTATAACCTAACGAAATTTTATAAAATCAAAATTGAATTTCTCTTTTCTTTTAAACATTATTCGGCTTTAGTCTAACAGCAAAAATGATTAATTACATTAGAAGTGAGTGACCAGCAGATGATTTTAAAAGGTTCTGCTCACTATCCATTTCAAGTCAATTGATTAATAGTGATGTTGAGCACTGATATATTTTCACCCCCAATTGATTGCACTTGAATTCATAAGAGTTTCTCTTTAATGTAAAACTTCTTTTCTCTTTCTGAAATTTACTTGACCTACCTTATACCCTTTCAAGCTATTTTTTTGTTTTCTCTTGAAAGTTGTTTTATCCACTTAATTTGAAGTCTCGAGAGATACTGTGAACCTAAACAATACTAAGGAAAAACCCGAGACCTACAATTGATTTGTTGCTGTTAATTTTCTTCCATCAGCCGACTTCATTTCTCTAGTTAATGATTTTCATACTAAAATTAGTGTAACACACACAGGAGGCTATGGAAACCTCACCAATATGCTATTAAGGAGTAGTATGAACAAATATTTTGTATAGGCCTATTTGATGTCATAATTTGCATATACAGTGGAAACTGTTTAACATGACATATAAAAGACCAGAATAAGTTTTTGTGTTAAACTTTACTGAAGGTCCATGTCCTTGGTCCTTGGTCCATGCAGCACTAGGTGACGAAGGTTCACCAGTGTCATAGGTTCAATAGATGTCTCTATCAACCACCCCGTGGTATTGAGAAAACTTATGTTTTTCAAGCAATTTTTTTTCAGAATAAACATTACATGCTATAATGCTGAAAACATTTTTCATGATATCTTCAAAAATGAACTTTTTCTGACAAACTTCTTGCGAAAATATATCTTCACCAGATGTTAATGAACACATACAAATGTTTATTTGATAAAAGAACTTTTAAAAGACCATTACTACCAGAGATTTTCGGTTGAATTATTAAGATTTACCCAACGAATACCAAACTATTTTTTTTAAAATACGTCATTTAATCATAAAAAAAACTTCAAAATGAAGTGTCTTTTCTTGAGTCAACAAACATTTTTTTTAATAAAGTCTACCTTACTAAAGTGCCAATGCTGTCACCTCACATTTTCATAATTTCTCAATCAAATACAACATACTGTATATTTCTTATTCATTTTAAACTCAGCGCAAACCTTCCAATCTGCTCCAGAGTCACATGCCAGGTGGGATAATTAAAATATCAAAGCCAAAGTACTTTGATATGAATATTGCGACATGCCTTGACCTCAGTAAAAAATCCAGGCAGTGTTTTTTTTTTCTGTTTACTGTTCCTTGGGATCAGAAATTCCTTTTTAAATAGTGATGATTTTTCCTTTCTTGAAATAACTAATAACTGGACACGACACATGGTTGGAAATATACTCTACTCGTTATATTGATGATACATTTTGTATAAAACCAACTAAATCCAAAGCATTTTCATACATGAATGCAAAGTCCAATACTTGGTAATATTTCTGAACTTCTCAGAACTGTATTCAAAGTTCAAAAAGTGAAAACTCGAAAATCACAACATTGAAGAACATGTCATCATGCAACAAAACCATATCAAAGTGCCTCGAGCCTGCCTAGCTGTGTGTGTAGTTTTATTCTTTTAACCCTTGGGAGGTGCCACTGTCAACCATGGATCAATTTTAGGTCAAATTGGCCAATGATTGACTCTGGTTCCAAAACACTACAATTTTTGGAACGAATTTCTAAGAATATTTAAATAATTTGAGAATTACCTCCAAAATTATTAGCTGTCACGGATCGTGAAAAACTCTGAATTTTGTGTTTAAAACTTCTAATTTTAGAAATTTTTTTTTCTAAAATCCGTCAAAAAGTATCAAGTATCGTGAGATTTCCGAAAAATTTATCACCGAATTCTATATTGTGGTCCACGGGGTAGTTTGAGACACCACGGGGTGCCATCCTGCAAAAAAACTCTGGAATGCATGGCCACACGTGCAGCTGGTGCATAGATGTGCGTGGTGCCACAATAGAAACTACAAGTATTTGATTGGGAGTTAAAAGTAATCTGAGGTTGACACCAAGTATCTGATGATGACTTTTCAATTTTTAAATTAAATTTATATGTACCAGGTATCTTAAAATATGTGAAACCCCATCATAATTAAAAAATATATATAATTTCTCATTTTGTAATTTTTGGGTAATTATTAATATACAGTAGGGCAGGTGTCTTTTTTGGGTGACCAAACTTTGGACACATTTTCCTGGACAAAATTTGTTGCTTTAGTGCAAGTATCTTTTTTATGGCAAATGTCACTTTAGAGCAACCTTGAGGGTCACTTTGAGGGCTAAGGCATATGCCTGTCATTTCACAATAATTTGTCATAACCTTGTGATAGTCACAACGTCAGATATTGACAGTACATGACAGATATTGTTATATGTAATATTCTTTATGATTGACATTATTGACGTGCCTTGACTAGCTTTAATTAGCCGTCTAACTATTCATTATGTTAAGTGTGCATCATACTGATTTAAAATAAACTTTGAAGATGTTTTTTTTTTAATTGTAATAAAATGTAATAAGAATGTTTCAAAAATGAGAAATTTTCAAGAAGTCATAATATTAAAACTATTATGTTTTACAGAAATTTGTCTAGACGACAACAATTTAAAATGTTAATTTTATGATGATCGTTTATCTTCCATGTATTATTTGGAATTTCTATTGGACTTATGAATGGTTTCCATTTTTTTCTGGAGTGTTTAAAAAAGAAACAGTGAAATACAAACAGATAGATAATATAAATAAATATAAATGAAATTGCAAATAATTTTTATTAGAAAGTTGCGAGTGAATTAGCCGCTTTTTATTTGAGCTTTCTCTTTGTAATTTCAGAAATCAATTTTTTGTGAACCCTACCAGGGGTGCCCACAGTGGATACGTCTGGTGAGCAACTCCTAATTTGCCTTTTTTTTTGATTTTTTATAAAAAAAAATTTGTATACAAAATTTCAACCCTTTCCGGGTGATTGAAATTTTGTATCCAAATATTTTTATAATAATCAGAATGGTAGATACCAGTATTAAAGCAAAAATCCAAATTTATTATTTAATCTATATTTTAAAAGAAAGTAGTGTGTTTCAGCCACTGTTATACGTCATATTATAAGTGCTGTTTTTATGGCTCGCTACGCTCGCCAGAATTGATAGCAAGCGTATAATATAAAATGATTGCTCGCGCACTACGTTCACAAAATAGAGGAGAATGAAATGTATTCCAAAGTTTAAAGACTTTGTTTCAAACACATCTTATGGCCAATTGAAACTCATTCACAAAACGTTTATGCAAACAATGTAAAATTCGATCATTTTAAAACTGATGAAAATTATATTTGAAAAGTTATAAAAAAAACGCTTTCAGCATTTTGTCCGGGGGGGGGGGGGGGGAGAGGGGGGATTGGGTACCCCTGAATCCTACAATAGTTATTTGTACATTACAAATACTGAGTGCATAATTAAATGTACTTCTATTTGTGGCTCTAATAATGTTATTACGCCATTGTGTAAGAGAGATGGAGACAAGAACAAATGAAAATGAAAATATAGAAGAATATAGTAGAAGCACTGAAGTAATGCTATTAGATAACTGAAGATACATTTCGTTTCAAATTACTGTAAATATTACAGTAAATATTACATTAAATGTGTTTTGAGAGGGGTGCGGGGTAGGCATTGGTGCAACACGTCCAGATCTACACGTAATTACAAAACAGCGAACATTGATTTTCTAAATAATTTTTGTTTCATTTTTACAATATAATCAAATAATGTACTGTATAGTTAAACATATGAGTGTCTCAGAGGTAAACTAAGTTAAGTCACACAACTTAAATTTTACACAGGGGAGTCATTTGAAAGTTTGTTTTTCTCGATTTACTACGTTTACATGAGAGACATTAGTAACTAATTTTTTCGTCAGATAATAAATAAGTTGCATAACTTCATACGTAAACGGTTGAAATAAGTAGGTAAATGAAAAAAAGCACTACAGAAATTAACCACTAAATCCAAGTAGGGTTTTTTTAAAAAAAAGCGATAAAAATCATTGCTCTCCTCGTCAAACTTTATCATGTGTTTGAAAGTCACCCTAATTTAGTAGATCATGTTGTGCAGTGGCGTAGGCAGCTTTGGGTTATGGGGGGTTTTAAATTTTTAACCCCTCCCCTTTCACAGGCAATTAGAAAACAGGATGAACAGAAGTTGGCTCCGCCCTTTTTATGACGAATGCAATTTCTAATCAGTTGGTTATGTAATCTGATGTCACATGCTCCGCCCTTTTCAACGTCGAACCACACAACACACCAATTAGAAGTTGCCAGACGTCATAAACAGGGCAGAGCCAACTTTTGTTCGTCCGATTTCAATTGCCTGTTCACCTTTCTCAGAAGCAATTTGGTAACGTTATAAAACAGCATTGCTGAACCTAACTATGTAAATAATTGGTTACTGATTCTTACACTTGCACCCTATCTAAAGATCACTAAGATCACAAAGTGTCTTTCATGCTAATGATGGCAATGAGGAACCACAACTTGGCACCTTATCTCATGTCATGCCTGATATAATCATAAACTCCACTGGATTACAGAATTTGCTTTGTAATCTAGATGTTAATAAATCAGCTGGTCCAGATGAAATCTCGCCAAGATTGCTGAAGGAGCTGGCCACAGAAGTTAGCCCTTTTTTAAGTAAACTTTTCCAAGATTCCCTTGATAGTGGTATACTGCCTATGGCATGGAGGCAAGCAAATATCTGCCCAATTCTTAAAACAGGAGATAAAAATTGTCCAAAAAACTATAGACCCATTTCTCTGACCTCCATTGTTTGTAAAACTCTCGAGTATATAATTTATTCTAATACAATCAAGCATTTAAAAAACCATAAATTAATTCATGAAAACCAGCATGGTTTTCGAAAAGGCAGATCATGTGATACCCAGCTAGCAATATTCATCCAAGACATACAATCTGGCTTGGATAGTAAGGGCGAATTTGACTTGGTATTTTTAGATTTTGCAAAAGCATTTGATACAGTGAAGCATTCACTACTAATTAAAAGAATGATGACTTTTAACTTAAATAAACAAGTAATTTCGTGGACATCATCATTCTTATCAAATAGACAACAGCGAGTCCAAATTGATGGTGCTGTGTCAGACTGGGCTAAAGTAACATCTGGTGTACCTCAGGGTAGCATTCTTGGACCACTCCTTTTCCTTCTGTTCATAAATGATCTGGCAGACAGATGCAACAGTACGATGTGTTTGTTTGCAGATGATGCTGTTTACAGGAGGATTAGGGATAATGAGGATAGTGAAGTCCTCCAAAGAGATCTAGACAGTGTTGAAGAGTGGTGCTCTGAGTGGCATTTACAACTGAATAGGAGTAAATGCAATGTTATGCGAGTTTCCCGAAAGCGAGAATCGCTCATGGCAGATTACACAATGGGAGATGTTCAGCTAAGCCATGTTGATACCATCAAATATCTTGGCTTAACCTTGTTCAAGGACATGCTTTGGAAAAATCATATAACCAAAGCAGTTGAAAAAGCTAATGAAAGGCTGCGGTTTGTCCAACGCACCCTTAAACATTGTAAAAAAAATGTAAAGAAGGTCTGTTACTTTACCCTAGTTAGACCTATCTTAGAATATTGTTCCCCAATTTGGAACCCATTTAGAAATAATTTAAAACAAGAAATTGAAATGGTGCAGTGTAGGGCTGCAAGATTTGTAAAGGGACGGTATGCGTATACTGACAGCGTATCGTCTATGCTCCAAGAGCTAGAATGGGAATCATTAGCAGGCCGAAGAAATGAGCAAAGCCTCGCTCTTCTGGGACATTTGCTGTCTTGTGATAACATTACCCTGCTTAATGGTTTACTAACTAGAAATCCTCGTAAAGGTAGATTTGGGCATTCAAAAACTTTCAAAGAATTAATGGCTAGGACTGATGCATATTTTTGGTCTTTTCTTCCTAATGTTATTAGACTATGGAATTCTCTTCCTGTGAATAGTTCTTTGTTAGGACGATTTCAATTTCATGATGATGTCTTATTTTTAAACAATAACAATCAGTCGTGATTGGGAGCAATCCCTCTCTGCCACATGGCTTTCGAGCTGATTGCAGGTGTATTTAATTGAATTGAATTGCTGAGGGGAAAAAAAAACTTTTTTTTGGGAAAAAAAATTTTCAAATGAAATGGGGGGTTTTAACCCCCCCCAACCCTCCCCCTCCCCCCCTCCCCCCTCCCTACGCCACTGATGTTGTGCATATAAACACTTCAAGACTTAGTAGTTTAATTTTGTCTTTAAAAGTTTAGTTTTTAATTTCTCTCATGTAAACGTAGTAACGAAGAGGTTAGAACTTAACATTGTATATACTACCATCTAGTGGCCGATGTGTAAAACTGTGCACTTAACACAATAGTTTACCGCTGATAGAACTTGACAAGCTGATTCATAAGACTAAAAATCTTTTTTTTTTAAATGTGACAACACAGTTTACATCAAAATGTTCTTTGCTTTTTTTTTTCTTCTTTGTTTTTGTCTAAACCTACAAGCAATTTAAACATAGTATGCATCTAAAAATCGTGTAAACTAATAGGGGGTATGGCCTTAGACTATTACTCTACTGGACTGGCAACTCCCTATCTTCTACATGTTAAAGCGTTAAATGCATGTTCAATGGTTCATAGGCAAAATAAATAAGGCAAAAGTGATGCCAGCTCCGTCTGGTGGCATTATTTTAAAAGAAAATCGTTAGCTAGATTGTTTTGTTTTTTTTTGCAAAGGGGAAGACATTGGGGGTGAATCATATACTGTATGGAAAGTTATTTTAGTTTTTTTACGTTTTACTGGATTTTCCAATTTTAATTCTATTCTAGGAATCCAGTAAAATGCGGATAAAAAAGTAAAATGAATTTCCATATGTCATATTCTGCTGTGAATTTGTGTAAATCTTAGTAAATGTAAAATCTTAGTAATGATTTTTTTTAATGTCGGCCCAGTTGTCCGTTCATCTTCTAAGCAAAAAATGGTTGGAAAACGTTGTTGTTACGGTGTTTGTGACTCGCATTTTCCTGATAATAGACCACAACCAAAACAGATAACACTTTACAGACACTTTTTGACAGAACACAGCTGTAGTTCTTCATCGGCCATACTTTTTATAATAATTATATAAAAAAATCCACCCTATATAACTACAAAATGAACTCGTCCAAAGTTTGACTTTTGTATTAATGTTCATTTACCATAGTCCCGCTAGAGGCGCCACTTCAAAAACGACGTCACGAGGATTCAAAACTGTCCAACAGAAAATTTCGGGAGTTGCCAGTCCAGTAAAGTAATAGTCTAAGGTATGACAGCATGTGGTAGAAGATGTTTGAAAATTTTAGCAAATTTGTTTTCTAATAACTACAGTGACATCTGTAGTACAACAAACGAAACTACCAAATGATATGTAGGTGTAGCAGACGATTAGTAGGAGCAGCGGAGACGTGAACATTTTTGAATTTGAATTAGAATAATTACTCTGCAAGCAGCTCAGAAGGCCTGTGGCAGACGTACCACTTAGTCCAAAAGGAGCATAATCTATCAGTAGTTTGGTGAAGTTTAGGTGGTATTAAATTCAATTAAGCTTGAAATGTATATTTGGCAGCACTGCAAACAAAAAGCGGCTTTAGTATTCTGTTTAGAATACTATTGATTTTGAAGAGCGGGTTTTATATGCTGCAAAAATAAAATACTGCGTTCTATTGACCAAAATGAAATTGACCAAAGCTATCACCAATGTCCTGTCAAATGACGGCCCGGAGTATATAAGTACATTTGACAATATAATTAGCAAGGTGCATTTACTAATTAAGTATCTAATCCCTTGGTGGCGCCACAATATTCAGAAGAATACCAAGTTTTTTAAAGAAAGGTTAGGGCCGTTAGGCCGTAGCCTCCAATAGGAGGCTGTACCGCCTAACCATAGTTAGGCATTATAATGTATAGTCGAAACGTTAACACGCACTGCCGCCTCTTTCGTTTTTAGAAAATACGAGCTCGTACATAGGATCTTATCTCCTTTATATCATTGAAAATAATTTATTTCAAACGTTTCTTACATATTCTTGCTATTTGGAGTATATAATTATAATTAACAAACATTTTACAATTAGAATTTGAAGTCATTCCTTACCAATAAAACTAAACATCTTTTATAAATATTTTATAAGATATTGATATTTTTAAAAATTGTTTCTTCTCCAACATATTATTTCAATTTCTGAGTTTATTGTCATAATATAATCAGTAGCTTTAAATTAGTCTAAATGAAAAGAAATAACCGGAATAATACATTTTAGGTCGTATTTTAGAAGTGGCCTGCAATTGAAAGTGTTTCAGAAACTAGAAGAGTAAATCAAGCACTTAAGAGACAATTTATTTGAGAATGGACCAAATGATTCGTTTTGGATAGATGTTCTTATTTTCATTTTAGTCAGGGAGCAGGTGTTGTTGCCACGGGAAAGCTTATGAAGCAAGCAAGCCACCCATACCAGCGTGTTCAGGGCCACCCCCTGATTACGAATCAAGAGGGTGTCTATTCCGGAAGTGTGTGGTATTGGAATAATGACGTCATAAAGATGGCGACTGAACCAATACAAAAAAATGCAAGTATCTCAAAAACGTGTTATCTGATTTTTGCGACCTATACATCATATGAAACATTGAATTGTCAGCTACAATTAATGTCTGAAGGTTAATTAACGTATTCCTTAGAATAAAGTAACTACAGATATAAAAACACGGCACTGTTATAAATAACGGGCAATTTTCGACATATTTATGCATTTATGCCTAAACCAATAAAGATATGAATAAACATATTCAGATATTATTTATACAGTAGTTTTTTACCTTTGGTGAACTATTGTCATGAACTATGGTCTTTTTAAGAACAGGAGTTATTGACAATCCCATAGACAGCCGTGTTAAACTTACCCGGTATACAATGCATAGGAACTTCAAATCTAGATTGCTTAGAAATGCAATCTATAAATGATGTTAACTCTGCTTCTGCCATAAAAATTAACCTTTACTGGAGTGGAAATGAATGATTTCAATGATTTAATGAAAACAATAAATAAGACATTTTAATATAGACATTTTAAATATGACATTTTAATAACATTCTTTAGTAACATGTTTTATTTAAAAATGTGTACCACCTTCTGCAACACAGTCACCATTATTAGCAATAATCCTACACAGTTCAACATCACCACTACAGGCAAACATTTCTCTGCATTTAATGTTTGAACAACACAGCCAGGCCCTTCTCACAGCAGGGAATCTGTGCCTTTTGCTACACCCCTTAAGCATAATACTGGGGGTGTAGGTTGGGGAGTTGTTTTAGAAAAAGAGAGAAGAAAGATTAGGCCAGCTTTAGCTTCAGAATGTACTCCAGTAAAGAACAGGTTTAATGTTTTTAGGGAATTATCGGTGGGATCTGTGGAGGTAGTAGAAAGTGTAAATGTAGAGCAGAGGTGCAAGGGGTCTGGGAAGTATAAGAAAGCAAGTGTAGGGAATGTAAATGCAGCTCAGGAGGGTGTTAGCAAGGGTAAGAAGCAAGGTATTAGTAAGGGTAAGAAGGGTGTTAATAAGAGTAAGAAGAATGTCAGTAAGGCTGAGGAAAGAAATGAGGGTGGGGTTATTTTGGAAAGGGTGCAGAGCAGATCAGTAATTTTTGTAGGTGATAGTAATGTCAAAAGGCTTGATAAGTGGGTGGTGGGTGAAGATAGAAGAAAAGTAAGTGTAGCTTGTTTACCAGGGGCTCAGATTAAAGATGTTAAGGAAAGAATCAAGAGAATGGTATGTGGAGAAAAAGCAGAAGAGGTCTTAGTTGTTCTGCAAGTGGGGGCTAATGATGTGTGTAGACAGTTTGGAGGGGAAGTTTTAGATGGGCTAGCGGACTTAGTAAAGCATACTTTATGTTGTAGGGCTGGAGTTACTGTTAAAGTTAGTGCTATTCCTGAGAGGTGGGATAGGGGTGATATAGTTACTCGTAAGTCACGTTATGTAAATGATAGATTAATTGAAGCATGTAGTAAGGTGGGGGCCCAGGTAATAGACTGGAGGGCAGCTATGCTCAATTTTGGGGGTTCCTGGAGTAAGGATGGGGTTCATTTTAATTACAGGGCTGGTAGGATTGTGGGTAAAAAGATAGGTGATTTTGTTAAGCATTTTTTAGGGTAAGGTTTTGGGGTTTAGGTGCAAATGCTTTAGGGGGGTTGATACTAATATGAATGCTCCACAGCTTGTTGCTGGGAGCAATAGTTCCTTTGTTTCAGGTATTATTTCTTCAAACACTGTCCAGGAAGGAAATCATTTAGGAAAACACACTTCAGCTATACCTTCACATGTAAAGGTTATGGTGGTTAACTGTAGGAGTCTACGAAACAAAGTTCCTGAGTTCATTGCGGCAGTTGAGGAGACTGGTTGCAATATAATTCTTGGTCCAGAGTCATGGCTTGATGATACTGTTAATAATGGGGAAATATTTCCAGATGGTTTCACAGTGTACCGTAGAGACAGGGTTGGTCGTTCTGGAGGTGGGGTTTTCATAGCTATTTCACAAATATTTCATAGTTGCAGGGAAACAAGTTTTGAAACAGACTGTGAAATAGTATGTTGTAGTTTAAGGCTAAAGAATGGTAAAAAGGTGTTTTTATATTCTTTCTATCGGCCACCGGGATCCTCCATAGCAGATGTCACTAGTGTAAGAACTTCTTTGGACACTCTTCATCGTAAATACCATAGCCCAATCATTATTTTAGGAGGTGATGTAAATTTTCCAAACATCAACTGGGAAATGCATACGGTGATCAGTGGCAGTGACAAGCCATTAGCAGTTTCATTTTTAGATAGTATGAATACTTATTCTATGGAACAGGTTGTAACTAAACCAACCAGAAATGACAAAATTCTTGATGTAGTACTGACTAATAGTCCGGAGTTATTATCCAATGTTAGGGTATCAGGGGGAATTAGTGATCATCAGATTGTCTTATGTGATGTTAATGCATGTGTGGAAAAAATTTCTGAGGTTAAAAGGGTAGTGTTTCTTTTTAACAAATGTAATTGGGATGGTTTTAAGTCACATTTGATAGATAATTTTCATAAATTTAAAGAATGTTTTCATCCTCAAAATGTGAATTTGAATTGGTCACGATTTCATAGTTTAATTTTAAATGGGTCTTCCTCCTTTATTCCAACCAAGTTAGTTAGAGACTGTGCCACACCAGTATGGTACACTAGCAAAGTTAAAAGGGCTCTTCGTAAGCAACGCTTATGGAGGAATAGGGCTAGAAATCACCCAAAATTAGTGAATTGCAATGAATTCCGTATTGCATGCACAGCAGCGAAACGGGAAATCTTGTTAGCTCACGATAATTTTAAAACAGAAACGCTTGGAGAATGGTTAAAAACGGACCCAAAATTATTTTGGCGTTACATCAAGAACTCTAGGCGAAGTAGAGAATCTATTCCTTCTCTGGTTGACACAAATGGGAAGCTTGTTTCAGATTCAGTAGGGAAAGCTATCTTATTAAATGAACAATACAAGAAGGTCTTCACAATTGATGATGGCATACCACATGAGGGTTTTCCTTCAACATCTCTTTTTATGGATCAAATTATAATAACTGCAGATGGGATAGTCAAGCAACTTCTAAAATTAGACTCAAATAAAACCTGTGGTCCAGATGGGATGTATGCTATCATTTTAAAAAATCTTGCACAAGAGTTGGGTCCATACCTTCAGTTAATTTTTCAACAGAGTTTAGATGTAGGTATTGTACCAGATATGTGGAAATTAGCTAATGTTAGTCCAATTTTTAAATCAGGAGACAAGTCTCAGGTAACTAATTACAGACCCGTGTCTTTAACCTCGATAGTTTGCAAGGTCCTTGAACATATTATATATTCCTCCTCAATGAATTTTCTTATGGAAAACAATCTTTTGTGTGATAACCAGCATGGGTTTCTTAGGGGGCGTTCATGTGAAACCCAGCTTATTCTTTTAGTTGATGACCTTCAGAAAATTTTAGACAAAGGCAGTCAGATAGATTTGGTTTTTCTTGATCTCTGCAAGGCATTTGACACAGTTTCTCACTCAAAACTAATGACAAAAATTAGTGGGTATGCATTGGGTGAACAGGTGTATAAATGGGTGCATTCTTTTTTGAGTGATAGGAAACAAAGGGTTGTTGCAGGTGGGTCTGAATCTGACTGGATAGGGCTTACATCAGGGGTTCCTCAGGGTAGTGTGTTGGGTCCACTTCTGTTTCTTTTGTATATCAATGACCTCAGCAGTCAAGTTAGCAGCAATTGCCGGCTATTTGCAGATGATACAATAATTTATCGTGAGGTTACCTCTGACAATGATTGCCATATTATTGATAGTGACTTGAAAGCAATAGAGGCATGGTGTTCTCAATGGCAACTTCAACTTAATAAGGGAAAATGTTGTGTAATGAGGGTAGCTAGGGGAAAGAATCCAATAATATTTCCATATAGAATAGGGGCCATTCCACTTAATAACGTAAATTCTTATAAATATTTGGGGGTAACGATTACAGCTAAACTTTCTTGGAAGCTGCATGTCGAACAGATTATTTCCAAGTCTATGCAGATGCTTAGGTTTAGCCAACACGTTCTAAGAAGGTGTCCCAGGGAGGTAAAATGTATAGCATATCAATCATTAGTACGTCCCCATCTAGAATACTGCAGCTCCGTGTGGAATCCCCACACTGAGGACTTAGCTCACTCTATAAAAATGGTCCAACGCAGGGCTGCTAGGTTTGTTTGTGGTAAATATGGATATGCCGACAGTGTAACTAAATTGCTTTCAGAGCTTGGTTGGGATAGTTTACTTGCAAGACGTTCAGATTTTAATCTTAATATCTTTAATCGAATGCTAGAAGGCTCTTGCCCTAAACCTACTTCAAGTAAACTTTGCAGGGCATTATATTTGGGTAGGGGTGACCACTCTAACAAAGTTGGAGAGATTTTTGCACGAACAGATTCTTATTACTGGTCATTTGTCCCAAGAGCGATTCGACAATGGAACTCACTTGCTGGGGATTTTGTGCAGGAAAAACGTATTTTATGGGAGTCATAATTTTGTTTTGTTTTGACAATGCATATATTTGCAGCATTAAAAAATATTGAAATTGTTGTTAGGTTTATATCATTAGGGTTTTATATTTTCTGGTTTTGACAATGCATTTTCTATGCTGCACTTGGACTCTTGTCCCTCTGTCATAGGCCTTTATGGCTGCTTGCAGAGTAATTTTTCAAATTCAAAAAAAATTCAAAAACAACATCGACATGGTGGGGCCCATGTTTTTTTTGTACATGAGATCAGGTGAAGAATGTCATCAGGTGCACATGGTAGATTGCACATTATGGGTATGATGGTGTTACCATCCAAAAACCAACTGTAATTTGTAACTGGTGGTGAAATAGGACATGACACATTGTCCCATTGGTCTATTCCATGGCTTGCCTGTGAGATTGCTGTATTGCTAGTATTAAGAATTCCTCAGTTACAGGTTTGTCTAGAGATTGTATTAGAGGCCATTGCATCCAAAATTGCTAGTCAAGTTTTTTGTAGCTTTAGTTCTTTCACCAACTATTTGATAATATGCTTTAGATTACTTTTTGCAGAGCACTTGAGCAGGAAACTGTAAAGAAAATAGACTTTGGAACAACTGACAATTCATATTTGCTAACACAATCCTGAAGACTGATGGAGTATTTGCTTCCTGCTACAACAATTATGCCTGCAAAAAAAGATCTGTCTTCCTTCAGGTGCACAATTTTATCTTCCAGTCTTTTAAAGCTGTTGTGCAAGTCTTCAGTTAAACTTTTTTGAAGATACCCCAAAGGTTTTCCATGTTTGAAATGATTATCTTTTTTGTGAAGTTTTCATATAACTTTGTTCCAATTTCTTTTATGTTGTAATGATCATTAGTTACAGCACTTGACATTACAGATTGTGTTATAAGATATTGTGGTTGCTTAATGGATGGTAGCAAAATCACACCCATAATGTGCACCTGATGACATTCTTAACCTTATTGAGTGCTCTTTTGCAAAACGATGTGCCCCATCATGTTGATGTTTTTCAAACAACATGCAGTCATGATGTTGAACTGTGTAGCAATATTGCTAGTGATAATGACTGTTGTAGAAGGAGGTAATTTTTAAAAGACTATTACCTCCAGAAATTTCTTATCAAAAAATTGTCAAGAATTTTTCAACAATTACCAAAACAATTTTTAAAATTTAAAATAAATAATTAATATAATTTAAAAAATTAAAAATCAGTTGACTACATATAAATGAACTTTATCAGATAGCTGCACCACCAAAGAACAGATATTGGCAACAAAACCCCCCAAAGTATACTCCTCTACTTGAATTCTGATGTCTTGTCACCTCACTTTACTTTTATTTGACTGTACAATGGATTTAACATGGAAGGTTGTATTGTGTTGAATATGAATATGGAATACATGTATTTGATTCAGGAATTCTGGAATTAGGAGGTGACAACCTTTGCCATAAATGTAGGAGGGGTGGGGAGAATTTCATTTTGGAAATTTAAAATGGCATTGTTTGGTGACTCACGAAAAGTCACTTCATTTTCAAGTTATGTTATAATTTTATTGATTTATTTTAAAATTTAAAAATTGTTTTGACAAATCATTGGGTAAGTCTTGAAAACATTTTGAAGAGAAGTTTCTGGAATGTGACGTGGCTGGCCCGTTGGTATTGCCATTTTGATGCGGTGGTGCCAGTTCTGGGCCAGCCCTCGAAAGTTCAAGTGGTTTGCCCACTCTTTCAGTTTCTCAAATCTGGCGGTCTTAAAGGCCCACGAAAAGACCTCTACTTGGGAATCTTATGTATAGATGTGTGACGACTATGACATTACTAATCCTCCTTTAGCCCAGTCTGAAGGTTCCAATCAGAAAAACTCAGATTGTTTCTGAGTGCCTCTGTGGGTGGCTGAATGATGGGCTAAAGCCTCTTTTGTATAATTCCACTGTTTCGGAATAAACTTACACAAACACACAACACCTTGAGGTAGAAAAGTTAACTTTACTTTCTTATAACATTTGTTATTCTTATATTGTTGTGAGAACACATTTATGATATAATTTCGATTACAAACTTGAGTAGGACATTTGCTCTTCATCCGGAATTATTCTTAATTATCTCTTCGATCAGAAACTCTCTAGATCGAACTATCGAACTGAACTCTTCTAGTCTCTACTCAGAACTGTCCTCTTCAATTCTCTATATTGAACTGTCCTCAAACATAAGTCTCCTGGCACTTTCGTTTGGTCTCTAGGGAGGGGCAACTGTCACCTCAAGAATCAATGAGTGGCCAACTGGGCCAATCATTGCCCTGGGCTGAGAATATTATCTTTTAAGGAACGGCATTTTTGTGACTTTTCTCAATTTCTCACGGTTCTACTTGGTTCCTCGAATTCACTAAAAATCCGGGCCACCCAAGTTTGGACATTTGTGGACCAAGGGGTGCCATACTGAAAGAAGGGAATTTCTACAGGGTGTTCCACAAGTATGTAGATACAGGGTGTCACAGAAGGTAATGGTCTTTTTAAGAATATTATTAAAATTGTCTTATTATTTTGATTTAATCCTTGAAATCATTCATTTTTACTCCATTAAAACTTAATTTTTATGGCAAAGTTCACATATACTGGGTAAGTTTAACATAGCAGCCAATGGGAGTGTCAAGAACTCCTGTTCTTAAAAATAAAATATTTTATGAACCAATTGAGCAATCAAAACATTGTTGAGATTGTTAAAAAGGTAATACACTATTGTACAAATAATATCTAAATATCCGTATTCATATCTTTATTGGTTTAGGCATAAAATGCATAAATATGTAGAAAAATTACCATTTTTATGACAGTGCCGTGTTTTATATCTGTAGTTATTTTATTCTAAGGAATATGTTAATTAACCTTCAGACATTAATGGCAGCTGACATGTCAATGTTTAATATGATGTATAGATTGCAAAAATCAGATAACCTGTTTTTGAGATACTTACGTTTTATTTATCGGTTCAGTCGCCAGGGTTATGACATCATTACTTCAATCCCACACATTTCCGGGATGGACACCTCTTGATTCGTGATCAGGGGGTCACCCTGAACACGTTGGTATAGGTTGTTTGCTTGCTTCATTAACTTTCCCACTGAAGACACTTTTTGCTACAAGTGCAACCATGGAAACTGGTTTCATGGTAGAAAATAGCGTTGTCGAATCTGCTTACACATGGCTGCTGGAGACTTCTCTTGTCAGTTGAATCATTGAGTTAAGTGGCGACTGTAATACAAAGACCCACATCTTGAAAATAAACAGAGTCCGCACATCGATTGATATTTTAGATAATGTTCTCTTTATTGACAAAGACAGCGACTTGCTGTGGATTGAGAAGAGAGCAAGATCTTGGTGATGCTATGTCTGTGGCAATCATCAGTCTGTCCTCTCAATCTACGTGGTCCTGTTTAAATACACTTGATAACAATAAAAACATATGATTAAGAAACAAAGGCGCCAGGTGTGTCCAAGTCTCTTGGACACAACCAGGACCTTAAAATAATTACAGGGAAATATTACAAACATCTATAAGATGGAAATAAATACAACAATTAAGAAGGATATTCTTCGTCCTTCTTATAACTTAAAAATAGGATTCTCACGGACCAAGAGTTCTGCATCATCATCATCTCCTATTAAAACCACCGATGCAGATCTCTTGTCCATTCATCTCATCTTGGTGGGCAGGGAGACATCGTCGCGATGACCTCACACCCACCCCCAAGCATGAGGTGAGATCCTATCAATGAACATTCTTTTACTTTACAGGGTGGTCCCAAGACGATAAGGTGGGATTTGTTACAATAGTTAAATAATTTTAGTAACAAAATTAAACTAGAATTGTGTTCCCGTCATTTATAACGGGTTACCCCACTAGCATTTCATATTGAAATATGTATCATTCAATCTAAAATTTGTGCATCCTACCTCTCATCCTCTTCCCTCAATTTCCATTTGTGATTAATATGCTGAGCGTATTGTATGAGTCACAGTTTGGGAAATAATCCCACTGAGTCCCACTTCGTAAGGCATTTACTAGAAGCGCCATATACTATCCATATATCTTTGAGGGCAAAGGACCATGTAATTATAACAACTCTGGTGGTTTTTCAGCATGTGTGATCCATCCATAACTGTTATGTTTTATTTTTCTGAAAATTCTGCTGAGAAAATATTAACGACGTCAATAGTGAACAAAATTATCTGGAAGAAAAAAGAATCGTTACATTATTTTCATTTCTGTTTATAAAATTAACGACAATGAATAATTAAAATATTAAAATTTATACCTAGGGACAGTGCCGATGGTTTATTTTTTTAAATTTACTACAGAAAGTCCTTACCTCAACAATAGCCAAATAATCAATTCTTTTCCATTTTGCAAATGTCATCTCCACTGGATTAAATCTTAGGCTTACAATGCTTATGATTAGATCCATTATGACCTATATAAAATTATATAGGTTTAAAAAAAAGTCTTCATATTTTAAAATATTTTGCAAACCTTTTTTCCTTCGCTGGATTTCATAAACTTCGTGTTTTGGGAAAGGGGCTTTAATAAGTCAACATATGATCTCAAAATCTGAATAAAACATGGTTGAAAAAACCTTTAAATATTAAAACATTTTGACGACATATTATTGTGTAGCCAGTAGGAAACTGTAGGTGTCTGGGCGCGCCACATTTTTCAAAATTTTAGTATTCAAATTACTGTCTACTGTGCATATGTTGCCATTTTTAGAAACAAAAGAAATGCATCCTAATTACATATGCAAAGCTGAAAGCTTTCGGAAACGAAAGAAAAAGCTACTGTCTGTAAATAAAAATGGAAAAGTAACATCCGGAACAACTTATGAGCGTAGTTGTAATAAAAGTCTGAAACTTAAGAGGCTAGATCGCAAAATTACTTTGAAAATTCTCCGCAAAGAGCGCTAGCATTGTGTTTCTATTGAACCCATAGACCTAATGTTAAAGAAAAAACTTCAATTTTTAAAATACACAGTTTTGATGGTTCAAAGTGCAATGTGCATCTTAAATATATAGGCCTACTTATCTAGTGTTAGAATTACAAAAAATTGGTAAGCGTTTTTCTATTTTTAAAAACTATTTCAAAATCGCGAACATCCATTAAAATGCTCGTAAAATAATTTTAAAAAGGAAGAAAAACATCAGCATGTGCGCCAATATGTGGACTTCACTGTGGTTTAATTGTGGGTTTTTAAAACTATTTAGGTATTTTTATGAGCATTTTAATGGGAGGTTAGTATTGCATCACATTTCAAGAATGATTGAACTGTTAGGGCATTAAAAATGCTTCATGCTGGCCATGCAGGAAGTCTGTTGGGCCCTCGTGTGTTCATTTCAGTGCATTTAGAAGGTTTTCATTTTTTGCCATTTTTTGAAAACATTCTTGAATGCTCTTGGAATATTTTCATTTTTTGACAATCTTTACTTTTTTGAATGTATGGGTTTTATTTTCCTCGGAAGTCTGTTGGGCCCTCCTGAGTTCATTTACGCCTATGCGTGGATTTCTGCACGTGTACTTTACATATTTATGACCCTGATGGAGAGGGCTTTGAAGGTGACTTGCGGTGTGCAAGCCCCACATTTGTTAAAATAGGCTAAAACTATTTAAAAATGTCATAGACCTCAATGTAAATTCTCTAAGTTTTGCACGTATTTTTCAGTATATTGTATATCATGCACGTGCGAATTCCTCACAGCTCAATTTGGTCATCCCACATATTCTAACGATTAGAAACTTACATGTTCATTCAAATCAGATGCCGATTTAATCCAGAAAATAACTGCCAAGTATGTAAAGAACAATGGCATGCAGTAAAAAAACCCAGTAAATGCAACACCGAACGCAGTGGGTACTGAAATTGTGTAATGCATATTATTCTTTATCACGTGGACTAGCAGTGCAATTGAAAGAGTGGAAAGAAGAGAACACGAAGAAATAAAAGGAGAATATAAGTCGTCTATAACGTTCAGAACTGAAGTAACTGTTGAATGAACTGCGTGGAATTTTTTCAGAGTAGCCAAAGTTGCGTTAACATTGCTGCCACTAGTAGAGACGCATTTTGTCGACGAAATGATCACATGTAATAGAATTTGACAAATAATACTTAAATACACTAAACATAATGCAACAAAAAGGGGCATAATTATAGCTATGTACAGTAATATTTCTAGAAATATACTCGAGAAAAGACAACTTAAAGTGCTGTCTTTATAATAAAAATTACATGCATAAATGAGCAACGCTGTCATGAATATCCCATATGCAATTGAAAACAATATATAAATCATGAAAACTCTCTTCGTGTAATAAGTGATACGTGAATAGTAATCATTTTCAATTATAAAACTGGAGATTTTGTTAACAGCTTGAAGTGTTCTAGTAGAAATCGTTTTCATAAATTGGAGGTATCTTTATAATTTATTATTTGAAAATGTACCCTATACATACTGCAGTGTATTTGAGCAAATGTTTTTTACATGTGTATTTTCTTCAACTAAATTTTGTTTGTCATCCATTTCAATGTTAAAAGGTATCGATTAGAAATACTTCGATTCGTGTTAGTTGTAAAGGGAAAGTTGGTTTATTTGAAAACAGCTGTAGGCGCTTATGTCTGTTCTACGACAATATCTAGACTGTGGCTGTATTTGAAAGTTACATTAGGTGGTGTTTACATTGGAGTGGAACCCATCGCCTCCACATTCTGAAGTGGGCCCCTAGGCCATGATCTTTGGCGGGCCTCCTACCCAAGGTTTGTAGAGTACCAGGTGTGATGAAAACTCAAGGAAGCCCCGACCCAAAGCAGAGGCGATGCCATATTGCTATGTCATAGTACTTTGATATTTCTATTTATTTCGGTTTTGTCCTATTGAAAAGTACGGTTTTCTGTTTGACTTGCGGTAAATTTCTTGTTTTTATGTATAGATATTTTTTTTAAAAAAAATACGTTTGTAGTTTTTATTGTTAGTTGTTTGATATTTGATAAAAAATAAAAGATAAAAATTTAAAAAAATGTTATGATAAAATTATATATATAATATCCCAGGTCTGTGTATGTGTGTGTGTGTGGAGTAACAAAACCATTGAAGCACGTCGGAATTTATATAAATTTGAATAAATGAACCGTTTTTTTTTCTCTCTCAAGGTCAACTATATGTTGAACTCTTCCTTTGGAAAGTGTAGAAGGG
This sequence comes from Brachycybe producta, assembly GCA_036925085.1. Lineage (NCBI taxonomy): Eukaryota > Metazoa > Arthropoda > Diplopoda > Playtdesmida > Andrognathidae > Brachycybe > Brachycybe producta. The sequence continues at coordinate 2,101,792 of JAUPFP010000011.1, read as the reverse complement.
GCGGAGATGAAAAGTGTAAGGGGTGAGGGGAAAAGGTTGGAAAGTGTAGAAGGGGCGGAGATGAAAAGTGTGAGGGGTGAGGGGAAAAGGTTGGAAAGTGTAGAAGGGGAGAGAGAGAAAAGTGGGAGGGGGTGAGGGGAAAAGGTTGGAAAGTGTAAAAGGGGGAGAGAGAGAAAAGTGGGAGGGGGTGACTAAAATTGAAATGAAAGGAGTAAAAAAAGGAAAAAAAAACGATGCGCATGCGCACAATTGCCTGTGAATTTTGCTCCCGTCATTTGACAGGTTACCCCACTAGTTATATATATATAATATCCCAGGTCTGTGTATGCGTGTGTGTGTGTGTGGAATAACAAAACCCTTGAAGCACGTCGGAATTTATATAAATTTGAATAAATGAACCGTTTTTTTTCTCTCAAGGTCAACTATATGTTGCACACTCCCCATCCAAGAACCCCATGATATTAAATTGGAGAGGGGAAAAGGTTGGAAAGTGTAGAAGGGAGAGAGAGAAATGTGGAAGGGGAAAAGGTTGGAAAGTGTAGAGGGGGAGAGAGAAACATGGAGGGAGGAAAAAAGGGGGAGGGGGTGACTGAAATTGAAATGAAAGGAGTAAAAAAGGAACAAACGACGCGCATGCGCACAATTGCCTGTGAATTTTGCTCCTGTCATTTATGACGGGTAACCCCACTAGTTATATATATTATGCCAGGTCTGTGTGAGTATCTATCTATCTGTCTGAGATAACGCTGTACAAACCTTGAAGCACGTCGGAATTTATATAAATTTGAATAAATGAACTGCTTTTTTTTTCTCAAGGTCATCTAAATGTTGCACCCTTCCCATCCAAGAACCCGATGATATTAAATTGAATGGGGGGGACAAGGTTGGAAAGTGTAGAAGGGGGAGAAAGAAACGTGGAGGGAGAAAAAGTGGGATGGGGTGACTGAAACTGAAATGAAAGGAGTAAAAAAGGAACAAACGACGCACATGCGCACACCAGAGAAAATGAAAATCTCATTTTCTCTTTCAAATATAAAAAGGGGAGGGGATAATAGTAGCAAAATTAAACTACAGTTTATCACAGGCAATTGTGCCCAGCATTAGAATTTCTTTTGCTCCGCCCTTTTATAAACGTCATCAATTTCTAATTGGTTTGTTACTTGGTCTGACGTCATAAAAGGGCGGAGTAAAAGAAATTCTAATGTTGGGCGCAATTGCCTGTGAATTTTGCTCCCGTCATTTATGACGGATTACCCCACAAGTATTGTTATAATAAACTATAGGCCTAATAACTAATAGAAAATATAATATATAAAATTTAGTATATTATATTAAAATTTATATTATTATTTCTATAATAATTAATTTAATTTAATTTGATTTTATATATATATTAAGCTTTGTCTGTCTGTGTATAACGCTGTACAAACAAGGACAAAAACGTTTAAGCACGTCAACATTTATCAAAATTTAAATGAACCGGTTTTTTTTTCATGGTCAACTTTTTGTTGTGCTCTCCCGATGCAGGAACCCAAACAATAGTAAGGTGCTTCTAAGAAATGCAAGCGGTCAAGGCAAATTCACACAAAATGTCGTTTCTAATGAAGTATTTTAATAAAATAGTTAAGTAATTTTAGCAGCAAAATTAAACTAGAATTTTGGTCCCATCATTTATGACTTGTTACCCCACTAGTAATTAATTAATCTTCTGGAAGATCATTATTTCTTATTTATTAATTAATTATTATTTAAAAAATATTAATATTATTGAATTTTATATTAATAAATTTTATTATTAATTAAATAAATCATAATAATTAATATTAATATTAATAGTATAATATTATTATTATATTAATAATAAAATATAACATAATAAAAAAGTACAAGCTAAAAGTACTATGACTGTTAAAGAGCGGTTCCAAGGGGCCTTTCTTATTGGCTGAAAAGTTTTCATCACACCTGTTACTTTACAAACCTTACAGGGACCTACCGCTAAGGTTAAGGGCCTGCCGCCCAGTAATCGCTTTCTAATACATGCCGCGTTTTTAATTGTTTACAAATTTGAGCTTTAAATCAAAAAGCGATTTTCTCTTTAAATGTATCAAAACAGGCACGTGTTGTCCATCTGCATAAATAAGAGTATGAATGGCGATAAATCACAAAAAGTTGGTATGATGAGAGGATAATGTAATATGTGCCTAATAAAATAAATCATGTGTGAACGCAGCCTAAGTAGAACATACCCCATAGTAAAAGCCACTCCAAATTAAATTGTTCTATCTCTTTAAATGTAGAATGATTCATATTTTTACACTTCTTAAAAAAAATTTAGTAATGGGACTTTTTTTCTTTTAAAAAACGCTCCTTATTTGTATTAACAGTTGTATTTTTTATTGTATGAAAAACAAAAAAAAAAACATACCAATCTTCATGAAGTTGGAAAAACCTACACATTGACCATTGTGTAGGATATAGCTTAAGAAATACAGCTAAACATGATACATGTATAAACATTTGCCCAAAAATATGGTTTAGTGTCTTTCGGTAGAGTATGTTAAGTAGGTTCTGTATGCCATAGGCGCGCAAATAACGCTAAATGACTTATAATTAGACTGCTGATTACGGCAAACGTCCCTTTATTGCAAGTTGTTTTGGGGCAAAAGGTTTTAGGGCAAATATCCCTTTATGGCAAATGGTTTTAGGGCAAACGTTCCTTTAGGGCAAGTGATTTTAGGCCAATTTTATTCAGGGTAAACATCCCTTTAGGGCAAGTGATTTTAGGCCAATTTTATTCAGGGTAAACATCCCTTTAGGTCAAGTGATTTTAGGCCAATTTTATTCAGGATAAACATCTCTTTAGGGCTTTAGGGGGATATGTCTTTAAGGCAAATGTTTATATCCCATATTCATAATGGAGATTAAAAACGGCTCCCGCCAATAAAGTAATATACCATCTTATCTTGTCATATTAGATAGTATACTATGGGCCTACACAAGAAAGGATGAAAAAGTGGGACAGATAGGATACATTAAACTAAATATGATGGATAGGGGTAAAATATGATATATGGAACCGATGGAATAGTTCTATAATCAATAATCCGATGTTGACAACAAACTCAGTAATTCGTCATTTTTACCGTTTTGACTGACTTTTAAGCATGTCTCTACAATCGAACGTTTTTAATTTTCACACCCAGAAATCCGACATTTTACCTCATCCGCGCTAATCTCACCTCCAAGTTTAACATTTAGTTTACCATGAGTGTAGTTTTTTTATTAATTCCAGTAATCCAATATTTTCAGTACTCAAACACTATCGAGCGTGTACTGTATTTACAATTTATTATACCGGTAGTTTAATTATGAATGCATAATTTACCTTGTTTATACTATAAAGTACTGAACAAAACAGGGTTATATTGAAAATAATTTAAAGAAAGCTTTTTTTTTGCATGAAAGTATACGATATAACTTACCTTGTGTGTTTAGACCTAGAGTAAACAAGTTAATTTATGTTCAAGAAGGTTTGTATAGGAATTTTACTTTATTGGTTTTTTGAAACATAATGAGTACATTCATTAAAGAATAACTACAATATATACAATGCCTTTGTTAGTCTACAAGCAAATTTAGTGAACAAACTTATTCTATTAAAGTGAAACACAAACACAACAATAAGCAAAATATTTAATTTAGAGGCTTGCATTGTGCATTATTGCATTGTGTAAAAAATGAGACTGGACCCAGCCAATAAAGTCCATCAGACCCATTGAAACAGAAGGCAAATAATTCTGGTTATTGTTCAATTTACCAAAATGTGGAGTCAACACATGCTTAAATCTATAGCTGTAAATTTCAGAAGCATTAAGTATCCTGGCTTACCTATATGAAAATCTCATTATGACACAAAAAAAGAAAATTTGGAAATTAATTTACTAAACTGTTTAATAAATAGCCATTATAAAATAAACAAAATACATTAAGGTAGGTTTACATTAAGCAACAGTGTTGCAAAATATGATTTACCACAACATACTACAGTAGGGTGGTCCTTATTTTTTAAGTTTTTAAAAGTCTTTGTCTGACCCTCTCATGTTGTTCTACTATGTATAAAATTATGTTGTGCAAAGTTATATTACAGTCAAGCAATATTTAGGGGTAGCTCAATGAATATGAAATTCTTTCTTTTTTAAGATTTCTCTCTATTATTGCAGGTAAAGTGAAAAATTAATAGTTATGGCTACTGCAACCAGAAAGACCAATACTTTGTGGCTTATTGGGTCAGAAGAGACCTCTATCAAGGGATCCAAGTTACCCTCTAATAAACAAGTGCTCAGTGTATTTTTTTATCACCACCGAACCTTAAAAAAGACAATCCGTGAAAGTTCCCGTAGTGCTGTAAAAGAAGCTGCAGTATTTTGGGAAAAAACCCGAATTCCCATAAGACATGAACAGGACTGTGTTAAGAAGACAGAACAGCTTCATGAGAAGTGGGTCAAACTGAAAAAAAATTGTAATAGGAAAAGTGCTGTTCAGCAAAGTCATGAGAGTCAGTTTAAAGATGACCTCGATAATTTATTTGACATTGCTCATAAGGATGCCCTCACAATGATTACTATTCAAGAAGACAAGGATTTTCTACTTGCACAGAGAGAAAAAGGTCGGCGAGGATGCTTTGGTCAAGTTGACAAAGTTTTGGCTGGACAGGAATTGAGGATTGACAAACGGAAAAGAAAATTCGAAGAGTTTAAGCAGAAGTGTGAAAACCAACAAAAAGCGTTTGTGGGAAATGTCTTAGATTTCAGCAGTGACAGTGATGATCAAGCTAGTAGTAGTGGAAACAAATACAATGTAGTTCCAAATCAGAATGTCACAATAAGGAAACAATCCACATCAGAATCACCAACTAAACAAAATAAGAGGGCACATATAAACATTGTCACGCCATCAGTAGCATCGGCATTGGATAGAGCTAAGTTGAGTGACCGTAAAGCTACATTTCTCTTGGCAGCAGCAGCTCAGGGTCTTGGCCACAACATAAAAGATTTTAATCTCAATAGGTCATCAATAAGAAGACAGAGAGGTAGCATACGTAAAAAAGTGGCATTAAGACTAAAAAACGAATTCCACACTTCTACACCACTCGTTGTACACTGGGATGGCAAACTTCTTCTGGATCTAACAGGAAATGAGAAAGTGGATCGCCTTCCTGTGATTGTTTCAGGTTTAGGTGTTAACCAGCTTCTAGGTGTGCCTAAGTTGCAGGCAGGCACTGGGGAGTGTCAGGCAACTGCTGTTGCAGATTTACTTAAAGAATGGGATGTTGTCGATCAAGTGAAAGCTATGTGCTTCGATACCACATCTAGCAACATAGGTCACAGAAATGGAACTTGTATTCTGTTAGAGCAGAAATTGCAGAAGGATCTTCTGTACTTGGCATGTCGTCACCATATCTTAGAACTTGTTCTTGCTAGTGCATTTAATGAAGCCATGGGTTGTACCTCGTCTGGCCCTGATGTAACCATATTCAAGCGATTCAAGCAGTTCTGGGTTAAAATAGATCAGTCATCTTACATGTCTTTAGACAGCAGTGAAACAGTACAGCTTGTGATGAAAGATGAAAAAGACAATGTCATTGAATTCTGTACTAACCAGCTTCAACAAACTGACACTAAAATCAGAGATGATTACAGAGAATGTTTAGAATTAGCTATTATCTTTCTGGGAGGTACACCACCACGAGGTGTGCGATTTTTAGCCCCTGGGGCTGTACATCATGCAAGATGGATGTCCAAAGCAATATACTCACTAAAAATGTGGCTGTTTCGTAACCAGTTTACTCTCGCTGCAAGAGAAGAAAAAGGACTATGCAACATATGTGTCTTTCTTGTTTATGTCTACATCAAGGCTTGGTTCACTGCCCCACTTCCCATTACTGCAGCTTTCAATGATCTACAGCTTCTGCAAAAGCTTAGAGATTATAAAAAAATCAATCCTTCAATATCCAATGTTACTTGCAAGAAATTTGAGGGACATCTTTGGTACTTAAGTGAGGAACTAGTTGGATTGGCATTTTTTGATGACAGTGTGCCAATCAAATCAAAACAGGCAATGCTAAAATATCTTTATGAAAAGGAAGGTGCAGATCAGCCTCTGAAGAGAATCCAAATGAGTGCCAGTGGCTCCGTTAATATGAGAATAGAAGACTTTGTAATAGTGACACTAGATAAACAATGGTATATAATTTTAGGAGAATACGTAATGATTACGCTATTACGAAAACTTTGAATTCATTGAGCTACCTCTAAATATCAATTAAAATTTATAAACTTTTATGTAGACTATTTTTTTGGTTGGGAGAACAATTCTGGGGGGTCAGAACATGAAATATTTGAATTTAAAAATTACCATATATATCAAAGGACCACCCTAAATTACTACAGTTTACAACCTTATATCGCAGTGTTGTAGAATGTAGACCTCTGTTCGACTTTCTGTTGTACAGCACCAGCAAACTCTCAAGGGACAGTCCTGGAGGGACAATGGAGAGGCTTGGTGTACAGATCTACTAGAAACCATGCACCCGATACTGCATACAGTATGTAGCCATAAATTTGGCAAATATTAGGTCTCTTGTCTCCAAAGATATGTTATCATAACCCTGATTATTGGTCTTTTTATCTGGAGTTACATCAATCACCAGAATTTGGAAATTGTAGGTCCTTATAGTTGAAGGCATCTGTGGAGGAGCCCTGATGGTTTTTTCACATAGGTAACAACTAAATCACTTTATGATAGGTTTTTTTTGCCTTCAGTTACATTAGCCACTGTAATCTCTGTTTATTGGTCTTTTGTCTGATAGGAAATGAGTTACAATTTCCTGTGATTATAGGTCCTTTGTGTAGAGAATATCTTTGGAATAAAAACTGAAAAAAATTACTGTCTCTGTCAAATCTAGAAGCTATCTACATGTACAATGAAGATTTTTGCTACTTGAGTTGTATCTGGAGTTCTTATCTGTTTCTATTATATGTATTTTAGGTCTCTTTAGTTATGAATTTAAGTGTATTTTTAGATTATAAGTTGTGAGCTTTTGACGTCGACTCTATTATTTTACCAACTTGATGATGATGTTTTCTACTACTCGTGCTTCTCTGCATCGTGCGGTGATCGCACGGAGAAGTTTCGAGTCTTAGAAATAGTCGGATGGAGATCGATTGCGATCAACCTTCTGTGCAGGGGTGTAATCTGTGTAGAAGGATGGTGGCCATCTTTCTTGGTCGACGCTGATATGCATCTTCCTTTGTTATACCAATTGAAGATGCTGTAGCTGCTCCAGGATCCGTATGTCTCCTTGTCTTATGGTGTCTCCGGCCTCTGTAGAGAAGTGTTAGTTTACAAACATAAAGACAACGCAGATTTCCATTATAAACACTGTATTCATTCTTGTACGGAAGCGCTCAAGTTTACAAGAATGAATTGGTTACTAAAGGTGCGTCCTCATGCCCATGATGTGGTACGGATATAAATCTATGTAATACAACAAAGTTGAGCAAAAGACAAGGACAATGAACAAAGAGAAACATGGTCTTTTTATACCTTGGACCTGTGTACACCTACGAGGTGTAACCAGGTCCAAGTGACCATGGTCCTAAGTGTATCAATCCGCCACTTCGATATGACTCAGAGGTATGAGTCAGAGAGGAGGGAGGGACAGGCAGGAGTTGTTTACCCCCAGGCTATGGTTTTTGGTCTGATCGGGAGTTACTTGGTGTTACAAAGTAAGCCTATAATTTTGCTCTTTATGCATTTATGGCTAAGATTGAAGTACTCATTTTCATGCATTTTTGTGCATATAATCAAGCATGTTATTTTCTGGGATTTTGCTCATAGGTATTTGGGATTTTATATTACTTCATTTTTCATATTAATTTTTACTAATATTGCTATGTTTAAATAAAATATTCCTTTTACATGGTTCCTGAGTCAATTTGAATTAAAACTGCAGGTCTAACCTTGCCAATTATTGCTGCTGGTTTTTCTCAGAGAACGACCAACAAATGTGTTGGCTGCCCCTTAGCAAAAGTTCTTTTAAGTGTGGCAACTGCTATTGGAAAAAGCATTGTTGAGAAGATGGATTAGGTAGCATCTGGTTGACTTGAATTTCAAAAGGGCTAATTGTGCCCCCTTTCACATATTTTGTGTATAAGGGTACACCACACTGGATATCTCTGGATTAAACAAAAAAAATGGATATGGCTCAGCCTAGATGTAGTTGTGTTTTCTGCTCTTCTGTAGAAATTATTTTCTCACTGGCGTGCAAAAGTGAGAAGTGAAAAGCTGATGTAAATTTCTGAGGAACAATTGCTACTCAAATATAATAAAGATCTGTTTTGAAAAGTAATTAAATTAGCCCATACATGCTATGTTCCAAAGGATAGTTCATTTTATTAAATTTAATTTTATAATTAACAGTAAATGTAACAAAGAAGATTAGATATAAAAGCATTTCAAGTTTTATATTAAAACGATGCTTTATCTCAAGTATTCAAAATTTCCTCTATTCTCGTATTAAGGCATTGTCGCCTTTGGTGGGAAAGCCATTTCAAAAACATCATTAAATGCACTTTCGGTATTTTTTTACAATTCTCTTAATTTCTTTCCATAATTGTATAAACGGTAAAATATTGAAGAGTTGCACAATTATGAGAGATTGGTTAATTGATGTTTGCAGTTAAGTTTCTCACCGATATCAGCAGTGCCATGGTGATAATGGAGGACATTTTTAAAACTTCAAATAATGCATCATTTAAACCTAAACCATGTGATGTTTTTATATCTAATCTTTATTGTAACATTTATTCTTAATTATAAAATTAAATTTAAGAAAATAAACTTGGCAGTTATTAACAAACAAAGCGTGTATACATTTTTGGGACGTTTTGTATATAGTGATATACATATAGATGAATATAGATATAATGTATGAGTGTAGAAGCTATGAAGGTCTTTCAATTGGCTGTCATTAAGGTGTACACCAAAGTGATTGGGACAAACTTCTTTGTAAATGGGACAACATCTACTGGCAATGGACAACTTGGGACAACACTTTAAATTTTTTGGACAGCTTTTATTTTTGAAAAAAGTTGCATACAAAAATTGGGGTACACCTTAATGCCATACCCCAAAGTGTTTGGGACAACTAAAACAACACCTGAAATAGTATATATAGCCAATGGACTGATTGGAACAAGTAAAATTTTTTTTTGGACAGTTACCATTTTTGAGGAATATAAGTGTAAACATTTGGGGTATACCTTAATGCCATACCCCACATGAAGATATTTCTGTAACCATTAATAGTAGAAGCATGGAACCTTTTTCATTGGCTTGTACTCTCAATGGACTGCAATGGACAGTTTTCAGTTTTGATCGGACACCTCCGGTTCCGGAAATACAGTCGTTTGAAATACCATTAAGGTATACCCCAAAGTTATCCTAGAATAGAAACCGGAAATGGGACAAGTCTGAAACTTGTTCCATTGGATTGTACTCTCAATGGACTGCAATGGGCAGTTTTCAATTTTGTTCAGACACCTCTGGTTCCGGAAATACAGTCGTTTGAAATACCATTAAGGTATACACCAAGGTTATCCTAGAACGGAAACCGGAAATGTGACAAGTCTGAAACTTGTTTCATTGGATTGTACTCTCAGTGGACTGCAATGGACAATTTTCAATTTTGTTCGGACACCTCCAGTTCCGGAAATACAGTCGTTTGAAATACCATTAAGGTATACCCCAAGGTTATCCTAGAACAGAAACCGGAAATGGGACAAGTCTGAAACATGTTTCATTCGATTGTACTCTCAATGGACTGCAATGGACAGTTTTCAGTTTTGTTCGGACACCTCCGGTTCCGGAAATACAGTCGTTTGAAATACCATTAAGGTATACCCCAAGGTTATCCTAGAATGGAAACCGGAAATGGGACAAGTCTGAAACTTGTTCCATTGGATTGTATTCTCAATGGACTGCAATGGAAAGTTTTCAATTTTGTTCGGACACTTCCGGTTCCGAGAATACAGTCATTTGAAATACCATTAAGGTATACCCCTAGGTTATCCTAGAATTAAAACCAGAAATGGGACAAGTCTGAAACTTGTTCCATTGGATTGTACTCTCAATGGACTGCAATGGACAGTTTTCAATTTTGTTCAGACACCTCCGGTTCTGGAAATAGTCGTTTGAAATACCATTAAGTATACCCCAAGGTTATCCTAGAATGGAAACTGGAAATGGGACAAGTATGAAACTTGTTCCATTGGATTCTACTCTGAATGGACTGCAATGGACAGTTCTCAATTTTGTTCGGACACCTCCGGTTCCGAGAATACTGTAACGACCCGACTGGTCCGTCACAATACCTCGGTCAAACTTCGTACCGTCCAAGAGAACTTAACAAAACTTACCCAGCCACCAGACTCCAAAATGGGGACGGGATCGTACCCGTAGCAGTCCTCTGCACGGTGACGTGGGTCCACGTCGGCTCTCCAAGAGTCCCCTTTCCGGACATGACGGACAAACTGCCACCACAACGAGAATATCACGGTGAGACCTCTCTCACCGCGAGTCGACATAAGTACCGGCCGACAATAGGCCGGAAAGAGACGGTGAATTCCCGTAGAAATCCCACCCTCCCCGCCGTACTTCCCAATAAGGTACACAACACCAGAGTAGGTTTAAAATAAAAGAATATGTTTATTCACTTACTCAGTTGATAATTAGCAGTGGTTAGATATTATTCACACAACTTGGCTGGTTAAACTAACCAGCCAAGCCCCCATGAATAAATACAGGCCAACAGGCCAAAAGGCAAACCCAAGCCAAAACAAAAGGCAAACAAAGAACAATGGAGGCCACCCTGGCCTCCAGCATGAGGATGTTCACTGGTCAACAGCCTACAACACACTGCCCAGATTCAATGGCTGACCAAGCCAAAGAAAAATCCCGGCAACTCCACCTGGAGGGGACAGTGGTCACTTCTGACCTCTCACCCATTGACTCCAATGGTGAGAGGTCTGCTGGCACCAAAATGGCGTCCGACCCAACAGCCTACTATATGCTGTCAGGCAGATCACCACAGGGAGTTCGTCTGCTCAATCAAAAATTTGATTGAGCAGACCAGGTTGCCACAATCCTCTCAACTTCCCTGTTTTGTCCCGGAAAAAGGTAGGTCGAGCCAGCATGGAATGCTCCTTCAAACCTGACCACTTAGGGTCCAGACAGCTTCCCTGGCAGTGGAGCGCGAGTGGAGCCCATCCACTCCGCTGCCCACCGGTGTGTCCACCACAAGCACACCTGGGTGTTATGCCACCCCAGTCCAGGATCGAAGACCGACCCCCTAAGACGGTTTTCCTCCAAGATTCGCAATTCCTCGAAAGGAATCTCTTGGAGCTGCGGGCGCCTTCTCAGCACCCGGCTCGTTAGAAGGTCTACCAGGGTGATCACGGGCACGATCGTAGCCCCTGGTAGTGGCTCGGAAACCATCTGACCAGCCATACCTTCTAGGTCGCATCCCAACAAGCGTCGGATCAATGGGGCTGCATGCCGAGATAGACATCCCATCTCGGCATCTAGTCCCATCACATCCACAAAACTATACGCTTGTCGGACCGGATTCACGACCACTACTACCGGTATACCCTCACAACTGAATGCCACCACATGGTTCATGTTGTACGGTGGTAGCTCTGCCACCCACGGTTCTGGCAGTGGCTCTGCCAGACGATAATAGCCATGGTATTGGTAACCACCCATTCCCGGCTGGTCCTGCCACAGACACAGTTGGTTATTCAGATACACCTCTGCATCTGAATACGGGGGCATCACACCAATACACCGTCCCTTAGGCACAAGCCCAGGAGAGGTTGATGTTTTCGGTCCTAGGGTATCAAATACCCCACCGCTGCGGCCCGGAAAGAAGGGTGTACCCCCACTGGGGGTCACGGGATCACGTTTTGGCAAAACACTAACTCCATCCAACATGGTTCCTTCGCCCATCGGTAAGGGCGTAGTCACCTGATGAAGGGTTCCAACTGATCGAACTCGCAAGCTCGATACTGCATCCACCTTCGGGGAGGATGGAGGCATGCGGACCACAATGTCACGCATAATCCTACCATCCATCCGTGCCGCCTCTACAGGACGGGTATGGACCGGCTGATTCCCGGCCGGCATGCTCGACTTAGCATGCCGGGACTCCTCCTTCTCCGCCACAACACTTCCATTTTGAGCTCCCTGGCGCTTACTCATGGAAGGTGTCGGACACCCCTTCCTCTCACACTTGGACTTCATACTGTCCATCATCAGAGAGGGAGGTTTACCGTGCGTTGAGCCAGACTTAACCACACTCAACGACTTACCGGGCCAGTCAGGCTTAGGCGGGTGGTTAGCCCCCTTCGTCTTCTCGGTCTTCTTCTCCTAGGGTTTTCTGGCCGGAGCCGTACTTCGCTTCGGTGAAACACCCTTAGCCGAACTTGCGGCCGAGAAAGGCAGTCCGCAGACAAACCATTCCCGCCCGTCCCGAAGGAGAACAGTTCCCTTCGGTGTAAGAGTCGGCAGACTTACCACTAGCAGTTTTGTCCACCGCACCATGGGCTGGTGCCCTGGCGGACTGCAGTGCCTCTCTCCTGGCAATTTGCTGCTGGCCTGCCTGGAGGATTCAAACTCGATCCTCTTGGCCTTTCGGTTTGCAAGGTGGGAAGGCCTGTCCCTGCTCAGAGGGCCGGGCCTTCTTCCCTCTGAAGTGATCTGCCACTGGTGGGGTGTGAGGGTGGGACAACTTCTGTCTCTTACCACCACCACCACTCGTAGATTTACCCATTTTACAGGGAGCGGATACTGGAGGCTGCTTCGCCTTCTTCTCCACTTGTCGGTCCCTTCCATCAGGGTGGGCGAGAGCTACAGCTGGAAGACCCACCGCCCGAGTAAGCATACTCATAGCAGTCATACGGGCTTTCAGCTGGGCCTCTCTCTCTACAAGAGCCTGCACTTTGGCAGCCATCCGTGCAGCTCCGGACTTTCTCTTGTGCTTCCTGGCACAGTCCTTCCTCGCTCACACGGCCAGAATCTCCTGCAGGAGAACACCATGGGTTCCCGCCACTGACAGTCTACCCACTGTGGTCGCACCATGCCTGTCAGACTCCAAAGAGTCCTCTGTAGCACGGTGACGACTCCGCCACTGCTGCCTTTTTCTATTACGACCGTTGAAAGTCGGACAATCACGGTCATCACCATGATCCACGGCTTTCAAACGGAAGCAACCGTTTTTTTTTCGGGTTCTTGCCGTCCAAATTCCGCTGACCCTGGGCCTCCCCAAGCGCCACGGTACTCGGACGGGTCGAACCCGTCAGAAGAGTGCCTTCCGATCCAGCGATCCATAGCGGCACACGCATCTACGGAAGCCGGTCGATTCTTCTCCACTGTAGAAACGGTCTCCGACCGTGGTTGGGTGGCTAAATCTTCAGCCGCCACAACCTCGGTCACCTCGGAGGTCTCACCGTTGACCGCCTTTTTAGAGGCAGACACACGGTGAATCGCCGAAAGAATTGACTGGCCTGGAGGAGCCTTCACGTTAATACTAACGTGAACAGAGATGGAGGTCTTCCCGGACGTTTCCGTCCGGTTAGGGACCGACTTCTTCGGGCCCTCGGTCAGACAACCTACGGTGGGTCGCCCACGGGTTTCTTCCTCGGAAACCGGGCGGTCCCAACATACAGGCAAGTCTGGCTGCCTCCTCTCCCAGCCATCCGCCCAAACTAGCGGACGACCGGCTCTCTCCCACCAGGGCAGGGGCTCATTGAGCGTACCCTGGACTGTTTCATGCCCAATTCTGGCAGAAAGCCCACTCACCTCAAACACCCTCGGTCTCCGCGGACGGAGGTTATACCGAGGTTGTGGGAGTTCCTCCGCCTCCGAGTCAGTAGACTCTGAAGAAACGGACGGTGATTTTGGTGTTGGAGTACCATTACTCCCCGCCAAAACCTCCGGTTTAGCATCCATATCATCGCTGCCTGCATCGGAGGAGGTTTCAGAGACTCCAAGTCCATCTTCCTCCCTCACGATGCAGGTGGGTACGTATGGTTTCAAGTTGTCCACATGAAACCGGTTTCGCGCTTTTCCACCATACCCATCTACGAATTCTACCTCGTAGACTAGGTCGGAGTACTGCGAAACGACCGTACCGTGTTCAGCCTTGTATGCTAAACTCCATTTCTTCGCCTGGCCGAGCTTCCCAGCTTGGTCCCTAATCCACACCTGCGCTCCAGGCGGGTCTAGGGGCGGCTGCACTCGGCCGGAGTCATATTGCTCCTTTTGCCTCCTTTGAGCAGCGGTCAACCTCTGACGCGCCTCCTCCTCCACGGCTTGCTTGTCAGGCAAGTCACGGATCAGACCATCCGGAATGAGGTTATCAACACCCATCCGAGGCTCACGGCCGAACATCAACTGATATAGAGAAACTTGCGTACTCTCCTGTACAGCTGTGTTATAAGCCCACATGGCGGGCCGTAACTTATCCCACCAATCACTCTGTTCCTTGAGCGGATCAATGTACCTCTTGATGGTTTCCATTACGGTCTTATTCGTACGCTCCGTAAACCCATTAGCTTGCGGATGGTACGCCGTCGTGAAGTGATGCGCTATGATATAGCGCTCCCGGAACTTCAGCAAGACTTTGCTGGAGAACTGGGACCCACGATCCGAAACAAGAGCTTTCGGTGTACCATACACCAAAAGGATCTCGTCCTTCAAGAACTTCACAACACAAGCGACCGTGGCCCTTCGCACCGCTCTCGCCACACCGTACCGGGTGAAATAGTCAACCATGATTAATACATAGGTGACCCCACCCACGGAGGCATGAAACGGCCCAACGAAGTCCATTCCCCAGGTGTGAACTAGGTACTTCGGCACAATCGGTTGCAGAAATTCCTGACTTCTTGCGAACTGTCGCGCTCGTTGACACACCAAACATGACAATGTATTCGGCAGTGTCACGTTTCATACCAATCCAGTAGAAGCATGAGCGCAGTCGCTGGTAGGTCTTAAACATCCCGAAGTGACCAGCTTCGGGTGTGTCATGCAGCTTCCTCGGACAGAAAGCCCGGCATGACGCAGGCACTACCAGTACGGTTCGCAACCGATCCTGGATGGATCTGGTGGCATACAACATGTCGTCTGCCATTACGAACTTGGCCCGGAGAGCCGAGTTGGGGTCAGTGGTGATTTCCTTCACCACCTTGGAGCACCAGCCATTGGCTGCCTGCTCCTCGACCCAATCGACCTCCGAGCGGACTCGGTAAATCACCTCACCTACGTCAGACTCGACGTATTCAGGTAAAGAAAGGTCCGCAACATCACGCACCGGATACCGACTCAGACAGTCAGCATCCGCGTGGAGTGTTCCCTTCTTAAACTGAACCTTGAACCGGTACTCTTGCAATTGCATCTGCCAGCGCCCCAACCTGCCTTGTAAGTTCTTGGCAGTCAGCAGAGCACAAAGAGCATGGTGATCTGTTACGATCACAAACTCCCGGTTGAAGAGGTAAGGACAGAATTTACCCACGGCAAACACAATCACCACGCACTCCTGCTCGGTGACAGAATACCGTGTTTCCGCTCCTTTCATGAGCCGGCTTGCGTAGGCCAGAACACGGGGGAACTTGTCCTCCGGCAACTTCTGGTAGACTACGACACCCAAGCTGTACCCACTAGCGTCAGTATTGATCATTACCTCACCACGTGGATCATACATGGTGAGTACCGGCACTTCAGTTAAAAATGCCTTTAACCGAGCAAACGCTAGTTTGCACTGTTCTGACCACTTGAAGGACGCATCCTTCTTGGTCAGTTCATGCAACGGTCTTGCCACATTGGCGAAGTCCTTGATGAACCGCCGATAGTAATGGCCAGTCCGAGAAAACTATGGACGCCTGTCGCTGTCGTCAGAACATCGAACTCCTGGACTGCTCTTACGAGATCCGGGTCCGGAGCAACTCCCTCGGCACTCACGATGTGACCGAGATAACGCACTTTGTTAAAGCTAAAGAAACGTTTCTTCGGCTGGAGTTTCAGCTCGGCCCCTCGCAACAGTCCCAGGACAGTGGACAGTCTCCCTAGAAACTGCTCGAATGTGTTCCCGAAGACGATAATATCGTCCAGGTACACCAGACAAGTCTCCCACTTATGTCCTGCCAGCAAGAGGTCTAGTGCTCTCTGCATCGTGGCTGGCGCATTACAGAGTCCGAAAGGCATTTTTCGGAACTCAAACAGACCTTGAGAGCAAATAAATGCTGTCTTCTCAACATCTGGCTCAGCCATCCGAACCTGCCAGTAACCACTAGCCAGGTCCAAGGTTGCGAAGAACTTCGCACCGGCCAACGAATCGAGCGCATCATTGATGCGAGGCAACGGATACTGATCCAGCTTAGTCTTTGCATTCAGTCTCCGGTAGTCCACGCAAAAACGAAAGCCACCATCCTTCTTGCGAACAAGAAAGATAGGGCTCGCGTAGGGACTACGTGAAGGTTGGATAACACCTGCATTCAACATCTTCGCCACCTCTTCTTTCTCGATTGCACGGGCTGCTGGAGCGGTTCGACGCAATCCTTCTCGCACTGGAGGTTACCCACCGGTATCAATCGTATGTTCCACCAAGGAGGTTTCACCCAACTCGGTGTAGTCAAATGCAAAATGATCCCGGCGCTCTAGTAGGAACTCTCTAAGTTGCCTCGCCTCCTCAGGCTTCAGATTGGGACCAATCTTAAGACAGTCTTCGAGGGTAGGAGCTGTCGTCACGTTGAGGACCTAGCGTCCGCATCCGGACGCCCCTCTCAACTTTGACTTTGACTCCCCTGGTCGAACCGTCGTATGAGTGGGGCTTCCCCCTCTCAACTCAGATGGCTCTTCCAGCCCTACCACTAGGGCAGAATCTACAGCTTGAGCCGTGGCCACACCCTCCCTTGTCTCCAGGGCTATGGGTGCCTCTCCCA
The DNA here is from genome assembly GCA_036925085.1 of Brachycybe producta. Taxonomy (NCBI): domain Eukaryota; kingdom Metazoa; phylum Arthropoda; class Diplopoda; order Playtdesmida; family Andrognathidae; genus Brachycybe; species Brachycybe producta. The sequence continues at coordinate 2,084,732 of JAUPFP010000011.1, read as the reverse complement.
CGTTCTCAAGCCAGATATCGTACTCGCCCAACCGGTTGGCCTCGGCAATTCTTGCCACAGCCAACACACCACGTCCACCTAAGGCTTTACGGTGGGGCTCCACGAGAAGCAGCTGACCAGGGCCGGCATGCTCTACCAATCTCACCGATACGACACGTCGTACGTGGGCTGGTAGCCAGACATTTTTTCTCAGTCGCAGGGAACACACTTCCCCACTCCCGATAGGAACACTGGTCTCGCACAGCTCCGGTGAAAAAAGGTTCACCCACCCATCAACCTTCTCAAGCACCAAAAGGACTTCTGGGAGTTGCTGTCCCTGAGGCCGAGCCTCTGGTATCGGCGGTGGAACAACTTCCACCTCCACAAGTTTCCCAAGTGCTTGATCAGTGTAAGCAGCTTGAAGGGCGTCTGGATGTGCAGTCCAGACTTCCTCCCGGAAATACACTTTCCGGTGCACGATATCTACCATCAGGCCGAAGCGTGCGGCGATATTAACGCCCAAAATCGCCTCGCTCCTCCCCTTCACAAGGAGGAGAGATGCCTTGACGGTTTTATGGGAGATGGTCAAGTCTACCAGTACAACACCTTCTACTACGATGGTGTGCCCACCCATGCCGAAAAGGCATGACGGTACCTCCAGTACCTCAATGGGTAACCCCATCGCTCGTGCCACCTTCATGCTCAGAACCGAGACTTCGGCTCCCGCGTCTACAATCATCTCCACCAGAAGGTGATCACCAATGGACACGTACACCCTTGGTGCAACCCGAGAATACACCCGGCTCTGCAATTCAGGAATGGGAACCCATGGGTTCCCACCATCGCACTTCTGCCTCCCGTCCACATCACCATCCACACAGGATGGTAACACCAGACGAGCAGGAGTCGGGGGACCAGTCTCACTACCTAGAGACTCCCCCGGCCCGGCGGTAGGTATGGGCACACCAACACCTCTCGCCTGCTCAATGAGCGCACGATCCAGCACCTCACCACTAGGCATGTAGGGTGAGGGGGTAAACCAGCTATCTAACTGGGATACCATGGCCTCCAATGTGGAGCATGGCGTCGGAAAAACCCACTTGGTTACTTCCGGGTCCGCAGACCTAGCCAGAGGCACACCTGCTCCTCGCAGGACATCCACATATCTGGAGACCGCCCAAAGGTACGTCCCTTCATCACAGTGCCGACGATGTCGGACACCTGAGTTTTTAAGCATTTTCGGTCGCTCACCACTCAGTACGGTGGCGACCGGTGGCGGTTTAACAAAGATGTCTCTTCGTTATCCTCCACGAGTCTATAGTAGAACTGGCCATCAATTACGGTGGCCAGGTACTTTTGACCCTCCAGCCACACCGGCACCAAGCCTGGCGTTGGCTGGAGCTTCTGACTTGTGCCAGGCTTCACTACGGCAACATGTCCCTTTGCCGCAGCATCAGGACAGTCCCATCTCAGGTGCCCCATTTGGTTGCACCCAAAACACGGGCCAACTCGCCGGAGTGAATTTCCTGATCTACGGTCCTTACCTCGAGGCGTTGCCGCCGGCTGACCTCCACCAGAGCCTGCCGTCTTCTTCTTCTTGCCTCCGGTCTTGGCTCCTGCTTTGTCCGACTTGGACGGTGCAGTAGCCTTCGCACTCGTTTGGCTCGAAGATGAAGCCTTGGCAGAGCTCTCAGAGCCAGCCGTGGTTCCAGAGGACGGAGCGCTAGCCCTGTCCTGAGGAGCCCCTCTGGTGCGGTTAGGTAATTTAACTGTTAGAAGCAAATCGGCTTCCAGCCATGCCTTTCTGGCATATGCTTCCACCGTAAAGGCCTTACAACCGATCAATTGATCAGTGATGGCCGTCAGGAGTTTCCTTTTGAAGCGAATGAGCCGACAGCTCTCATCTTTGCCTGGAGACACGCGGTCGGACAGTTCCAAGAACCGCCAGTAGAATGCCTGCACAGACTCGGTAGCCCCCTGTTTCATCGACTCGAATTCGCCGAAACAGAGGCGAGCCTGGTTACTGGTGTGAAGCGGCTACGCATAGCATCCTTCAGCTCAGTCCAGGTCAGGTCAGGAAGAGTTTCCACCAAAGTGGCGTAATATTCTTCTGCCAGACCGTCCAGCAGAAACGTGAAGAAACTGCATCGGGACTCTTCCATCCAGCACTGAGCTCGGGCTTTCGCTTCGAACTTGCGGAGAAAAGGCGTCAAGTAATCTCTGCCGTCGTAACGAGCAAATGAGTGGACCGGGTTAAAGAACCCGAATGCCTGAACCTCCGCTGGAACCGCTGGAGGGGGCATCCAAGCAGCGGCGCAAACCCTGCGAGGCTGCCTGCTCCGGTTCCCCGAAACGTCAGACTCGGACTCAGCTTCCGAAGGTATCACCAAGTGAACTCTCGGCTGCTGTCCGGGTGCGGGAGGAGCTCCCTGGCCAATCCACCTAGGAGACTGCCTGGGTGCTTCCCGCAGAGGTTCCCGCCTGGCCTGCACCAGCGGGACCTCCTCCCATGCGCCTTTATGCAAGGGCGACAGTGAATACTCCGGCACATTCGTCGGTTCGACCTCCGAACGAGACAGCCGTCCTTCCAACCGAAAGACATCTATCCCGTAAGCGACCTTCCTGAGTTGCCGCTCGGAGAGCGTGGCCAAAAAGGCCCGGCCCTCCCATGCAGTCTCATCGGGTATCACCACCAGGTCCCAAAGGGGCTGCCCGCCCCGTCCAACCGGACGGGTGGCGGTGGAAGCTTGGATACCGATGAGATCACCATCAGATTCACTGTCCTCCAACGGGTATTCTCCCGGAAGAATGTCACGGCGGCATTTCCGCACCGTGACCCAGTCCTCCGGGACATCCCCGTCTACGCTACCACTTCGTTCCCCTGTTTCCAGGGGATCTCCGCCTTCAGCCCCCAAGGGGACGGTCGACTACGCGGCAGTGTAACTCCAAACCCGCATCTGCACCAAGTTCCTGACCTCCCGTCTGTACTTTTGGGGCTGGCTCCATTTTTTCACCGTAAATGAACGGTAAAATCTGGACAAAGCCACCAGATAGCGAATTACCACCGTCGAAAACGGTAAATTGAGAGTACAACCCAATGGAACAAGTTTCAGACTTGTCCCATTTCCAGTTTCAATTCTAGGAAAACCTAGGGGTATACCTTAATGGTATTTCAAACGACTGTATTTCCGGAACCGGAGGTGTCCGAACAAAACTGAAAATTGTCCATTGCAGTCCATTGAGAGTACAAGCCAATGAAAAAGGTTCCATGCTTCTACTATTAATGGTTACAGAAATATCTTCATGTGGGGTATGGCATTAAGGTATACCCCAAATGTTTACACTTATATTCCTCAAAAATGGTAACTGTCCAAAAAAAAAATTTCACTTGTCCCAATCAGTCTATTGGCTATATATTCTATTTCAGGTGTTGTTTTAGTTGTCCCAAACACTTTGGGGTATGGCATTGTGAGCTTTTGACATCAACCAACATTTTATTACCAACCTTTAGATGACATTTTCTACTTTTCGTTTCTTCTCTGAGCAGTATGACACCTGCACAGAGAAGATCCGAGCTGTAGAGAGAGCTGGATGGAGATAGATTGTAGTCACTCTTCTGCATGGGGGTGAAATCGATGCAGGAGAGTGGCGGCCATCTCTCTCTCTTCCGGTTGATGCTGATATACATCTTCTCCATCGGTATTCCGACCAGAGAAGATGTTGTAGCTGCTGAGAATCGTATAGCTCCTGCCCTATGAAACCTCCGGCCTCTGAAGAGAGGTTATTTACATAGACATAAAGACAACGCTACTTCTTGTTACAACACTTTTATTCATTCCTTGTAAGAAGTACAGATACAAGGGTTAATAGTAAAATACTAACGGTGAATCCTCAGGCCCATGATTTGGAATTTATCTCAAAAACAGGCAAAGGAAAGAACTACTTAACAAAGAGGAACATGGTCCTTTTATACCTTGGACCTGTGTACACCTGCGAGGTGTAACCAGGTCCAAGTGACCATGGTCAATTATGTATCAATCCGCCGCTTGGGCATGAGTCAGAAAGGTGAGTCAGAGAGGAGGGAGGGACGGTTGAGAGTTGTTTACCCCCCAGGCTATGGCTTTGGCGGGATCACGATTTACAGGGTGTTACATACCCTCCAACCTTGCTTGGAGTACGTCCTCGTACTCCAGCCAAGGGTGGAAGGTTTTCAAATTACGCAGCGGGGAGACATGGGTGGCTGAGGACTTACCGTGTACAAAGGTGGTTATGGAAAGGCACTGGCACTGAAGTGTCAGCGCCCTAGAAAAGTGAAAAAGGCTGAAAACATAAAAAGATAATCAATGCTCGCTGAGTGGCGAGCCGCTATGGAAATCTAAAAAGAAAAGAACAGTTGCAACGTATTTTATTTTTTTTATAAATTTTTCGATACTGCCACCCGGATGGGTGGCAACCACATGAGTACATGTGGCGCGCAGCTATCCCTGCTGCGGAGGGTGGGGAGGATCCTGGGTCCATAAACCGTACGGGGGGTAATCCCGCCGGACCTGGCCTCATCGGTAGCTGGATGCGGCAGACAGCCATTGTCCCTGGTCGTCAGGTAGATCCCGGTGGAAGATATTGAAGATGTCCCGGTCCTCGATAATCTTACGGGAGGACCGCTTGTTGTACAGTGTAGCCCAAGCGGCGTCCCATAAGATGGCAATTCGGTAACGAGGATCCGGTTCCGGAATGTAGTGACGACTGGTGCGGGGAACGTCTGTCCAGCTGGCAGTCCAAAGACGGAGTTGACGAAAGCTCCCAAAAGGGCTTCCGTGGCTTCATCGATGGCATCTCCGGCGAAACTGATGGTTTCAACAATCCGTCTTCTTGGGAAGACGATGGTGACGAGGACACTTGTCAGGCGGGAGAGTCCCACGACATATCGCTCCCGGGGAGGGAGGTCCAGACGGGGAAACCCTTCCTCCAAGAGAAGTGTCCTACGTAGAGGGTATTGGCAGAGCGCACTTCACGCTGCCAAGTGACCCACCGATTGTTGAGCAACCTTTCGCCAGAGGTGGCTGCACGGAACGAACGATCCAGCGGTAACCGCCCCAGAGTAGCCCCGGCATGGGGTACAGTGGGCGGTGCGGCTGGTCGGGCTGGTGTTGGAGCCGCAGGTTCCAGAGAAACTGATGCGCCTGCGATAGGCCTGGCATGGCGCAAGGCGGACCGGGCCATATCGCGGGCCCGCTGACGTAGTCGCTTCGATGCTGACTTCCTGCTCAGCGCCTCCAGTGGCTTGGCACTTCCTGGTGCACGGCCCAGTGCTTCCATGGGGTCACCTAACTGTTGCATGACGTCTTGCAGAAGGTTTGTGATGGCCTTCTGTTTTTTCAAGAACGCGGCACGCTCGGCGGAAGGTGGCGGCATCAAAGGTGTAGGCGTAGGTCGTCCAGAAGGGCGGCCCAGAGGTGGCGGGGGAGGAGAGCGATGCGGGACCCGAGTAGGAGGGCCCCGAGTTTCGTAGCGATGGTCGCGGTCCAGTTGGACTCGGTGATCCTGTAGATCTTGCCTGACCCTTGGGTCGAAGTTATTACGCGGCGGAAGGCCGCGTCCAGAGGAACCACGTTGTTCCTGCTGACTTCTTCCGTCGGGTCGGCATCGGGGCGAAAGATGGGAACCACGTGGCGAAGAGCGACGTGGCTGTGGCCGTTGAAGAGAGTCTCGAGAAGAGTGGTGGCCCCTGTAGGACTGTTGAGGCTCCTTGGGGAGAGCCCCAGTGGGAACCTGAACACGAACAGGTTGGGGAACCACCACTATGGAAGGTAACTTTGGAGTCGGAGTTGGTGTGGTGGCCTTGCTGCGTGGAGGCGTGGCACATCGGGAGGTTGGTGGTGATGATATCGGTGTATGAGGAGGAGGTAGCGGGGAGATAGACGGCACCGGCGAGTGGTGTCGGAACGGCTTCGGTGGCGTTACAGATGGGGAAGGAGACGCAGAGAGGCTAGTCGACAAGGTTGCTGGCGAGTTCGAGGGTGGAGGCGATGGCGTAGTTGGTGGTGGAGTCGGTGCTGTCTCTCGGAGTCGGGCCTCGATTTGTAGGAGCTCCTCCTTTGGGAGTTGTGCCGTACAAGGCAGACCCAGCTCGGCGAGGCGGACGCAGACTGCACGGAGGTACGCCAAGTTGTCCTCCCCTTCCTTCTTGTCCTTGGCTGCCTGACGAAGAGCAGCCTCCCTTTGCAGCTCCAAGTGGAGGTTTTCGAGAGGGGAAGGCACAGATCCGCCTCCCCCACGCTTCCCTCTGGCTTCAGCTCCACCTGGGATGGGTTGGTCAGGCACGAGGTTACCGCGGAAGGCCTGGTTAACCCCCCATGCCATTGTATTAATATCGATGCGGTCTTCCCGCTCCTCCCAGTAGTGTTTTGATGTCGTGACGTCGAAGGGGACGATGCTGCTTGGAGCAGCAGGTTTCCCTTCGCGCCCGACATTGGCAGGTCGCTTGAAGCTTGCTTTTAGGCGCTTCTCCCCACGCCGGTGAAAATTCTCCGGTTCGGAGGAGGTGCGGCGCCTATCTATTGTGTTTGGCGACTCTCTTCTTGTTATTGGCACACTGGCGGTGCCCGCCTTCTGTAGCTGGCAGGTAGATTGAGAGAGGGGTTCAGCGGTCCCCGCCGTTCCACTCTCCGTCTCTTCTTCACTGGAAGAGGCAGACATCATCCTGCCTCCTCTCCATGAGCCTCTACCTGGCATATTTCTTAAGAGTTTGAAAGTTCTTACTTTTTCAAAAGTCCCGCTGCTGGTGATTACTTCCAAATAATAACAGAAATCGGTCCCCGATCACTCTGTTATTATTTCAAGAGGTCCAAAAAGTTCTGAAGGTCTGATGCACTGCACGTGAGTTCAAAGGCTTGAAGGTGGCACTCAAGCTTTGGATTAACAACAAAAACTGAAGAAGTTCGAAATTAAAATTTGGAACTTGGCACAGAAGTAGATTGAAGATTTGATGATTGCAGAAGATTGAGCATAAAGAGATGAACAAAAACGAGTGCTTCTTTGAAGAGAGCAAATCGAGTGGTAATTGACCAAGTTTGGTCACTTTTCTTATTTAATTTTAAAAGTTAGAAGGGCCGGCCCCTTTTAGAATAAGACACCTTACTCTAATTGGTTTCTTCACTACTTTATTTATTGGGGGTGGGGGTTGTCCCACCGACATTAGATGTGAGAGGTGTTGATCTAATTCTTATCAGAGTCGGTCCTGTTTATTATTTTTAGATAAACAAAAGGACTAAGGAATCTCGGGGGAGAAGGGCCGTTATTTTATTTCACACCGAGGTGTGAAGTTGCCCATTAACTTTCTCCCCTTTTTTTTTTTTTTTGGAAAGAATAGGTCAGCAAGGTTACTAATGTACCTTGCTGTTTGTTATTATTTTTAGGGGGAGTGGGACAGGAGTTGGTGTCCCACAATTCGATCTTAATTGAGAGGGTGACAGGTTCTTCAATTTTATTTTTTAATTGAAGGTGTCCGCTCTCACAAAATCTTCAAAACTGTTTTTTTTTATGGCCTGCAGTTTTTTTGTTGTTTTTTTTTTTTCTTTGAAGTCCCAGTGCATTGGTCTGGCCCCCAGAGCAATTGTCTCTTTGAAGTTTTCTATCCCTCTACTGTCAACATCATGGTCAATGACGTCCGTCCATAATAAAGGGGAGCACAGTGTTTTTCTTTTGCTGACCCTTTTATGGCTCTTGATTTTTCTTCTGAACGTCCTTGACTGGCCTTCGGCATTTTTCCCAGGTGTACCACGTGGTTGACAGTTGTTTGTGAAGGCCACGTGGTTCCGGTGTAGTTTATTGCATGTTTGAAATGGTTGCCAATATGTAAATATTGGCGGCCATTTTGAAAAGTTTAGAAGTGTTTCAAAAATTAAAGTTGTATGAATTTTGTAGAGTTTTGGGAGTTATTTGAGAGTGTTTAGAGGGGTTGTTGATGATTTGTGGTTGTTTAGTCGTTGGGGGGTTCCTTTTATCCCCTCCCCCACCTCTTGACAACTGTCCTCAGTTGTTTCTCAACACAACAATTCTCAAATTCCTCCCGCTCTTCTATTGTTGATATTTGATGGTTGCTGGTGTTTATTTCCATAGTCATGAAATAAACACTGGTGAATTATTGTTTTATTTTCGTCGCGTTTGGTTTCTTGACAGCGTGGGTGGCCGTTGCTTTCGTCGTCACTCACGGGGTGGAGTTTCGAGGTTTTCCTTAGAGGTGCTGGCAGATTTGCCAAGGGCCTCTACGGAAGTTTCTCCCAGAGCCCATCCGATGTGTGCTTCGATGCATTTTTGTCGGAGTGTGGACTCGAAGAGGTCGTCCTCCACGTATACTTTATTTGTTGTCATGGACACAGCTAAGTGCAGAGCCCGGCCTAGATCTCGGCCTAAGATGGCTTCGTGCCGGCCGGTAATCACTAGTAAGTGCCCTCGCACAGCGTGGGGGCCCAGCTGGACCGTCGCGGCGAGTCACCCCACCACGGTGATCCGTTGGCCTTCCACACCCTGAATGTTGGGTGGGATTAACACAGGCTCGATTTCGAACTTGTGTTCCTGCGCGAGTTCAATGGTGATAACGCTGCCCGTAGCTCCGGTGTCCGCGAGCATTCGTATACTCTTCCCATTGATCGTGACGGCGATGCGTGGGTTCTTGTCGCTGGCATCATAGTCTCCAACTTCTTGCGGTGAACAGCTGCTTACCAGCTGCTCATACACCGTTGTCATTAGTCTTCGGCAGCAGGAGTGGTCCTTCGTCGGCGATTGGGTTCCAGGGGCCATGATGGCTATTGTTTTATTTTCCCGGCACCCAAGCTCCTTGATGGATTGTTTAAGGACGTCGAGCGTGTCCTGCCAAACGATTAGCTCGTCCGGGGTCCATTTATGTGCAGGAGCCCGGTCGAGCACCTTGACTGGTATATCCTCAGAGTCGTCAGAGCTGTCGTTGTCGGGTTTATCAGGAGTAGGTGTTTCGGCGGCTGGGTCTGCTGCTGGAATAGGAATCCGGCGGAATTGTCCCGCCACTCGTATTAGAGCAAACTCAATGCCGTCTTCGGTGATGATATCCGTTTCAGGCACCTCTCCTTTGATGTCATAGTCGGTAACCGGCTCCCCAAACTGCTTGATTGCAACCTTCTTCTTTGGTTGCCGACACTCACGGACGAAATGCCCCAATTTGCCACAATTATAACACGTTGACTTACTCTTGTCGAACGTGCGAGTGGTCTCTGGTTGGGGGTCCGCCGCAGAGTGTCGGTATGAATTGGTGGCAGCAGTCTGACTAGGCTTTTTATCGTGCCTAGACCGGTGTGTTTTGTCTTTAGGGCTGGCGGCTGCCGCCGGCTCCTGGTCGGTCTTCGATGCTCCTTTACCCGACTGTGAATCAGCTGCGGGTTTTGGTTCCGTCGGCCATTTATCCAAGGACAGCAAGACCACCTCCATATTGAGGACGGCATTTGCGAAGTCCTTGAACGACGTCGTAGATGCGTGGTGCGCGGCGTTCTGTATGGTGGGATGTAGAGCGCGGCGCAACTGACTTATACGCAGCTGATCATCAAGTTGTGGGTAAACTCGGTCGCCGAGTATCATAAACTCCCAGATGAAAGCTTGTGTACTCTCACCTTCCTTCTGGAGCATCTCTGTATACTTCTTCTCCAAGATGGCCAGTTCGTTCGGCTTCCCGAACGTATCTACCATCTGTACTCTCAGTGCTGGCCAAGAAATGTCCTGAAGCTCATACCTCAGTTTACTCAGCCACGTGCGGGCGGCCCCAGTGAAACACCCCGTGATGTATTCCTCCTTGTGGTGGTCTTACCAACCGTACAGGTGTGCCACTTCCTCGAATTCTTCCAGGAAGGGACGGAAACCTGTCAATCCGTTGAATTTTTGGATTGAGTCGGCAGGGTGGCGACCGCTGTATTTCTTATTAAACTCTTCCACGGAGGGTCCTCTGGGGGTTGGTCGGTAGATGCCATCCCGGACGTTTGGCATTCCAGCCGGCATCAGACCTACCCCTTGCGGTGGAAAACGTGGCGCGTAAACTGAAGTGCCTTGTGTCGCTCCTTGGTGAGGCTGTTGTTCCGGGGGTGCCGAGCGGCGACCGCTACGTGCAACCCGGACAAGCGAGTGAGGAGAATCAGCACGTGTCATAATCGGTATTTCCGCACGCTCATCTCTGTGACGCGGATCATCTGACTGCCCTTGTTGTTGCCAGTCAGGGTTACGCGGTAGATGACGTGTGTGCGGTGTGTAATGTTTTTCGTAACGATCGTGACGCTCTCTGTAGCCAACATAGGGAGCTGAAGAGGCGTCCGAGTCATCGTCGCGAAGTCGGTGTGTGCGTGTTGTCCGCCGTGGTGTAGTTGGTCGATTCGGTGTGAATCGGTCGTCTATGAGCTGAGACATACGAGTCGAGAGTGCAGCCACTTGTTGTGACAGGTGGTCAAACTCGGCCCCAGTCGGCCGCGGCGGTGGTGTCACATCAGTAGTCACGGGTACTTCCAGCAGATCTTCGTGTGAACCCTGGTGATCAGACAGGGACCCCGTATTGTCGTGTGAGGTAGCCATGATTAATGATGTGGCTTGTGTAATGTGAATGTGCGGTGATGAACGAGTCCGGCGAAGTCCAAGTCGTTGTGTGCAGCTCCGAGGGTTCTCGAGTACACTCTGAGCTATACTTTTCGGTTCCAGTATGATGGGACTCGTTCAGTTTGTAGGTCGGTGTTGTCACTGTGCGTCGGTAATTTAGTGCTTGTCGGCAACCGACACTATCGTACTCTTATACACTGAGTAACGATAGATTACCTAAGCTTGTGACGTGTATAACGAAGTGGCCGTTCACTCCGTTAGTGTGGTGATGGTTGTATCGTATTGATCGTGTTCTCAGTTGGGCGTGTGACGAGTTTTGGTTCCCAACTGGTGTAGCGTCGTGAGTTCTCTATTGAGTGTCAGATTTTAGAAGGATCTCTCGACACGCGGTATTTGGCGACCACGTGGAGGTTACGAGAATTCTAAAAAGTCTCAATAGAGAAACAGCAGATGTACAATACAATCCCGAGCGTGGTACACCACCCAATCGAAATTGCACTGCGGAAAGTGAATTAGAAATGAAAGTGTATTGCAACTGCCTGAAGAAGAGGCAAGCAATACGAAGAGTAAAGCTAGAGCGCGGTGCCCGCACTTTTAGTTTTACTTGGAAACAAGAATCAAGAGTGTGTGTGTAAAGAACACACAAAGAACAAAAAGTTCAAGATGGCTGAACTTTTTAAATGCACAAACAAAGGAGAAGTTCAAGATGGCTGAACTTTCCTGAAAGCAAGAGAAGAAAGCTGTTTTACTTGGAAAGTTTAAAACTTAGGTGCGGTGCCCGCACATCAAAAGTTTTAATTTAGTTTTATTAAAAAAAGTAAAACAGTGTTGAAATGGAAGTGTGTTCAACAAGCTAAATGCTTGGTGAACCAGAAGAAATGTTTAGACTGTAGAAATTTTGAGTCCTCACTGCTGGATGGCTCTGGATGAAAAAGACAGAGTCAGTGCCCAGTGAGGGACTATGTTGAGTAGAATGAAGAAGTCCGTAGGTGGCGCCGTGGTGGCCACTTCCGGTTCAGTTTATTGCAATGTCCAAAAATTGATGATTGAAAAGTTCCTCCGGGGCACGTTTTTATGGTGGCCAGGAGAAAGACACAAAAAGAGAGAAAATTCAAAGAAAAAGAGAAGTTTTCTCTAACAAGAGGAACTCCGCCAGGGGGCGCGTGAGTGCAACCCTCTGGAAGAGGAGAGAAGAGAAGAGGACACAAAAAGATGAGAGAAGGTACAACAATGAGTCACATGGAGCGAAAAACCGCTCCGTTGGCGCTTTTTGAAGAGTGTCCGATCGATCCAAGATGGCAGCCGGGCTTCAGTGCTGTCCAATGGAGAAAGTTCATGTGATGATGCATTGAGGTGATGATGATGAAGAAATTGAAGAACATGACTTGGGACTTAGAGGGTCCCAAGGGAAACACAGTGAAAAAACAAAGAACAAAGAAAAGGGGGGACAAGAAAGTCCCACGTGGCTAGGAAAAGTGTGTTCTAAGCTTGTAAGCCCCCTAACAATGAAATAGAGTTAGGGAGAATCTTGCTTGAAAATTAAAGATGAAGAGTGAAGATAATAGGACCTCTTAAAAGACACACACGTCCTTTAAGAGCCTATTAATAGGTGAATAGATTAGTAGATGAGATTTGTTTGCTCATCTCTTAATGAGACTGCAAACTCCTCTCGGAGAGTAAGAAGAATTTGTTTAAAGTGTTGCCCACGTGGTGTGGGTTTCACTTTGAAAATTAAAGAAGAGTGAAGGTGACAGTGGGTGATTGTAATGGAAACATAAAATACAAAAACACGGACGGAAACACGTGTGTCCAAACGGTTGTCCACGTTTCCGAGTGCTAAGCGGTCAGCAGACAAAAGTTCGTTCCCATGTGTCTCTAAGGACAGGACACAGAATCGCGCGGTCGACACGTGGTGTGTGTAGCCACAAGTCTCTTCTGCGATTCCACAAAAAACGGTGCCATGCGGTTGGCTTTGACGTGATCGAGGGCCTCCATACATGGTCCCAACATAAAAAGGCGCCACGCGGTTGGCTTTGACGTGATCGAGGGCCTCCATACTCGGTTTTACAAAAGGCGCCACGTGGTCGACTTTGACGTGATCGAGGGTTTCCACACGTGGTTCCAACACAAAGGACGCCGCGCGGTTGACTTTGACGTGATCGAGGGTCTCCATACGCGGTTTTACAGACAGGCGCCACGCGGTTGACTTTGACGCTATCGAGGGTCTCCATACGTGGTTCCAACATAGAAAGGACGGACGAAGCCTCGTGAGGCACAATCACGAGACTTAGGACAAAGGACGGCTTCTGTTTACAGGTCGGAGAAGGCAGATGGAGCTATACCCCGCACCTCCACCAAATGTGAGCTTTTGACATCAACCAACATTTTATTACCAACCTTTAGATGACATTTTCTACTTTTCGTTTCTTCTCTGAGCAGTATGACACTTGCACAGAGAAGATCCGAGCTGTAGAGAGAGCTGGATGGAGATAGATTGTAGTCACTCTTCTGCATGGGGGTGAAATCGATGCAGGAGAGTGGCGGCCATCTCTCTCTCTTCCGGTTGATGCTGATATACATCTTCTCCATCGGTATTCCGACCAGAGAAGATGTTGTAGCTGCTGAGAATCGTATAGCTCCTGCCCTATGAAACCTCCGGCCTCTGAAGAGAGGTTATTTACATAGACATAAAGACAACGCTACTTCTTGTTACAACACTTTTATTCATTCCTTGTAAGAAGTACAGATACAAGGGTGAATAGTAAAATACTAACGGTGAATCCTCAGGCCCATGATTTGGAATTTATCTCAAAAACAGGCAAAGGAAAGAACTACTTAACAAAGAGGAACATGGTCCTTTTATACCTTGGACCTGTGTACACCTGCGAGGTGTAACCAGGTCCAAGTGACCATGGTCCTTTATGTATCAATCCGCCGCTTGGGCATGAGTCAGAAAGGTGAGTCAGAGAGGAGGGAGGGACGGTTGAGAGTTGTTTACCCCCAGGCTATGGCTTTGGCGGGATCACGATTTACAGGGTGTTACAGCATTAAGGTGTACCCCAATTTTTGTATGCAACTTTTCTCAAAAATAAAAGCTGTCCAAAAAATTTAAAGTGTTGTCCCAAGTTGTCCATTGCCAGTAGATGTTGTTCCATTTAAAAAGAAGTTTGTCCAAATCACTTTGGGGTACACCTTAATGACAGCCTTCAATTACGCATTTGTCTTATACGTGCATGGCGATAGTCACTGCTCCTAGGTATCCTGCTTCAATTGTAGTGGCATGGGAAGTAACCCTGCAAAACTAGGTAAATATAGTTCAATGGATGTGAAAATGCAAAGCAGACAAACATACAGACTGACGGATAACCCACATTCAAAAATATTGATAAAAAAGATAAGAACAAAGATTAAATTAAAAATATAAAACTCTGTGGTAGTTTTGTATCCTCCAAGAATAAAGTAAACATGTCGATTGTGAAGAAAAAAATTGAAATATTAGTACAAGGATAATTTCATGTTTTGACATTTTTTACTTTTTTGAATTTATGGGCTTTACTGGTCCTCAGACGTCTGTTGGGCTCTTCTGAGTTCGTTTCAGTGCTTTTAGGAGATTTTTATTTTTTGACATTTTTTATTTTTTAGGTTTTAGTTGGTTTTAGTTTCTTAAATATACATATTGTGAGCGTAATGGCGATTTTGACCTTTAAATCAGTACCTCGTTTCTTCACTCGACCGTGTGGTACCCACACGAAGAAGATTGGAGGTACCAAAATAGGCAGATGGTGATGGATTGTAGACTTCCTCGTGAGTAGGGGTGAAATCTCTCCAAAAGATTGTAACCATCCACTTCTGATCACCGGTGTTTCTTCTTTCTTCTTTCTCCTCCTGAAGACGTGCTCCGTAAGGGATCCATATGTCTTCTTGCCCTATGGTGTCTCCGGCCTGTTCAGAGAAGGATTAGTTTCCAAACATAAAGACAATGCAGGTTCTTGTTATAAACATTATTCATTCTTGTACGGAAAATCTTAAGAAACACAAGGATGAACATTTAGAATTAATGGTCCGTCTCTGTGCCCATGATGTTGTGAGCTTTTGACATCAACCAATATTTATTACCAACCTTTAGATGACATTTTCTGTATCTCGATTCTTCTCTGAACAGTACGGTGCCCGCACGGAGAAGACTCAAGCTGCAGAGAGAGTTGGATGGAGACAGATTGTGGTCACTCCTCTGCATGGGGGTGAATCGATCCCCGGGCTATGGTTTTGTCGGGATCACGATTTACACGGTGTTACAATGTGATACGGATAGAATCGACATAGTATAAAAGTTGATCAAAAAGTGGACGAGGAACAAAAATGAACATGGTCCTTTCATACCTTGGGCCTGTGTACACCTATGAGGTGTAACCAGGTCCAAGTGACCATGGTCCTAAGCGTATCACTCTGCCATTTCGATGTGCGTCAGATGTGTGAGTCAGAGAGGAGGGAGGGACAAGCAGGAGTTGTTTATCCCCCCAGGCTATGGTTTTGGTGGGAACGGGTGTTCCTGGGTATTACATACCTCCCAACTTTGCTTGGAGTATGTCCTTGTACTCTAGCCAAAGGGGGGAAGGTGAAGTTACGCGAGCAGGGCAGCATGGGTGAATGTGGATGCACCTTGTACAGAGGTATATTTAAAAAGAGGGCACTGGTACAAAAGTGCCAGTGTCCTCTAACGTATAAAAAAAGGCTGGAAACGATAACAATCGTTATCACAATTGAAATTAAAAAGTTCGCCGGTTGGCAAACACCTGTCAAATACGGTACATTTGGAAAACGGAACATAAAGTGGTTATAACATATTTTGTTTTTTTATTAAATTTTTCGATCTCACCACCTGGGTGGGTGGTGACCACACAAGTACATGTGGCGGATGCAGCTATCCCTGCTGCAAAAGATGGGGAAGGTCCTTTGTCTGTGAATCCATAGAAACTGGGCTCATTGGTGAGAAGAGGCAGCAGAGAGCCACTAACCCTGGTTGTCTGGCAGGTCCCAGTGGAAGATGTTGTGAATGTCCCGGTCCCCGATGATCTTCCTGGAGGATCGCTTGTTGTGTAGGAGAGCCCAGGCGGCATCTCACAGAACGGTGATCCTGTAGCGAGGGTCCGGTTCCAGGATGTGAAGACGACGTGCTTCCTGGGGAAAGACCCAGTGCTTCCCTTGGATCGCCTCCCTCCCGCATGACGTCTTGCAGAAGGTCTGTGATGTCCTTCTGCTTTTTTAAAAAAGTGGCGTGATTGGTGGAAGGTAGAAGTGTTGGAGGCACGTGTGAAGACCTCCCAGGAGGACAGCCCGGAGGTGGTGGAGGAGGAAAGTGGCACAGGGCCACATTCGTAGGGCCCGATACATGTGGCAATGGCCATGGTCCAATTGGATGTGCAGGATCCCTTCGAACGAAGTCATCGCGTGGCAGAGGGCCACGTTGGAAGGTTCCAGGTTGCCCCTGTCGACTTCTCGCATCAGGTTGGCATCAAGGTCGCAAGTCACGAGGTGGAGAGGCGTTTTGATGAGCGTAGAGGAGAGTGGTGGTCCTTACGAGCCCGCTGAGACTCTTTGGGGCGGACCCCAGTGGAAGTCTTGGTGTCGGCAGATCCGGGAACTACCACTTTAGACAACAGCTTCGGAGGCATTTTGATCGGTATGTGTAGAGGAGGTGGTGGCATAATGGATGGCGTGGCAGGTGTTAGCACCAACTCCCGGTACCAAAAGGATTCCAGGGGTGTCGCAGGCAACGAGGATGGTTCCGGCGATATGGATTGCATGACAGGCAGGGAACGAGAAGGCAATAGTGCTGGTTGTTTGAACTCTCAGAGATGGGCCTCAATTTGCAGGAGCTCCTCCTTTGGAAGTTGCCCCGTGCAGGGAAGGCCTAGCTTGTCGAGGCGAGAGCAAACAGCGCAGAGGTAAGCCAAGCTTTCTTTCCCTTGAATCTTGTCTTTTGCTGCCTGTCACATGGCAGCCCTTTGCTGCATTTCCAGATAAAGATCCTTGAGAGGGGTGGGTATGGACCCACCTCCCCCACATTTTCTCTTGCAGCAGCCCCACCCAGAAGGGGTTGTCCCGGCACGAGGCTTTCGGGGAAGGCCTGGTTGACACTCCACGCCATGGTGTTCATGTCTATCTTGTCCTCCCGCTCCTTTCAATAATATTTCGACATCGTTACATCGATAAGAATAATGCTGCTGGGAGCGTCTGGCTTCCCTTCATGTCCGATGTTCGCTGGACGCTTAAAATTTGGTTTGAGGCCCTTCTCCCCATGCCGGTGGAAGTTCTCTGGCACGGAAGAAGTGCATCACCTTGAAGAAACGTCAGGTGACTCTCTCCTCATGGATGGTGCGCTGGCGGTGCCCACCACTTGTTGTCTAGATGTCGGAGCTAGTGAGGGAGGTTCGGCGGTCTCCACCGTTCCACTCTCAAAGTCGGCATCACTTGAAGAGGTGGACATTCGTGTACTTCCTCTCCAGGTTCCGTGGCCTGACATGATTAAATAGTTCGTAAAAGGAAGTGTCCTTACTTTGAATATTGTTCTGCTGAAGGTATTTCTTAATAACAATAGCAGTAATCGGTGACCAATTACTCTGCTATTGATTAAAAGAGATGGCGAAAGTCTTGAATGCTCGGTGCACACACAAACACACTTGAAATGTCCAATGACTTGTACATGGCAAAAGGCTCTCACACAAAAATAAAACTTTATAAACTTGAAGATTTAGAGAAAATCTGGAGAACTTGAAGAATTTCATAAGATTTGATGAATTCGAAAAACGAAGAGTTGTGAGCTTTTGGCATCGACCATTTTATTTTACCAACCTTTAGATGATATCTTCTGTACCTCGATTCTTCTCTGAACTGCGCGGTGCCCACACGGAGAAGATTCGAGCTGCAGAGAGAGTTGGATGGAGACAGATTGTGGTCACTCCTTTGCATGGGGGTGAAATCAATGCAGCAGAGTGGCGGCCATCTCTCTTTCTTCCGGTCGACGCTGATGTACATCTTCTCCTTTCGGTATACCGACAAGAGATGTTGTAGCTTCTAGGAATCGTACAACTCTTGCCCTATGGAGTCTCCGGCCTCTGAAGAGAATTTGATTACATTACAGAAAGACAACGCTGTTTCTTATTATAACTCTTTATTCATCACTTGTAAGAAACACAGAATACAAGGATGAACTTATGAAATACTAACGGTGCATCCTCAGGCCCATGATTCGGATAAAGATCATGTAATACATTCAAAGGACAAGAACTAACTACAAAGAGGAACACGGTCCTTTTATACCTTGGACCTGTGTACACCTGCGAGGTGTAACCAGGTCCAAGTAACCATGGTCCTATGTGTATCAATCCGCCTCTTGGGAATGAGTCAGAAGGAGGGAGAGGGATGAGCAAGTGTTGTTTATCCCCGGGCTATGGTTTTGGCGGGATCATGATTTACAGGGTGTCACAGAGTGCAATGTCGATTGTTCTTTAAGAAAAGGAACAAGCGAAGTGATTGACCAAGTTTTGGTATTTTTATATGTATTATTTTAAAATTTGGGAGTTAGAGGGACCAGCCCCTTTTGGAATGGGACAACTTGCTCTAATTGCTTTTTCTTATTGTGAGTGGGGGTTGTCCCACCAATATAAAATATGAAGAGGTGCTGATCCAATTCTTATTAGGCAGGTTCCCATTCATTGTTTTAAATAAACAGAAGAATCCTGAGAGAGAGGGGCTATTAATTTCTTTCACACCGAGGTGTGAAGTTGCCCATTAACTCTCTCCCCCTTTTTAATGTCTTTTTTTTAGTAAAACAAATAAACACTGGTCAATAAGGTTACTAGTGTACCTTGTTGTTTATTTATTTATTGATCCTTCAAAATCATTTTCGGTTCATCTTTTTTTTATTATTCTTCCGCTTCTTCTATTTTCTCTTGTGTGCTTTTCTTTGAGGTCTATGAGGTGTGCATCAATTCGGCCCCGAAACATTATTTTCTTTGAAGTTTCTTTTTCCTGTATTAAATGTTGGGGTCACTGACATCCATTCATGATAAGGGGACATGGTGTATTTTCTCTGCATGTCCCTTTTATGGTACTTTATTTATTTTTTGGACATCCTAGACTCATTATGTTGTTGTCTCAGGTACACCACGTGGTTGACAGTTATTTTGGAAACCACGTGGTTCTGGTGTAGTTATTGCAGTGGTTGCCAATATGTAAACATTGGCAGCCATGGTGAAAAATTAATTTGTGAGAATTTTGTGGTTTTAGGTGATATTTGAGTGTTAAGAGCAGTTGTTGATGTTGTGAGGTTATTCATTCACTGAGGGTTCATTTTTACCCCCTCCCCACCTCTTGACAACTGTCCTCAGTTGTTCTCTCAAATTCCTCCCATTTTTCTATTGTTGATATTTGATAATTTATATTGTTTTATATCTATGGCGATAGATAAAACACTAATGGATTATTATGGCTCATTTGTCATGTTCGGTGTTTTGCTAGCATTGGTGGCCAACCGCAGATCAACATCACTTCCAGACTAGAGGTTTTAGACCACTCCAGAGGCATTTTTGGATTTATCAAAAGCCTCTGATGAAGTCGCTCCTAGAACCCATCCGATATGTGCTTCTGTGCATTTTTGTTGGAGTGTAGACTCATAAAGGTTGTCCTCTAAGTATACTTTATTGGTGGCCATGGACACACCGGGCTGTAAAGCTCGGCCCAGATCTCGGCCTAGAATAGCCTCGGGCTGGCGGGCAATTACCAGCAGGTGCCCTCGCACAGTGTGAGTGCCTAGCTGGACCACCGCAGTGAGTCGGCCCACAACAGTGATCTTCAGGCCTCCCACACCTTGAACATTAGGTGGAATGAGCACCGGCTCAATCTCGAACTTATCTTCTTGCACAAGTGCAACTGAGATGACACTGCCCATAGCTCCGGTATCTGCAAGCATACGTACGACTTTTCCGTTGATTGTGATGGTGATGCATGGGTTTCTGTTGCTAGCATCGTAATCTCCAACTTCCTGAGGCATGCAGCTGTCTACCTGCTGGTTGTATACATCTCTATGAGTTTCCGGCAGCAGGAGTGGCTTTTCGTTGGTGGTTGGGTGCCTGGAGCCGCGACGGCTACCGTTCTGTTTTCACGGCACCCTTGTACTTCCACGGATGTTGAAAGAACGTCAAGCGTGTCCTGTCACGTGATCAGCTCGGCCAAGGTCCATGCTCGCATGGGAGTTCGGTCGATCACATGAATTGGTACGTTCTCGGGATCGTCGGAACTGTCTGTGTCGGGTTTTTCAGGAGGTGGTGCCTTTCCGGTTGAAACTGGAGCTGGAAGAGGGATCTTGTGTATTTGTCCCCCTAATCGGATCAATGCGAACTCAGCTCCGTTCTCAGTTATAATGTCCGCTTCAGGCACCTCTTCGGTGTTGTAATCGGTGATCGGTTCTCCAAACTGCTTGATGGTGATCTTCTTCTTTGGCTGGTGGCACTCATGGAGAAAATGGCCCAATTTCCCACAATTATAGCATGTTGACTTGCTCTTGTCAAACGTGCGAGTGGTGTCTTGTTTGGTGTCTGCCGTGGAGTGTCGCCCTGAGTTAGTAGTAGCAGTTTGGTTCGGCTTTTTATCGTGCCTAGAACGATGTGTATAGTCTTTAGAGCTGGCGGTTGCCACATGCTCTTTGTCGGTTTCCGATGCTTCTTTACCAGCTTGGGCGCCAGATGCAGCTTTTGGTTCTGTTGGCCACTTATTCAAGAACAGTAAGACCACCTCTATATTGATGGCATTTGCGAAATCCTTGAAGGATGTAGTGGCTGCGTGATGGACGGCATTCCTGATAGTTGAATGCAGAGCGCGATGCAATTGATTGATGCATAAATGGTCAGCCATGTGCGGGTAAACACGGTTGCCGAGGGCCATGAACTTCCAAATGAAGGCCTGTGTGCCCTCACCTTCCGCTTGAAGCATCTTGATGTACTGTTTCTCCAAGATGGATAGCTTTTTCGGTTTACCGAACATATCCACCAGTCGTACTCGCAGCTCGGGCCATGAAATGCCACGACATTCATATTTCAGCTTGCTCAGCCACGTGCGGGCGGCCCGGGTGAAGCACCCAGTGAGATAAACTTCCTTGTGGCGGTCAGTCCAGTCATACAGGTGGGCCATTTCCTCGAATTCTTCCAGGAAGGGGCGAAAATACTTGCAGCCAGAGTTGAAGCTCCGGACAATAAACCAAAGCACCCTAGAGTGGAACCAGATGCGTTTCTCGGAAGCAGGGGTATGGAACAGTTCTGCACAACCAACTCTAAAAGACTGTTCCAACAATTGGGCTTGCATAAAGCATTCCTATCAAAGGATCCTTCTCAGTGGGAAGATGATGAGTCATACAAGGCATCTGTGGCTATTCTCAGAGGACTGGCTGTTGTCACTGACAGGGCTGAGCGTGGTGTGGCACTCATCCACAATTTTAACAAAAAGTTAACGAAAGGGGAGGAGCAGTTGCAGTGCAAGTCGTTTCTGACAATAGGCGAAAGTTTCCGGACTGTTCAAAGAACTCTCTCTCTCTCTCTTGAAAAATCATGCTAAAAATTAGTCAGAAGTTGTGTAAAAATGGACGTACATGATTTGAAATGTTATTTCTTCAAAAACAATCTTGGTTTGTTCCTGAAAGGTTTTTGAAAAATATTAAATTACTTTTTAGTTATTCTAGAATAATGGTATAATACTATAATAGGTATGATATATGTGAAACTTTAGGGGTTCGGGGGCCACCCCTAAATATTATCCAAATTTTAAAAAAAATTTGCACAATGTTTTTTTATTATAATTAGAATAATTTGATGGGGTCAGACAGTTAAATAAGCATGTTTTAATTCTTTCTCATATAACAAGGGCCACCCTAATATTGTGTGTATATATCTTCTGTATATATAAAAATGGATGTTTGTGTGTATATATATATATATATATATATATATATATATATACATATAATCACTAAACTCCAAAACCGTTTGACCGATCACCATGGAAATTACCACGTATATGTATTTTTTCATGGAGAAGGTTTTTATGCTATCCCATTTGTTGTAGGTCGCCACCAGATGGCGCTGCAGTATATCAACTTCTATACCTATTAGGACGAATGTACCTTTACGGCACATTGTTTTAGTTTCAAACATCCTTTTAGGGCAAATGGTTTTAGTTTCAAACCATCTTTTAGGGCAAATGTTCCTTTAGGGAAAATAGTTTTAATTTCAAACAGCCTTTTATGGCAAATCGTTTTTGGGTAAATGTCCCTTTACGGCAAATGATTTTAGTTTCAAACATCCTTTTAGGCAAATAGATTGTTTCAAACATCCTTTTGGGGCAAATGTTCCTAGAGAACAAATGGTTTGTTTCAAACATATTTTTAGGGCAAATGGTTTTTGGTCAAATGGTTTAGGGCAAATGTACCTTTAGGGCAAATGGTTTAGGGCAACTGTACCTTTAGGGCAAGTGTTTTTATGGCAAATGTCTCTAGGAGAAATGGTTTTCGGGTAAATGTTCCTTTACGGCAAATGATTTTAGTTTCAAACATTCTTTTAGGCAAATAGTTTGTTTCAAACATCCTTTTGGGGCAAATGTCCCTTTAGAACAAATGGTTTTAGTTTCAAACATCTTTTTAGGGCAAATTGTTTTAGGGCAAATGGTTTTAGTTTCAAACATTTTTAGGGCAAATCATTTTAGAACAAATTTCTCTTTAAGGCAAATGGTTTATTGCAAATGTACCTTTAAGCAAATGGTTTTAGGGCAAGTTTACTTTTAGAGCAAATGGTTTTAGGGCAAGTTTACTTTTAGAGCAAATGGTTTTAGGGCAAATTTACTTTTAGAGCAAATGGTTTTAGGGCAAATTTACTTTTAGTACAAATGGTTTTAGTTTCAAACATTTTTTTACGGCAAATGGTTTTAGTTTCAAACATTCTTTTACGGCAAACGGTTTTAGTTTCAAACATTCTTTTACGGCAAACGGTTTTAGTTTCAAACATTCTTTTACAGGAAATGTACCTTTAGGTCAAGTATTTTTAGAGCAAATGTACTTTTAGGACAATCGGTTTAAGGGCAAGTGTTTTTAAGACCATCTTTTAGGGCAAATGTACCTTTAGGCCAAATAGTTTTAATAGAGCAAATAGAGCAAATGTACTTTTAGGACAATTGGTTTAAGGGCAAGTGTTTTTAAGACAAATGTCTCCAGGGCAAACAGCTTTAGGGCAAATGTTTCTTTATTGCAAATGGCTGTGGGGCAAGTGGATTTATGGCAAGTGTCCATTTAGAGCAAATGTTTCTTTAGGGCAAATAGTTTCAAGGCTTTAGGACAAATGTCTATATACTGGATGTGACATGTTTTCATATCTATAATCTAGGTAATCATAAAAATAAAAGCTGTATGCATAATTCATATTCAAGCAAGAAGAACGGGGTGGCAGGGGTATCTTCATATTTTGCCCCGGGCAAAGCCGGGTAACTCAGCTAGTATATATATATATCTATATATATATATCTACATATATCTACATATACGACAATGGAACTCGCTTGCTGGGGATTTTGTGCAGGAAAAACGTATTTTATGGGAGTCATAATTTTGTTTTGTTTTGACAATGCATATATTGGCAAGAAATTAAAAAATATTGAAATTGTTGTTGGGTTTATATCAATAGGGTTTTATATTTTCTGGTTTTCTATGCTGCACTTGGACTCTTATCCCTCTGCCATAGGCCTTTATGGCTGCTTGCAGAGTAATTTTTCAAATTAAAAAAAAATATATATATATATCTACATATCTATATATCTACATATATAATTACGATAAATTATGATTCCATATATATATATATATGGAATCATAATCATAATAATATATTTATCATAATTTGCTAAAGGCTGACTCCCTCTCTCACTCCCTCACTCCCTTTGTGCACGAATGTTCTCAGAAACTACACACTCTAAAATCGTGAAAATTAACCAGTATACACATCTTTAGATGGGCTTCTTCGTAGGCTACATTAGAATTTTCAATTTTGTTCCGTTTACCTGATTTTTGTGAAAAATCATTAAATTTCACCAAAACCCTTGAACACGAAAGTTGGCAGCCAGGAAAGCTTGCATGATTGCATCATACTTTTGTTCAAATGAATAAATTAACCCACGTGGGTTACAGTGAGGTCACCTTTGATTTCACAATTTATATTGTTAGCAAAATTGGTTATGTGTTTAGCAGAGAAGTGAAAGGTGCTTGGTTCAAGTCCTGGCTGGGGTTTTTGTACATTCATTTTTTCAATGCAAGGCAGGTTTATACTAGGATCAAGAAAAGTATTTACTCAAAATGTATATCTGGAAATGTTCTCTATTTGAGATGTTATACAGTGCATTTCATATATATATATAGACACACCCCAGAAATTGTTTATAACTCGGGCTATACTCAATAGATTTTCCTGAAATTTTCAACATAAAGAGAGCATCATATATATTATATATACGTTCTGCTGGGCAGAAATTTTTTTCTTAAAAAGGTAAACATTTAGAAAATTAAAAACTGGAAAATGACCGTTTCATAATTGTAAACAAACTAATGTACTTTTCACTTTTATTAATTATTGTCACAAAATCACATACTGAACACAACAGTAACATTAAAATTAATAAAGTATATGATTGTCCTAATGTTTTATAACTTAAAAAATTGATTTCTACATACTTTACATAAAAGTTTTCTGTAGGATTTAAGTCCACGGGACATGCCGGCCATTCGAAAGTGGTGATATTTTGGTTTATTAACCATTCATTCCTATGTTACTGTAGTAAACTGGTGCATTTTCTTGCTCGAATACTAAGGTAACACTTTAGTTCGTTAGTAAACACTCCCATAACGTTGTCTGATAATAAACATTATTTTTTTGGTTGAAATGAAGGAAAAGTTACTCAATACAAGAGACACTAAACACTTCTCATATTGTTAGTGTGGCAACCTGGTCTGCTCAATCAAATTTTTGATTGAGCAGACGAACTCCCTATGGTGATCTGCCTGACAGCATATAGTAGGCTGTTGGGTCGGACGCCATTTGGGTGCCAGCAGACCTCTCACCATTGGAGTCAATGGGTGAGAGGTCAGAAGTGACCACTGTCCCCTCCAGGTGGAGTTGCCTGGAGGTTTCTTTGGCTTAGTCAGCCATTGAATCTGGGCAGTGTGTTGTAGGCTAGAGACTGAACAACAACTACTTCATGCTGGAGGCCAGGGTGGCCTCCATTGTTCTTTGTTCATCTTTTGTTTGGCTTTTGGTGTGTTTCCATGGGGGCTTGGCTGGTGGATTGCACCAGCCAAGTTGTGGGGAAGGAACCACTGCCTTCTATTTAATTTGCATATTGCTTTTAATAGTAAGTGTTAATAAACACCTTTTTATTTTACTTATTGTGTTGTGTGCATTATTGGGGAGTGCCGCGGGGTGGGAAAGGACTCTATGGATTCTCACCATCCATTTCCGGCCTATTGTCGGCCGGTGCTTGCGTCGGCCTGCAATCTGGGCAGTGTGTTGTAGGCTGTTGACCAGTGAACATCCTTATGCTGGAGGCCAGGGTGGCCTCCATTGTTCTTTGTTTGCCTTTTGTTTTGGCTTGGGTTTGCCATTTGGCCTGTTGGCCTGTATTTATTCATGGGGGCTTGGCTGGTTAGATTTAACCAGCCAAGTTGTGTGAATAATATCTAACCACTGCTAATTATCAACTGAGTAAGTGAATAAACATATTCTTTTATTTTAAACCTACTCTGGTGTTGTGTACCTTATTGGGAAGTACCGCGGGGAGGGTGGGATTTCTACGGGAATTCGCCGTCTCTTTCCGGCCTATTGTTGGCTGGTACTTACGTCGGCTCGCGGTGAGAGAGGTCTCACCACGATATTCTTGTTGTGGCGGCGGATCGTCCGCTGTGTCCGGCGTGGGGACTCCGTGGGAGTCGACGTCACCCAACTTTACCATGCAGAGGTCTGCTACGGGTACGATCCCATCCCCGTTTTGGAGTCCGGTGTCCGGGTAAGTTTGGTAAGGTTTTTTTTGACCGTACGAAATCTGCCCGAGGTATTGTGACAGACCAGTCGGGTCGTTACATTAGGCTCCCACTACCAAACATTCTGAGAGGAAAAAATTCAATCTTGATGATCTTGAAGTTTTTTTTCTTTTTTTCTTCATATTAGAAGGATGTGAGGAAAACAATATTTTTCTAATCAAAATTTTGGCAGTGGGTGAGCCTAATGATATGGGAAACATTTAGTGTCTTTGGAATGAGTAGCATGGTTTTTCAAATGCATAGCTTAGGATTCTTTTCAACCAAAACAAGCATCCCTAGCATTAGCTTAGTATTCCAGCAAGAAAATGCACTAGTTTGCTCCAGTAACCTAACAAAGAAATGGTTACAAAACCAAAATATCACCACTTTCGAACGGCCGAAATGTTCCCTCAACTTAAATCCTATAGAGAACATTTGGTGTGCATCACCATACGTGATGATTAAGCAGATTGCCAAGAAAATTCTGCTGAGAATATGTTAACGATGTTAATAGTGAACAAAATTATCTGGAAGAAAAAAGAAAAGTTACGTTATTTTCATTTTTGTTTATAAAATGAATGATAATGAACAATTAAAATATTAAAATGTATACCAAAAGACAATGCTGATCGTAACTTTTTTAAATTTTACATCAGAAAGTCTTACCTCAATAATAACCAAATAATCTATTCTTTTACGTCTCGCAAATGTCATCTCCACTGGATTAAATTTTAGGCTTACAATGCTTATGATTACATCCATTATGACCTACAGAGTATATAAAATTATATAGGTTTAAAAAAATCCTTCATATTTAAAAATATTTTACAAACCTTTTCTCCTTCGTCCCTGGATTTCATAAACTTTGTGTTTTTGGAAAGGTGCTTTAATAAGTCAACATATGAACTCAAAATCTGAATAAAACATGATTGAAAAAACCTTTGAATATTAAAACATTTTGACGACATATGATTGTGTAGCCAGTAGGAAACTGTAGGTGTCTGGGCGCGCTACATTTTTCAAAATTTTACTATTCCAATTACTGTCTACTGTGCATATGTTGCTTTTTTAGAAACAAAAGAAATGCATACTAATTACGTGTGCTTTAGGAAATGATAAAAAGCTACTGTCTGTAAATAAAAACAGAAAAGTAACATCTGGAACAACTTATGAGCGTAGTTGTAATAAAAGTATGAAACTTAAGAAGCTAGATCGCAAAATTACTTTGAAAAATCTCCGCAAAGAGCGCTAGCATTGTTTTTCTACTGAACCTGTAGACTTAATGTTAAAGAAAAAATTCAATTTTTAAAATACACAGTTTTGATGGTTCAAAGTGCAATGTGAATCTTAAATATATAGGCCTACTTATCTAGAGATAGAATTACAAAAAATTGGTAAGCGTTTTTTTTATTTTTAAAAACTATTTAAAAATCGCGAATTTCTAACTTTTATGTTAAACTCCATTGAGTACGCGCTCGTAAGCAAAAAACATCCATTAAAATGCTCGTAAAATAATTTTAAAACGGAAGAAAAACATCAGCATGTGCGCCAATATCTGGACTTCACTGTGATTTAATTGTTGTTTTTTAAAACTATTTTTAGGTATTTTTATGAGCATTTTAATGGGGGGTTAGTATTGCATCGCATTTCATATTTTAAAATATTTTGCAAACCTTTTTTCCTTCCCTGGATTTCATAAACTTCTTGTTTTTGGAAAGGGGCTTTAATAAGTCAACGTATGAACGCAAAATCTGAATAAAAAATGATTGAAAACTAGATACAGCGTTTAGATCAACATTTCTCGGAATGTAGGCGCTGCGATCGTTTTTAATTGAAAAACGGTTTTTTAACGTTTTTTCTCCAGGTTTAAATTCGCATAATAATTAATAGAAAAATAATTTCACGTGCTAAGCTTATAAAAAGAAAACATCGTGAAGCCAATAGATTAATGCACGCGATAATTTTAAGTGATTGTTCTAAGTCGTTTTTAATGGGAGTTCTTCAAATGTTTGTGGGACGGTTTTTTGGCCCTATGGGAATTAACATGGAGTTAAAAAATGTACGATTTTAAAGGTTATTAAAAATAAAAGGACCTTTTCAAATTTAATCGATTTAATCGATTTTTTTTTGCCTGCGAGCGCGTACTCAATGGAGTTTAACATAAGAGTTAGAAGTTGGCGATTTTGAAATAGTTTTAAAATAGAAAAACACTTACCAATTTTTTTGTCATTCTATCATTGGATCAGCATATATATAAGGTGCATATTGCACTTTGAACAATCAAAATTGGACAAATTTAAATATAAAAAATAAAACATATTGCCGCGACTATGTATTTAAAAATTGACGGTTTTTCTTTAGCATCAGGTCTATGGGCTCGATATAAAAACGATCCTAGCGCTCTTTGCGGAGATTTATCGAAATTATTTTGTGATGTAGCCTCTTATGTTATTTATGTTAATTATGTAGTCTATCAATTGCCAAACAATGATATGTGTTTTCATTTTATTGACAGTGAACTGTATTAGTTATAAATTATATATGTATTTGCTATCAATTGCGTTCCAATTAATGATATTCTTGTGCAATTTTTCACGCTTAATTTAAGTTGGTACAACATGGCAGATCTAAGGTTGAAGCCATTACTTCTTAGAACAAAGTATGAAGTTCCTAAAAATTTAAACATCTTTCATGGCCAGTGAACCGATGATATAGCTTAGAAACAATCAATTACAATGTGTGCCTTTCATCGTGTTTAAATTAGTTAATCTAACTATAATTTTTTAACACCGCAAAAATGTACTTAACATTCAAAAAACACTTAGCTGATCATGGACTATTCTTCACAATATTTCAAAACAATATTGGTACAATGGAACTGCCAATAACTCTAGCAGTTATGAGGTATGGGGCAGCCTGCCCTGTAGCTAGGCTTGCCACCTTTCCTCCTTTGTGGAAGACAGTCCTCCATTCGGAGGAAATGTCCTTCGACGAAGACCGTCCTCCACGAAGATAAACATGTCCTCCAGACAATAAATTGTATAAAAACTTAAATACGTTCGTGGAAAATGGTCCTGGCCGGAGGACAGTTCTTCCGAATGGAGGACTGTCCTCCACAGGTGGCAAACCTACCTGTAGCTAACTAGGACTCACCTAACACTTTTTTTTACGAAATTCCAATGCGTGTATTTCTGCACATTTAACGAGTTGACACGTGTAGTTTGCATATTTATGACCCTGATGGAGAGGGTTTTTGAAGTGACTTGTGGTGTTTAGTCCCACATTTGTTAAAATAGGCTAAACCTATTTAAAAGTGTCATAGACCTCCATGTACATTCTCTAACTTTTGTACATATTTTTCAGTACATTGTATATCCTGCACATGCTTTTCATTATTTTTTAACGAATTCCGCACAGCTCAATTTGGTCATCCTACATAGTGAGATGCATGTGGTCCCTTTACACTGCAATGCCACCAAACATTATAAAGATTAGAAACTTACATGTTCATTCAAATCAGATGCCGATTTAATCCAGAAAATAATTGCGAAGTATGTAAAGAACAATGGCATGCAGTAAAAAATAACAGTAAATGTAACACCTAGCACAGTAGGTACTGAAATTGA
This sequence comes from Brachycybe producta, assembly GCA_036925085.1. NCBI lineage: Eukaryota > Metazoa > Arthropoda > Diplopoda > Playtdesmida > Andrognathidae > Brachycybe > Brachycybe producta. The sequence continues at coordinate 2,055,419 of JAUPFP010000011.1, read as the reverse complement.
GTAACTTGTATCATTCTTTATCGTATGAACTAGCAGTGCAATTGAAAGAGTGGAAAGAAGAGAACACAAAGAAATAAAAGGAGAATATAAGTCGTCTATAACGTTCACAACTGAAATAACTGTTGAATGAACTGCGTGGAATTTTTTCAGACTAGTCAAAGTTGCACTAACATTGCTGCCACTAGTAGAGACGCATTTTGTCGACGAAATGATGACATGCAATAGAATTTGACAAATAATACTTAAATACACTAAACATAATGCAACAAAAAGGGGCATAATTATTTCTATGTACAGTAAAATTTGCATAAATATACTAGAGAAAAGACAACTTAAAGTGCTGTCTTTATACCAAAAATTGCATGCATAAATGATCAACGCTGTCATGAATATCCCATATGCAATTGAAAACAATATATAAATCATGAAAACTCTCTTCGTGTAATAAGTGATACGTGAATAGTAATCATTTTCAATTGTAAAACTGGAGATTTCGTTAAGTGCTTGTAGTGTCTTACTAGACGTCGTTTTCATAAAATAAAAGGCAATTGTAAAACAAACAAAATTGATATTAAAAAAGTGCTTTGCATGGTATAGTTTTTTAAAATGAGCATCTCCATTCTCGATATCCAGAAATATTGCACTTATTATAAAAATCTGTATTAGAATCCACACACAGTTTGTCACAATTGTTAAAACACGAAAAGATGTCTTTTTGTTTGAAGTTAGATTTAGGCCATATATAACGAAGATGTATTGCAAGTGGTGAAACAAGTTTTCCAATTTTGTTTTATTTTGCTTCATATTTGTAAATTACAGATCCTATAACAAAAACCACAGTTGAAATCGAAAATTTTAATTTTGTTATGATAGTTTTAAATGTGTACTTCAATACCTTTGAGAATTCAAATTAGAAAGTAACTTTATATCGTAAGTATGATTATAATTTCCTGTTTCAAAAAAGTACACTAATCGCACTGCAGTATATTGAACAAATGGTTCTTACTGGTGTATTTTCTTCAACTACATGTAAACTTTGTCATCCATTTCAATGGCAAAATGTATCGATTAGAAATACTTCGATTTGTGTTATTTGTAAAGGGAAAGTGAGTTTACTTTAAAACAGCTGTATGTTTGTTCAATGACAAGATCTAGATCATTTAAAATAATTTTGACATTAAGTCATGTTTACATTGTACTGGAACCATGGCTGAAAACAGGCGTGAATGTGTGAGGCATGACCTCAGCTAATTACACAACAGACGTGAGCCCGTGAAGGCGTGAGGATACACCACAGCTTAGAGAAGTCAATTTTTTTTAGAAAAAAAAAAGGTTTTCGGCTAACCGGTTATTAAACAGTGGTTATTAACCTGGTCGGTTTAACTGGGACTAAATAACCAGTTATTCAGTTAACTGTGCCGGCTTTTTTTAAAAATTTAGTTATGATGGCTACTAGCCTGTCTTCATCGTACTATAGTACAGTGGGACGTAAAGTGCTTGAAAAACAGGGTTCTATATTTCTATTTATTGTATTTCAGACACATTAAAAATCACCATGTAAAGAAATAAATGGAAAAATTGTTTCCAGTTGAAAATTGAAACAAAAAAGAAGAGAACTTAGAGAAGTACCAAAAATATCGAGAACCGATATACTGTATCAAAATATCAATATTACTTATGGCAACCTGGTCTGCTCAATTTTAATTTTTGAGTGAGCAGACGAATTTCCCTATGGTGGTCTGCCTGACAGCTACAGTAGGCTGTTAGGTCGGACGCCATTTTGGTGCCAGCAGACCTCTCACCATGAAGTCTATGGGTGAGAGGTCAGATGTGACCTCTGTCCCCTCCAGGTGGAGTTGCCTGGAGGTTTCCTGTGGCCTAGTCAGCCACATGATCTGGGCAGTGTGTTGGAGGCAGCTCAAGAGACTAGACCTGTGGGTGGAGGTCAAGGGGACCTCCACTGTCCAGCTCATCTGGTGCATTTTTTGTTGGTTGGCCTGTTGGCCCTGCTTTTTGTATATATTTATGGTGGCTTGGCTGGTCAAAGTTGACCAGCCAGTTGTGTAAATATCACTGTCATCTTACCATCCATTTACATTGTAAGTGTAAATAAAACACTTTTATCTTCATCACTTGCTTTGTGTCGTGTTGTTTATTTGGGGAGTACCGCGGAGGGTGGGTTTCCCGGTTGGGGCAACTCCACCTTCTTCTACCGACTTGTTTCGGCCGGTACTTGTGTCGGCTCGCGGTAGAACCGTTATTTTTGGCGTGGTTTTCATCCGTGTCCGTCGAGGGTGGCTCCAAGGAGCCGACACGTCTCCGGAAACACCGTGGGAGAGGCGGCTACGGGTACGGTCCTGTCCCCGTAAGGAGCCGGTAGACGGTAAGTTTTTACGTCTGTGTGTTTCGTGGGCGATTTAACTTATCGTGTTATTGTAACGGTCCGGCGGGACGTTACATACTTAATGCTATGATATTATCAAATTACTAAAACAATATCTTCAATACGATATATTGTGTGCCAATACTTTTTTTCGATATGAATCGATATTTCAAAAAATTCAAATTTTTCAACCCGGTTATTTTTTGGTTATTGAATTTTATTTTAAAAAAAACGGTTAAAACTGACGAAAAATAAAAACCGAAAATAACCAGTGTAACTGACTTATTTATTGACATCCCTACCACAGCTCATTCTCACACCTTTCAGTGTAAATCTAGCCATGTTTGATTATTTTGCGTCAACTAGCCGTATTTACAGGCACCGGTTTTGAAGAATTGTTTCAACCCACCCTGGGCGTGTTATACGCTCGTATTGCCCGAGTGTACACATTGAAAAATGAGAATGAAGCGTTTTAAATATATGTCTGAACACAGCACTTCCAGGCGTGGCCACGGCTTTTAATCACGACCCACTATAATGTAAACTAAATTATTTATTCAAGTAATAGTTGACTTATTTTTTTTGGGGGGGGGGGCGGGGGTGGCATTACTGTCACAGAATAGGGAAAAATATTAATGTATTTCAAAGTTTTAAAATAATTAATTATTGTACAATTATACTGAATTTTAGTGTATTTTAAAGGGTTTCTTACCAGGGATGTACTGGGTAAAAAAATTTTTGTGGGCAAAATTTTATGAACAGTCATTTTGGTTATGGTTAACAAATGAAATATTTGTTGGAACAAAAATTGAACCCCGTGTCCCCGGGCGCCACGAACGATCCCTACGCCTCTAGAAAAGAAATTGGCATCCATAGGATGTATGAGAATAATGTGATGGAGAACCCACGGGACTAAATGTCATAGAAAACTCATGGGGCTAAATGTAATGGGGAAACGATCGGACATAAGGAATTCATGAAACTGATTGCACCCATGGGCGATTTTATACAGTAGAATTGGATGGGATGGGATGGGATTAGATGAAACCCAAATGGGACAGGATTGAATAGAACGAAGATTTTCTATTCTTTCAATCTCTACTGTGAACCGTGAGCCAAAAGCCTTTTCAATAAATAAAAGTTCAATCATAAAGGTACTGTAACTTTTGTTTGGTGCTAAGATATTTATTTCCTGCAAGTAATTTAAAAAAGTATACATTCCATAACCAAATATCCGATGTTTGATCAACAAACAAAGTAATTAGCCATTTTTATGTTTTTGATTGTCTTTTAAGCACGTCTCTAATTCAATGTTGGAATTTTCACACCCAGAAATTCGACATTTTACCACTTCCACGCCAATCCCACCACCAAGTTGAACATGTACTAATTTACCATGAACATAGGTTTTTTTTACATGTATTTCCAGTAATCCAATATTTCCAGTACTCTCAACCATTAGGTTGGTTTAAATGTTGTCATATTATCGAGCGTGTACTGTATTTACAATTTTTTATAGTTCAATTATAAATGCCGATTGTACCTTGTTTATACTATAAAGTACTGATCAAAACAGTGTTGGTTGAAAATAAGTGAAAGAAAACTTTTTTCACATGCAGAATATAATTCTACCTTATGTGTTTAGAGTAAACAAGTAAATTTATGTTCAATAAGCTTACAATATGAATTTTACCTTATTGGCTTTTTGAAACTACAATATAGACAATTCCTTTGTTGGTGTAGTACACACACAGGATGAAGAAAGGTACAAACACAGTGAATAAACCTATTCTATTAAGATTAAACAACACAAAGCAAAAATATTTAATTTAGAGACTTGCATTGTGTAAAAGTTTGGAGCCATGCCCAGCCCAGCTTATGAGACTGGACCTAGCCCATGAAGCCGACCAGACCCATAAAGCCGACCAGACCCATAAAGCCCACCAGACCAATTATAACAGAAGGTAAATCTTTCTGGTTATTGCTGAATTTACCAAAAAGTGTAGTCCACAGGTGCTAGATCTATAGCTGAAAGTTTCAGAAGCATTAAGTATCCTGTCTTACGTATGAAAATCTCATTACATAATAAAAAGAAAGAAAATCTGGAAATTTATTTACTAAACCATCTAATAAATAGCCATAATAAAAAACAAAATACATTGAGGTGGGTTTACATTATGCAACAGTGTTGCAAAATATGATTTATCACAACATACTACAGTTTACCACATTTTATGGCAATGCTGTAGAATGTAGACCTCTGTTCAACTTTTTGTTGTACAGTACCAGCAAACTCTCAAGGGAATCTTGGATCCTAGAGGGTCAGTGGAGAGGCTTGGTCTACAGCCCTGCTAGAAACCATGTAACAGATACTACATTGGTAACCATAAATTTGGCAAATCTTAGGTCTCTTGTCTCCAAAGATATGACTTACCACAATCCCTGAGTTACTCTCTGGAGTTACATCAGTTACCAGGATTTGGAAATTGTAGGTCGCTATAGCTCAAGGCTAACCCTGGTGGTTTTTTCACATAGGTAACCACTAAATCCCTTTATGATAGGTCTTTTTTGCCTTCAGTTACATTAGCCACCATAATACCTGATTGTTGGTCTTTTGTGAAATCTAGAAGCTATCTAAGTAGGCTATCTTGTAAATCCCTGCATTTCTTATTTGTTTCTATTATATGTATTTCAGGTCTCTTTAGTTATTAATTATTTATGAATTTAAGTATATTTTTAGATTATAAGTAAGCCTATAATTTTGATCTTTATGCATTTATGACATCCAGTAACTTGTGATCCTGCTAAAACCATAGCCTGGGGGTAAACAACTCATGCTTGTCCCTCCCTCCTTCTCTAATTAATATTCAAGTGGCAGATTGATACTCTTAGAACCATGGTCACTTGGACATGGTTACACCTTTGTTCTTTGTCCACTCTTGCTCAACTTTTGTTCTACTTAGATTCTAATATCCATATCACATCATTGGCCCGTAGATGCGCCTTTGATTATGTATATTCATTCTTGTAATGTTCATGTTTCTCGACAAGAATGAATAAAAGTGTTTACAATAAGAAACTACAATGTCTTCTGTATCGAAACTAATACTTTTCTAGACAAGCCGGAGACACCACAAGGCAAGGAGACATAGTGGTCCCAAAGGAGCAACAACATCTTCCAGCCAAGAAGGAAGATGTACATGAATGGCGGCCAGAAGAGATGGTCACCATCCTTCTGAGCAGACTACACCCCTACACAGAAGGATGACCACAATCCATCTCCATCCGACTACTTCTATGGCTCGAATCTTCTCCGTGCGGTCACCGCACGATCAAGAGAAGAAACAAGTTATAGAAAAACAGCATAATGAATTGGTAATTATTCATGAGGTCGCCATAAATCTCACATATATAAAGAATATAATTTTTTGCATATAATCAAGCATGTTATTTCCTGGGATTTTGCTCATGGTTATTTGGGATTTTATATTACATCATTTTTCATAGTAAAATTACTAAATACTATTGTTATGTTTAAATAAAATACTCCTTATAAATGGTTCTTGAGTCAATTTGAATTAAAACTGCATGTCTTAAGTGAGATTCTAACCTTGCCGATTATTGCTGCTGTTTTTTCTCAATAAATAAAGTTGCATAGCCAGAGAACAACCAACAGATGAGAACAAAATTTTTCATCGCCGCCATTAACCCCCCTCCTTCCCCACCCCTCCCCCCAAAAAGGGCCAATTTTTTTAGTTAATTATTTTTATATTTCAATATAAGAAAAAAATTAATGTTAAAACAAATTATTAGAAAAATATTAATGTTAGAAAAAATATATTTGAAAAAAAAAATTAATGTTAGAAAAAATATATATGAAAAAAAAAATAATGTTAGAAGGGTTTAGTTCGTTTTATAGTTTATTAAATATATTTGTTACAAATCCATCTAAACTTTTACAATTATTGACGTTAAAAAAAATTAGAAAATTTTTTTTCGAAAATTTTAAAAAAAAAGTTTTTTCGAAAAAATAAAACCAGCGCCAAAACAACTGGCGCAGGCGGTATTTGCCGCCAACAAGAGTTTACTCCCAGAGGGTGTAACCTTTTTACAGTCAACTTTAACACGAGTCTCTATGAAAAACGTTGTCCCAAGATCGGCCTCGTTGAACCGAGAAAAAAAAACCACGAGAGGCCGGATCTGGTCCCAGGCTGCCGACATCCAAAGCTGTACATCAACCAGTTTTGGGCCGTCATCGCTTTTAAGACAGTAAAAGAAGTCTGTTACTTTAGTCTACTCACACTTATATTAGAATATTGTTTTCCAATTTGGAATTCAAATTGCGTAGGCAATCTGAAAAACAACTAACCTGCAAGTGAATCTGCAATATTCAACACATAAAATGTATTGAATTTTGCAGATTCACTACATTTTGGGCCATGCTGTTTATAGACATATACATTATAGTTAAATATAGATATAATATACATTATAATAAGAGTGTAGAAGCTATGTGGACGTTTTAATTGTGCATTTGTCTTACACGTGCAGGGTGTTTGTCAGTGCTCTCAGATACCCTCATTCACTAGTGGGTCAATGGAATAAACTGCAAAATTCAATAAAGATAGGTCGGTGGACGTGGGACTGCAAAGTGGACAGATAGACAGACACAGACAATTCACATTTTAAAATACAGATAAGAAGAAAGAAAAAAAGATAAGAAGAACGAAGATTAAATATTATGCTAGTTTTGCACCCACCGAGAATAAAGTAATGATGTCGATTGTGAACAACACTACCTGAAAATAAATTCAAATAATGGTATATTAAACTTGATCTGTCATAATAGCATTTTGTTTTTACCTTTATAATTATATCTGAATTATATAAAGATGATCTCTTACCTCGATAATAATCAAATAGTCAATTCGTTTGCATTTTGCAAATGTCATCTCTACCGGATTACCTTTAAGGCATGTCACACTAATCATTAAATTCAACAGGACCTATGTTAATTTTTGATACATGTATATAAAATTGCAAAATGTTACAAGAAAAATGTTTTCTCAACGTGTATTTAAATGTAAGGGTTATACGAACTATTTTCCCTTGGCTGGATTTAACAAACTTCTTGTTTTTGGAAAGTTCATCTAATACTGTCACAAATGAGCTCAAAATCTGAAAGCAAAATTGAGAAACTGTATTAACAATTTCTAAAATATACTTATAACTAACTTCCATATTATAATGTTAAAACTACTATACCAGTTTTAGTTTTTTGGACATTATTATGAACATTATTATTGAACTTAAATTGAAACTTTAAGAATTGAATTTATATGGCTACATATGTAAATGTATTTTTATCAATAGTTCGTGACTATATTAAATAATCATAACTAATATATTTATTTAATTAATATATATAACTATATGGTGGCAGAACGCAGGAAAAAGTTGTTTCACAAGTTACAAATGGTTTAGATTAAATTACAGACAAAGCCACTTTTTCATTTATAGAGAAAACCCACTAGCAATAAAAATATAATTTCAAATACTGAACACACATTTAAAGAGTTCGTTTTGGCCTAGATAAAAAAACGTGTATTGAAGATTGATTAATTTTTAGTAATCTTTATATTGTCATCAAACCACCATACCACATGTCAGAGAGATATTTTATAACTCATATTTTAGAATGTGTACATATTTAGTGATGCGTTGAAATATTTTATAACAGATAGAAATATATTATAATGCATTGATAAATTTTATAACACATATTTTGTAAAAAAAATGTTAGTTTTGGCACAAAGTGCTAAGGAATTCGCAAGTTGAGCCCACAGGGTGACGCAGGGCACGCAGTTGATTCAGATCCTGCTTGGATGTGAATCAACTGCGTGCAGAGTCTAGCGAAAGTTGAGGCGGCAGTTCTATTGCCACTGCGTGTCTGGACGTTATGTCGAAACAAAACAAACACGGGAGCATGTCGTAGTCACCATGTGAGAACTGCGTCACGAGCACAGACCTTCGGCACCTCACGACACGCAGAAACTGAGTCACTTCACCCTGCGTACAAACATTCGTTGTTGTATTCAATGCTGTATTTCACAGAAACTCGCGGTGAGTCACCTCACCTCACCTCGCCTCACCGAACTGCTTCTCAACTTGTGCCCGGCCTAAATGGTGGTAAATAGCGGCCTTGTCTCAATGACTAACTATTCTCTGTTTTAAATCTATTAGTTTCTGCTGCTTAGAAAGCATGTGTGGAGGATACTACTACTACTACTACTACTACTACTACTAGCCCCTAGTCATTTAGTGTACTTCTTGTTTTCAATTCATTTGTTGTGTCCTTGCCAATTTTGAACCATAAACCTGAAGGTCTTGGTGACAACCATTCTGACTCTACCAGGGAAATACAGAAAACTGGTAGAGCAGATGAAATTCCTGGTAGCAGTCTGCTAGGCTAGTTGTGGTGACTAGCCAGGTGACCACCATTTTGTGTCCAATCCAACCCCTCACCATAATAGCTCAAGGGTGCCTATGAATGAAAGGTGGTTATATTGCCATGGATGTCCACCAGGTGGCACTCCAGAGGACGACATCACACCTGCTTGGGGTATAAAAATATATATACCCTGGGCACCATCCAAGACAGTCTCTTGGATTTTATGCTTCATGGCTGGAGGATTTAGCTGGCCAGAGTTTGGCCAGCACAACTGTAAATATATTAAGTAAGTTTTATATTTAAATAAACCACCTATTTTAATCTACCACTGGGTTTTTATCTCGTTTCTTACTTGGGGTTATTGGGCTTCGTATTGTCCAAAGTACTCCTCTTCTTTTTAACCACCAGCAGACAGTTTACAGGTGGAGCTGACTTGCTATGCTCACGTCCGTCTTGTCTCGCTATTTGCCATCTATCCAACCGTCTTAACTGGCAGGGGACTCCACAATTTGTGCGGCCATCATATCTAGGGTTCACTGGAGGACAAAAACCGTCCTGCGTTCCCCCCCCCCCCCCCCTTTCTGGCAAAGTGTTCGGTTACAAGCAATCTGTACATTGTTTGTGAGGCCCAAATTGGGTTGTGACAGTCCCATCAGTTGCGTTCATTTTTTAAACTGAAAGTTATGTGCTTTCACGCAGTGAAAGTCAAAACCTTCTTTGAATATCAATCAAGAATGTTCACTAGCTATCCGGATAGTATTCTATGGCTCCGAATGGTACCTGGAGAGGTTGTTTCATATCCAGCTAGTACAAAACAGGATGCTATCACAGCATTTGTTGACTAAAGAAATTATGGCATACGTGCTAGCAAAACTGTGTGTCTGTGTTACTTGTGTGCATAGTATAGTAGCCTTTTTGGGGTCATACTAAAAGGCAGGACGGGCAGAAAAGGCAGAAAAGGCAGAATTTCATTATTTCTGGGCAGGTAGCGATATTTTTGGGCAGGTAAGGGTAATCGAGGGTAGGTGGGGGTACTCCCTACTAATCTAGACCCTTACCTGCCCAAAAATATCGCTACCTGCCCAGAAATAATGAAATTCTGCCCATTCTGCCCTATACAAAAAAATTCAAAAATTTCTTAAAATTCCGGAAATTTTTTTTCCGGGCAGGTAATGGTCTAGATTAGTAGGGAGTACCCCCACCTACCCTCAATTACCCTTACCTGCCCAAAAATATCGCTACCTGCCCAGAAATAATGAAATTCTGCCTTTTCTGCCTTTTCTGCCCGTCCTGCCTTTTAGTATGACCCGTATTTTTTTTAGAATACTGTATATTTCTATCTGTTATAAAATATTTATCATGTTAACAAAAAATATCTGTTATAGAATATTTCAATGCATTACAAAATATCTCTCTATGTGTATTTCAAAATACCTTTATGCGGTATAAACATTATGTCATAAAAGGATGTCATAATAACGTAAAGAGATCATTACCACCAGGATTTTTTTGTTGAAGTATCATTAAGACTTACCCAACGATTGCTAAAATAATTTTTAAAATTAAAAATAAGACATTAAAATTATTAAAAAACTTAAAATTGAACAACGCCATTTTAAATTTCCCCATTTAATCCCCCCCACCTCAATTTAGTGGCAAATGTTGTCACCTCACATTTCCATAATTCCTTAATCAAATATATGTATTCTCTAGTCATATTAACCTCAATACAATTTTCACATCAACTCGAGAGCCACGTGGCAGGTGGGATAATTCCAATATTAAATCTGTAGTACTTTGAAATAAATAATAAATTCATGTATTTGAATAGCGCATTAAAAGTAATGGGAAATTAATGTATTTGAATAGTACATTAAAAGTAATGGGAAATAAATGTATTTGAATAGTAAATTCAAAGTAACGCTAGGTGACAACATAGGTAAAAGGCTTAAATATCGATATAGTGATATTTTTCGAGTAGAGTAGTATACTTTTTATTGCTTTAGTTCTGATTCAAGTTGTTTGGTGGCGCATCTATCTTGCAAGTTTCTACCAAATACTGATTCATTTTGAAGTTTTTTTAATTAAGAAGGTACTTTTAAAAAAATAAACATCATTTTTACAATCAAAAGGTAAGTCTCTTCATAATTTTAAGTAATTTTATGTAAAATTTTATGTAAAATTTTATGTAAAATTTTATGTAAACGAGAAAATAAAATAATTTCACTTTTCGTGAAATATTGTTTATTACATTTAAATTTACTTTGTAAATGTAAATTTCTAATGTGAAGAAAACTCACTTGTTCATTTAGTTCAGATGCTGATTTAATCCAGAAAATGACTCCAAAGAAAGTAAAAACCAAAGGCCAACAATAGGAAACCCCATTAATTAAAATCGCATGCCTAAGGTATTTTGATGCTTTGAAGTTAATGTTATTTAAGAACAAATGGACTATCAGTGCTATTGTAACAATTGTTACAACAGAACAAAAACTAAGAAACTTGCAACACAAGTTATCACATAATTTCACAATTGAAATAACTTTTGAATGAATTGTCTGAAATCTTTTCAGACTAATCATAGTTAAATGAACACTGTTGAAACTTGATTCCAGTTTACTAGCCGATTTGAGAACATAAAATAGAATTTGGAAAAATATACCCATGTAGACAAAACATAATGCAACAAAAATGGGCATTAGTGACATGGGAAATACAAATATAGTTTCAAAAATAAAACTTAACATGCACACAAAATGTTTTTTATGCAATGAAAGACATACGGAAGTCGAAGAAATTGCTGTGATAAACAAATATGCAATTGAAAACAATACAGTATGTGCTTTGGTAGCCTTTATATAACTAAGGATGTAGGAATAATAATCATTTTCTAGTGTAAAATGCGAGATTTGGTCAATAAAAGGAAATATTTTTCGAAAAGTATATTTCATGAAACAAAAAGCAATTGTAAAGGAAACTGATAAAGAATTTGTAAATGATTGCATGTCTGGTTGTCTTTTTATCTGAAGCACTCCAAATTGATGTATGTCTTCATTTGAGAAGTGTAGCTTAATATCCGGGATTGAAGAAACTATAATCAAGACCAGCATTATGATCCATAGGCAGTTCATTGAGAATTTTAAAACGCGAATAGATTTATTTTTGTTTGAAGTTAGATGCAAACCATATATAATGAAAAAGTTATCCATATGCTGAAACAGATTTTCTATTTTAACTTCATTATGCTTCATCTTTGTAAATTATGGACCTTATTAGAACCACAATAAAAATGAAATAGTTTAAAATTAAAAAAAAAATACTTTCCCACTGTTCACAGCTTTCAACTTTAGTATTTCTAAAAAATTCAAATTAGGAAACCACTTTCTATTGCAAACCTATTTTGAAGAAATTTAGCCTATGTTGCAAAATATATTGAGCAAGTGGAATGAAACTATAAATTTGAACCAATAAAACATATGGATCAAGAAATGTCATTGTAAAATAAACAAGAGCACAGTTTGTGTAAAATGTGGTTACTGTATAAAGAATGGAGAATGAATACTTTTGAAAGTAATCAAAAGAAAGTTTATATACATAATGAAATGTAAATATTATAGGCGTGTCAGAAGCTTATTATGTATTGAAAATTTTTAACACATTGAAATGTTCAATAATATAAAAGGACAAACAATGAACATTTTATTTTACTATACTGGTAATCGATATAGATACTTCATTTTCTTATTTCAGTGAAACGCCCAAATGGCAACTGATATTAGTGTCTAGAGACAAGAATTTTTTGTATGAATTAAAAATAAAATACAGCAAGAATAATTTTATTTTATCTGCAAAGCAACTACAAGTTGAATTATAGATTGGTAAATAAGAGTTAAGATATTCTAGCATACCCTTTGGCGCAAGTATGGGAAGATGGGCTCAGATTAGTCCTTTGTGTTAACTCTTTCCAAAACCCCATGCATGCCAGTCAATCTTTAATCTAGATTGGCTATTCTGAATATTAACCCTCATACAACGTAAAGGCAAAGTAATGAATCTTCAGAAATACCAAAATACAATAACACTTTTATTTTACATTTTTGAATTATGTTTACATTTTGGTTTTGTCAGAAATGCTGATTATTAACAAGCATTAGAATAATGTTTGTGTTCTCATATAAAAAATTAAATTGTGTCTACCATGATACCACAATATTTTTAAGGTATAGGTCATGATGGTCCAATTCCCCGGCTTCCATTTTTCCCCACCATTATCCCATTAGATGTCTTCTTTTGGGGATACATCAAAGACAAAGTGTACTTTACGAAAGTTACAACTTTAATGGATTTTAAAAAAGGAATTAACCCCTTTTTAATAAATAATACATCATTAAGGTAGTACACACTAGGATCCTTTGTTGCGGTACAATGTTGCGGGTCTGTATCGCGGCGGAATCGCGTCAGTTGTGGTGACTTGATGAGAATCGCAACAGTGTTGAAATGTTTCGATGCTGAATTGCGTCAGCTCATATTCATGTTTTTTTACACCTATAGAAATGGGAAACTTTGAAATATTTTTGCAGGTCTGAATCGCATCAGTGGCGATTCAGACCCACAACAATGTTGAAATGTTTCAGGGCTGAATCGGGTCAGCTCAGATTTATGTTTCTTGGTTCCCATTGAAATATGAAACTTTGATACATTGTTGCGAAACATTTCATAGTGTGGACGTTTTTTGAAACACAAACAAAAACTCAAAGGGCTCAGTTTGCTTTTAACTATAATAAAAAAACTAGACTTTTAAAGATCTGAACGACTGAAAATACTGTTAAACTAATTGAGGACCTTCTGTGTAAATTAGCTACTAAATTGTGTTTTTTGTGAACAAATAAAAGAAAATTAAATTTCGAAATCCTGCCCCATCTTCCAATTTCAGGGTGTCCAAAAGGCTTACACGAAATGTGCTCTCGGTCAAGAAAAGCTTGTGTGCCCATCACCGTTTCTGCTTTATTCGTGTAGGCACATACTGAAATGGCCACTTTTGCAGGTGATAATGACTTGGTGAAAGCCAAATAGGATGGAGAGAAACTTGAGTACAGGTGTGAACACGGAACAATGTTGCAGGTCTGAATCGCGTCAGTTGCGATTCTGCCCCACAACATTGTATCAGAACAACCCTGAAAATTGTATCACAACAAAGAATTCTAGTGTGTACTACCCTTAAGATAGTTTATAGAGCCCCATTTATAACAAAACAAGTTTTAACCCTGCACTCCTTAACCCCCATTGTTACATTAGCATTAGAAAGTGAAGCTAAATTTTGCGTGATGTTGTTTCATAGCACACCGTTTTAAAGTTGATAACTAGTGAATAGACAGAAATAGCGATGACCTCAGTCCTAAATTCTGTAGTTGATGGTCAGAGCTAACCGATGTTTGTCATAAACAGAAATAAAGTTCATTTAAAATTTATTTACTTTCTAGATGACGAAAATTTTGAAATGCCGTGACAATCCAGGGAAAATTACTATAAGAACAGACAGAAGTTGAAGAAACAGTTAGAGGAGAACGAGAGGAATATGAAAAGGTCCGCTAAGTCATCAGCTGAAAGGTGACGGACTCAAACTCCAACCCTTGGCGTCATTTCAGTTAGAATCTCTCAGGCAAAATCGTTCCAAATGGAACACACGAATCCTAATGACGTCCCAAACTTCATCCTATGAATCTTACGATGTGGTAAGTAAGCTTATATATAATTAATAACTGTGAATTTATACTTGAAATTGAATCCTTCAATTCATACACGTGTCATACAATTGACAATGTGGCTCAATTTGTGGGCAAGTAAATAACAACACATACTGTGCAACAAAAAAGTACTAATTTGTTTTTTTAGGAAAAAGGCTAAATCAAAGTGTAAGTTTTAAATAATAATAATGGTATAGGCCTATTATTTATATACTGTATAATATGTGTTTCTCGCAATTTTCACCAAAACATCTTTGTTATTGCTAATATATTTTCAATATGTGAACCACGTCTAAAATGTTTGGCTGAAATTTAATTTTTTGAAAATATTTATATGTAACAGTTCAGAGCTTCTGTTACGGGGCTCAGGTCTAGACTCTTTTAGTTCGGGGCAGATACCAAATTTGCTGAGAGAGTAGATGATTTACATGTAGATCTGAGTCCGTATGGTGCCGGGGTCGTTCTCTTTGATACCTGCTGTAGATGCAATTGCATAGACGAGAAATAATCTTAACAGGCTAGACGAATACAGATTGTCGATTATACTTGTTTTAATACACATAATCATAAAATACACTAAAGTAGAGAAGAGTTACGACTGTGGCATTGCTTAGCCACTGGACCATTGAATGAATTTATTTCATGTTTTGATATCAAAGAATGGACCATGAGTCAATCAAGACATGGACCTTTATACCTTGGGCCTGTGTGTACCTACACAGGTGCACTCATGCCCAAGGGACCGTGCCTGAGCGCCATTGGCGGGTATCCATCCGCCGATAACGAAACCGGGATATGATTTTAAATTTTTAATCTTTGGGGTACCAGATGGTGAGGAGAGGGGCGGAAATGCGGCACTTGGGGTACGAGGGACCCCAGCCCTCTGGTAACACAAAGAAGGTAATATACAGGGTGTTACATATGCATGGTAATTAATTATTACTCTCTATACGTATTTCGTTAACTATATGATTCTATGGTAGTTTTGCTCCTGCCGAGTATAAATTAATGATGTCAATGGTGAACAAAAGTATCTGAAAAAAAAATCAATTTACACAATATGTTAAACTTCATGAGTTGACAATCAATCTCATATTCACACTTCGCTTTTCATTCTTTATTAATTATATAATTTAAATCAGGCATGTACTAGCACAGCAGACAAGGTATACAAATGTCGCCTGTGTTGGTCCTACTAGGTGCTGATGGGCCAAACATTCACTTGTATAAACAGCCGAGAGGAGCACGTAATATGTGTTTGGTTTAAGGGGGCGTAGGCCTATTTGGAAAACTAACATCTCCACTTTTGGAATTTAAACTGGTTGCAATCAACATAATAAAATATGTGTACAAAATTTGAATTATATTAGTTGAAAATTAAAAAAGTTATTGGATAAACAAGCCTCTCTAAATTAGAAAGGTGACGGAATGTTCTCGAAACAGCAAGACCCGCAGATGTTTTTCTAAACGTACTGCAGGCCCCCTGGAAGTCTCTCGAAACTTTGTAACCGAATGATCCTCTCAAAACTATGAGGTCCTTTTAAGCATATAAAAATTTTGAAGCCCTCGAGAGCCCCTTGTAACTGTACATAAATGTATGCTTGAATTTACATTTACTAAAATTTGACAGCTACTTTAACTTCAAACGAATTTACATGGTTGGTGCTATAATAGCTGATGCTGAATTTTGTGGCAGGCTCGCT
This sequence comes from Brachycybe producta, assembly GCA_036925085.1. Taxonomy (NCBI): domain Eukaryota; kingdom Metazoa; phylum Arthropoda; class Diplopoda; order Playtdesmida; family Andrognathidae; genus Brachycybe; species Brachycybe producta. Next base: position 2,039,138 of record JAUPFP010000011.1, on the reverse strand, counting down.
TCGCTCACCACTAGTAACCAAATATTGAGGGGGAGGCAAGGCGGGGCGGCGGCGAAGCGCTGATGTAGGATATTGCCGAATCATGATTTTGTAGCCAGTATGTACCTGAATGAAATAGTTAAAATGATTTCTTACCTCGATGATAAGCAAATAGTCAATTCCTTTACATTTTGCAAATGTCATCTCCACCGGGTTACCTTTTAAGCTTGTAACACTTATCATTAGATTCATTAGAGCCTACGTTAATTTTAGACATATACAAATGTAAAAGGTTATAAGAAAAATATTTCCTCAATGTGTATTTAAATGTTGTACGAACCATTTCCCCTCGGCTGGATTTAACTAACTTCTTGTTTTTGAAAAGTTCATTCAGTACGGTCACCGACGAACTTAATATCTGAAAACAAAATGAACAAAATGCATTAACAACTTTTAAAATGTATTTATAGCTAACTTCCATGTTAAAAGTGTCAATCAAATTTTGGGTACTCCTTAATACTCAAGAAAACACTGAATTATCAACGTTTTTATTCTGCTGTATGTTTCAGAATAAACATTTTATAGCAGGTTTTAATTTTTTTGACGTTCTGAGGCAATTTTCTATATTTTTGATCAGTTTCAATTTAAAATAAAACATCATTGTGACATGACTGGAGTTGCTCACTCTGCCAAATTTAATGTTGTTCAGTTTCTATGTTAATTATTTTCGATATTATTCAGATTCTGCTTAATTCAGATTCACGATTGTTCAGTTTGAATGTTCTTCAAATGTGTCCGAATTTCTCGATCTAGATCAGTTAGTTTCTCTTTTGTTCAGTTTCTGTGCTATTCATATTTTATAAAATTCACTTTATATGTTAGTCCTTTTCTTCTCAATTCAGTTTGATCTTAGTCAGGTTAGGTTTTATTCATTTTCATTGCTATTCAGGCAACTCTTTATTTTATCATTATTTCTCCAGCAGTGTACTAGTATCTGGTTCAAAAAGTCAAAATTGATAAATTTGTACGAATTGTTGTAAAAGTAGTAGTTGTTAGATAGCGCAAAATCACTAATTTGTATTTGGACAGTTAGAATTAAAGGCAACACCGCAAAATTACTTTGAAAAATTTTTGATTAATTTTAATTAATTTTAAAAAGCCCACAATTAAACCACAGTGAAGCTAACACATTGGCGCACGTGCTAATATTTTCTGGTATTTTAAAATTATTTTTAGGTATTTTAACAACATTTTAATGATTTTTTTCTTATTTGGGCGTACTCAATGGAGTTTAACATAAATTATATAAATTCGCGATTTTTAAATTGTTTTTAGAAATATGACCACTCGATCAGCATATATTTAAGGTGCACATTGCACTTTGAAAACTTAATATTGGACATCTTTAAATATGAAAAGTAAACATATTGCCACGACTGTGTATTTTAAAAATTAATATTTTTTTCTTTAACATTGGATCTATGGGCTCAATAGTGAAACGATGCAGGCGCTCTTTGGGGGGGATTTTTCGAAGTAATTTTGCGATTTATCCTCTTAAAGGGAATTTAAGATCTCACATTGCCACGAAAACAGGCTTAACTCCTACCGGTAGTAACGGGTAGTTGTACTATAGAAATGTACTGTGCATCCAAATTTGATTCTCAAGCAATAAAGAGAACAAGTAAATAAAATAATTTGACTGTTTAGTGCGTATGCATTGTTTGTTGTTCATTGCATTTAAATTTACTTTGTAATTGTAAATTTCGAATGAGGAGAAAACTCACTTGTTCATTTAGTTCGGATGCTGATTTAATCCAGAAAATAACTCCAAGAAAGGTAATAACCAAAGGCCAGCAGTAGCAAAGTCCATTTGTTAGAATCGCACCAAAAAGCATTTTTGATGGCTTGAAGCTTACACTATTTAACAACATATGGACTAGCAGTGCAATTGAAACAATGGAAACAACCGAAACAAAACAAAATAAATTAGAACACAAGTTATCAAATAGTTTCACAATTGAAATAACTTTTGAATGAATTGTATGGAATCGTTTCAAACTAATCAGAGTTGTATGAACACTGTGGCAACTAGATTCAAATTTACTTGCTGATTTGAGAACATGAAATAGAATTTTGCAAAATATACCCATGTAGACTAAACATAATGCAACAAAAATATTCATAAGTGCTGTTGGAAATGTGATTAAATATACAAGAATAGACGTTTTCATGCAGCTAATACTATCTCTAAAAAATGAAAGGCATGCATAAATTGAAAAAGACTCCATGATTATTATGTATACAATTGAAAACAATACAATGTGTACTTCAACAGCCTTTATATATTTTGTGATACGGGAATAACAATTAACTTCCAGTTTAAAATGGGAGATCTGGTCAAGGAAAGGAAATATTTCTCTAAAAGCATGTTTCATGAAGCAAAAAGCAAATGTAAAGGAAACCAATGAAGAAATTGTAAATAAATCAATATCAGATTGACTTTCTAAGTTAATCATCCCATATTCAAGTATATCTCCTTTAGAAAAATGTAGCTTAATTTTCGGGGATGCAGTAATTATTTTCAAAAACAGCAATATCGTCCATGTGCAGTATGTTGAGAATTTTAAAACGCGAGTAGATTTCTTTTTGATTGGAGTTAGTTGCAGACCGTATATAATTAAAAGGTTATCCATTTTGTGAAACAAGTTTTCTAATTTAGCTTCATTGTGCTTCATTATTGTAAATTATAGACGTTACAAGAACCACAGTAAAGTTTAAATTATTTTAAAATAAAATAAAACTTTCTGTTTCGCAGTGCTCAACTCTAATACTTTGAGGAATTGAAATGAGAAAACAGCTTTTTTTTCTCAAACCTACTTCTAATAAATTGATATTACATTATATTCAATAAATGTGTGATGCATCTACTAACTGACATGCTGGCATCATGACATATCATTGCCATTTCAACCCCACAATAAATATGGATCAGAAAATGAAGTTGTAAAATAAAGAAAAATACAGTTTGACAATAATGTGTTTATTTGTAGTACTGTTGTGTCAATTTTTCTTATTGAATACTAAATGGTTTTCGATTATACCTACATTAGATTACTTTTCAAAGTAATTGAAAGGTAGCTTGGTCATAGCGAAATGTAAATAATACATTATAATACTGTATGAATAAACGAGATCCATTGTGTATTGAAAATGATTTCTAAGGCATTGTTATATTCAGTAATGGAATAGTGCAAACAATGAATATTCTATTCTTACAGTATTTTTGACAGAAATAAGTGCGTTTAATATTAATCTAGTGAAACACCCTAATCGCAAATGACAATATTATCTGTTAAATCGGACTTTTTTTCTGAAATCAAAAGGTGATTATTCAAAATTAATTTTTATTTCTCTACAAATCAAATACAAGTTGATGTATAGGCCTAAGTAGAAAAATTCGCTAGTACCATTTTGATGTATAATTTACTAATTAAAAGTTATACCACTTCAAAGTTTGCAATTCGTTTAACGTTATTTGTTGGGCAAGCCCATTAAATTAAAAAAAAGATCATAAATCATAAATTAATAACACAGTGAGCTTAAATAAAATAGAAGACAGGATTGTATAGCTTTCCAGCCCCCACCAGGGGTTCGGCATACCCATGCCTGGCTTCCTTGAAGGTGTTGTGTTGTAAGGCTCCATTCGTCCCACTGTTGCTCGCATATGCATTGGCTGGTTGGCCACCCTGGATGTCATAAGAATTGATGAGAACATCAGTTGTGGTTGATGCAGCAGCTGCTGTGGTTGCTGGAGCTGTTGCAGACGTTGTACTTGTGGTTGATGTTGTCGGTATGAATACAGATGTGGCTGCAGCGATTGTAGTGACTACAATTCTGTCATTGATGTAATGGTGGGTGTGATAGTTGCAGCTGTTGCAATTGTGTGTGATTGTTGCATTTGTTGCAACTGTGGGTGTGATAGTGGTGGGTGTGGCTGCAGTGGTTGCTGTTTTTGGGGGACCCTGATACACAATGCATAAAGTTGCTCTTTTCATACCCCTTTAAAAATTTTGATAATTAATAAAAATAAGCGTACTTTAACAGTTACAAAAATATCACATGTTTCATTATTGAAACTTCCATATGTAACACCTGGTTGTTCGTGATTCCTCCAGAATGCTAGGCTTGGGGGTGCACGACTCATCTATGTCTCTCCCTCACTCTATATTTGGGACCATGGTCACTTTGGCCTGGTTACACCTTTTAGTTGTATATAGGTCCAAGCATATACAGTAAAAGGACCATGTTTCTCTTTGATACTGATGAAAATCGAAGCAGAACAAAAATTAAGCGAGTATGGACAGATAGTCCTATACTCACTCAATTTTTGTTCTGTGTCGATTTTCTTCCGTATCACATCATGGGCACGTGGACGCACCTTTAATCAAACAATTCACTCTTGTATGTCTTTATGTTTTTGCCACAAGAATGAATAAAGTGTTTATAATCAGAAACTACGTGGTCTTTATGTCTGGAAACTAACCCTTCTCTGAAAAGGTGCGAGACACCTTAAGGCAAGAGGACATTAGAATCTCTTCGGAGCATCAACAGGTCGACAATCAGAAATGCATGGTCACCATCCTTCTGAGAAACTTCACACCTTCTCTGGAGGACGTCTACCATTCACCACAATCTTATCACCATCCATCCAATTTTCTTCGTGTGGTTACCAAGTGCTAGAAGAAAGAGAACAAGAAATGTTCTACCGAAATAGGTTTAAAAACGTTAAAAGCAGTTATAAAACATAAATATCTAAAAAAAATTTATTTAAACTTGACTTAGAAAATTGTCTTTTAAAATTCTTAACTTAAAAAAACGAAAACTTGGGATAAACAATTTTAGTTTGTCCCCGGTTCCTCTTCTTGCTTTCTCTGGATGGAACTGGTCCACATCTGTTTCTTCTTGAAACTTGCTTCTTTATGGGTCCAGGTCAAGACTCCATCCTGATTTCTGGATCCGGGTTCCGATTGGGTCGAAAAGGCTGTTGAGGTTCTCCAACAACCTGAGTGTCATGGATTGAGATCTAGAGATCATTCCCAAGACCAAGGATTACACGAAATAGAGTTGCTGCATGGCTGCATGTGCACCTCTGTTTTTCGGCCAGCCGATGACGAGCATGTTCTGGTGGCCTCTGCTGGTGGGGACAAGGGTAGTCATTATTGAGGAGGGTACTACTGCAAGAATCTGGTATCGGCATTCCTCCCGAGGTTGTGTATACATCAGATGAACTGTATCTGGTTTGGTGCTATTGTGCAGGACGAAAACTGGCCAGTGGCCAGTGCTGCTGTCAAGGGCCAATCTTGCCACGGGCGGAGCCTGTCCTCCTAAATGCCATACTCGCTTGGGAGAGCTCTAGTGCCACCTCTAGTAGTGGATTGATACTCTTAGGACCATGGTCACTTGGACTCCGTTACACCTCGTAGGTGTATACAGGTCCAAGGTATAAAAGGACCATGTTCCTCTTTGTTCATCGTCCTTTTATTTGCTCAACTTTGTTTGTATTACGTCGATACTTATCCGTACCAAATCATGGGCATGAGGACGCACCTTTGATTAACAATTCATTCTTGTAAACTTGAGTGTTTCCAGACAAGAATGAATAAAGTGTTTATAATGGAAATCTGCGTTGTCTTTATGTTTGAAAACTAATACTTCTCTAAACAGGCCGGAGACACCATAAGTCAAGGAGACATACAGATCCTGGAGGAGCTACAACATCTTCAATTGGCAACAGACAATGGAAGATGTATATCAGTGTCGACCAGGAGAGATGGCCACCATCCTTCTGCAAAGATTATGCCCCTGCACAGAAGGATGATCGCAATCGATCGCCATCCAACTACTTCTGTAACTCGAATCTTCTTCGTGCGGTCACCGCGCAATCAGGAGAAGAAACAAGTTGCAGAAAACATCATCATCAAGTTGGTATTTTTATAAGGTCGACGTCAAAAGTTCACAGTACTGTGACACCTAGTAACTCACGATCTCGCCAAAACCATAGCCTAGGGGGTAAACAACTCAAACTTGTTTCTCCCTCTCTCCCTCTCTCTCTGACTCATACTTGAGTGGCAAATTGGTACTCTTAGGACCATGGTCACTTGGACCTGGTTAAACCTCGTAGGTGTACACAGGTCCAAAGTATAAAAAGACCATCTTCCTCTTTGTTATTTGTCCACTCTTGCTCAACTTTTGTACTACGTTAGATTTTATATCCATATCACATCATGTGCCCATAAACGCACTTTTAATGAAAACTATTCATTCTTATAACATTGATGTTTCTAGACAAGAATGAATAAAAGTGTTTACAACATGAAACTGCATTGTCTACTGTCTAGAAACTAATCCTTCTCTAGGCAAGTTGGAGACACCATAGGGCAAGGAGGCATCGAGATCCTGAGGAGCAAAAACATCTTCCAAACATGAAGGAGTACATCATGGCGGCCAGAAGAGATGGTCACCATCTGTCTGTGCAGATTACACCCCTATACAAAAGGATGATCACAATCTATCACCATTGAACTACTTGTATGGCTCGAATTTTCTCCGTGCGGTCACCACGCGATCAGGGAAGAAACGAGTTACAGAAAAGAGCAAAAAGAGTTGCTCGATTTGGTCCAAGGACTCCTTCAAAGCTCACATTTGGTGGAGTTGCGGGGTATGCCTCCATTTTGCCTTCTCCAACCGGTTTACAGAAGATGTCCACTGTCTTAAGCTTCATAATTGTGCCTCACAATCTTTTGTCCGTCCTTTTCATGTAGGAGCCACTTGTTGAGAGACCAGCGATTGCATCAAAAGTCGACCGTGTGGTGCCGATTCTGTTGAATCCTGCATTGAAAAACTTAGGGAATACACACATCACTGGTCAACCGCACGGTTCTATTGTCTTGTCCTGAAAGGCACGTGTAGAAAGAAATTTTGTCTGCCATCCGCTTAGTACTTGGGGAACACAAAGGCAACGGTTATCGACACGTGTTTCCGTCTTTGTGTATTTTATGTTTTATGTTTCCATCATCATCCCTTTTGTCTTAAATCTTATTTCATTATCTTTGTGTGATGAATAAATAAAGCTTATCTACTTGTCTTTACACCTTTTATAAAAGCCCTGTTACTCTTCACCCTTTATTTTAATTTTTGAGGAAAGTTATCCATCAGACTCTGTATCATTGAATGATGGATTAACAAAGCTCAAAACAAACTTTATCTTGCCATGTGGGGACTCTCTTGTTCCACCCTATTTATTGTTCTTTTATTTCTTTGTTCTCTTAATTGTTTCTCTTGGGACACCTGTATCCCAAGTAATCATCTTCAAGCAACTCACAATCATCACCTCAATGAACACTCACATGGGACACCATTGAAGCTGGCCGCCATCTTGGAATGACCGGAACTTCTTCATGAAAGTGCCAACTGAGCAGTTTTTCGCTCCATGTGAACACATTGTTGATTCTTCTCTTTTTGTTCTCTTCTTTCTTTTCCTCTTCTAGTGGGTCTGCACTTATGTGCCCCCTGGTGGAGTTTCTCTTTTTGGAGAAAATTCGCTCTTTCTTTTTGGAATTTTCTCTCTTTTGTACATTTACTCTTGGTAGCTACATAACGCCACCTGGCAGATTTCTTCTTTTTGGACAATACATTATCATCACCAACCGGAAGTGGCCACAACATACGTCACCTACCGGATTTCTTCTCATACTCATCATAGTTCCTTTTCACTCTGTCTTTTCATCCAGAGAAATCCATCAGTGAGGACACCAAAATTCTTCAACCTGAACATTTCCTAAACAACCTTCAATTTTCATTTTTTCTTCACTGAATTTGTTGTTTTCAATAAAATAAATTCTGAGACGTGTGGTCACCACACCAGAATTTCCTACACTATAATCAAATTCAGCTTTCTTCATCACTTCTTTCCTAGAAAGTCCAGCCATCTTGGACTTTCATTTCTTTGTGTGTTCTCTACACACACACACTCTTCTTGTTTCAAAGTGAACCTAAGTGTGCGGTCACTGCACCTAGCTTTACTTTTTGTGCTGTTTTCCAATTTCCTGCAGTGCAATATTTGATTGGGTGGTGGTGCACCACACTCAGATTTTGCATTGTACATCTGCTGTTTCTTATTGAGGACTTTAGAACTCTCATATCCTCCACGTGGTCGCCATATACCATGTGTAGAGGGAGATCCTTCTAAAATCTGACACAAACTCAATAAAGAATTCATAACATTCTGCACCAGTTGGGAACCATCAGTCAACACATGCCCAACTGAAGAACATTATAACCAACACAACGATCTGACACCACAAGACCGGAAAAAAACACCATCAGAGTGCTAGACAACTCTGTTACACACATTAAGCATAGGTAAACCATCGTTACTCGGTGTATAAAAGTACGAGGGTGTCGGTTATCGACAAATTGCCATCTACCCAGTCGCATGATCTACCGATGGACGCCAACTTACTCCTACATGCTGAACCTAACAACTACCACATGTTGAATGAGCCACCTCATACTGGACATCAATCAAGAAACGACAAGCATTGCTCAGAGTGTACTCGAGAACCCTTGGAGCTGCACACACCGAATCGGACTTCGGAGGACTTGTTCATTAAATAGTATCCACACCACACACTCCGCATCAACAATCATGGCTGCCACACACAAATCTACTGATACCCTGTCTGATCACCGGGGCTGCCACAACGATGCCATCATCATTGCCGATGCGACACCACTGCCACAACCAATCGGCCGCAGCCTTGACGATGTCTGGTTACGAGTGGATGCGCTAGCAATGCAAATGTCCACCCTCACCAATGCTCTGGCCGATTGGAACACACCGACTACACCGCAACAAACGACACACGCACATCGACACCGCAATGACTCCAACGACTCTTCAACTTCTTATTATGGCACACCGAGTCTCACGGCCCGAATCACAATCGACACGACAGGCAATACAGCCACATCCACATCATCTATCGCATCACTCTGACTGGCTATACACTTCACTATGAACGATCGCATCGAGACCAATCAGATGATCCACACTGTAGAGACGAGCATGAGGAAAAAACGTGCGCACTACCAACTATGCCACATGCTAAATCTTGGCACTCTCCTGTCCAGGCTTCACATAGTGGTCGCCACTAAGCACCCCAGGAACGACAGCAAGATCAAGCTCGAAACCAAGATGGTCCTTTAGTATACGCACCACAATTTCCACTGTAGGAGGCAGCACCAACCCACCCTGGGATAGCCAACGTCCAAGATGGTGTTTATAGGGCTACTCCCTGAGAGCAGTCAGTTGAATACTTCAATAGATGCTATTGTGACGTGGCTGGCCCTCCTTTGACACCATCTTGTTTACCAACTTGTGATGACGAGGAACCTCGTTGTTGACGACGACGTTGTTCCCTCTGAAGAATTGGTGGTGCCGGGGTCGACTCTGTTGTCGACTGCTGCGGGCCAGCCTCTACTGTTGTTGAACCTCTGGAGGTTGGGTTCACGGGGCGCGACATTTACTTGCCTTGCCTGGTACGGCCCAAAAAAAGACCATCTTTCCTAGGGATCTTTGGATATAGGGCGTGACGATGCCAAAGTAACTAGTCCTTTTCGTTGAGTTGCTGGAGGCTCCAGGCAGAGGGACTCAGGCTGTGTCTGAGTACCTTCTGCTGGATACTCCTCTATTTTAGGAGTACAGAAACCCAATACAGTTCAAATACACAACACTGACACAGGTTTATGTATTGTAACGTCTCTTTACTAACTCTTTGTTATTACATTATTCATAACACTCTTTACATTACTGTTTTACTCTAAGTCAGAACTTAACTCCTCTAAAACTACTGTCTAGGACAAGACTTACTTGTTTTTAACTCTAAAACTCCGGCTCTGTTACTCAGAACTTATCCAGTTAAACTCTAGATTCTGACTGTCCTCACACTCAAGTCTCAGGCTCACTTGTCCGGTCTCCTGGGAGTGGCAACTGTCACCTCAGGGCTTAATGATTGACCAATTGGGCCAATCATTGCCCTGGGCCAAGGATACTAAATCATAAGGAGAAATATTTTTGGGACTTATTTCCAATTTTCTCACGGTCGGACTTGGTTTCACGAATTCTCTAGAATTCGGGCCACCCAAGTCCGAACATCTGTGCACCAAGGGGTGCCTTACTGTCAAGACTGAATTTTGACTTAATTGTTTCACCTTCTGTTTTTACAGGGTGTCACACTATAGTGGATGTCACCCAGCTGATGCAATCCAAAAATTCAATGGATTGACAGGTTTCAGGCCCTTCCTAGATGAATTCGAGGATGTGGCTCACTGGTTGCTTCACCGGGGCCGCAAACTGAGATACGATTCTTGTGGTATCCCTTAGGCCGAGCTGAGAGTGCAGATGGTGAACACGTTTGGAAAACCCAATGAGCTAGCAGAAGCAGTATACAGAGATGCTTCAGAAGGAAGGCGAGAGTATGCAAGCTTTCATCTGGGAGTTTATAACTCGGCGACCGAGTTTAAAAGCAGTTAAATGATCAGCTGCACATCAGTCAGTTGCATTGCGCACTACATCCAACAATTCAGAGCACCATTCATCACACACCGACGACATCGTTCAAGGACTTTGCAAACACTGTCCTCAATATGGAGGTGTTTTGCACTCCTTGAGTAAATGGCCAATTTAATTAAAAGCACCAGCTGATCCAGATGCTAGTAAAGGAGCATCGAAGACCGACAATGAGCAACCGATGGTAACCGCCAGTTCTAAAGACATCACACATCGGTCTAGGCATGACAAACGGCCTAGCCAAACTGCAACGACTAATCGGGGACGACACTCCAAAACTGACACCCAACAAGACACTCCACACACGTTTGACACGAGCATGTCGATGTGTTATAACTGCAAAAAGTTGGGGCATTTTATTCGTGAGTGTTGGCAACCAAAAAAGGTCACAATCAAGCAGTTTCGAGCACTGATCAACAATTATGACACTAAGGAGGAGGTGCCTGAAGTGAACATCATCACCGAAAATGGAGCTGAGTTCGCACTAATCCAACTAGGGGGACAGATTTGTCAGATCTCTCTTCCAGTGCCAGTTCCAACCGCCAAAGCACCACCACCTGAAAAACCCTACGGCAGTTTTGACAATTCTGAGAATGCACCAATTAATGTTATCATCAGGGTGCCCGCAAGTTTGTCAACCTTGGACAAGCTGAATATCTGGCAGGACAAGCTTGACATCCTTACGACATCTGTGGAAGTAGAAGGGTGCTGTGAAAACAAAATGGTAGCCGTCATTTCTCCAAGCAGCCAATCACCGATGAAAGGCCACTCCTGCTGCCAGAAACTTATGAAGACTGTGTTCCACCAGCTGGAGGACATCTGTTCACCTCAGGAAGTTGGCGATTACAATGCTAGTGACAGAAACCCTCGGATCGCCGTCACGATTAATGGATAAGTTTTACAAATGCTCGCGGACACCGGAGCTATGGGCATCATCATCACAGTCACACTCGCACAAGAACACAAGTTCAAGATTGAGCCTGTGCTGGTCCCACCTGATGTTCAAGGTGTGGGAGGCCTGAAGATCACCGTGGTGGGTTGACTCGCCACAACTGTTCAATTAGGCACCCACACTGTGCAGGGGCTCCTACTAGTGATTGCCGGCCAGCCCGAGGCTATCTTAGACCAAGATTAGGGCTGAGCTTTGCACCTGGCCGTGTCCATGGCGACAATAAAGTATACTTAGAGGACAACCTTTTAGAGTCCACACTCCGACAGAAATGCATCACACACATCGGATGGGCTCTGGGAGAGACTTCACCAAAGGCTTCTGGTATATCTTCCAGTGCCACTGGGGAAATCTAAGACCTCTGCTCTGGAAGTGACGTCGACAATCCGCAGTTGGCCACCAATGCTAGTGAGAACCCAAACGTGACAAAATAAACAATAATCCATTAGTGTTTAATTTATGACCACCATAGACATAAACATTATTAATCACCAGATAAAAACAATAGAAAAATGACACAGGGATTTGAGAGAAACAACTGAGGACAGATGTCAAGAGGTGGGAGGGGATAGAATAACCACCAATGGAATAAAAAACCCAAAACATCAACAACTCCTCTAAAACACTCAAATACCACCAAAACTCACCAAAACTACAAAAATGTCACAACTTTAAATTTTCCAACATGGCCACCAATATTTGCCTATTGGCAACCACTTCAATAATTTCACCAAGACCACGTGGCTTCAAAATAACTTTCAACCATGTGATGTGCCTGAAATAACAAAACCACAAGTCAAGGACATCCAAAAACAAAGAAGTACCATAAAAGGGACATTAAAAGAAAAATACAACATGTCCCTTTTCTATGGATGGACATCAGTGACCCCGACAGTCAACAGAGAAAAAAAAACTTCAAAGAGGACATTATGACTGGGGGCCAGACAAACAAGGATTACAAGACACTTCAAAGAGACAAGAACATAAAAGAAAAAACTGAAGATATTTCTTGAGAGTCAGTTCTCAAGAAATATCTTCACCCTCTCAATTAAATCATAAAAAATTTCAGAACCTGTCACCCTCTCAATTAAATAATAAAAATTTTGGGGAATCAACACCCTCCAAATCACAATAAAAATAGTGAGGTACATTAGTAATCTTGCTGACCCATCTACAGGGTGACAATTATTGAGCTATATGATAAAAAAATTAATTATTCAAAAAGCTATTGAGTTCAAACATGTTATGCAATTGTAAACGTAACTACAGATATTCGGATTTAGTTTATGACATGTTCGATATGCATGCCATCAATGGCTATGATGTGGCACAGACGAATAGCAAAATTCTGCACAACTCGCTGAAGCGTCTGGACATCGATGCTTTCAATGACCTTCTGAATGGCAGTTTTGAGCTCAGCAATGGTTTTGGGTTTTTTGTGTAAACTTTGTTTTTAATATTGCCCCACAAAAATGAGTCACAAGGGTTGAGATTGGGAGAATATGGCGGCCAAGCGATTCCCATTCCAGTGGCCTCTGGGTAGTCATAGCCAGAATGTGCTATGCAAAGTGCTCTTCCAGGACGTCAAACACTATTGGTCCGATGGGGCTGTGCTCCATCCTGCATGAACCACATCTTGTCGAAATCTGGGTCACTTTGGATAATGGGGATGAACTCATTTTTTACATCAGAAACGCAGTATTTTGACATTTTCACTGAAAAATAAAAATCAACAATAAGCGTGTGCATGCGCGCAAAAAATCCCAACATGCCCTGCATTCAACCGCCAAATTTGAACTGAATCTCGCCAACGATTCGAAAGTTATCAAGGTTTCTTTTCATAGAGCTCAATAATTGTCACCCTGTATATTTTCTTTTGGAAAAGACATTAAGGAGAGGGAGAGAATTAATAGCCAATTTCACACAAAAGAAAGTACAAATAATAAACAAGGACCTGCCTCTAAAAAATTGGATCAACACCTCTCATAGTTTATATTGGTGGGACAACCCCCCACCCTCAATAGATCAAAGTATTAAAAACCAATTAGAGCAAGGTGTCCCATTGTAAGGGGCTGGCCATTCTGACTTCTAATTCTTCTAAAAAATAATGAATAGGACTGTGGCAACCTGGTTTGCTCAATTAAAATTTTTTGACTGAGCAGACGAACTCCCTATGGTGATCTCCCTGACAGCATGCAGTAGGCCTTTGGGACAGACGCCATATTGGTGCCAGCAGACCTCTCACCATTGGAGTCAATGGGTGAGTAGTCAGAAGTTACCACTGCCCCATTCCAGGTGGAGTTACCTGGAGGTATAAATGGTTTAGTCAGCCATTTATTTAGGGCAGTGTGTGGGAGGCAGCAGGCTTGATTTGTTTTGCCTTGTGGCCATTAGGCCTTTGTTTTGTAGTTATGGGGTCTTGGCTGGTGGAAGGCACCAGCCAAGGTGTGTAAATAATCACTGCCTGTTTTTACGTAAGTGTAATTAAACACATTTTAATTCTTTATACTTGTGTCATGTCGGTTTATTGGGAAGTTACCATGGGAGGGTGGGATTTCCGGTGGGAAACATCTACTGTCCTATTTTGGCCGGTAACTCGTGTCAGCTCACGGTGGAACCAGTGTTCCAACGCGATATTCCCGTTGTGGCGACTTGTTTGTGTCATGTTCGTCGGGAGGAGGCTCCAAGGGAGTCGACACCACCCTGGTGTTAACCGTGACAGGCTGCTACAGGTACGGTCTCATTCCCATTGAGGAGCCTGGTGAGTTTTGGTTTTTGCCGGGTAGGTATTGTAGACGACAGTCAGGTCGTTGCAGGACCAAAAAAACGTGGTCAGTCACCATTTCATTTGTTTCTTCATTCAAGAACAGTTGTCACCTCATCATTCAACCTTAAAATTGGTTTCAGTCTTCTCTAAGTTCTTCAGTTTTTGATTTTTTGGACTATTGTGTCTACACCTTCAGACTTTTCAAGTTTGAGTCTTTCAAATTTTGTGTTTGTGTCTTCCGCCATGTGTGCCTGTCTCTTCAGACACTGTGCATCTCTTTAATGGCAGAGTGATCGGGCACTGATCTCTGCTATCAACAAGAAGTTTCTACCAGCAGTGGGACAATACCAAGAACTTTACCAAGATTTCAGGTAGAGCATCATGGAGGGGCAGTAGAAGAATGTCTTCTAGCTCCTCTAGTGATGACGACACCAGGAGTCGAACGGTGGTTACCGCTGAACTACTCTCACCTGCATCTACTACTTACAATCAACGAGAGGCGGGAACCACTAGTGAGCCACTAACAAGAAGAGAGTCACCCGACAGCTTATCAAAGCACTGCACATGCTCTGAGCTGGAAAATTTCAACCAGCACGGAAAGAAGCGCCTTCGACCCAACAATAGATGCCTAGCAAATGTGGGACGCGAAGGAAAGCCGGATGTGCCAAGCAGCATCGTCCCCTTCAACGTCACCACATCGAAACACTACTGTGAGGAGCAGGAGGAGTTCAGTAACATCAACACGATGGCATGGGGAGTTAACCAGGAGTTCAAGGACAGTATTGCCCCTGGAAAGATGATTCCGGGTGAAGCCGAGCATCGAGAAAAGCGTGGGGGTGGTGGATCAATACCCATCCCCTCGAAAAATTGCAGCAAAATTCACAACAAGAAGCTGCTGCATGCCAAGCCGAGAAGGACCGAATTCACAGAGAGGAGGACATTGCGTACCTCTGTGCAGTTTGTTTACGTCTTAGTGCGTTGAGCCTCCCCTGTACAGGTCAACTCCCAAAAGAGGAGCTCCCTCTAATCGAGGCCCACCTCCAGGAGAAGAAATAACCCACACCGCCAGCCGTGCTAACGCCACCACCTGCTCAATTTGCATCGCCACCACTTCCGAGTTCTCTGCCCGCATCGCCATCTCTGCCATCCACGCTTTCCTCACTCTCCAGTATGCCACAGTTGCCACCAGAACCATTCTGGTACCTGGAGTTGGTGTCAATGCCAGTTCCACCACTCAACTCTACGATACTCTTCACGCTGTCCATAATGCCACTGCCTACTCTACACACACCACAAGCTCATAATTATGTTTCCTCCTATGCAAAATCGGAGAGTCTTTAGATTTCCTATGCAATAAAAACTAATTTTTAGGTTAAGTGGGTGTGTGCCATTAGTCCTAAAGGGTCATTTGCCCTACAGGGACATTTGCCATAAAACCACTTGTCCTAAAGAGATGTTTGCACTAATCGGCAGTCTAAATATGTCATTTGGCGTTATTTTCACGCCTGCAGTGCACAGAACCTATTTAACATACTTCACCGAAAGAGAAGAGAAAAATAAAATTTCACAAATTTTGGGCATAGTTTTGGGCCAATGTCTTCTTATGGCAAGTAGTTTTAGGGCAAATGTCTCTTTAGCGCAACGAAATTCTCCAGAAACTTGGTTACCACCATTTCTAATCACTGTATTCAAACGCTCAACAGGGTACTTTGCCTCTTTGATCCTGTAGTGCCTCTGATCGTCTGAAGAATATTACACACACAAAAAGACAGTGCTGCTTCTTGTTATAACACTTTTAATTATCTTTGTTGAAGAAGATATAAGAACTACAAAGATGAATTGTTTTATTAAAAATGAAGTGTCCACGAGCCCATTATTGTATTATGGATTTGAAGTCTATGTAAGACAAAGCATGAACTAATTTGAAAAACAGAATTGACGATGAACAATATAAACTGTGGTGCTTTTGTGACCATGTCCCATGTTGCAAACAGGTTTCTGCTTAGGGAAGGAAGGCACAGTGAGGAGTCAGACACCTCCAGGCTAGCATTCTGGGGGATCACAGTATACCTGGTGTTATATTTTCTTTAACTTACCCATGCAGATAACCTTGTAAGTTAACACCACTGATAAACTAAAAAGTTTATTATGACAAATGCATAGCTGGATAACCCGATTAATTAAGATTCTACTGTATGATCGAATTAATTAGAAAATTTTTATTTAGAACCAAATAAAAATTGAGAAATAACATGACATTTATAAATTTACAACTCAGACCAGGGGCCAGTGGCTTAGCCAAGAGGGGGGTCTATGGGTCAGAACCCCCCCCCCCCCCAATTCTATCTACATACCAAAAAAAGCTTTTTTTCTCTTAACCTGAATCTACAGAACTCCTTTCCTGTGCCCCCACCATTATAGGTGCTCACTAAGCGATTGTTAAGCTAGTCCCTTACTATGGTATGCAGCGCAACACCACATGGAACCACCCTGTAACATGCCATCTGAGACTCCGCCAATATAAATGCGCCACCACGACTGTGCCACTTGTTGACAACAACTTAAATGGTCACACTTAACAATACGAATTGTTGTTGTTGTTGTTTATAACAAGGTACATGATGGCAAACGAAGACGCCTGAGTGGTGTTTGAATGTCACGTGAGCGCGTTTTTCCCTCCTGGTTTTTATTGTATACCCGCGCACACAGATGCGCCGCTGTGTGCTGTTCCTTTCGCAGTGGTGAAAGAAAAAAGTTCTTGGTTCTCCTCGAGAATTCTGGCATGGAAGTTCTGCAAGCGAGTTTCGCACGTTGCAGTTTGCTGCCTTATAGTGGACGTTGCACCATTTTATTTCATATAATAGATACAAAGGACAGTGCACACCACACTGCTCTGCGCGCCATAGTAGGCAACTAGCCTTATTCTCAAGAAACAATTTTAGATCCTCATCCAAAAATAATCCTGGCTATGTCATTGTTCTGTAGTCTCTTATCAAATGTGAGCATACATTTACCTATGTCAATAGATGGGGCCACAACGTGCACCAACATTATATTTTACACAACACCTTCAACAACTACCTTGCATAACTAAGAGCTCTTCCTATGGAGCGAATTGTGCCAAAACTGGTGGAGTGTGGTGGCCAATAGATTGTGCAGTCTGTATCAGTCAGTTACAATATGGTTCAATGGACGTAAGAAATGGAAGACATTTTAAGCAAGATGTATTAGGGTAGGTTTATACTCCAAACTTTGCTAAGATTTGCAAGATTTGAAGCTTCTAAAAATGAGCTCACCAAAGCTTAGCTTGTTCATACAAACATGTGAGTAGTATAGTAAAACTCATTTCTGCGCCACTCTATGGAGATTAACATGGGGTTCATTTCTGCGCCACTTACACCTTTTAATGTGGTGTAGATCTGTGCTGCCATATACATTCAGTAGCTAGACCGTCAAGATTGAAGGGTGTAAAACCGTCAATACTAGTAACTGTCATTGATGGTTTTATCCTATTTCAATGCTCTAGCTACTGAATGTATACAGCAGCACAAATCTACACCACGTTAAAAGGTGTAAGTGGCGCAGAAATGAACCCCATGTTATTCTCCATAGAATGGTGCAAAAAAGGAGTTTTACTGAATGTATACAGCAGCACAAATCTACACCACATTAAAAGGTGTAAGTGGTGCAGAAATGAACCCCATGTTATTCTCCATAGAATGGTGCAAAAAAGGAGTTTTACAAAATAAGAATAAACAAAACAAAAACAAAAAAAACAAAACAAAACCAAAAAAAAAAAATATATAATACAACGGAATTTATTTAATCATTAAAATAATCATGGTTTAGGCAGAAATTCAAAAAAGCAATTCACTTGCTGCCTACACAAGATACAGGTATCAAAAAATTTTAATTTTTTTAATTTTAATTTTTTTAGAGAAGCCACAATTTGCTGGCAGACAAAACAATGAGCTTAAAATATATGTATAAGTATAAATTTTAAGTATTATAAAAGTATAACTTACCATAAGTAGTTTGTTGTGTTGGTGTCGTTTCTGATGAGTCTTCCATTGCTGATTATTGAATGATGTTTTTTATAAATGGTTAATGTTACAGGTCTTATATACTTTTTAAATTTAAAAAAAACATTCATATGACGCAAAACAGAATATCCATCAATGTCTATTAACGGACAATAAATCATGTGGTTGAACTAAGGTGAGCAAAACATATCGAACATTCACCTCAGCAACCACATGAATACTCTTTTTGAAAAAAAAAAAAAAAAAAAACGAACTACACACATTACTGAAGGTCTTTGAGAAAATTAATTTTTTGTCAGATGTGTTATCACCTTGAAATGAATAGTCATAGAATATTCATCATATGTATGGAAGAAAAAAAAACACTTGCTGCTTATGCATCACTTATGCTTACACTGCAGAGAACATTCACCTTACTAACCATATGGATATATTTTTTATCATCAGCACAATATCATGAAGGACTCAGCATATTAATTTGCATCAAATGCAGTATTGCTTGAAAAAACACAAAAGAACATTTGAATAAATTTGACACTTAGTATATTTTATCCTTTACCCTGTTAAACAATAATAAAACATTAACCTCACATATGACGTAGTTATTTTTTGTATTACTAAGTACTACGCAATATTGTGATGGTCTTTTGGCCCTTTAATGTGTCAAAATACTGTCAAGAAAACTAATTAAACATATACCTTTTATGATAAATGTAACAAACCATAAAAGATTTGTCATGAAGTCATTATTTACCTATAGAAAAGAATTATTTTCTTTATTTTTACAATAATAAATCATGATCACATGACCTCATTTTACTGCTATAAAATGACCAAGATTCTCCCTTCAGAAATCACACTGAGCTTCACTTCCATTAGGAAACTACTGAAGTACACCTATAATCACCCCTTCAAACATGGAATCAGACAGTTCTGGTAAGCAAAAATTAAATTTCTTATAAAAGTATTATATACTTAAAAAAACAATAGAATTTTAACATTAGTTGTAGTGGAAGACTACATTGTAGAGAAAACTGGGAAGAAAAAACAAAATCTTAAGAAGCCATCTAAGCGAAAAGCTTACTCAAGCCGTGAGACTGGGCCTACAAAGAAATTCTCATCATCACAAGAGTCTGAGTCTCCAGTTCCATCAAGGGTTTCAACAGAGAAAATAACAAAATGGTTGGAAACTGGCAACAAGGAAGAAAAAATACAAGATTTTAATTTTGTGACTAAAAAGAAAATAACCCTTACAGACCAATGGAACATTAGAATTCTTTGTAATGAAGCAAATGATGAATGGTATTTTGATATAAGAAAATTTGCTCTACAAAATAAGTTCACAAAAGGAGCATGCATTCCTATGCATGTTTTTCCAAAGTTGTTTGCTGAAATTAAAAATACACCAGGTATATTAAGTGAGCTAGGATTTCATTTTAAGGAATGAACTGTTGGTATTGTGGAGCTAATGATGACTCTATGGAGCATTATATACAAGCACATCTTATTGGTGGAAGGGAAATATGTAATTTATGTAATGCACAATTCTTATCTAAAGACGAATGGCATAGACATACACATGATGTACACCAATTGCCAATTCCATTAAATAATTCATTCATTATAGAGAAGACTGGATTTGATGGTTTGATAGCCACATTTAAGCACACACTGAATAATGACATGATTAATCCAATATGCTACTTTCAATCTATTCATGCTAATTTATATGAGCTGCTTCATGAGTTTTCAAAAGCCATGCGACTACGTTTCCAGTTGTGTTTGTGCGTTAATTTTATTAAGACAAAAGTTATTTACATAGATAATAAGCCAACAATGACACATGAATCAAACACATCATACTTTTGCAGTAGCATGAAGCTAATTATGACTAATAGAGAAATTGAGCAGTGTATGGATGATAGCCAGTCACAAATACTAAATGCCATTGAATCATTCATAAATAAAGGATCAGGTTGGTCAATAAATTCAATACAATATTTAGAACTCAAAATAGGAAAATATGTTCCATTTAAAGGTGGGTGTTCAGGAAAGCTTCCACTGAATCTTGTTAAGAAAAAGGCAATCTTAAATGTAATATCAAAAGATAACAAATGTTTTTTATGGTCAGTATTAGCTCATCTACATCCAATATTAAGTTCTAATCACCCGAATAGGGTGAATCATTATTTAAAATATGAAAACTCATTAGACACATCTATGCTTAAGTATCCAGTTACAGTAAACCAGATTTCAAAATTTGAAATGGCTAATAATCTTAAAATTAATGTTTTTGCCTATGAAAAATATATAGTACCATTGCAGTTGAGTACTGTCAATTCAAAAAAAGAAATTAATCTTCTTTATTATGAAAAGCATTATTTTCTTATACGCAATATAGCTAGGTTATTAAGCCATAATGGTTTAAACAAAAAAATATTTTGCTATCGGTGCTGTCAAGGCTTTACTTGTGAAAATGCATTGAAAAAGCACACTCCTATGTGTGAAAATCATAAAGCTGCAAGAGTTACACTCCCAAACGAAGATAATTGCACTTTAAAATTTAATGATTTTCATAAGTCATTGCGCTGTCCATATGTATGTTATTTCGATTTTGAAAGCTTAATCCAAAAAGTAAACGGACCATCACCAAACCCTTCAAACTCTTATTCTCAGACTATACAAAACCATGAAGCCTGTTCTTATTCTTATGCTATTATAGATTATAATGGAAATGTAGTTGCACATGAATGCAAAAGATCTATGGACCCAGCATATGATCTTATAACAACCTTACAGGTAAAAGCTAGTGAATTGTTAAAATCTTCACCTATTGAGCCATTGTCTATGTCTGATGAAGATGAAAAAAATTTTAAAAATGCCACTCATTGCTATGCCTGTAACATTGAGCTAAATGAACTTTACACAGGCAAAGTAAGAGATCACGACCATTATCTTCCTGGCAATAATTACAGAGGGGCAGCATGCTATAGCTGTAATTCATCTTTACGAGATCGATCCTATCTACCTTGTTTTGCACACTGCTTACGTTCTTATGATGAACACTTTCTTGTGAAAGTGCTTGGAAGAATTAAAACTATGAAACCTATAAATATTATACCATTAAACATTGAACGCTATACAAGCTTCATTGTGGATGATCTAGTTTTCCTTGATAGTTTTCAATTTTTACCAGCATCACTAGCAACACTGGCTCAAAACTTACCTAAAGATAAATTCAATTGTGTCTCATGGTATTTCAAAAATCCCAAGAAAATTAAGTTGATGACTCAAAAAGGATTCTTCCCTTATGAATATTTAGATGATCATTCAAAGTTTGATAAAACTGGAATTCCTTCAAAAGATTGCTTTAACAATACCCTTAATGAAGAAGTTATTTCAGATGAGGATTATAAACATGTTAAAAATGTTTGGAATACATTTAACTGTGAGACACTGGGTGATTATCATGATATATATTTAAGAAGTGACTGCTTGATCCTTGCAGATGTATTTGAAAATTTTAGGAACATTTCTTTTAGAAATTTTGGTCTTGATCCTGCACATTATTTCACCCTTCCAATGTATGCATGGTCAGCTGCATTAAAATATACTAAAGTTGAACTAGAACTACTCACAGATTATGATATGCATTTGTTTATTGAAAAGGGCATTCGTGGTGGCATTGCTGTAGCCAGTCATAGATATGCAAAAGCAAACAATCAACTGTTAAATGATTATGATTCATCAAAGCCTAATTCATACATTGCATATTGGGATTGTAACTCTCTGTATGCAACAGCAATGTGTGAACCTATGCCAATGAATAACTTTCACTGGCTAACACAAGATGAAATAGATAAATTTGATATTCAAACAGTTAACCATGAAGGAAAAGATGGTTTTATCTTAGAAGTAGATTTAGAGTACCCAAATCACATACATGAGGATCATAGTGATTATCCACTTTGCCCTGATCGTTTAGATATAAATTTTGAAATGCTATCACCATACAGCAAACATCTGCTAAAAAATATCAGAGGGAAAATTCCAAAAGTATACAAGTCAAAAAACCTAACCTAAAGCACCTAACCTTTATGATAAAAACAACTATGTTATTCATTGAAGAAACTTGCAATGTTACCTAAAACTAGGAATGAAACTTAAAAAAATTCACCGCATTCTTGCATTTACACAGGGATCATGGCTAAAACCATATATAAATTTTAACATTGATATGCGAAAACAAGCAAAAAATGATTTTGAAAAAGATTTTTTCAAGTTAATGAATAATGCTGTGTTTGGAAAAACAATGGAGGACCAAAGAAAGAAAACTCGTGCAGAAGCTGTTATAGAAAAAAATCGATATTTAAAGTTAATGAGTAGAGCTAATGTAGATTCATTTCACATCATTGATAATAACCTAACTATTTTCAAAATGAAGAAATGGTCTATTCATTTTAATAAACCATTATATACTGGCTTTACTATATTGGAAATTTCAAAATTACTTATGTATGATTTTTTTTATAATGTGCTGAAAGTAAACTACCCAGGAAATAAATTAAAACTATTATACACAGATACTGACAGTTTCATCATGCATATTGAAACAGAAAATTTGTATAAAGACATGATACACTTACATCATCATTTGGACACAAGTGATTATCCATTAAATCACCCATTACATTCAGTAACAAACAAGAAGGTATTGGGAAAATTTAAAGATGAGATGAATGGTGTTATTATTTCAGAGTTTGTTGCTCTTAAAGCAAAAATGTATTCAATTTTACTAAGTAATAGTTTATATAAATGTAAAGCTAAAGGAATAAAGAAGCATATTGTAAAGTCACAATTTAATCATAAAATGTATGTTACCTCTCTACATTCACCATTGCCAAGTAGGGTTATTCAGAGACAGATTATGTCAAAGGTTCATGATGTTTATAGTCTTGAAGTTAACAAGATTTCACTAAATGCATTTGATGACAAAAGATATATTGAAAGTGATGGTATAACAACTCTAGCACATGGATATTATTCACTTAATAAGAATAATTAAAATACAATAATTTATGTAAATAAAAGTTTTTTTTTAAATGTTTTTTTCTCATTTGTAGAATTGTTCATCAATGTTAAAAAACTGAGTGATAGTTGTACTATACCCATAAAGAGTAATCCAGGAGATGCTGGATATGATCTGTATTCTGCATATAATTATTCTATCAAACCTGGTGAAAGAATTCTTTGCATGACAGATTTGGTGCTTGAACTACCAAATGACTGCTATGGTAGAATTGCTCCACGATCAGGACTTGCTTTTCACTTTGCTATTGATGTTCTTGGCGGGGTTATTGATTCAAGCTATAGAGGCAACATTGGGATAATTTTAATTAACTTTGGTAAAAGTCAATATTTTATCAAAAAAGGTGACAGGGTAGCACAATTGATTTTGGAAAAAATATATTCAAATATAACATTTGTTGAAGCTCCACTTAGTTTAACTCAGCGTGGAAGTCATGGATTTGGATCAACAGAAAAAACACAATAAATATTTGTATCACATTGTTTATTATCTTATAGATACATAATGTATATGTACACAAAGAAAAAAGTGTACACCTTCTATTGCTTATATTTAGAATTATATAATGGCAGATACTTTCTTATCATTTTATTAATAAAAAAATGAACAATCTTGTCATTATATAAATAATTAGATTTACAAAAAAGTGAAACAATTTTATGCATTGATGTATTAGAACATCGAAGTATTCCAAAATAAACACAATATTGACCACATACAGCTGTTCTTGAATGCTGAAGTCTTTTTGTATTATAAATCCAATTAACACTGTTTCTTTCAACAAACTGACGTATATGATTATTAAATAGAATTATTCCATAACTATCAAAATATTCAGCCATTCCATTTGGATTAAAATAAATTGTCACCCAGTGTGATCCTGGTTCTGAACTTGAATCAAGATTCACAACATAGAGTCTATGTTTTGCACGGAATGGCAGGTTATCGCATGCATGTACACCACCAAACACATTTCTTGTTGCTCGATGATGAAATAGAAGATGCTCCAGTTGTCTTGTATCCATTTCTAAGAGTCATTTATGACATTTCGATGGTGATCAACTTCAATCACAGATTGAAACACAGTGTACACAATAACATTTACTGTAGAATCCAATGGTTTTTTAAACTTCATCAAAAGTCAGATTGATCCATTTTTACTCAGGTTAAAGTGACTACATGCAAGTGCACTCTGATCACTTGTTAAATCAAATGGGTAGATTGAATAACCTTTAGCATATTCATCAAAGGTTACATCTACACCATCAGTGCCATAATACTTCGCACTTGCTAAAAATAATTGTTGATATAGTCGAGCATACTCTTTTTTTGAGAAATCAGGCTGAAGAGGAATTAAAGGAAGACTACCATCAACTTGTAGCTCAATAAAACTCAAATCTTTATGAAGAAAATTATATGGATTTTTCTTCATGTTTCCTGCTCTGGCATCACTATCAACTAATCCAACCAATACAAAACTTGGTAAAATTCCATTACATACATTGATGTTGATATCATGACCTCCAGAAGCTATGCTAAAGGAATTGCATTTTGTACGATTTATGGGATATTTAAACGTTGACTTTAATGAGCTTTCAATGTGTGCTTGTACAAGTGCAGGATTAGGACGTACTTTTCTCACATAAAGGGTTGCAGAGCGAATTTCAACTTTATAGTCATTAGGGTCACCATCTGGTTTCAATAAACAAAATGAATCTTTTTGACGAATTAGTTTTATATTTAAATCAAGTCCATTAGGTAGCATTTTTTCTTGCTGAAATATGTCAGAATGTAGTTTTCCAATCATATCCATTATGGAACTTCCTTTACATCTTTCATATCTAACCAATAAACCGTCACTTTTATGTGCTTTCGTTGGATCTCTATCAGTGAATGCTGATATTTTATCTTTGTAAAACATTTCTGATGAGAGGTAAGGTTTTCCATCAATATTTCCATTATAAAGTAGGGTTGATAAATAAGATTTGTAGCCATAATCGTGATCTGTTGATGTGATGATTGTACCACCAAGTGTAACAACTACTTCACTGAAAAGAGAGTGGAGAAATCCATTTACTGGACTCACTTTGCAATTGTCATCCAATACATCTCCATTACGTTTTACAATTCTGGCTTTCACATTGAGAAAAATATCAGATGGATCAATGTATTCATCAGAGTTTCCTAATATGTTAAATTCAATGGTATTCTGATCTTCAATGCTATTGACAGGATGATATTCTTTAACACAGGCATCTAATATTGTTGTTTGTGTGTATGGAATTGATGGAAGATGTAGTTCAGACTTCATTGCAGGATCAGATTCATGATGAACTAAATAACCACTCATTTTTTAAGCAAAAAACTTTTGCAGCTGATCAGTTTTTCTTTTTTTTGATTGCCTTGTTTTTTTGGAGCAGCTCTTTTCCTTCTTTCTTTCGTCTTTGATGAAGCTCTAGTTGTTTCTTTAGTTGTGCGCCTCTTTTTATTATGTCTTTTGTGCTTACCACCCCCAGACATTGACTTCAGCACATTTTTTCCAGTTTCTAACCCACGTTTTTTTATCGCACTTCCGGCATTTTCTCCTGCCTCTATGTCTGAGATTACATTTTCACCAGTTTTTAGTAAATGTTTTCCTGTAGAAATTGCTGCTCGTTTAAGAAATGGGAATGCAAAACGAAATAGTGAAGAAAACAATCCATGACCACGTTGATAACGTGCACCAGCAAAAACAGGAAGTGAAGAGCCAGTTTGATTATTAAAATGGTAGCAAGGATCATTTGAAGACCCACAGTGGTATGGAACTCTCATATTGCTGGACGAAAATGAAGTGTAGTTATAACAATATCTCCGCTAGTGAAATGAATTAGACGACCGAAAACATCACTTATAAGTACTTGTATACTTTGTATATTTTCACGGTTTACTCTCTTGTACTGGGGACGATTGAAAGTCTTAGTAACTCTATTTACATCAGAGTCATGTAAATGTATCTCACGTAACAAGGGAGAAAGTACATCCCCAACATGCTGATATTCTATACAGTCTACATGCACAAAAAAGGAATTCACATTTGTTTGAAAATCTGGGGTATATTGAGCTCGAAAAATTTTTGTGCTTTTCAATGAATTAACAATTTGGTCCTCATTATAACCTAGCATACGTTGTAATGTCTTTGAAAATTTAAACATTGAGTTTGAGGGAGCTTTAAAGTCTATTTTTGATGATGCATTTCTGAAAAATGGTTCAGTTTTAGTACTCAATCTAGGGTTTATTATGCGTTCTTTTATTTCAAGAAGTTTTTCATGATTTTTTTTTAAATCACTTAGTTCAGTTTCTAACTGCATAACTTTTTCATTTTTTGTATTGTAAGACTGTTTCATTAAGTCATAGTTAAATTGCTCACCATTTCTTTCTGTGATAACTTTTTCAATGTCAGCATTATTCTCTGCAAAGTCTTTATTGCGCTTGTCACGCTTATCTTTTTCTTTTTTTTCTTCATTCTTCAGCTTATTTTTATGTTCTGTTATGTTTCCAATATTCTGATTGATTTGAAGTTTTAAATTGTCAATTGTATTGTATATTGCAAGTAGCTCCTTCTCGTGATTATTCCAGCGAGTGTCTCTTTCTCTACTTAGCCGGTTTTGCTTATTTTTTAAATTATTTACTTTTTCTAATGCAGAATTGCTGAAGTCCAAAGCTTGCTGAGCATTTTGTTTAGCTTCACTAATTTCAATTTCTTCAGAATTCTTCACATTTTTTGCTGCATTAGACTGCAGAGATTCATTTAATGCATTTCTCAGCTGTGGATTACCAAAGTGTCCATCTATGCTATCATTTATAGTAGAAACAATCTGATCAATTGAAGTATAAAGTCCTTTTGGTACAAAGATTTCAGTACTATAATTGTCCTCGAGGTCAGTAATGGTAATTTTACCATCAATTTCATCTACAATGTTAAACCAATTCCGTGAAAAATTAATTTCAACCAAGGCTACTTCATACTCTCCATTCACAAGTATTGGTTTTGCCAGCTTCACAGTGTAGTCTGTTAATGTGTTTCCAGGATAATATTTCAAACTACTGTTACTTGGAAGAGTAACATAGAAATTATCAGGATGACTCATTGTCTAAGTGTTTCAAATCACTTGCTCTAATCCAGCTGTTGTGTTTATCAGAATAACCTTTCCACTTAATGAGTAGCTGTCGGTTATGACCCCTACCTTTTTCAGCAACAATCTTCTCAATAAACCACAAATCCTTATCTGATTTTACAATTTTTTGCAGTTCTTCTTTATAGAATGTTCCTTTAAGCTGCTGTCCATCAATATCTTTCACACGATACACTTGTGGTATACGATCTACACATTCACTTATTGTAAAAACTTCATCTGACCAATTAGGCAAGTATCCTTTCTGAAATCTATGTTTTGTTTTGGAGATGCGAACACTGTCTCCAATGGTGTATTTTGGCAAACTACTATTCACATTTGGGAACAGTCTCTTAAAAATAGCATTTACATCCTGAAGTTTTACTTTATTGGGGGGGCATTCCAATGCTGCGATGATATGAGTTATTATAACCTTTAACTAATTGCTGAAGTTTGTCAATATAGCGATGATTCCCTTTTGAGGTAAAATACCGCCACATGCGTGTCTTCAAAGTTCTGTTAAAACGTTCTACAACTGCAGCCTTTGTTTCATTAAACGTTGTATAGAATCCAATAGAGTTATTTTTTAAAAATGATTGGAAGGTATGATTTAAGAATTCTTTTCCTTGGTCAGTTTGAATTTTTCTTGGTTTTCTCCCTGCTTGTAAAATATTTTCCATTGTAGTAACCATTTCTTTTCCAGTTTTATGCTTCAATGGTCTTACCCATGCATATTTAGAAAAAATATCTATACATGTCAGAAGATAGTTGTAGCCATCATTACTGTTTCTATATGTCTGCATATCAACCAAATCCAATTGCCAAACATCATCTATAGTGTTCACAAGAGTCCTGTTTCTTTTGAAATTTATTCTTGCTGGCTTATGAAGTGTATACACATCCTGAGTTTGAAGCCAATTTTTAATTTCTTCTCTGGTAAATTTTTTTCTTGATGCCAAATAAAGTCTTTCTATACCCCCAAATGATCCACTAGAACTTGGATTATAGTAGATTTTTTTTAATTGACTTGTATTTTTCATTTTTCTTCCCATAAAATTGGTTCATTAATAGATGAGCTTATGTCAGGTACAGATTTGTAGTTCCAACGTTTATCATTAGCAATTAACGATCTTGGTATGTTTATTGTTTTTAAATGAGTAATAAATGTTTCCCATCCAGTTGGATTATATTTTTGACCATATCTACTGTCTATTAAATCTCTAACTAAATCAATGATGTTTGTGTTTGGAATAATTGCTCCATTTATAACAAGTTGACGATTTGAATTCCAGCTTAAAGCTCCTTTACTAGATGCAATGGTATCCAAAAGATCATGTGCTCTTTTTTGTAGACTTTTTGGCATTTGATTTATAATTTCTTTGTAAAATGGAGGCATTTTGATTGCTTCATCAGGTTGGTTAGTTGGTGATGTGTGATCCTCTAACAAAACCCTTGTTGGCTCCATTGGTCTATGATCATATATATTCTTATATCTCTGCTGCAGTTGACCAAGTATCAAAACTTTATTGAAAGTGTCAATATTTTTTTAATCTAATATATTATAAATTTGAGATTCAATATCTTGTAAAGTGCGATTTACTGGAATGTCACGCATCGCCTTTTCTCGTTGCTCTTTTTCCCACATATCTGCTGGAACGATGATCATTTTCTCTGCCATTATTTTCCAATCTCAGATGCAATTACCCCTCCAAGCATAGATAGTACAGGTTTAATGAGAAGACCAAGGGGTAGCCAACCACCTTTTTGACTAAGTAGAGACTGTTTTTTTGATTTGGGTGATACTTTCACATTAGTCAAGGTATGAAGTGTATGGATGTATGGCCTTAGTTTCAGTTTTTCTTTTTTGTTTATGTGAACATTATTTTTCTGTATATTGTGTGCACAATCACATAAACATTGTATGAAATCCAAATTAGATGATTTTATAAGTTCTTTTTGAAGCTTAGGATTACTTTCTGCAGTTACATAAAGTCTGTGAATGTTACGTGCTAATCGCTTAGGAACCTTCTGTTGTGTCTTCATCGTTGCTTTGGAATAAATACAGCTGTCTGTTCACCAGGAAATATATTTGTCCTTAGTCGCATATTCTCATCAGCAATCTGAGTGAAATCAGCCAGTAAATAACTAAATGGTTCTTTAGTACATTTGTTGAAGGCATCAATTATAAATTTGCTGTTACCAGGGTACATCTGTTGTGCCAAATGAGCAATCTGGGATTTGTCACGAGGGTTTTTAAAAAGTATAAGATATGAGGCATTCAATGAAATTGTTCGCTGATGTGGGCTTTTATGAAAAATGTTTTGTGTAATAAATATGACACTAATGTTGCGGTGATGTGAATCGCAGGTAAATAGTTGAACAATGTCTTTGTTCACTTCTTGAAAAAGATCATCCAGTACAATAAGATGATTTTTATCACAATTGAATTCTTTCATGTCTGGCATCCTGATATTGGGAATAATACCATGTTATAGATTCAGGTGGAGGGTCAATCATTTTATTTGCATGGTGGAGAAGTTTTTTAACAAAAGTAGATTTTCCACAGCTTGAAGGTCCTGCAATTATCATTCTAAATGGAGCTTTCAAATGAAGAAAACCAGCCTCATTTTTTATATTTGGTAGCAACATAAGTTGATTCTGAAGGTAGTTATTATTAAATGTACAAGAAATGGCAATGTTCACAGCCTCAAGAATCAGCATAAGTGAAGAAACACATATTATAAGGTACTTTATATTTGTTTTATGATTGTTTGGAATTACCTCTTCTACCATCTGAGCAATGGTATATTTAGACCTTTCATTCACTCCACTCATACTCTTTCAGTCACAATACAAAAATAAAGAAAAATGGATATTTATTCAATATTTATACAAATATCATAAATCGATTTACGCCATTCATAATCATTCCAATGTGCAATAAGATACATAATTCCTTCTAAAACTGTGGACTTAGTTGGTTTTCTTTTTTCAATCCAATGTTTGAGCACAAAAAGATTATTAATGCATTTAAATAATACATCAACAGATTGTTTATATCCATCAACATCATCAATGGTGGAATATGTGAAGGGTTGACTTTCATATCCTTCATCCATTTCTTGGTAATTTTTTTGATTACATGACATGGTCCATTTTGAATCCATCTTCGCAATTTTCATGTAATGGATTACACTTTCGTTGATATCTGGAAAATCCTTTGGCTTAGACATTCTATTTAAATTTAATCAAAAAATTTGTTTGTATATTACTTTATTTTTTTCTGTTTCTTAACCCACAGTCCAAACACGAAAGCTTCATTTTTTGAACAATGTACCTTATGATCAGTTCTTTCAGTATGACGTGAACAAGAATAGTCAGTTGTAATTATGCCAAATGAATCTAACAGATCTTCATATTTTGCATTTAGCCCAAGTTTCTCAAGATTAACACTTGGAATATCTAAACGGGATAGTAGTTGTTTTTCAATTTCCCCACCCTTGTATGCAAATAAAGCTCTAGGATTTCTTGTTAATGCAATACTGCATAAACTTATAAGCAATGCATCAAGACCATTCTCTATAAGATCATCAACTTCATTTTTATAAGGAAGACCATGGACATGTTTTGTAACATAATGCATTGTCTTAAGATCTTTCAATGTCATAACAGGATCATGAGGTACACGGACAAAAATACTGTATGGCTGATGATCAGTCAATGTGTAATATCCCATTTCTTTGACGTAAAATTTTTGACCAATTCGAAACCCATCACAATCAATAATTGTAGTTATATTGTTGAGAATATCCATTCTGCAATGAATATACATTAACATCCAAGAATCTAAAGTGTATTTATGTATTCATTACCTTTATCAGTTTGTGCATCTAAAAAGTAGTTAAAATTGTGAGAAAAAGACGATTCAACTCTTATTTATATACGATAAAATTCACTACGTCAGTTGTCACATGTGTCATGATATAGCAGGTCTTAACTTGTTTTTGATGTGTCCTAACATAGCCATATGAGCAGTTGTGTTATCATAATTATACAAATCCATGTCTTTATTGTACTGTGCATTGAATGATTTTCTGGTAAGTTGCATAGTGATGACCAGCCACCTCTTTTCTTAATCCATGATGACATGAACACAGATAAAAAATTTCCAATACACACTGCCATTTGTTGACTAAATCCACAATGGGCTATTTCCATAAGCAATGCATAGGCAACAATTATACTGCCCCATGTGACTTCATTCTGGTCAAATAATTCTTTCAACAGGAGATATAAAACTTCTTCATGATTATTTTCATAAAGTTTTAGTTTCTGAACAATATTGTGAAATAAGTGAATGTGTTTTCTATGAACTTTCTCAGCATGATTATATATTATTTCTGAATATCTTGATTTGTTGTACTGTGAATCAATTTTAAAACTAGCCATTTCCATATATCAATGGCTATAATTTTTGTTGAGACCATATCATCTAGAAACATTTTCATCAAATGTTAGCAATATTGGTGTTTCAATCTTCTTTTATATATAGGTTCATGATGTTGTTTTTGTAATCAAAATTGTAGTTAATTTAAAAAAAAAACTCATTTTTGTGTCTTTTGAAGATTAACATGGTGTAAGTTTCTGTGTCACTTAAACCTTTCAATGTGGTATACTTCTCATGTTGCATACATACAATAGCTGGGCTATTAAGATCTTCAGGTGTAAAACCAGCAATGTTCATAAACTAAATTTTTATGCAATTGACGGTTTTACACCCTTCAATCTTGACGGTCTACCTACTGAATGTATACGGCAGCACGGATCTACACCACATTAAAAGGTGTAAGTGGCGCAGAAATGAACCCCATGTTAATCTCCATAGAGTGGCGCAGAAATGAGTTTTACTATACTACTCATGTGGTCTTGCAAACTTCACAATATTTTCTAACCTTCATACCCTATAAAACAGATAATACAAAACAATAGAACCCTTCCCCATCTGGAAGAAAAAAGGTGTGACTTATTCACCCCTTTTGTGTATCCGTTTCCTGATTGGTGCATTGAGTTGCTAAGCTTTGAAAAGTTGAATAATTTCAAAGCCAGCTTCATGCTCAGGCGAATCTGAAGCTCTGACGTCATTTTTGAAGCTTAGCAGGCTGCTTTGCTGCTTAGCAAGGGAGTATAAACCAACCATTAGTTCTAGCTTCAAAATGTAGAGGCGATGCCCAACTCTTATTCTTACTTGGAGTTGCTTTACGTTTTTAAATTTATCTTGGTAATACCACTCATTTTTATTACTGTCGTCATTCTCCTGTCATTTTGACGGGATTACGGAATACATTAAAATTGAAAACCTAACACCAAATTAACCTGTCAACGACAGGCACAACAGCTAGTTATAAATGATTTTTTTATTGTTTTGCTCCAGCCGAAAATAAGTTAACTATGTCAATAGTGAAGAACATTAACTGAAATTGAAACAATAGGTTGCTTAATGACTGTATAATTAATTATCAATTAACAATTCTAAATATGAAGAAGCATCTCATATTCACATTTAGTTTTACAACAAATATTTACAAAAACGATTTCTCACCTCGATGATAATCAAATAGTCAATTCCTTTAGATTTTGCAAATGTCGCCTCCACCGGATGACCTTTTACGCTTGTAATACTTATCATGAGATTCAGTAAGGCCTAGATTAATTTAATACAAATATAATTGCAAAATGTTACAATTAATGTTTGTTTAAATGTTGTCCAAACCATTTTCCCTCGGCTGGATTTAACAAACTTTTTGTTATTGGAAAGTTCATTTAATACGTTCACGGATGAAATTAAAATCTAAAAACAAAATTAGGAAAATTCATTAACAAGTCTTAGAGACCTCCAGAACTATATATTTCAAAATATTGTCAAGACTTATCCAAAGATTGCCAAAATTAAAATTTAAAATAAGTCATTAGAACTATAAATATAGGCATTTCCTATTCATATTCAACTCAATACAACCTTCCATGTGGAATAATTCAAATATTAAATCCATAGTACTTTGAAATGAAAGTAATGTGAGCTGGTGATCGCAACACACCAGAATTCGAGTTGAGGAGTAGACTTTGAGAGGTTTTGTTGCCAATGTTTGTTGTTTGGTGACGCATCTATCTGATAAAGTTCATTTATTTGAATTCAACTGATTTTTAATTTTTTAAATTATATTAATCGTTGAATAATTCTTGACAATATTTTGACAAGATATTTGTGAAGGTCTCTTTCAAGTATTACTTGAATTTAAACAAAATCGTGTAGACTAAGCTGTACAACTTGCACATTATTAATTATCATTATATCGAATAGCGTCTTGTCCAGAAAGTGAAAAATAATATACGTATACAATGTGGGCGCACGGTATAAAATGTCATAACTTTTTGACGTTTTTCTTACAGCAGTCTAATCTCATAATGGCACATTTTGCCAAACATGATTAAGAGCCTAGATCCACGTCCATCTTGTTGTTTTGAGCAGACAACAACGAGACAAATGAGTGTTCTTATATAGTGTTACTTAAACTGCAAGAAATCGCCTCACAATCGCTCAATTAAAATACAGTAAAGTGCAAAATGCAATAAAAAGTATTGTTCTTCACGTGCTCGATTTATATAATTTTTGATAAGGTCCTTCTATTTTTAAACAAGGTTCAAAGTCGTTCGTTTTTTCAACCCCATGTTAAATCCCATAGGATCAAAAACCGTCCCACAAACATTTGAAAAACTCTCGTTAAAACTGATTTAGAACAATAACAAAATAATTAGCACATACATTCATGTATTGGCTTCACGATGTTTCCTTTTTATAAATTTTGAAAAGGTCCTTCTATTTTTTAATAACGTTTAAAATCGTACGTTTTGAAACTCCATGTTAAGTCCCATAGGAGCAAAAAATCGTCACCCAAACATTTGAAGAACTCCCATTAAAAACGACTTAGAACAATCAATTAAAAATTAGCATGTGCATTAATCTATTGGCTTCATGATATTTCCTTTTTATACGATTAGCACGCGAAATTATTTTTCTATTAATTATTATGTGACTTCGAACCAGGAGAAAAAACGTTAAAAAACCGTTTTTCAATCAACAACGATCGCAGCGCCAACATTCGGAGAAATTTTGAACTAAACAATGTATCTAGCCTCTTAATACCTAATTATACTTTGTTTTCATGTTGTGCATTAAATTTTTAATTTTGCAAAATGTCCCAACAAAGTATACATCATTTGGTTGTGAATAACTTCTATATTTATTTTATTAAGTTTAATTTTATATAGCCTGAAACACACACGCGGAATTCCGCTCAGAAAATCACAACAGAATATTTAAATGAGAAAATTTTCCATAAAAAGTGAACGGAAAATTCATTAAAAATGAGTTGAAGAAAGCTCAACTTTTTCCGTTCTCACAATATTCCGTTCAAATTCCCACCAATCAGAAAGAAGCAAGTGACATCACAAAAAAGCAAATTGGAGTCCATTTTGGCAATAAATGTTTCTTTTCGTGCTATTATTAATAGAGGGTGCACAACTTTCCTCATTACTTTTCTGTTTCTGTGCGTGTGAACAACAGAGATACAGAAACAGAACACGACTTTTTTTTTTTCCTTTTCCTATTTTCTTTTTCCCTGGCGGAATTCCGCGTGTGCGTGCCAGGCTTAATTAAGAGTAAATGTTACAATGAAGATTATATTTAATAGCATTGCATGTTTTATGTTAAAATAAGGTATTATCTCAATTTTTCAAAATGTCTTCCATTTTCATCAAGGCATTGCTCATATCGTTGAGAAACTGATCATTTGATCGGCCGGCAAGAAATAGGAAGGAATCATGGATAAATTACAAACGATATGTTAATCAATGTTTTCTTGATGAGAATAGTGATACGTTTTGTGCCCGCCACTGTTTTAAATTATTTAGCGCTGTGTGTTATTTAGGTCCCAACTTTGTATACAATCTGTATTTTGTTGTAGCTTCTGTGCCACTCGGTACATTTAGGTACCGATGGACCCAGATTCTATTTTTATGTTGACCTTATCGGTCTCCCCTCATGCCTATTGTTTTTTACTTCCACATGAGTGGATTTTATTCATTTTTAATTCAAAGTTGTTTACAATTTTCTCTTATCACCTGTATGTGATTAGAGGACCTGAGTCTTCAGTTTCTCCAAATAGACCAATCCTTTGAATGGTCAATTTGGGCCCAAACTTTTAGTTATCCTTAGACAACTCTTAAAGA
This sequence comes from Brachycybe producta, assembly GCA_036925085.1. Lineage (NCBI taxonomy): Eukaryota > Metazoa > Arthropoda > Diplopoda > Playtdesmida > Andrognathidae > Brachycybe > Brachycybe producta. The sequence continues at coordinate 2,003,244 of JAUPFP010000011.1, read as the reverse complement.
ACGAACCTATGCTCAGTTTTGGCTAGGTTTTGCATATTATTTTCAAACGTTATTATTTTCAAGTTTTGTGATTCAAACCAAGTTATTTTTCTCATATGTTTTGATATTCGAAATAAATCCCCATTTCTGTTTAAAACTACAGTGGTGATTTTTATTTAATGATAATTATTTCGCGACTGTGCAATTCATCATCTTGTTGCAGCACCACACCTATTGTATACTTCAAGTCATCAACAGGTGCAAACCTGCAATGTCGAGTCAGTGAGTATATGCGCACTATTTTCAAAGGTAATTTACGGATGCAAGTCTGCCAAAGTACAGAGACAAAATATTCTCAAGATTGTGAGAGTCTTTGCAAGAGACTAGTGAGGACAGTAAATAGACGTTATATTGGTCTATTCTTTCTGGGCCGGTAGAATTAGTGACTTAGCCAATCACCATAGATATGAGTGAAAACTCGCTTGTACCACTAAATTAAAGCAGATTCTATCAGAGGAAAAAGGTCCGTCACAATAGAGCATATTTTAAAAAATTGAGAAAATACATTCAGCATTTAAAAATACAACAAGTATTGCTATTATACTTTTACATCTATCTAATCTTTATTGTAACATTTACTCTTAATTATAAAAATATAAAATTAAAAATAAGAAAATAAACATGGCAGTTGACGTTTTTTGGGACATGCTGTATAATTATAACTTGAATGATAAATAAAGTAATTTGGCTGTTCATTATTCTCTATTGCGTTTAGTTTTTTGTTGTAAATGTAAATTTTTCATGAGGCGAAAACTCACTTGTTCATTTAGTTTGGATGCTGATTTAATCCAGAAAATAACTCCAAAGTAAGTAAAAACCAAAGGCCAACAGTAGCCAACCCCATTACTTAGAATCGCAACTAGATATTCTGATGATGTACCTGAGTTCACACTTTCTAATAACACGTGAATTAGCAGTGCCATTGAAACAATGGAAACAACAGAACAAAAATATAAGAAATTGGAATATAAGTTATCGCATAATTTCACAATTGAAATAACTTTTGAATGAATTGATTGAAATCTTTTCAAACGAATTGTAGTTGCTTGAACACTGACATAGCAACTAGATTCAAATTTACTTCCTGATTTGAGGACATAAAATAGAATTTGACAAAGTATACCCATGTAGACTAAACCTAATGCAACGAAAATGTTCATAAGCGATAATAGGTACACGGTTAATATAAAATAAATGGAACCTATATATATATGATGCAATTAAAAGAATATTTAAAATATGAAAGACATACATAAAATGTCAAAAATGCCACTATCAAGAATGCAGTTGAATAGAATAGTATATGCGCTTCAGCAGCCTTTCTATATTTAATTATGCGGGAATAACAATCAATTTCTAGTGTAAAATGGGAGATTTGGTCAAGAAATGGTAAACTATTTCGAAATGTGTAATTCATGAAGCAAAAAACAATCGTAAAAAAAACTGTAGAAAAATGTGCGAATAACATAATATCACGCTTGGTCTTTATGCTAACTACCCCATATTTAATTATGTCTTTAGTTGAAAAGTGTATTTCAATATCCGGGAATGTAAAAATTAGAAACAAAACAAGCAGTATGTTCCATATCCAGTATGTTGAGAATTGCAAAATGCGAATAATTTTCTTTTTGTTTGAAGTTAAATGCAGTCCATATATAATGAAAATGTTATCCATTTTTTTAAACAAGTTTTCTAATTTAGTTTCATTTTGCTTCATCTTTGTAAATTATAGACCCTTTTTAAAACCAAAATAAAGAATACAATCGTAGGAATCGCTTTCTATCTCAATCCTTTTTCGAATAAATTTATATTTCAATATTCGAACAAATGTATGGCGCATCACGTTGTTGTCATGACAATTTACCCCCAAAAATATGGATCAGGAAATGAATGCAATTGTAAAACAAAGAAAATTAGGGTTTGACAAATACTGACTTTTGTTGTATTGTACCTGGTAGTGTAAATTGTATTCACAGTATACGAAAGTGTTTAGATTATATCTGGGTGTAAACAATATAAGCATAAAAGAGGTTTATAAAGTTTTGCAAATCAATAACAGTAGAACGCCTTTTCACATTCAGTAATAGGAAAGTGGCAAACAATGATTATTTTATTTTTCTTATCATCGACATAATTATTTCTAGAGAAAGGCCCTAAGTAGTATAGGAAAAGTCATTTCTGCACCACTTTTCTCCATAGACTACTATGGTGACCTCATTTCGAGCTCCACATTCCAATCTCCCATAGACTCTCATTGAGTCATTTCTGCACCACTCGTTTTAAGGCCAACCAGTTTATAAGCTATAGAGACATAGATATGTTATAATGCTTCATCATAAGAAAAAAAACTTTGACCCAGTTTTTTTTTGCTTCTCAGAGAAAGAAGTTTAAAACTTCTAGATGCCACCTACTGTGATGATAAAGAAACTTGTTTTCACGACTTTGTTTTGTATATAGAAGGTGAGAAGCTTTAATTCATACTATGCATATATATATATGAAGGCCAACCACTTTTATACTTTTTAATGTTAGTTGTGCTTAGCTTTTACGAATAAGGTGTTCAACATGCAGGAATCTACTAAAATTGCCATTGATGTGTATCATATAGCCAAACAATCGCACGAAACCATGAATTCCAACTTTTCACGAACAATTTACAAACTCGCCGAACAAGCTCGAAATAAGGATATTCAAGCTTTCGAATCCATAGCAACAACTTTAAAAACTGTGTCACATTTGAACCAAGAATTAACCTTCTTGTTGGACGAAATTTATCGAGGATCACCATCATTCGGTAAAATTATAGTGACTTACGCACTCGTCCTCCAACTGGCAAGATCCGGATTCGAGGAAGCAACGGCAGTGCATATTGGTGAATACGTGTTCAAGTCATCGGCATCGTGGCTTCGAGATAATGGATCATGGGCTGCGATGCAGGATGTCTACGCAACACCTACCAACACTCCGAGTAACGTTATTCATGTGGTTCCGCAATTACTGATGATTAGCACTTTGTTATATTTATTAATACGAATGCAATAAAATGTTACATGCTCAAATTTTTTGCAGTATTGTTTCATTTCTTTATAATAACTCATGACACTTCTGCATTCCACAGACCTCTGCCTGCTTAGGGATAGCAAACTTGGTATCCCAAGGCAGGCAGAGGTCTGTTGCAGAAGTGTTCAATATATAAAAGAACTTCAGGTTTTATTTTAGATGATATTCATTGAATTGGCAATAAGTCTGTTAAGGGCTGGTAAACATCAATTACATTTGAAATGGGGTTTCTACACACTGGGCATAAAAAACTTTCCATTTCTAATAACGTTGTTGTACATGCCTTACAGGCAGCTTGATGCTTACAAGGGTCAAATACAACCCGTGCACCCTTCACTAAACAAATAGTACAATATTTGATAGTGGCCGTTTCTTCATCATCGTAGGGTAGTAGTTTCTCCAGAAGTTCTTCTTTTCGGCTTACAGGTGGATTTCCCATCAGCTGGAGGAGAATTTCACTATCGGTCGTGTCATCTGCAGTTGCAATTTCATTATTTTTTTTTAAATTTTTTTACGACCAATCTAATTACTTACTGGAGTCATCGAGATAGACAATTGGATGTCTATTAACTGCAGCACTTCTAGTAGAGGCATTCGAGGCAGTTTCAGGCTCCGTTTTAGAATCAGATGCAATGTCTACAAATGGAATACATGAATTATAAGAAGACATAGTTGCATCATGCCCAACCAAGGTTTGACAATAGACTCGGGAATTATCATGCTCCGAAAAATTAACATTAGGTATGAGAAATAGTGTTAACGGGGACCAGACATGGTACATCCTCAGGAGTATTTCAGTAGGACAGATTAGACAGATGAGTCATCAGGTCTATACATGTGTTCATAAGTTCATGATTTAGACACACCCTTTGGACCACATCAAGGCGTGTTTGAACAAGACTAAACATGTCTGAACATGCTTATTCTTGTTTTGTCAAGGCTGAGATTTATTTACACCCCTTGGAAACAAGAATGGAATAAGCTAAGGGGTATAAGTACTTGGAGAAACGTATACGCTATGGCAAGATCTACTCATTACCCGAAGCCTCGGATTTCACGGCATTAGGTATGTTTTTTCTTTTCTCGGTTTGATTCAGCCTTATGAATGAAAAATTAATTTCCAGAATGCCTATTTTCGGCAATATATCCACCGTTATTGATTGTGATGGATTTCAAATTGGAAGTGATTTTTACATTAAGGAATTGGGATACTATACTATCGGTGATCCACACCCGCATAATATGTTTATTCGACTTCCTCAAAATAGACTGTTTACTGAAAAGGATGTCAGAACAATGCAATTCGTGACGGCACATATTCATGGTCTTTCTTATAGAAATGATATTGATGATGTCGCATTTTCAACATTTCTGAATGTTTTACGTAGCTTGTATACGCATGCCTCTGAGAAAAATTCAAATGCCTTATTTGCTTATAAGGGGGCACTGTGGAAAAAAATGTATTAATGAAATTAAATATTCCTAGCATAAACCTCGAGAAACTAGGCCTTTGTATGAAATATGAGAATTTACTGACAATCTTTGGCCCTCAAGAAGTTGACTATACGTGTAGTCGTCATAAAAAACGGAGAAATGGAATAGCACATTGTGCAAAAAATGAGGCTTATATTGTTGGATTATGGATACAAAAACAGAAATAAGCTAATATGTACAATTTATTTTACTCAGAATGTTGTATACGCCAACGGATTTTCCTGGTATTCGCGCGCAAGCTCGTGATGCGATAAAAACCATGATAAAATTACCAGGTTGGAATAAAGCGTGTGCTGACTGTGTTCATCAAGACGAACTCCTAAAAGCGGGTGATGGAAGTCAAGTTCCGACACATTTTTGTACGATGTATCCCGAGGAATACGAAAGGAAAAAAATAAATGATTTATTCGAGAGTGTGAATGTCTTATTTGTGTTAAACCGCTGGATCGAATATGCCAAACCGATTAGAAGCGTCATCATTCAAGGAATTTTGTATCTGATCGACCATTGGTTAGAATATGAGTGGCGATGTGAAATTTTCAAAGCTTGTACTAATACTGAATAAATATCACGTTATGTACTCATTCTCGTTACATTCTTGAAGCTAAAATGGTAGAGCAAGATGAAATATCGCGCTTAACGATAGAGGAAACGGTGATGCCGCAAAAAAGGAAACCGAGTATAAAATACATCGTTATGGGCTGCATAGGGGCTCTTATGCTTATCCTCGAAACAACGAACATCGCTATTTCTACTAAAACGGAAGCACCTGCCAATATACAACTACTGCAAAATTCCGTATCGATCATGGAAAAAGAGGGTTCCTTCATTCCACTGAAGGCACCGTTTAGGATGATTATTGCCGGTCCCAGCAATTGCGGGAAAACAACCTTCGTTAAGAAAATTTTGGATCATGCCAGGGGAATGATTAAACCCCCACCGGAAAGAGTAACGTGGTACTATTCTCAATATCAAGACTGGTATTCACTTTATGGGACTCGAGCGACATTTCTAAAAGGAATGCCTGACATGAAGACTCTAAGATGCGATAGAAACCAGCTTATTGTACTCGACGATCTGTTTCAAGATGTGGATAGGGGTGTTTCTCAGCTCTTTACGTGTGATTCGCATCATAGAAATATAAGTGTTATATTTATTACTCAAAATATTTTTGACAAGAACCCGTATCAGCGCACCATTTCTTTGAATGCCTCTTATCTGGTTCTTTTTAAAAACCCTCGTGACAAATCTCAAATTGCTCATTTGTCTCATCAGATGTATCCTGGTAACACCAAGTTTATGATCGATGCCTTTAACCAGAGTACTCGTGATCCGTACAGTTACTTGATGATTGATCTCACGCAGAATGCGGATGACAATTCTAGGCTCAGAACGAATATATTTCCGGGAGAGTATACCGCTGTATTTTTACCTAAACAACGATGAAAGTAAGTCAAAAAATTCCTTCACGTCTCGATCGTAACATTCACAGATTACACGTAGCTGTGGAAAGTAATCCGCGACTTCAAAAAGAACTTCTAAAGAACTCCAACTTGGATTTTATTCAGTGTTTGTGTGATTGCGCGCATAATATTGGGAACTCTAACATTGTACTGAGTGAACGTGAAAAAAGAAAGTTACGACCCTATAGGCATGTACTGAATAAATTAGTGACTACGAAAGCATCTCCAAAGTCGAAGAAAAACTTTCTCGTCAAACAAAAAGGGGGTTGGCTTCCGCTGTTAATTTCTCCCGTATTGTCGATGTTAACGGGTTTAATAACATCATGGCCGAGAAAATGATCCTCATCCCCGCTGAATCTTGGGAAGCTCAATATCGAGAAAGACAAGAAAATAAAACGCCCGTTCAACGTACTCTAAGAGACATTGAAAAGGCCATTCAACGTATTTTAGAAGAAGAAAACTTGGATAACTACAATAAGGTTTTACTTCTAGGACAATTACAACACCGGTATAAATCCATTTATGAGAACAGACCCAAAGAGGTAACGAAAGTGACATTAGAGGACCCTGGTTTTTCGAGTCCCATTGAAGAAAAACAATCATCAGGTATCAGCGATATAGTTAACCAACTGCCGAAGACACAACAGAAGAAGGCCGGTCGTCTTCTCAATTTGATAAAAGATGGTAGAGGGCCATTAAGTTGGAATTCATCGCATCAGCTTCTGATAAATGGTCAAGTCGTGCCGAATACCAATATTATGGACCTTACTAGAGATCTCGTTATCAGTAAAACTAGATACGACCCCCCAGGATGGGAGCCATTTATCACGGAGCTGAAAAAAATGAACGTACCTCGATCTCTCATAGCTAACGACAAGCGATGGGATTATCATCCAGATACCAAAGAATCTAACAGTCCCGTATGGGAAGAATCATGAAAAACAAAGAACTCAAAAAAATTTATTACGATCCATCCTCCAGCGGGTCTTTCGGAGGTGTGGACCGCCTTCATGCGGCAACTGGAAAGAAATTTACTCGGGGTGAAATTGAAGCCTGGTTACGAACGCAAGATGTCTACACTTTACATAAACCAGTGAGAAGAACATTTACGAGAAATAGAACATTGGTCAGTAAAATAGACGATGTATGGCAGATGGATCTCGTGGATATGCAGTCTTACAAAAAAGAGAATAAGGGTTACAACTATCTTTTAACTTGTATCGATGTATTTTCAAAACATGCTTGGGTTCAACCATTAAAACAAAAAACTGGAAAGGAAATGATCGCTGCTTCAAAAATTATTCTGCGAGATGGAAGGAAGCCGAGAAAAATTCAATCAGATAGGGGTAAAGAATTCCTGAATAAGAACTTTCAGACCTTTCTCAAAGAAAATGGGATTGGATTTTATACCACTTTTAACGAAGTCAAAGCTGCCGTTGTCGAACGTTTTAATAGAACTTTGAAATCACGCATGTGGAGGTATTTTACAGCGAAGGGCAATTATCAGTACATTGATAAGTTGAGTCATCTGGTGAAAGGATACAATGCATCGTATCATAGAAGCATTGGCATGGCTCCGGAGAAAGTCTCATCTACCAATGAAAAAGATGTATTTAAACGATTGTTTCCATCTGCCAATAGTAGATTGCCCAAGTTCAAAGTAGGTGATCGTGTTCGTATTTCCAAGACGAAGCTAACTTTCGAAAAAGGTTACTTACCCAATTGGTCGGACGAAGTTTTCACCATCTCTGCGCATATCGACCGAATACCTTCGGTATACCGTCTCGTGGATATTGATGGAGAACTATTAGAAGGTACGTTTTACGAGGAAGAACTTCAAAAAATTGACAAGAAAGACAGCGATTTTTGGAGGGTAGAAAAAGTTGTAGCTGAAAAAGGAAAAGGACGGCACCGGCAACTTTTGGTGAAGTGGAAAGGATACGCTGATAAACACAACAGTTGGATTAAAGCGGGAGATTTGAAACAACTACAAAAATGACCGAGTCTCAAGACTTTTACGTGACACTGCCGAGTAATAGCAGTATGAAATATTATCCGGACAACACTTTAACGAATTACACCGTGAAACTCCCAAAACCCATCGAAATTACTGGAGATTACGAAGTTGCCTTGGCTGAGATTCATTTTTCACGTACCTGGTTAAAGATTGCGGATGAAAAGGAAGGTGAAATTATTATCAGAGATCTGGAGCGGAGCCTAAGCATCAATATTAGCGTTCCTAGCGGGGCGTATCATTCTCCCGGATTTCTCGTGAATGCCATCAACTCTCATATCGATGAATATTTCGGGCCCCTTCATTTGAGGCATCCCTCGATTCAATCGAGCAAAAATGAATTGATTAAAAAAATAGACAAATCTACAGCTAATATAGACAAAGAGGAAGAAAATATGGTAATAGAAGAAGCCAGGGTTCAAACAACTGCGGACAATGTGAATGTCATGTTCAAAACGTGCGAGGAATCACGCACCAACTATCAGAATCTCGTTAAGGATCAGAATACCAGTCAAATGGAATATCAAAACAAAATAAATGATCTCGATAAAGAATTTCAACATCAAAAAAGTCTCATACCTGGACCCGATGGAAAACGGGATGAAGCCATTCAGCGTCTCGTTAATGTCTTACAACAAAAACTACAGGACGAACAAAAAAAGAAGACTGACGATAAAGATACCAAAGATAAACTCATCAATCCGGTTCGTTTACAAAAAGAAGCGAATGAATTTAATTACAATATTTTAAAGTCCTCGTATGATGAAAAAAAAGAAAATTTAGCCAAGTCAAAACAAGATCTACAAAATATGAAAGATTATCATCAGCAATTGTTAGAAAGCAAAACACGAATGGAGAATATCGCTAATCCGAGATTAAATAGTGAAAAGAATCCTTGGTTCAAATATCGGAATACAACGTCACGTGTAGAAGTTACCGTTCAGCCCAATTCAAGCATTCAATTCTCCGAAAAAATACAAAGAATGCTCGGGTTTCAAGAGGACTATCTTAGCAATACGTCGGAACTTCCCATTATTAAGGTGGCCGACTTTCTTTCGGATATTCAGCGTGATATTCATTCCTTATTTGTGTATATCGACTGCATCGAGTACCAGCCGGTAGGGGATATACTTTCACCTTTATTGAGGCCCGTTCATCTTCAGGATTCTGATGGAATGAGAGTTACCAAAATCTACAATCAACTACAGTACAAAAGAGTATCACGTGATAGTATACATAGTATCGAAGTGCGTATAAGCGATGTCTTTGGACGTAAAATTTTATTTACCAGTGGAGACGTAGTGATAGCCACAGTTCATTTTCGTCCGTGTTCCATTTTTCACAAATGAGGGTGCCTTACTATTGTGGATCAGCATCTGATCCGTGTTATAATTATCATAAACAAATTGGATCCTCTTTACCCGTCTTTGTGGGATCTCAATATCAGCGGGGACACGGATTTTTCTCTTCGTTATATCGTTTCGTGATCCCTTTTTTGAAAAAAGGAGCCCTCTCAGCAAGTAAGCAGTTGTTAAAGTCTGGAACTAACGTCGTATCTGATATTGAAGCGGGGGAATCTTTCAAAAGTGCCTTAAAAAGGCGTGGAACGGAAGCCGGGCATGAATTTTTGAAGACAATGACAGGTGGAGCTAAGCGCCGGAAAACGACTAAAACATCTGGAAATAGAAGAACCGTGGCCAGTACGAAGCGTACAGTGAAAAGGAAAGCATCGAAGAAGAAAGTCGCTAAGAAAAGGAAAACCGCAGCAAAGAAAGCTTCGGGTAAAAAAAGAAAAACTAGCAATTTCGTGAATCTCCTATAAACATGAGCGGCTTTCTCGTACATCATGACTCGGGGCCCGGGATGAGTTGTGAATTGGATATTTTTACCGTGCCCGCGACGCAAACGAGTAATCGGGATGACTGCATTAAGGAATACCATCCCGTGAACAGTATCGAAGACCAAAATACGATAGAGTTCAATATCATGGGAAATGCCGATGAATACATAGATCCTTCTGATATTTACCTGAATGTGAAGGCAAGAATCTTAAAAGCGGACGGAAAACCATTGGACGCTACTTGCGAAGTCACACCTATAAATGGGTTTTTTCACTCACTTTTTAGTGAAATTACGGTTACTCTCGGGCATACGATTATTAGTTCCACTGATCACGATTATGGATATAAAGCTTATTTAACGACCCTTCTAGGCAGCGAAAACACCGGGAATAAACCTTATTTATCTCTGGAGATGTTCTACAAAGACACCATCGCTGCCTTTAAAGATCGTAAACCATCCACCGCCGATCCGGCAGATGGATTAGCGCAACGCTTCGAAAGATCAAAAGCGAGTGCTATTATGGATATGTGCGGACGTCTTCACGGAGATATATTTCATCAGGGGCGGCTCTTACCTAATATGCTCGATCTCTCCATTAAATTAATTCGTCAAAAAGATGCCTTTTGTTTACTGAAACCAGATAGTGACAAAAATGATTACAAAGTGGATATTAGATCTGCTACCCTCTATGTACGAAAAGTGATACCAAATCCATCTATCGTTAAAACGCATATTGAGCAGTCGTTGAAGTCTAATTTTATTTATCCCATCAACCGAATCAAATGCACTTCTTTCAGTGAACCTAGCGGCGGCCACGATATTAACATCAACATTTGTAATGGCATATTACCGAGTTTCGTTATGATTGGACTCGTTGATAGTGATGCACGAGCTGGAAATTTAAAAAAGAATCCTTTTCATTTTCATTACAAGGACCTTAGTTTTCTCGAGCTACAGGTAGATGGTACCCAGTTTCCGGGGATACAGTTCAGTCCAAATTTCAGTACGAAAGAATACGGTCATCTTTATCAGCAGCTATTTTCTGCGTGCCGCAAGTATTATGGCACAGACGGTGTAGATGTGACGTTCGAGGAATTTAAAAACGGCTATTCTCTTTATGCCTTCGATCTCACCAATGATCAAAGTGCTCTATCAGGATCCCATTTCAACTTGAGTAAAAACGGATCTTTACGGCTCAATATGAAATTTAAAAATCCATTGAACACAACGGTGAATGTCATCGTTTATTCCATCTACCAGTCCATTATCGAAGTGGATCATCATCGCAATGTTATCATAGATTATTAAAATGGATTCTAGTCAACTGGAATATTTATTATTTCATCATCCAGCCACGCATTTTGTGTTTGCTGGTGTATTCGCACGGGACCAACTTCCTTTTAGAGTGAATCGTAAACTTTATATCGTTAATCTGGACGCGCGGTCGGAGCCTGGATCTCACTGGATCACTATTTATTTCAATAATGGAATGGCTGAATATTTTGACAGTTACGGAATGAAGCCAATGACGGACGAGATAAATCAGTTCATTACGAGAAACAGTCTCTCCTGGACTTACAATGCACGTAGACTCCAACATTCGAGAACGGCCGTATGTGGCCAATATTGTATTTTTTATTCTATTTTAAGATGTTCTAATGTATCTATGAAAAGTATCGTTTCTGCATTTCATCGACACAATTATTTGCGAAATGATAAAATTGTTCACGCATTTATTAATTATAATCTAAAAAAATATTTACCACTGTATGCTTTTTAATTACATTTTTATTTACCCTTTACCTTTTCAATACATGTATTATTATATTATTTATATAAAGTAAATATATTAAAATGGGTATATGTAACATTATGGGATGTATACAATCGTGAATAAACATTTATAGGACTACATCGAGTAAATACTTATTTTCCCGTAGAGCCAAACCCAAGCTCACCACGGGTGCTTGGAGGGAGTTCAACATCGCACTCTGTAAATTCCACATCGGGGTATATTTTTTCAAAAATGATTTGCGCAATTCTATCCCCTTTTTTAATAGAAAAATCATAGGTTCCGAAATTTATTAACAGAACATTAATAGCTCCCCTGTAGCTGGAATCAATGACACCGGCCAAAACATCGATTCCAAAATGAAGCGCGGGGCCCGATCTTGGTGCGATTCTTCCATAGGAATTATACGGTATAGCCATGGATAAGTCTGTCGCACAGAGCATTCTATCTCCAGGTTTAATAGTGCAGTTCACCGCAGAATACAGATCATATCCGGCATCACCCATATTCATTTTCTTCGGGATGACACATGCATCGCTTAATCTCTTAACCATTATGGTAGGTTCTATAATGAACAACAAATGATTTTATCTAAATTTTGTTTAAATTGAAAAATAGCCATAAGCGAGGGTAGTAATTCCGTCATTCTCAATATAACGTTTATCATCGAATGCGGTAAGACTGATTTTGTTCACTTCTAGAGTGTAAATATCGTGCATTTTAGACATGATTTGCCGTTGAATCACCCTATTCGGAATAGACTGATGCAAAGATTCAATGTACATATCATGATTGAAGTGAGATTTAACGATCTGTTTCTTAATACCTTTAGCTTTACATTTATACTTATGGCTATTTAACAGTATAGAATACATTTTAGATTTTAGGGCCACAAATTCCGAAATAGGTTCACCATTCATTTCATCTTTAAATTTTCCCATAACTTTTTTGTTTTTAAGAGAGTGCAGAAAGTGACTTTTTGGATAGTCACTCGTATCCAAATGGTATTGGTAATGCTGCATGTCATGGTACAAATCTTTCATTTGAATATGCATAATGAAACTATCCGTATCGGTATACAACAATTTCAATCTATTTCCGGGATAATTTGATTTCAGAACATAATAATAAAATTCATACATGAACAACTTCGATATTTCTAGCACAGTAAAACCCGTATACAATGGTTTGTTAAAATAAATGGACCATTTTTTCATTTTAAAAACAGTGAGATTCTTATCGATAATGTGAAATGAGTCTAAATTTGCGCGACTGAGTAATTTTAGACACCGTTCTTTTTCATTAACGAGTTCGGCATTCATTTTTTTTCTTTGATTTTCCATCGTTTTCCCGAAAACGGCATTGTTCATTAATTTGAAAAAGTCTTTTTCGAAATCATCTTTTGCTAGTTTACGCATGGCAATGTTAAATTCTATATAGGGCTTTAACCACTTACCTTGGGTAAAAGAAAGAACACGATGAATTTTGATTAATTTCATCCCCAGGTTTAAGTAGCATTGTAAATTTCTAACATGAATCACGTAATGTTTTTTATGATAAAGATTTGGTGCGAGTTTTTTCGTCTTGTAGTTTTTGGGTTCTTTTCCTTTTACTTTTTTTAGAAGGTCTTTAGCATAAGGAGATAGCATATCGAGGTGAATATCGAGCCTTTCTGGACAAAGAGGGTAGTCACTATGATCAAAATGTAAATCAAGGGGATAATCGAGATCCACTTCTAATATGTATCCCTCTTTGTCATCTGGATTTATGGAATGGACGTCAAAAGTTTTGATCTCATTTTCATCTAACCAACAAAAATCTTTCATGGGCATGGGCTCGCACATCGCCGTAGCATACAAGGAATTGTAGTCCCAATAGGCTAAATAAGATTTAGGCTTAGATGGATCGTAATCATTTAGATAGGGATTGTTCGCTTTTGCGTATCTGTGGCTGGCAACAGAAACACCTCCGCGAATACCTTTTTCGATAAATAAGTGCATATCATAATCCGTAAGTAATTCCAACTCAACTTCTGTGTATTTCAAAGCGGCGGACCATGCATACATGGGCAAAGTGAAATAATGTGCGGGATCTAGTCCAAAACTTTTAAAAGAAATAGTTCGGAAATTTTCGAAAACATCCGCCAAAATGAGACAATCGCTTCTTAAGTAAATATCGTGGTAATCGCCTAATGTTTCACAACCGAACGTCTCCCATACCTTTTTCACGTGCTCGTAATCTTTATCAGAGATCACTTCTTCATTCAGGGTATTGTTGAAACAAGCTTTATCCGGAATGCCTACTGCGTCAAATTTTGAGTGACTGTCCAAGTATTCATAAGGAAAATGTCCTTTTTGCGTCATGAGATCAATTTTTGAAGGGTCCTCGAAAAACCACGAAACGCAATTAAATTTCTCTTTAGAAAGATTTTGAGCGAGGGTTGCGAGTGGAGCGGACAAGAATTGAAAACTATCTAGAAACACGAGATCATCGACGATGAAACTCGTATAGCGCTCAATATTTAATGGAATAATGTTAATGGGCTTTTCCGTTTTAATCCTAGATAGGGCTTTAACGATAAAATGCTCATCATACGAACGTAAACAATGAGCGAAACATGGCAAGTAAGAGCGGTCACGCAAGGTTGCATTACAACTGAAGCACGCTGCACCCCTGTAATTGTTTCCCGGAAGATGGTGGTCATGATCTCTTACTTTGCCCGTTATAAACTCATTGAACTCCGTATGACAAGCGTAACAGTGTGTGGCTTTCTGGAAATTTTCCTCATCTTCGTTCGTCATGATCATAGGCTCTATTGGGGCTGATTTCAGCAATGCACTGGCTTTGCCTCTTAACGTCATGACGAGCTCATACGCAGGATCTTGGGACCTTTTACATTCGTGAGCTACAACCTTACCGTGATAATCAACGATAACGTAAGAATACGAGCAAGCTTCGTGTTTTTGGATGGTTTTGGTATAGGAGGTACTCGGATTTTGAGTTGGGCCACTGACTTTTTGGATGAGACTTTCGAAATCAAAATAAGCTACGTAAGGGCACCGCAAGGCTTTATGAAACTCGTTAAACTTTAAAACACAATCCTCTTTGCTGGGTAACCGAATTTTGGCCGTTTTATGCTCGTCACACATGGGACGATGCCTTTCTAAAGCGCTTTCGACTTTAAACCCTTGGCAGCATCGTAAGCAAAAAAATTTTTTGTTTAAACCATCACGTCCCATTAATCGAGCAATATTTCGAATGAGAAAGTAGTGCCTGTCATGAAGAAGAAGATTTATTTCTCTATTTGAGTTGGAATTGCTTAACTGAAGAGGAACCACAAATTTATCGTAACCGAAAACGTTAATTTTGAGATTATTCGCAATTTCGAATTTTGAAATTTGGCTTAAACCAACGGGATATTCAAGCATGGATGTATCCAGAGAACCTTCTAATTTCTTATAGTGGCTCAATCTATTTGGATGGTTGTCTCTCGTGACCGGATGTAAATGAGCTAATATACACCATAAAAAACATTTGGCATCTTTAGATGCGATATTTAAAATAGATTTCTTATTTTTTAATGAACCGGGAAGTTTTCCCGAACATCCCCCTTTATACGGTCTGTATTTACCAATTTTGATTTCTACATCTTCGATAGAATCGATCACCCAACCCGAACCTCTATTAATGAAAGCTTCTATTGCGCCTAAGATTTGCATTTCACATTCTCGCAAGTAATGTTTTATTTCTGAATGATGCATAATAAGTTTCATATTACTACAAAAATAAGAATCATTGGTTTCGTAAGTCATTATTGCCTCATTGTTTTCATAAATGATTTTTGGCTTCATAAAATGAATGCGTAAACATAATTGAAATTTAAATCTCATTTTATTAGACCATCCCTCCAACAAATTCGTAACATCATTATATAAAGACGTGTTGAAAATAGTCCCTTGGATCCTGAATATTATTCCCATTCATGTGTTTTAAGGTAACTAATACACTCCCAAATCCCGTTTTATGTACAATAAAAGAATCTGGTAAAAATATTTCGTGAGTGTTATTTAAATGTGCCAACCATTCCGTTTTAGTATTAAATTGTGAATTGCAGAGATTACATTTTTCTTTGATAGGTCCGATAACATGGGCATTGAGAAAATGCTCCATGGAGTTATCTGGATCCCCACATATGAAACAGCTCATTTTTCAAAATCAAATCCCAATTTACCCAAAACAGTAGGAACTTGATTAAGTTTGGTGATTAATTTGGGGTAAATATGAACTGGAATACAAGCCCCTTTAGTAAATTTATTTTCTATGCTATATTTACGAATGTCGATGAACCAATTCTCATTACTTTCGAGAATACGTAGTTTCCAATTGTCCTCGACGGGGATAGTTTCGTGAACTTTGAAATCTGGTAAAGTGTTCTTTTCCTCCGATTTACTGAGGTGACGTCCAAACCATTCTTTGATCGTGTCTTCCGCTACAGCTGAAGATGGCCCCGCCTCGCCGATTGCCTTTGCTTGACGCTTTGCAACTTCAGATTTTGGTGCGGCTTTCCTTTTTGTCTTTCGACCAGTTACTGCGGTTTCTACCGTCAAGTCTATCAATATTTTTCAGAATTTTTCTAAGAAACAACATTGACTTTGTAAGCTAAGATACTGTGTATAGGACTTCAAATACTAATAATGAAAATTTACCAATATAAAAAATAGCTTCTAGTGATTTGTAAAATGGGCATTTATGTTTCTTAGGCTATTTGATAGTTTAAAAAGAAATACTCACCAATGATGTCTTGATTGTCCTGCATTATGATGTAAATGACTTTACAAAAATTGGTTATAGATGGGGAGTTTTTGATGTAATATTTGTAAGATTAACCACAGTAAAAAACTTTAAAGTTGTAGTATTTTGCTGTAATGATGTTAGAAATGAATGATCAGAGCAACTGTTGTCTTAGAAGATTCAGAATAGAAATTGATGTGTGAATTTTATGAGAACTTTTTGCTCTTTTTATACTGAAATAGTGTCCTCGATTAAAAATAGTAGCCAATGAAACTACTCAGATATTACAATAAAACACCAATAATATTAAGTTAAGATTACAAAAAAAACATAAATAAAAATGAAACCAGGTTATGAAAGACAAAAAAAGCTAAGAAAGAAGCCAATAAAAAGCAGCATGGTTATAAAAGAGGGCAATAGAAAAGGAGCATGACTATGAAAGAAGCCAATAGAAAAAGAGCATGACTATAAAAGAAGCCAATAGAAAAGGAGCATGACTATGAAAGAAGCCAATAGAAAAGGAGCATGACTATGAAAGAGGCCAATAGAAATAGAACAAAACTATGGAGGACATCACTACAAGAAATAGAAATAGGTTCAGGGTACTAAGCAATAATATAGTGATATAATCTATGAAAAATATGAAAGCTAAGAATAAATACATGTTTTATGTAATAAATATAAAAGAAATTCTTTTGTGATTTTGAATTGCATTGTCATCATTTTTAATTTTAAGTTAAATAAAAATGTTGGTCTTCCTGCTATGGCCCAGAAATGACCACATCATAGTCTAAGAGAGATTGTAATGTGGTGTGGAAAATGTGTATTCTGTAAGAAAAAATGTAGTTAAAATTAAATATATATGTATATATTCAGAGTATGAAATAAAATTTCTTACTTTTTATATACAAAATGTTTAATTTATTCTATATACAGTCGTAAAAACAAGTTTTTTTATCATCTCAGCAGGTGGTATGAGAAAGTTTTAAACTTCTTTCTCTTTAACGAGAAGGAAAAAAAACTGGGTCAAAGCTTTTTCTCTCTGATGAAGCATTAAAATGGCTTTAAAACGAGTGGTGTAGAAATGACTCAATGATAGTCTATGGGTAGATTGTAATGGGGTGTGAAAATTGTGTATTCTATAAGAAAAAATGTAGTTAAAATCTGAATGTATATGTATATATTCAGAGTATGAAATAAAATTTCTTACCTTCTATATATAAAATGTTTTATTTATTCTATATACATTCGTGAAAACAAGTTTTTTATTATCTCAGCAGGTGGTTAAAGAAAGTTTCAAACTTCTATCTCTTTAATGAGAAGCAAAAAAAACTGGGTCAAAGTTTTTTCTCTCTGATGAAGCATTAAAATAGCTTTAAAACAAGTGGCGTAGAAATGACTCAATTATAGTCTATGGGAGATTGTATTGGGGTGTGGAAATTGTGTATTCTATAAGAAAAAATGTAGTTAAAATCTGAATGTATATGTATATATTCAGAGTATGAAATAAAATTTCTTACCTTCTATATATAAAATGTTTTATTTATTCTATATACATTCGTGAAAACAAGTTTTTTTATCATCTCAGCAGGTGGTTAAAGAAAGTTTCAAACTTCTTTTTAATGAGAAGCAAAAAAAAACTGGGTCAAAGTTTTTTCTCTCTGATGAAGCATTAAAATAGCTTTAAAACAAGTGGTGTAGAAATGACTCAATGATAGCCTATGGGAGATTGTATTGGGGTGTGGAAATTGTGTATTCTATAAGAAAAAATGTAGTTAAAATCTGAATGTATATGTATATATTCAGAGTATAAAATAAAATTTCTTACCTTCTATATATAAAATGTTTTATTTATTCTATATACATTCGTGAAAACAAGTTTTTTTATTATCTCAACAGGTGGTTAAAAAAAGTTTCAAACTTCTTTTTAATGAGAAGCAAAAAAACTGGGACAAAGTTTTTTCTCTCTGATGAAGCATTAAAATGACTTTAAAACGGGTGGTGCAGAAATGACTCAATGAGAGTCTATGGGAGATTGGAATGCGGAGCTCGAAATGAGGTCACCATAGTAGTCTATGGAGAAAAGTGGTGCAGAAATGACTTTTCCTATACTACTGCCCTATTGGCAAATAATGATAATGGATGCGTTCAATTCCTAAGCACCTCTCTCTTTTTTGCGCTCGTTGTCCGTTTGAAAATGCTCGCAGTAACAGCTCAAAATTAATTGAACGCAAAACTTAAATTTCAGTTGGCGCCATTTATTGCAAACAATCTAAAAAAAATTGTATTCAAAATGATAAAGAAGCTATTGCTATATGATTGTTGGCTGTAAATGTGCCACTAGAAGGGTAAAAATATCGTCTCGTAAAAAACTACCAGCCATCCAAACATAAGTTTATGCCTTCATAATTTTAAATCTGTTTTCATTTTAGCTGGAGCTTGTTTTCTACCTTTTTTCTACAAAAATGACTGATTGGATAGGTCATCATGGTCCAATTTCTGGGCTTCCACTTTTCCCCAACATTACCCCATTAGATGTCTTCTTTTGGGGATACATCAAAGACAAAGTGTACTCTACGAAAGTTACAACCATAATGGATTTAAAACAGTGCATAAGACATGCCATAAGCTCTGTCACAGTAGACATGTTGCAAAACACATGGCATGAAATTGATTACATATTAGGCATTATTTGTGCTACCAATGGTCCACCAATGTCCTACCAATGCTCCACTTCCATGTGGAGGTGCACTGATGTGAACTAAAAACTGTCTTGAGTGTTACTATTATAACATTTTCATGTTTAGTAATAGTCGTGTACATACTTTCCTTCAAACTGTATGCACTTAAAACCGACTTGATGAGACCCGCAATGGTGTTGAAATGTTTTGGGGCTGAATTGCATCAGCTCATATTCATGTTTTTGACTCAGATCGAAATGGGAAACTTTGATACATTGTTGCGAAACATTTCATAGTGTGGACGTTTTTTTGAAACACAAACAAAGACTCAACGAGCTCAGTTTGCTTTTAACTATAATAAAAAAACTAGACTTTTAAAAATGTGAATGACTGAAAATACTGTTAAACTAATTGAGGACCTTCTGTGTAAATTAGCTACTAAATTGTGTTTGTGAAGTTGTAAACAAATAAAAGAAAATTAAATTTGGAAATCTTCCCCCATTTTCCAATTTCAGTCTGTCCAAAAGGCTTAAACCAAATGTTCTTTCGGCCAAGAAAAGCTTGTGTGCCCAAGACCGTTTCGGCTTTATTCGCCCTTTCTCTATAAATGACCGTGTAGGCACATATTGAAATGGCCGGTTTTGCAGCTGATAATGCCTTGGTGAAAGCCAAAAGGATGGAGAGAAACTTGAGTACAGGTGTGGACACGGAACAATGTTGCGGGTATTAATCGCGTCAGTTGCGATTCTGCCCCCACAACATTGTATCAGAGCAACCCTGAACATTGTATCACAACAAGGAATTATATTGTGTACTACCCTTGAGATAGTTTATAGAGCCCCATGTATAACAAAACAATTTTTAACCCTGCACCTCTTAACCCATTGATACATTGGCGTTTGAAAGTGAAGTTAAATTTTGTGTGATTTTGTTTCGCAGCGCACCGTTTTAAGGTTGATAACTAGTGAATAGACAGTTGAGACGTTTGGACCTGCCACTTTATTTTTATTTCAGCGCTCTTTCGTTTTTCGGGGTTTCCTAAAATTAACGTCACCCTGTATCTTGTTTAGCTTCTGGGCCACTCGGTACTTTTGGTACCGAGTGACCCAGATTCTATATTTTCTGTTGACCTTTCAATTTCCCCTCTTTTTCCTTTTTTTTAACTTTCACTTGAATGCGATTATGCATTTGTTAATTTTTAATTGTTTTGTTTCCGTTTTTCTTCTGTTATCACATAAGTGTGATAACAGAAGATGAGTCAGGGATTTTGGCCAAAGAGATCATTCCGTTGATTGGTCTGTTTGGCCAAAAAACTTAATTGAGCTAAATTGAAGTTTGTGCCCTGAGAATCCGATTTCTGGATTTCTCAGGGTATACAGTGCGTTTCATATATATAGACGCACCCCAAAAATTGGTTATAACTCGAGTTATAGTCAATGGATTCACCTGAAATTTTCAGCATAAAGAGATCATCTTATATTCTAAACTTTCTGCTAGGCAGAAATTTTTTTCTTTAAAAGGTAAAAATTAAAAAAATTAAAAACTGGAAAATGACCGTTTCATAATTATAGACGCACTAATGAACTTTTCACTTTTATTAATTATTGTGACAAAATAACATGCTGAATCATTAAAAATAGTAAGGTATACAACTGTTATGATTTTTCAAAACTTAAAACATTCTTTTTTACAGAATTAAACAATATTTATAAGCAAATTTGCAGAAATTCTACCCCGAAACAGCTAAAATGGGACTTTTCAACTCTGCTATTGTAGTATAATCATAGCAATCTGTAAATCATTACTGTATGATGTTGTCCCGAAAGTTCTCTGTAAGATTTAAGTCCGGGGACACCCTGGCCATTCGAGAGTGGTGATATTCTGGTTTCGTAACCATTGATTCCTTAGATTACTGGAGCGAACTGGTGCATTTTCTTGCTCGAATGCTAATCTAACGCTAGGAAATCGACTTTGGCAGGTCAGTAAACACTATCATAATATTGTCTGATAATAAACATTATTTTTTGGTTGGTTCAAATGTGCTAAATACTTCGCATATTGTTAGGCCACCACCACCGACATATCTGAGTGCGTGAAAAAATTCAATCTCGATGATTCTGACGGTTTTTTTTTTCTTTCTTCATATTGGAAGGATGTTACGAGAAAAGCACAATATTTTCATAAACAAAATTTCGGCAGTGGGGGAGCCTAATATTATGGGGAACATTTAGTGCCTTTCAAACGAGCAGCTTAGTTTTTGAAACGCGAGCTTAGCATTTATTTCAACCCAAATAAATATCAGTGATTATCAGACAATGTTACGAGGGTATGTACTGCCATATTACATCGCTTCTATAGCATTTGCTTAGTATTCCAGCAAGAAAATCGCCCAGTTTCCTCCAATAACCTAACGAAGGAATGGTTACGGAACCAAAATATCACCACTCTTGAATGGCCGGCGTGTCTCCCGGACTTAAATCCTGATGAAAACGTTTGGGACATCATTGTACATGACGATTAAGCAGATTGCCATCATGATAATACAATATCAAAGCTGAAAATTGCCATTTTAGCTCCTTTTCAGTAGAATTTCGGTAAATTTGCTTATAAATATTGTTTAATTCTGTAAAAAAGAATGTTTTAAGTTTTGAAACATCATAACAGTCGTATACCTTACTATTTTTAATGATTCAGCATGTTATTTTGTCACAATAATTAATAAAAGTGAAAAGTTCATTAGTGCGTCTATAATTATGAAACGATCATTTTCCAGTTTTTAATTTTTTTAATTTTTACCTTTTAAAGAAAAAAATTTCTGCCTAGCAGAAAGTTTAGAATATAAGATGATCTCTTTATGCTGAAAGTTTCAGGTGAATCCATTGACTATAACTCGAGTTATAACCAATTTTTGGGGTGCGTCTATATATATGAAACGCACTGTATAAAGAGTTGCATTTTTCTATTTGAGAGCGATTTTAAAAAGAACGAACCTATGCCCAATTTGGCTAGGTTCATAACTTAAATATTTTCTAAGTTCCTATTTTTATGTGTTGTGTTTTAATTAACCAGTTCATTTTTCTTTTACATTTTTATATCTGGAATAAAACTTCCATTTACTTTAACTAAAACCAGTGGTGTTTTCTTCATTTCTTTCGCGTTGGTTTATTCTTTGCAACGTGACTTTCATCATTGCAGTGCAGCTCTTCACCCTTTTGGATACTTTATGGCTCCAATCAGGTGCAAACCTGCAACTATTTCCAGGGCAAATTTACGGACGCAAGTCCGAGACATACAGAGACTAAAGATCCTCAAGACTGTGAAAGTCTTTAGCCAGAGACTAGTGAGGACACAAAATAGACGTTATATTGGTCTAGTCCTCCCGGGCCAGTAGAATTAGTGACCTAGCCACTCACTATTGATACGAGTGCAAACTCGCTCGTACTAACTTAAAAGAGCAGATTCTACTAGGGGAAAAAGGTCCGTCATACAGTAATAGCGTTGACCTCATTCCTGAATTCTGTAGTTGATGGTCAGAGCTAACCGATGTTTGTCATAAACAGAAATAAAGTTCATTTAAAATTTATTTACTTTCTAGATGACGAAAATGTTGAAATGCTGCGATAATACATGGAAAATTACTATAAGAACCGACTAAAGTTGAAGAAACAGTTAGAGGAGAAGGTCTGCTAAGTCATCAGCCGAAAGGTGGCGGGAATGTATGGAGCATCAAAAGTCCGCATGCCAGGATGCGTTTCACCCGAGTTCGAATCTAGAACCATAACCTTCCACTTCAACTGCACAAATTGAGCCTGAACAGCAAGAACATATGTAGAACTAGTGAGTTTTTTGTGCTCCACTCAGCTCCAAAAGAATATGTAATATGCTAATTAATCGCTCATTTGTTTATATATTTTTTTTGGCTACCTCAACGTCACTGCTAAACTCAGACTCCAACGGTTGGCGTCATTCCAGTTAGAATCTCTCCGTCAAAATCGTTCCACATGGAACACACAAATCCTAACGATGTCGAAAACTTCTTCCTACTATGTGGTAAGTAAGCTTATATATAATTAATAACTGTGAATTTATACTTGAAATAGAATTCTTGAATTCATATACGTGTCATACAATTGACAATGTGGCTCAATTGGTGGGCAAGTAATGGCTGTGCAATAAAAAGTATTAATTTTTTTTTAAAAAAAGGCTAAATCAAAGTGTAAGTTTTAAATAATAATAATAATACTAATAGTATAGGCCTGTTGTTTATATACTGTATAATATGTAGGGCTCGGATTTTGATGCAATATCAAGCGGAATTTTTCTCAATTTGTGACCCAAGTCATCATCATCATCATCATTAGAGCAACTGCAATTATGCTTTTTCTAATCAGAAAAGGCTGGTTAAAGAGGCTAAATGTCTGGTTACTATCAGTTGTCAACTAGAGTTCTAGCCTCTAACTATTTTTTTAATTAGGAAAAAAACAATCTTTTTTATCTAAACGAGATTTTTATTTCGCAATTGGCACTTGGGCCACATATTGAAAAACATCCGAGCCCTAATAATGTGTGTTTTTCGCCATTTTCACCAAAACGTCTTTGTTATTGTTAATATATTTTATATGTGAACCAGGTCTAAAATGTTTGGCTGAAATTTAATTTTTAAAACTATGTGTAACAGTTTAGAGCTCCTGTTACGGGGCTCAGGTCTAGACTCTCTTAGTTCGGGACAGATACCGCCTTTGCTGAGAAAGTCGATGATTTAGACCTGCGTCCATACGGTGTCAGGGTCGTTCTCTTTAGTACCTGCTGTAGATGCAATAATTATTGCATAAACGAGAAATAATGTTAACAGGCTAGATGAATGCAGATTGTCGATTATACTTGCTTTAATGCACATAACCATAAAATACATTAAAGTGGAGAAGAGTTACAAACTGTGGCGTTGCTTAGCCAAAGAACCATTGAATGAATTATTTCATGTTTTGATATCAAAGAATGAACCATGAGTCAATCAAGACACAGACCTTTATACCTTGGGCCTGTGTGCACCTACACAGGTGCACCCATGCCCAAAGGGCCATGCCTTGGCGAGTATCCATCCGCCGATACTGAAACCAGGATATGATTTTAAATTTTTAATCTTTGGGGTCCCAGATGGTGAGGAGAGGGGCAGCACTTGGGGTACTAGGGACCCCAAGGCTATGGTAACACAAAGAAGGTAATATACTGGTAATATACTGGTAATATACATATGCATGGTAATTAATTATTACTCTCTATACGTATTTCGTTAACTAAATGATTCTATGGTAGTTTTGCTCCTGCCGAGTATAAATTAATGATGTCAGTTGTGAACAAAAGTATCTGAAAAACAAATCAATTGAAACAATAATATCTTAAACTTCATGAGTTGACAATCAATCTCATATTCACATTTCGCTTTTCATTCTTTATTAATTATATAATTTAAATCAGGCATGTACTGGCTCGGCAGCTGCTGGCAAGGCAGCAAATGTCGCCTGTGCTGGTCCTACTAGGTGCTGATGAACTGAAACATTCACTTGTATACACTGCCGAGAGGAGCACGTAATGTGTTTTGTTTAAGGGGGCATAGGCCTATTTGGAAAACTAACATCTCCACTTTTGGAATTTAAACTGGTTGTTATCAAGATAATAAAATATGTGTACAAAATTTGAATTATATTAGTTGAAAATTAAAAAAAAAAGTTATTGGATAAACAAGCGGACAGAAGCCTCTCGAATTTGGAAAGGTGACGGAATGTTCTTGAAACTGCGAGGCCCACAGATGTTTCTCTAAACTGCAGGTCTCCTGTAAGTCTCTCGAAACTTTGTTGCTGTCGGATCCTCTCAAAACTATGAGGTCCTTTTAAGCATATAGAAAATGTGAAGCCCGCCGGAAGTTCTCAAAATTGGGTGGCCCTCGAGAGGCCCTTGTTACTGTGAAATGTAAATGTATGCTTGAATTTACATTTACTAAAATTTGACAGCTAATACTTAAACTTCAAACGTGTTTACATGGATGGTACTATAATAACTGATGCTGAATTTTGTGGCTCGCTTCGCTCACCACTAGTAACCAAATATTGAGGGGGAGGCGGGGCGGCGGTGAAGCGCTGATGCTCGATATTGCCGAATCATGATTTTGTAGCCAGTATGTACCTGAGTGAAATATTTAAAATAATTCCTTACCTCGATGATAAGCAAATAATCAATTCCTTTACATTTTGTAAATGTCGTTTCCACCGGGTTACCTTTTAAGCTTGTAACACTTATCATTAGATTCATTAGAGCCTACGTTAATTTTAGATATATACAAATGTAAAAGGTTATAAGAAAAATATTTTCTCAATGTGTATTTAAATGTTGTACGAACCATTTCCCCTCGGCTGGATTTTACTAACTTCTTATTTTTGGAAAGTTCATTCAGAACGGTCACCGATGAACTTAATACCTGAAAATAAAATAAGCAAAATGTATTAAGAGCCTACAGTGAAAAAAAATTACAAAAATCTTCGCATGTAGGCGCGCTTCTGTAGCTGTGGCGTCAACTTGTGACAAAAAATTCAATTTTGATACATTTTTGTCAGCCATCTTTTTTCTTATCGATGGATAGAAGTGGCTATTATATTATTATATATATATATATATATATATATATATATATATATATATATATATATATATATATATAATTATTATTATTATTTTATATATATAATATCCCAGGTCTGTGTATGTGTGTGTGTGTGTGGAGTAACAAAACCATTGAAGCACGTCGGAATTTATATAAATTTGAATAAATGAACCGTTTTTTTTTCTCAAGGTCAACTATATGTTGAACTTTTCCTTTGGACCGTGTAGAAGGGTGGAGAGAGAGAGAAAAGTGGGAGGGGGTGAGGGGAAAAGGTTGGAAAGTGTAGAAGGGGGAGAGAGAGAGAAAAGTGGGAGGGGTGACTGAAATTGGAAAAAAAAGGAAAAAATGACGCGCATGCGCACAATTGCCTGTGAATTTTGCTCCCATCATTTATGACGGGTTACCCCTCTAGTTATATATATAATATCCCATATCTGTGTATTTATGAATGACCGTGTAGGCCCGTATTGCAAGGGCCGATTCCGCTGGTAATATTTACATGGTGAAAGCCAGAAGGATGAAGAGAAACTGAGTGTTGGTGTGGACACGGAACAATGTAGCGGGTCTGAATCGCGTCAGTTGCGATGCTGCCCCGCAACATTGAATCGGAGCAGCCCCGCAACAATGTATCGCAACAAAGAATCCGGTGTGTACTAGGCTTAACACATTGGCGCACGTGCTAATATTTTCTGGTATTTTAAAATTATTTTAGGTTTTTTTTTTTACCAACATTTTAATGGATGTTTTTTTTTCTCTTCTTCTTATTCGGGCGTACTCAATGGAGTTTAACATAAATGGTATAAATTCGCGATTTTGAAATAGTTTTTAAAAATAGACCACACATACCAGTTTTTTGTCATTCTATCACTCGATCAGCATTTATTTAAGGTGCACATTGTGCACTTTGAAAACTTAATATTGGACAACTTTAAATATGAAAAGTAAACGTATTGCCGCGACTGTGTATTTTAAAAATTAATTTTTTTTTCTTTAACATTGCGTCTATGGGCTCAATAGTAAATCGATGCTAGCGCTCTTTGGGGTTTTTTTCGAAGTAATTCTGCGATGTAGCCTCTTAAAGGGAATTTAAGATCTCATCTCAGTATGCCACGAAAACAGGCTTAATACCTACCGGTAGTTATACTATAGAAATGTACTGTGCATCCAAATTTTATTCTCAAGCAATAAAGAGAACAAGAAAATAAAATAATTTGATTGTTTAGTGCAAATGCATTGTTTGTTGTTCATTTCATTTAAATTTACTTTGTAATTGTAAATTTCGAATGAGGGGAAAACTCACTTGTTCATTTAGTTCGGATGCTGATTTAACCCAGAAAATAACTCCAAGAAAGGTAATAACCAAAGGCCAACAGTAGGAAATTCCATTTATTAAAATCGCGCCGAAAAGCGTTTTTGATGACTTGAAGCTTACACTATTTAAAAACATATGAACTAGCAGTGCGATTGAAACAATGGAAACCACCGAAAGAAAACAAAATAAATTAGAACACAAGCTATCAAATAATTTCACAATTGAAATAACTTTTGAATGAATTGTATGGAATCTTTTCAAACTAATTATAGTTGTATGAACACTGTGGCAACTAGATTCAAATTTACTTGCTGATTTGAGAACATGAAATAGAATTTTGCAAAATATACCCATGTAGACTAAACATAATGCAACAAAAATATTCATAAGTGCTGTTGGAAATGTGATTAAATATACAAGAATAGACGTTTTCATGCAGCTAATACTATCTCTAAAAAATGACAGGCATGCATAAATTGAAAAAGATCCAAAGCTTATTATGTATACAATTGAAAACAATACTGTGTGTACTTCAACAGTTTTTATATATTTTGTGATACGGGAATAACAATTAACTTCCAGTTTAAAATGGGAGATCTGGTCAAGGAAAGGAAATATTTCTCTAAGAGCATGTTTCATGAAGCAAAAAGCAAACGTAAAGGAAACCAATGAAGAAGTTGTAAATAAATCAATATCAGATTGACTTTCTAAGTTAATCATCCCATATTCAAGTATATCTTCTTTTGATAAATGTAGCTTAATTTTCGGGTATGCAGAAATTATTTTTAAAAACAGCAATATCATCCATGTGCAGTATGTTGAGAATTGTAAAACGCGAGTAGATTTCTTTTTGATTGGAGTTAGTTGCAGACCGTATATAATTAAAAGGTTATTCATTTTGTGAAACAAGTTTTCTAATTTAGCTTCATTGTGCTTCATTATTGTAAATTATAGACGTTACAAGAACCACAGTAAAGTAGAAATTATTTTAAAATAAAATAAAACTTTCTGTTTCGCAGTGCTCAACTCTAATACTTTGAGGAATTGAAATGAGAAAACAGCTTTTTTTTCTTCTCAAACCTACTTCTAATAAATTGATATTACAGTATATTCAATAAATGTGTGATGCATCTACTATCTGACATGATGGCATCATGACATATCATTGCCATTTCAACCCCACAATAAATATGGATCAGAAAATGAAGTTGTAAAATAAAGAAAAATACAGTTTGACAATAATGTGTTTATTTGTAGTACTGTTGTGTCAATTTTTCTTATTGTATACTAAATGGTTTTCGATTATACCTACATTAGATTACTTTTCAAAGTAATCGAAAGGTAGCTTGGTCATAGCGAAATGTAAATAATACATTATAATACTGTATGAATAAACGAGATCCATTGTGTATTGAAAATGATTTCTAAGGCATTGGTATATTCAGTAATGGAATAGTGTAAACAATGAATATTCTATTCTTACAGTATTTTTGACATAAATAAGTGCGTTTAATATTAATCTAGTGAAACACCCTAATCGCAAATGACAATATTATCTGTTAAATCGGGCTTTTGTCTGAAATCGAAAGGTGATGCTTCAAAATTAATTTTCATTTCTCTACAAATCAAATACAAGTTGATGTATAGGCCTAAGTCGAAAAATTCGCTAGTACCATTTTGATGTATAATTTACTAATTAAAAGTTATACCACTTCAAAGTTTGCAATTCGTTTAACGTTATTTGTTGGGCAAGCCCATTAAATTAAAAAAAGATCATAAATCATAAATTAATAACACAGTGAGCTTAAATAAAATAGAAGACAGGATTGTATAGCTTTCCAGCCCCCACCAGGGGTTCGGCATACCCATGCCTGGCTTCCTTGAAGGTGTTGTGTTGTAAGGCTCCATTCGTCCCACTGTTGCTCGCATATGCATTGGCTGGTTGGCCACCCTGGATGTCATAAGAATTGATGAGAACATCAGTTGTGGTTGATGCAGCAGCTGCTGTGGTTGCTGGAGCTGTTGCAGACGTTGTACTTGTGGTTGATGTTGTCGGTATGAATACAGATGTGGCTGCAGCGATTGTAGTGACTACAATTCTGTCATTGATGTAATGGTGGGTGTGATAGTTGCAGCTGTTGCAATTGTGTGTGATTGTTGCATTTGTTGCAACTGTGGGTGTGATAGTGGTGGGTGTGGCTGCAGTGGTTGCTGTTTTTGGGGGACCCTGATACACAATGCATAAAGTTGCTCTTTTCATACCCCTTTAAAAATTTTGATAATTAATAAAAATAAGCGTACTTTAACAGTTACAAAAATATCACATGTTTCATTATTGAAACTTCCATATGTAACACCTGGTTGTTCGTGATTCCTCCAGAATGCTAGGCTTGGGGGTGCACGACTCATCTATGTCCCTCCCTCACTCTATATTTGGGACCATGGTCACTTTGGCCTGGTTACACCTTTTAGTTGTATATAGGTCCAAGCATATACAGTAAAAGGACCATGTTTCTCTTTGATACTGATGAAAATCGAAGCAGAACAAAAATTAAGCGAGTATGGACAGCTAGTCCTATACTCACTCAATTTTTGTTCTGTGTCGATTTTCTTCCGTATCACATCATGGGCACGTGGACGCACCTTTAATCAAACAATTCACTCTTGTATGTCTTTATGTTTTTGCCACAAGAATGAATAAAGTGTTTATAATCAGAAACTACGTGGTCTTTATGTCTGGAAACTAACCCTTCTCTGAAAAGGTGCGAGACACCTTAAGGCAAGAGGACATTAGAATCTCTTCGGAGCATCAACAGGTCGACAATCAGAAATGCATGGTCACCATCCTTCTGAGAAACTTCACACCTTTTCTGGAGGACGTCTACCATTCACCACAATCTATCACCATCCATCCAATTTTCTTCCTGTGGTTACCAAGTGCTAGAAGAAAGAGAACAAGAAATGTTCTACCGAAATAGGTTTAAAAACGTTAAAAGCAGTTATAAAACATAAATATCTAAAAAAAATTTGTTTAAACTTGACTTAGAAAATTGTCTTTTAAAATTCTTAACTTAAAAAAACGAAAACTTGGGATAAACAATTTTAGTTTGTCCCCGGTTCCTCTTCTTGCTTTCTCTGGATGGAACTGGTCCACATCTGTTTCTTCTTGAAACTTGCTTCTTTATGGGTCCAGGTCAAGACTCCATCCTGATTTCTGGATCCGGGTTCCGATTGGGTCGAAAAGGCTGTTGAGGTTCTCCAACAACCTGAGTGTCATGGATTGAGATCTAGAGATCATTCCCAAGACCAAGGATTACACGAAATAGAGTTGCTGCATGGCTGCATGTGCACCTCTGTTTTTCGGCCAGCCGATGACGAGCATGTTCTGGTGGCCTCTGCTGGTGGGGACAAGGGTAGTCATTATTGAGGAGGGTACTACTGCAAGAATCTGGTATCGGCATTCCTCCCGAGGTTGTGTATACATCAGATGAACTGTATCTGGTTTGGTGCTATTGTGCAGGACGAAAACTGGCCAGTGACCAGTGCTGCTGTCAAGGGCCAATCTTGCCACGGGCGGAGCCTGTCCTCCGGAATGCCATACTCGCTTGGGCGAGCTCTAGTGCCACCTCTAGTAGTGGATTGATACTCTTAGGACCATGGTCACTTGGACTCCGTTACACCTCGTAGGTGTATACAGGTCCAAGGTATAAAAGGACCATGTTCGTCTTTGTTCATCGTCCTTTTATTTGCTCAACTTTGTTTGTATTACGTCGATACTTATCCGTACCAAATCATGGGCATGAGGACGCACCTTTGATTAACAATTCATTCTTGTAAACTTGAGTGTTTCCAGACAAGAATGAATAAAGTGTTTATAATGGAAATCTGCGTTGTCTTTATGTTTGAAAACTAATACTTCTCTAAACAGGCCGGAGACACCATAAGGCAAAGAGACATACAGATCCTGGAGGAGCTACAACATCTTCAATTGGCAACAGACAATGGAAGATGTATATCAGTGTCGACCAGGAGAGATGGCCACCATCCCTGCACAGAAGGATGATCGCAATCGATCGCCATCCAACTACTTCTGTAACTCGAATCTTCTTCGTGCGGTCACCGCGCAATCAGGAGAAGAAACGAGTTGCAGAAAACATCATCATCAAGTTGGTATTTTTATAAGGTCGACGTCAAAAGTTCACAGTACTGTGACACCCAGTAACTCACGATCTTGCCAAAACCATAGCCTAGGGGGTAAACAACTCAAACTTGTTTCTCCCTCTCTTCCTCTCTCTCTGACTCATACTTGAGTGGCAAATCGGTACTCTTAGGACCATGGTCACTTGGACCTGGTTAAACCTCGTAGGTGTACACAGGTCCAAAGTATAAAAAGACCATCTTCCTCTTTGTTCTTTGTCCACTCTTGCTCAACTTTTGTACTACGTTAGATTTTATTTCCATATCACATCATGTGCCCATAAACGCACTTTTAATGAAAACTATTCATTCTTATAACATTGATGTTTCTAGACAAGAATGAATAAAAGTGTTTACAACATGAAACTGCATTGTCTACTGTCTAGAAACTAATCCTTCTCTAGGCAAGTTGGAGACACCATAGGGCAAGGAGGCATCGAGATCCTGAGGAGCATGGCGGCCAGAAGAGATGGTCACCATCCGTCTGTGCAGATTACACCCCTATACAAAAGGATGATCACAATCTATCACCATTGAACTACTTGTATGGCTCGAATTTTCTCCGTGCGGTCACCACGCGATCAGAGAAGAAACGAGTTACAGAAAAGAGCAAAAAGAGTTGCTCGATTTGGTCCAAGGACTCCTTCAAAGCTCACATTTGGTGGAGTTGCGGGGTATGCCTCCATTTTGCCTTCTCCAACCGGTTTACAGAAGATGTCCATTGTCTTAAGTTTCATAATTGTGCCTCACAATCTTTTGTCCGTCCTTTTCATGTAGGATCCACTTGTTGAGAGACCAGCGATTGCATCAAAAGTCGACCGTGTGGTGCCGATTCTGTTGAATCCTGCATTGAAAAACTTAGGGAATACACACATCACTGGTCAACCGCACGGTTCTATTGTCTTGTCCTGAGAGGCACGTGTAGAAAGAAATTTTGTCTGCCATCCGCTTAGTACTTGGGGAACACAAAGGCAACGGTTATCGACACGTGTTTCCGTCTTTGTTTGTGTATTTTATGTTTTATGTTTCCATCATCATCCCTTGTGTCTTAAATCTTATTTTATTATCTTTGTGTGATGAATAAATAAAGCTTATCTACTTGTCTTTACACCTTTTATAAAAGCCCTGTTACTCTTCACCCTTTATTTTAATTTTTGAGGAAAGTTATCCATCAGACTCTGTATCATTGAATGATGGATTAACAAAGCTCAAAACAAACTTTATCTTGCCATGTGGGGACTCTCTTGTTCCACCCTATTTATTGTTCTTTTATTTCTTTGTTCTCTTAATTGTTTCTCTTGGGACACCTGTATCCCAAGTAATCATCTTCAAGCAACTCACAATCATCACCTCAATGAACACTCACATGGGACACCATTGAAGCTGGCCGCCATCTTGGAATGACCGGAACTTCTTCATGAAAGTGCCAACTGAGCAGTTTTTCGCTCCATGTGAACACATTGTTGATTCTTCTCTTTTTGTTCTCTTCTTTCTTTTCCTCATCTAGTGGGTCTGCACTTATGTGCCCCCTGGTTGAGTTTCTCTTTTTGGAGAAAATTTCTCTTTCTTTTTGGAATTTTCTCTCTTTTGTACATTTACTCTTGGTAGCTACATAACGCCACCTGGCAGATTTCTTCTTTTTGGACAATACATTATCATCACCAACCGGAAGTGGCCACAACATACGTCACCTACCGGATTTCTTCTCATACTCATCATAGTTCCTTTTCACTCTGTCTTTTCATCCAGAGAAATCCATCAGTGAGGACACCAAAATTCTTCAACCTGAACATTTCCTAAACAACCTTCAATTTTCATTTTTTCTTCACTGAATTTGTTGTTTTCAATAAAATAAATTCTGAGACGTGTGGTCACCACACCAGAATTTCCTACACTATAATCAAATTCAGCTTTCTTCATCACATCTTTCCTAGAAAGTCCAGCCATCTTGGACTTTCATTTCTTTGTGTGTTCTCTACACACACACACACTCTTCTTGTTTCAAAGTGAACCTAAGTGTGCGGTCACTGCACCCTA
This sequence comes from Brachycybe producta, assembly GCA_036925085.1. Classification (NCBI taxonomy): domain Eukaryota; kingdom Metazoa; phylum Arthropoda; class Diplopoda; order Playtdesmida; family Andrognathidae; genus Brachycybe; species Brachycybe producta. The sequence goes on along the minus strand of JAUPFP010000011.1, from coordinate 1,969,867 downwards.
GCTTTACTTTTTGTGCTGTTTTCCAATTTCCTGCAGTGCAATATTTGATTGGGTGGTGGTGCACCACACTCAGATTTTGCATTGTACATCTGCTGTTTCTTATTGAGGACTTTAGAACTCTCATATCCTCCACGTGGTCGCCATATACCATGTGTAGAGGGAGATCCTTCTAAAATCTGACACAAACTCAATAAAGAATTCATAACATTCTGCACCAGTTGGGAACCATCAGTCAACACATGCCCAACTGAAGAACATTATAACCAACACAACGATCTGACACCACAAGACCGGAAAAAAACACCATCAGAGTGCTAGACAACTCTGTTACACACATTAAGCATAGGTAAACCATCGTTACTCGGTGTATAAAAGTACGAGGGTGTCGGTTATTGACAAATTGCCATCTACCCGGTCACATGATCTACCGATGGATGCCGACTTACTCCTACATGCTGAACCTAACAACTACCACATGTTGAATGAGCCACCTCATACTGGACATCAATCAAGAACCGACAAGCATTGCTCAGAGTGTACTCGAGAACCCTCGGAGCTGCACACACCGAATCGGACTTCGGAGGACTTGTTCATTAAATAGTATCCACACCACACACTCCGCATCAACAATCATGGCTGCCACACACGAATCTACTGATACCCTGTCTGATCACCGGGGCTGCCACAACGATGCCATCATCATTGCCGATGCGACACCACTGCCACAACCAATCGGCCGCAGCCTTGACGATGTCTGGTTATGAGTGGATGCGCTAGCAATGCAAATGTCCACCCTCACCAATGCTCTGGCCGATTGGAACACACCGACTACACCGCAACAAACGACACACGCACATCGACACCGCAATGACTCCAACGACTCTTCAACTTCTTAGTATGGCACACCGAGTCTCACGGCCCGCATCACAATCGACACGACAGGCAATACAGCCACATCCACGTCATCTACCGCATCACTCTGACTGGCTATACACTTCACTATGAACGATCGCATCGAGACCAATCAGATGATCCACACTGTAGAGACGAGCATGAGGAAAAAACGTGCGCACTACCAACTATGCCACATGCTAAATCTTGGCACTCTCCTGTCCAGGCTTCACATAGTGGTCGCCACTAAGCACCCCAGGAACGACAGCAAGATCAAGCTCGAAACAAAGATGGTCCTTTAGTATGCGCACCACAATTTCCACTGTAGGAGGCAGCACCAACCCACCCTGGGATAGCCAACGTCCAAGATGGTGTTTATAGGGCTACTCCTTGAGAGCAGTCAGTTGAATACTTCAATAGATGCTATTGTGACGTGGCTGGCCCTCCTTTGACACCATCTTGTTTACCAACTTGTGATGACGAGGAACCTCGTTGTTGACGACGACGTTGTTCCCTCTGAAGAATCGGTGGTGCCGGGGTCGACTCTGTTGTCGACTGCTGCGGGCCAGCCTCTACTGTTGTTGAACCTCTGGAGGTTGGGTTCACGGGGCACGACATTTACTTGCCTTGCCTGGTACGGCCCACAAAAAGACCGTCTTTCCTAGGGATCTTTGGATATAGGGCATGACGATGCCGAAGTAACTAGTCCTTTTCGTTGAGTTGCTGGAGGCTCCAGGCAGAGGGACTCAGGCTGTGTCTGAGTACCTTCTGCTGGATACTCCTCTATTTTAGGAGTACAGAAACCCAATACAGTTCAAATACACAACACTGACACAGGTTTATGTATTGTAATGTCTCTTTACTAACTCTTTGTTATTACATTATTCATAACACTCTTTACATTACTGTTTTACTCTAAGTCAGAACTTAACTCCTCTAGAACTACTGTCTAGAACAAGACTTACTTGTTTTTAACTCTAAAACTCCGGATCTGTTACTCAGAACTTATCCAGTTAAACTCTAGATTCTGACTGTCCTCACACTCAAGTCTCAGGCTCACTTGTCCGGTCTCCAGGGAGTGGCAACTGTCACCTCAGGGCTTAATGATTGACCAACTGGGCCAATCATTGCCCTGGGCCAAGGATACTAAATCATAAGGAGAAATATTTTTGGGACTTATTTCCAATTTTCTCACGGTCGGACTTGGTTTCACGAATTCTCTAGAATTCGGGCCACCCAAGTCCGAACATCTGTGCACCAAGGGGTGCCTTACTGTCAAGACTGAATTTTGACTTAATTGTTTCACCTTCTGTTTTTACAGGGTGTCACACTATAGTGGATGTCACCCAGCTGATGCAATCCAAAAATTCAATGGATTGACAGGTTTCAGGCCCTTCCTAGATGAATTCGAGGATGTGGCTCACTGGTTGCTTCACCGGGGCCGCAAACTTAGATACGATTCTTGTGGTATCCCTTAGGCCGAGCTGAGAGTGCAGATGGTGAACACGTTTGGAAAACCCAATGAGCTAGCAGAAGCAGTATACAGAGATGCTTCAGAAGGAAGGCGAGAGTATGCAAGCTTTCATCTGGGAGTTTATAACTCTCGGCGACCGAGTTTAAAAGCAGTTAAATGATCAGCTGCACATCAGTCAGTTGTGTTGCACACTACATCCAACAATTCAGAGCACCATTCATCACACACCGAAGACATCGTTCAAGGACTTTGCAAACACTGTCCTCAATATGGAGGTGGTTTTGCACTCCTTGAGTAAATGGCCAATTTAATTAAAAGCACCAGCTGATCCAGATGCTAGTAAAGGAGCATCGAAGACCGACAATGAGCAACAGATGGTAACCGCCAGTTCTAAAGACATCGGTCTAGGCATGACAAACGGCCTAGCCAAACTGCAATGACTAATCGGGGACGACACTCCAAAACTGACACCCAACAAGACACTCCACACACGTTTGACACGAGCATGTCGATGTGTTATAACTGCAAAAAGTTGGGGCATTTTATTCGTGAGTGTTGGCAACCAAAAAAGGTCACAATCAAGCAGTTTCGAGCACTGATCAACAATTATGACACTAAGGAGGAGGTGCCTGAAGTGAACATCATCACCGAAAATGGAGCTGAGTTCGCACTAATCCAACTAGGGGGACAAATTTGTCAGATCTCTCTTCCAGTGCCAGTTCCAACCGCCAAAGCACCACCACCTGAAAAACCCTACGGCAGTTTTGACAATTCTGAGAATGCACCAATTAATGTGATCATCAGGGTGCCCGCAAGTTTGTCAACCTTAGACGAGCTGAATATCTGGCAGGACAAGCTTGACATCCTTACGACATCCGTGGAAGTAGAAGGGTGCTGTGAAAACAAAATGGTAGCCGTCATTTCTCCAGGCAGCCAATCACCGATGAAAGGCCACTCCTGCTGCCAGAAACTTATGAAGACTGTGTTCCACCAGCTGGAGGACATCTGTTCACCTCAGGAAGTTGGCGATTACAATGCTAGTGACAGAAACCCTCGGATCGCCGTCACGATTAATGGATAAGTTTTACAAATGCTCGCGGACACCGGAGCTATGGGCAGCATCATCACAGTCACACTCGCACAAGAACACAAGTTCAAGATTGAGCCTGTGCTGGTCCCATCTGACGTTCAAGGTGTGGGAGGCCTGAAGATCACCGTGGTGGATTGACTCGCCACAACTGTTCAATTAGGCACCCACACTGTGCAGGGGCTCCTACTAGTGATTGCCGGCCAGCCCGAGGCTATCTTAGACCAAGATTAGGGCTGAGCTTTGCACCTGGCCGTGTCCATGGCGACAATAAAGTATACTTAGAGGACGACCTTTTAGAGTCCACACTCCGACAGAAATGCATCACACACATCGGATGGGCTCTGGGAGAGACTTCACCAAAGGCTTCTGGTATATCTTCCAGTGCCACTGGGGAAATCTAAGACCTCTGCTCTGGAAGTGACGTCGACAATCCACAGTTGGCCACCAATGCTAGTGAGAACCCAAACGTGACAAAATAAACAATAATCCATTAGTGTTTAATTTATGACCACCATAGACATAAACATTATTAATCACCAGATAAAAACAATAAAAAAATGACACAGGGATTTGAGAGAAACAACTGAGGACAGATGTCAAGAGGTGGGAGGGGATAGAATAACCACCAATGGAATAAAAAACCCAAAACATCAACAACTCCTCTAAAACACTCAAATACCACCAAAACTCACCAAAACTACAAAAATGTCACAACTTTAAATTTTCCAACATGGCCGCCAATATGCAACATGTCCCTTTTCTATGGATGGACATCAGTGACCCCGACAGTCAACAGAAAAAAAAAACTTCAAAGAGGACATTATGACTGGGGGCCATACAAACAAGGATTACAAGACACTTCAAAGAGACAAGAACATAAAAGAAAAAACTGAAGATATTTCTTGAGAACTGACACCCTCTCAATTAAATCATAAAAAATTTCAGAACCTGTCACCCTCTCAATTAAATAATAAATATTTTGGGGAATCAACACCCTCCAAATCACAATAAAAATAGTGAGGTACATTAGTAATTTTGCTGACCCATCTACAGGGTGACAATTATTGAGCTATATGATAAAAAAATTAATTATTCAAAAAGCTATTGAGTTCAAACATGTTATGCAATTGTAAACGTAACTACAGATATTCGGATTTAGTTTATGACATGTTCGATATGCATGCCATCAATGGCTATGATGTGGCACAGACGAATAGCAAAATTCTGCACAACTCGCTGAAGCGTCTGGACATCGATGCTTTCAATGACCTTCTGAATGGCAGTTTTGAGCTCAGCAATGGTTTTGGGTTTTTTGTGTAAACTTTGTTTTTAATATTGCCCCACAAAAATGAGTCACAAGGGTTGAGATTGGGAGAATATGGCGGCCAAGCGATTCCCATTCCAGTGGCCTCTGGGTAGTCATAGCCAGAATGTGCTATGCAAAGTGCTCTTCCAAGACGTCAAACACTATTGGTCCGATGGGGCTGTGCTCCATCCTGCATGAACCACATCTTGTCGAAATCTGGGTCACTTTGGATAATGGGGATGAACTCATTTTTTACATCAGAAACGCAGTATTTTGACATTTTCACTGAAAAATAAAAATCAACAATAAGCGTGTGCATGCGCGCAAAAAATCCCAACATGCCCTGCATTCAACCGCCAAATTTGAACTGAATCTCGCCAACGATTCGAAAGTTATCAAGGTTTCTTTTCATATAGCTCAATAATTGTCACCCTGTATATTTTCTTTTGGAAAAGACATTAAGGAGGGGGAGAGAATTAATAGCCAATTTCACACAAAAGAAAGTACAAATAATAAACAAGGACCTGCCTCTAAAAAATTGGATCAACACCTCTCATAGTTTATATTGGTGGGACAACCCCCCACCCTCAATAGATCAAAGTATTAAAAACCAATTAGAGCAAGGTGTCCCATTGTAAGGGGCTGGCCATTCTGACTTCTAATTCTTCTAAAAAATAATGAATAGGACTGTGGCAACCTGGTTTGCTCAATTAAAATTTTTTGACTGAGCAGACGAACTCCCTATGGTGATCTCCCTGACAGCATGCAGTAGGCCTTTGAGACAGACGCCATATTGGTGCCAGCAGACCTCTCACCATTGGAGTCAATGGGTGAGTAGTCAGAAGTTACCACTGCCCCATTCCAGGTTGAGTTACCTGGAGGTATAAATGGTTTAGTCAGCCATTTATTTAGGGCAGTGTTTGGGAGGTAGCAGGCTTGATTTGTTTTGCCTTGTGGCCATTAGGCCTTTGTTTTGTAGTTATGGGGTCTTGGCTGGTGGAAGGCACCAGCCAAGGTGTGTAAATAATCACTGCCTCTTTTTACGTAAGTGTAATTAAACACATTTTAATTCTTTATACTTGTGTCATGTCGGTTTATTGGGAAGTTACCATGGGAGGGTGGGATTTCCGGTGGGAAACATCTACTGTCCTATTTTGGCCGGTAACTCGTGTCGGCTCACAGTGGAACCAGTGTTCCAACGTGATATTCCCGTTGTGGCAACTTGTTTGTGTGATGTTCGTCGGGAGGAGGCTCCAAGGGAGTCGACACCACCCTGGTGTTAACCGTGACAGGCTGCTACAGGTACGGTCTCGTTCCCATTGAGGAGCCTGGTGAGTTTTGGTTTTTGCCGGGTAGGTATTGTAGACGACAGTCAGGTCGTTGCAGGACCAAAAAAAACGTGGTCAGTCACCATTTCATTTGTTTCTTCATTCAAGAACAGTTGTCACCTCATTATTCAACCTTAAAATTGGTTTCAGTCTTCTCTAAGTTCTTCAGTTTTTTATTTTTTGGACTATTGTGTCTACACCTTCAGACTTTTCAAGTTTGAGTCTTCCAAATTTTGTGTTTGTGTCTTCCGCCATGTGTGCCTGTCTCTTCAGACACTGTGCATCTCTTTACTGGCAGAGTGATCGGGCACTGATTTCTGCTATCAACAAAAAGGTTCTACCAGCAGTGGGACAATACCAAGAACTTTACCAAGATTTCAGGTAAAGCATCATGGAGGGGCAGTAGAAGAATGTCTTCTAGCTCCTCTAGTGATGACGACACCAGGAGTTGAACGGTGGTTACCGCTGAACTACTCTCACCGGCATCTACTACTTACAATCAACGAGAGGCGGGAACCACTAGTGAGCCACTAACAAGAAGAGAGTCACCCAACAACTCATCAAAGCACTGCACATGCTCTGAGCTGGAAAATTTCAACCAGCACGGAAAGAAGCGCCTTCGACCCAACAATAGATGTCTAGCAAATGTGGGACGCGAAGGAAAGCCGGATGTGCCAAGCAGCATCGTCCCCTTCAACGTCACCACATCGAAACACTACTGGGAGGAGCAGGAGGAGTTCAGTAACATCAACACGATGGCATGGGGAGTTAACCAGGAGTTCAAGGACAGTATTGCCCCTGGAAAGATGATTCCGGGTGAAGCTGAGCATCGAGAAAAGCGTGGGGGTGGTGGGTCAATACCCATCCCCTCGAAGAATTGCAGCAAAATTCACAACAAGCTGCTGCATGCCAAGCCGAGAAGGACCGAATTCACAGAGAGGAGGACATTGCGTACCTCTGTGCAGTTTGTTTACGTCTTAGTGCGTTGAGCCTCCCCTGTACAGGTCAACTCCCAAAAGAGGAGCTCCCTCTAATCGAGGCCCACCTCCAGGAGAAGAATTAACCCACACCGCCAGCCGTGCTAACGCCACCACCTGCTCAATTTGCATCGCCACCACTTCCGAGTTCTCTGCCCGCATCGCCATCTCTGCCATCCATGCTTTCCTCACTCTCCAGTATGCCACAGTTGCCACCAGAACCATTCTGGTACCTGGAGTTGGTGTCAATGCCAGTTCCACCACTCAACTCTACGGTACTCTTCACGCTGTCCATAATGCCACTGCCTACTCTACACACACCACAAGCTCATAATTATGTTTCCTCCTATGCAAAATCGGAGTCTTTAGATTTCCTATGCAATAAAAACTAATTTTTAGGTTAAGTGGGTGTGTGCCATTAGTCCTAAAGGGTCATTTGCCCTACAGGGACATTTGCCATAAAACCACTTGTCCTAAAGAGATGTTTGCACTAATCGGCAGTCTAAATATGTCATTTGGCGTTATTTTCACGCCTACAGTGCACAGAACCTATTTAACATACTTCACCGAAAGAGAAGAGAAAAATAAAATTTCACAAATTTTGGGCATAGTTTTGGGCCAATGTCTTCTTATGGCAAGTAGTTTTAGGGCAAATGTCTCTTTAGTGCAACGAAATTCTCCAGAAACTTGGTTACCACCATTTCTAATCACTGTATTCAAACGCTCAACAGAGTACTTTGCCTCTTTGATCCTGTAGTGCCTCTGATCGTCTGAAGAATATTACACACACAAAAAGACAGTGCTGCTTCTTGTTATAACACTTTTAATTATCTTTGTTGAAGAAGATATAAGAACTACAAAGATGAATTGTTTTATTAAAAATGAAGTGTCCACGAGCCCATTATTGTATTATGGATTTGAGTCAATGTAAGACAAAGCATGAACTAATTTGAAAAACAGAATTGACGATGAACAATATAAAATGTGGTGCTTTTATGACCATGTCCCATGTTGCAAAGAGGTTTCTGCTTAGGGAAGGAAGGCACAGTGAGGAGTCAGACACCTCCAGGCTAGCATTCTGGGGGATCACAGTATACCTGGTGTTATATTTTCTTTAACTTACCCATGCAGATAACCTTGTAAGTTAACACCACTGATAAACTAAAAAGTTTATTATGACAAATGCATAGCTGGATAACCCGATTAATTAAGATTCTACTGTATGATCGAATTAATTAGAAAATTTTTATTTAGAACCAAATAAAAATTGAGAAATAACATGACATTTATAAATTTACAACTCAGACCAGGGGCCAGTGGCTTAGCCAAGAGGGGGGTCTATGGGTCAGAACCCCCCCCCCCCAATTCTATCTACATACCAAAAAAAGCTTTTTTTCTCTTAACCTGAATCTACAGAACTCCTTTCCTGTGCCCCCACCATTATAGGTGCTCACTAAGCGATTGTTAAGCTAGTCCCTTACTATGGTATGCAGCGCAACACCACATGGAACCACCCTGTAACATGCCATCTGAGACTCCGCCAATATAAATGCGCCACCACAACTGTGCCACTTGTTGACAACAACTTAAATGGTCACACTTAACAATACGAATTGTTGTTGTTGTTGTTTATAACAAGGTACATGATGGCAAACGAAGACGCCTGAGTGGTGTTTGAATGTCACGTGAGCGCGTTTTTCCCTCCTGGTTTTTATTGTATACCCGCGCACACAGATGCGCCGCTGTGTGCTGTTCCTTTCGCAGTGGTGAAAGAAAAAAGTTCTTGGTTCTCCTCGAGAATTCTGGCATGGAAGTTCTGCAAGCGAGTTTCGCACGTTGCAGTTTGCTGCCTTATAGTGGACGTTGCACCATTTTATTTCATATAATAGATACAAAGGACAGTGCACACCACACTGCTCTGCGCGCCATAGTAGGCAACTAGCCTTATTCTCAAGAAACAATTTTAGATCCTCATCCAAAAATAATCCTGGCTATGTCATTGTTCTGTAGTCTCTTATCAAATGTGAGCATACATTTACCTATGTCAATAGATGGGGCCACAACGTGCACCAACATTATATTTTACACAACACCTTCAACAACTACCTTGCATAACTAAGAGCTCTTCCTATGGAGCGAATTGTGCCAAAACTGGTGGAGTGTGGTGGCCAATAGATTGTGCAGTCTGTATCAGTCAGTTACAATATGGTTCAATGGACGTAAGAAATGGAAGACATTTTAAGCAAGATGTATTAGGGTAGGTTTATACTCCAAACTTTGCTAAGATTTGCAAGATTTGAAGCTTCTAAAAATGAGCTCACCAAAGCTTAGCTTGTTCATACAAACATGTGGTCTTGCAAACTTCACAATATTTTCTAACCTTCATACCCTATAAAACAGATAATACAAAACAATAGAACCCTTCCCCATCTGGAAGAAAAAAGGTGTGACTTATTCACCCCTTTTGTGTATCCGTTTCCTGATTGGTGCATTGAGTTGCTAAGCTTTGAAAAGTTGAATAATTTCAAAGCCAGCTTCATGCTCAGGCGAATCTGAAGCTCTGACGTCATTTTTGAAGCTTAGCAGGCTGCTTTGCTGCTTAGCAAGGGAGTATAAACCAACCATTAGTTCTAGCTTCAAAATGTAGAGGCGATTCCCAACTCTTATTCTTACTTGGAGTTGCTTTACGTTTTTAAATTTATCTTGGTAATACCACTCATTTTTATTACTGTCGTCATTCTCCTGTCATTTTGACGGGATTACGGAATACATTAAAATTGAAAACCTAACACCAAATTAACCTGTCAACGACAGGCACAACAGCTAATTATAAATGATTTTTTTATTGTTTTGCTCCAGCCGAAAATAAGTTAACTATGTCAATAGTGAAGAACATTAACTGAAATTGAAACAATAGGTTGCTTAATGACTGTATAATTAATCATCAATTAACAATTCTAAATATGAAGAAGCATCTCATATTCACATTTAGTTTTACAACAAATATTTACAAAAACGATTTCTCACCTCGATGATAATCAAATAGTCAATTCCTTTAGATTTTGCAAATGTCGCCTCCACCGGATGACCTTTTAGGCTTGTAATACTTATCATGAGATTCAGTAAGGCCTAGATTAATTTAATACAAATATAATTGCAAAATGTTACAATTAATGTTTGTTTAAATGTTGTCCAAACCATTTTCCCTCGGCTGGATTTAACAAACTTTTTGTTATTGGAAAGTTCATTTAATACGTTCATGGATGAAATTAAAATCTAAAAACAAAATTAGGAAAATTCATTAACAAGTCTTAGAGACCTCCAGAACTATATATTTCAAAATATTGTCAAGACTTATCCAAAGATTGCCAAAATTAAAATTTAAAATAAGTCATTAGAACTATAAATATAGGCATTTCCTATTCATATTCAACTCAATACAACCTTCCATGTGGAATAATTCAAATATTAAATCCATAGTACTTTGAAATGAAAGTAATGTGAGCTGGTGATCGCAACACACCAGAATTCGAGTTGAGGAGTATACTTTGAGAGGTTTTGTTGCCAATGTTTGTTGTTTGGTGACGCATCTATCTGATAAAGTTCATTTATTTGAATTCAACTGATTTTTAATTTTTTAAATTATATTAATCGTTGAATAATTCTTGACAATATTTTGACAAGATATTTGTGAAGGTCTCTTTAAAATGTACTTTTAGCTAACTTTCATGTTAAAAGTATTACTTGAATTTAAACAAAATCGTGTAGACTAAGCTGTACAACTTGCACATTATTAATTATCATTATATCGAATAGCGTCTTGTCCAGAAAGTGAAAAATAATATAGGTATACAATGTGGGCGCACGGTATAAAATGTCATAACTTTTTGACGTTTTTCTTACAGCAGTCTAATCTCATAATGGCACATTTTGCCAAACATGATTAAGAGCCTAGATCCACGTCCATCTTGTTGTTTTGAGCAGACGACAACGAGACAAATGAGTGTTCTTATATAGTGTTACTAAAACTGCAAGAAATCGCCTCACAATCGCTCAATTAAAATACAGTAAAGTGCAAAATGCAATAAAAAGTATTGTTCTTCACGTGCTCGATTTATATAATTTTTGATAAGGTCCTTCTATTTTTAAACAAGGTTCAAAGTCGTTCGTTTTTTCAACCCCATGTTAAATCCCATAGGATCAAAAACCGTCCCACAAACATTTGAAAAACTCTCGTTAAAACTGATTTAGAACAATAACAAAATAATTAGCACATACATTCATGTATTGGCTTCACGATGTTTCCTTTTTATAAATTTTGAAAAGGTCCTTCTATTTTTTAATAACGTTTAAAATCGTACGTTTTGAAACTCCATGTTAAGTCCCATAGGAGCAAAAAATCGTCACCCAAACATTTGAAGAACTCCCATTAAAAACGACTTAGAACAATCAATTAAAAATTAGCATGTGCATTAATCTATTGGCTTCATGATATTTCCTTTTTATACGATTAGCACGCGAAATTATTTTTCTATTAATTATTATGTGACTTCGAACCAGGAGAAAAAACGTTAAAAAACCGTTTTTCAATCAACAACGATCGCAGCGCCAACATTCGGAGAAATTTTGAACTAAACAATGTATCTAGCCTCTTAATACCTAATTATACTTTGTTTTCATGTTGTGCATTAAATTTTTAATTTTGCAAAATGTCCCAACAAAGTATACATCATTTGGTTGTGAATAACTTCTATATTTATTTTATTAAGTTTAATTTTATATAGCCTGAAACACACACGCGGAATTCCGCTCAGAAAATCACAACAGAATATTTAAATGAGAAAATTTTCCATAAAAAGTGAACGGAAAATTCATTAAAAATGAGTTGAAGAAAGCTCAACTTTTTCCGTTCTCACAATATTCCGTTCAAATTCCCACCAATCAGAAAGAAGCAAGTGACATCACAAAAAAGCAAATTGGAGTCCATTTTGGCAATAAATGTTTCTTTTCGTGCTATTATTAATAGAGGGTGCACAACTTTCCTCATTACTTTTCTGTTTCTGTGCGTGTGAACAACAGAGATACAGAAACAGAACACGACTTTTTTTTTTTCCTTTTCCTATTTTCTTTTTCCCTGGCGGAATTCCGCGTGTGCGTGCCAGGCTTAATTAAGAGTAAATGTTACAATGAAGATTATATTTAATAGCATTGCATGTTTTATGTTAAAATAAGGTATTATCTCAATTTTTCAAAATGTCTTCCATTTTCATCAAGGCATTGCTCATATCGTTGAGAAACTGATCATTTGATCGGCCGGCAAGAAATAGGAAGGAATCATGGATAAATTACAAACGATATGTTAATCAATGTTTTCTTGATGAGAATAGTGATACGTTTTGTGCCCGCCACTGTTTTAAATTATTTAGCGCTGTGTGTTATTTAGGTCCCAACTTTGTATACAATCTGTATTTTGTTGTAGCTTCTGTGCCACTCGGTACATTTAGGTACCGATGGACCCAGATTCTATTTTTATGTTGACCTTATCGGTCTCCCCTCATGCCTATTGTTTTTTACTTCCACATGAGTGGATTTTATTCATTTTTAATTCAAAGTTGTTTACAATTTTCTCTTATCACCTGTATGTGATTAGAGGACCTGAGTCTTCAGTTTCTCCAAATAGACCAATCCTTTGAATGGTCAATTTGGGCCCAAACTTTTAGTTATCCTTAGACAACTCTTAAAGAACGAACCTATGCTCAGTTTTGGCTAGGTTTTGCATATTATTTTCAAACGTTATTATTTTCAAGTTTTGTGATTCAAACCAAGTTATTTTTCTCATATGTTTTGATATTCGAAATAAATCCCCATTTCTGTTTAAAACTACAGTGGTGATTTTTATTTAATGATAATTATTTCGCGACTGTGCAATTCATCATCTTGTTGCAGCACCACACCTATTGTATACTTCAAGTCATCAACAGGTGCAAACCTGCAATGTCGAGTCAGTGAGTATATGCGCACTATTTTCAAAGGTAATTTACGGATGCAAGTCTGCCAAAGTACAGAGACAAAATATTCTCAAGATTGTGAGAGTCTTTGCAAGAGACTAGTGAGGACAGTAAATAGACGTTATATTGGTCTATTCTTTCTGGGCCGGTAGAATTAGTGACTTAGCCAATCACCATAGATATGAGTGAAAACTCGCTTGTACCACTAAATTAAAGCAGATTCTATCAGAGGAAAAAGGTCCGTCACAATAGAGCATATTTTAAAAAATTGAGAAAATACATTCAGCATTTAAAAATACAACAAGTATTGCTATTATACTTTTACATCTATCTAATCTTTATTGTAACATTTACTCTTAATTATAAAAATATAAAATTAAAAATAAGAAAATAAACATGGCAGTTGACGTTTTTTGGGACATGCTGTATAATTATAACTTGAATGATAAATAAAGTAATTTGGCTGTTCATTATTCTCTATTGCGTTTAGTTTTTTGTTGTAAATGTAAATTTTTCATGAGGCGAAAACTCACTTGTTCATTTAGTTCGGATGCTGATTTAATCCAGAAAATAACTCCAAAGTAAGTAAAAACCAAAGGCCAACAGTAGCCAACCCCATTACTTAGAATCGCAACTAGATATTCTGATGATGTACCTGAGTTCACACTTTCTAATAACACGTGAATTAGCAGTGCCATTGAAACAATGGAAACAACAGAACAAAAATATAAGAAATTGGAATATAAGTTATCGCATAATTTCACAATTGAAATAACTTTTGAATGAATTGATTGAAATCTTTTCAAACGAATTGTAGTTGCTTGAACACTGACATAGCAACTAGATTCAAATTTACTTCCTGATTTGAGGACATAAAATAGAATTTGACAAAGTATACCCATGTAGACTAAACCTTATGCAACGAAAATGTTCATAAGCGATAATAGGTACACGGTTAATATAAAATAAATGGAACCTATGATGCAATTAAAAGAATATTTAAAATATGAAAGACATACATAAAATGTCAAAAATGCCACTATCAAGAATGCAGTTGAATAGAATAGCATATGCGCTTCAGCAGCCTTTATATATTTAATTATGCGGGAATAACAATCAATTTCTAGTGTAAAATGGGAGATTTGGTCAAGAAATGGTAAACTATTTCGAAATGTGTAATTCATGAAGCAAAAAACAATCGTAAAAAAAACTGTAGAAAAATGTGCGAATAACATAATATCACGCTTGGTCTTTATGCTAACTACCCCATATTTAATTATGTCTTTAGTTGAAAAGTGTATTTCAATATCCGGGAATGTAAAAATTAGAAACAAAACAAGCAGTATGTTCCATATCCAGTATGTTGAGAATTGCAAAATGCGAATAATTTTCTTTTTGTTTGAAGTTAAATGCAGTCCATATATAATGAAAATGTTATCCATTTTTTTAAACAAGTTTTCTAATTTAGTTTCATTTTGCTTCATCTTTGTAAATTATAGACCCTTTTTAAAACCAAAATAAAGAATACAATCGTAGGAATCGCTTTCTATCTCAATCCTTTTTCGAATAAATTTATATTTCAATATTCGAACAAATGTATGGCGCATCACGTTGTTGTCATGACAATTTACCCCCAAAAATATGGATCAGGAAATGAATGCAATTGTAAAACAAAGAAAATTAGGGTTTGACAAATACTGACTTTTGTTGTATTGTACCTGGTAGTGTAAATTGTATTCACAGTATACGAAAGTGTTTAGATTATATCTGGGTGTAAACAATATAAGCATAAAAGAAGTTTATAAAGTTTTGCAAATCAATAACAGTAGAACGCCTTTTCACGTTCAGTAATAGGAAAGTGGCAAACAATGATTATTTTATTTTTCTTATCATCGACATAATTATTTCTAGAGAAAGGCCCTATTGGCAAATAATGATAATGGATGCGTTCAATTCCTAAGCACCTCTCTCTTTTTTGCGCTCGTTGTCCGTTTGAAAATGCTCGCAGTAACAGCTCAAAATTAATTGAACGCAAAACTTAAATTTCAGTTGGCGCCATTTATTGCAAACAATCTAAAAAAAATTGTATTCAAAATGATAAAGAAGCTATTGCTATATGATTGTTGGCTGTAAATGTGCCACTAGAAGGGTAAAAATATCGTCTCGTAAAAAACTACCAGCCATCCAAACATAAGTTTATGCCTTCATAATTTTAAATCTGTTTTCATTTTAGCTGGAGCTTGTTTTCTACCTTTTTTCTACAAAAATGACTGATTGGATAGGTCATCATGGTCCAATTTTTGGGCTTCCACTTTTCCCCAACATTACCCCATTAGATGTCTTCTTTTGGGGATACATCAAAGACAAAGTGTACTCTACGAAAGTTACAACCATAATGGATTTAAAACAGTGCATAAGACATGCCATAAGCTCTGTCACAGTAGACATGTTGCAAAACACATGGCATGAAATTGATTACATACTAGGCATTATTTGTGCTACCAATGGTCCACCAATGTCCTACCAATGCTCCACTTCCATGTGGAGGTGCACTGAAGTGAACTAAAAACTGTCTTGAGTTTTACTATTATAACATTTTCATGTTTAGTAATAGTCGTGTACATACTTTCCTTCAAACTGTATGCACTTAAAACCGACTTGATGAGACCCGCAATGGTGTTGAAATGTTTTGGGGCTGAATTGCATCAGCTCATATTCATGTTTTTGACTCAGATCGAAATGGGAAACTTTGATACATTGTTGCGAAACATTTCATAGTGTGGACGTTTTTTTGAAACACAAACAAAGACTCAACAAGCTCCGTTTGCTTTTAACTATAATAAAAAAACTAGACTTTTAAAAATGTGAATGACTGAAAATACTGTTAAACTAATTGAGGACCTTCTGTGTAAATTAGCTACTAAATTGTGTTTGTGAAGTTGTAAACAAATAAAAGAAAATTAAATTTGGAAATCTTCCCCCATTTTCCAATTTCAGTCTGTCCAAAAGGCTTAAACCAAATGTTCTTTCGGCCAAGAAAAGCTTGTGTGCCCACGACCGTTTCGGCTTTATTCGCCCTTTCTCTATAAATGACCGTGTAGGCACATATTGAAATGGCCGGTTTTGCAGCTGATAATGCCTTGGTGAAAGCCAAAAGGATGGAGAGAAACTTGAGTACAGGTGTGGACACGGAACAATGTTGCGGGTATTAATCGCGTCAGTTGCGATTCTGCCCCCACAACATTGTATCAGAGCAACCCTGAACATTGTATCACAACAAGGAATTATATTGTGTACTACCCTTGAGATAGTTTATAGAGCCCCATGTATAACAAAACAATTTTTAACCCTGCACCTCTTAACCCATTGATACATTGGCGTTTGAAAGTGAAGTTAAATTTTGTGTGATTTTGTTTCGCAGCGCACCGTTTTAAGGTTGATAACTAGTGAATAGACAGTTGAGACGTTTGGACCCGCCACTTTATTTTTATTTCAGCGCTCTTTCGTTTTTCGGGGTTTCCTAAAATTAACGTCACCCTGTATCTTGTTTAGCTTCTGGGCCACTCGGTACTTTTGGTACCGAGTGACCCAGATTCTATATTTTCTGTTGACCTTTCAATTTCCCCTCTTTTTCCTTTTTTTTAACTTTCACTTGAATGCGATTATGCATTTGTTAATTTTTAATTGTTTTGTTTCCGTTTTTCTTCTGTTATCACATAAGTGTGATAACAGAAGATGAGTCAGGGATTTTGGCCAAAGAGATCATTCCGTTGATTGGTCTGTTTGGCCAAAAAACTTAATTGAGCTAAATTGAAGTTTGTGCCCTGAGAATCCGATTTCTGGATTTCTCAGGGTATACAGTGCGTTTCATATATATAGACGCACCCCAAAAATTGGTTATAACTCTAATTATAGTCAATGGATTCACCTGAAATTTTCAGCATAAAGAGATCATCTTATATTCTAAACTTTCTGCTAGGCAGAAATTTTTTTCTTTAAAAGGTAAAAATTAAAAAAATTAAAAACTGGAAAATGACCGTTTCATAATTATAGACGCACTAATGAACATTTCACTTTTATTAATTATTGTGACAAAATAACATGCTGAATCATTAAAAATAGTAAGGTATACAACTGTTATGATGTTTCAAAACTTAAAACATTCTTTTTTACAGAATTAGACAATATTTATAAGCAAATTTGCAGAAATTCTACCCCGAAACAGCTAAAATGGGACTTTTCAACTCTGCTATTGTAGTATAATCATAGCAATCTGTAAATCATTATTGTATGATGTTGTCCCGAAAGTTCTCTGTAAGATTTAAGTCCGGGGACACCCTGGCCATTCGAGAGTGGTGATATTCTGGTTTCGTAACCATTGATTCCTTAGATTACTGGAGCGAACTGGTGCATTTTCTTGCTCGAATGCTAAGCTAACGCTAGGAAATCGACTTTGGCAGGTCAGTAAACACTATCATAATATTGTCTGATAATAAACATTATTTTTTGGTTGGTTCAAATGTGCTAAATACTTCGCATATTGTTAGGCCACCACCACCGACATATCTGAGTGCGTGAAAAAATTCAATCTCGAGGATTCTGACGGTTTTTCTTTCTTTCTTCATATTGGAAGGATGTTACGAGAAAAGCACAATATTTTCCTAAACAAAATTTCGGCAGTGGGGGAGCCTAATATTATGGGGAACATTTAGTGCCTTTCAAACGAGCAGCTTAGTTTTTGAAACGCGAGCTTAGCATTTATTTCAACCCAAATAAATATCAGTGATTATCAGACAATGTTACGAGGGTATGTACTGCCATATTACATCGCTTCTATAGCATTTGCTTAGTATTCCAGCAAGAAAATGGCCCAGTTTCCTCCAATAACCTAACGAAGGAATGGTTACGGAACCAAAATATCACCACTCTCGAATGGCCGGCGTGTCTCCCGGACTTAAATCCTGATGAAAACGTTTGGGACATCATTGTACATTATGATTAAGCAGATTGCCATCATGATAATACAATATCAAAGCTGAAAATTGCCATTTTAGCTCCTTTTCAGTAGAATTTCGGTAAATTTGCTTATAAATATTGTTTAATTCTGTAAAAAAGAATGTTTTAAGTTTTGAAACATCATAACAGTCGTATACCTTACTATTTTTAATGATTCAGCATGTTATTTTGTCACAATAATTAATAAAAGTGAAAAGTTCATTAGTGCGTCTATAATTATGAAACGATCATTTTCCAGTTTTTAATTTTTTTAATTTTTACCTTTTAAAGAAAAAAATTTCTGCCTAGCAGAAAGTTTAGAATATAAGATGATCTCTTTATGCTGAAAATTTCAGGTGAATCCATTGACTATAACTCGAGTTATAACCAATTTTTGGGGTGCGTCTATATATATGAAACGCACTGTATAAAGAGTTGCATTTTTCTATTTGAGAGCGATTTTAAAAAGACCGAACCTATGCCCAATTTGGCTAGGTTCATAACTTAAATATTTTCTAAGTTCCTATTTTTATGTGTTGTGTTTTAATTAACCAGTTCATTTTTCTTTTACATTTTTATATCTGGAATAAAACTTCCATTTACTTTAACTAAAACCAGTGGTGTTTTCTTCATTTCTTTCGCGTTGGTTTATTCTTTGCAACGTGACTTTCATCATTGCAGTGCAGCTCTTCACCCTTTTGGATACTTTATGGCTCCAATCAGGTGCAAACCTGCAACTATTTCCAGGGCAAATTTACGGACGCAAGTCCGAGACATACAGAGACTAAAGATCCTCAAGACTGTGAAAGTCTTTAGCCAGAGACTAGTGAGGCCACAAAATAGACGTTATATTGGTCTAGTCCTCCCGGGCCAGTAGAATTAGTGACCTAGCCACTCACTATTGATACGAGTGCAAACTCGCTCGTACTAACTTAAAAGAGCAGATTCTACTAGGGGAAAAAGGTCCGTCATACAGTAATAGCGTTGACCTCATTCCTGAATTCTGTAGTTGATGGTCAGAGCTAACCGATGTTTGTCATAAACAGAAATAAAGTTCATTTAAAATTTATTTACTTTCTAGATGACGAAAATGTTGAAATGCTGCGATAATACATGGAAAATTACTATAAGAACCGACTAAAGTTGAAGAAACAGTTAGAGGAGAAGGTCTGCTAAGTCATCAGCCGAAAGGTGGCGGGAATGTATGGAGCATCAAAAGTCCGCATGCCAGGATGCGTTTCACCCGAGTTTGACTCTAGAACCATAACCTTCCACTTCAACTGCACAAATTGAGTCTGAACAGCAAGAACATATGTAGAACTAGTGAGTTTTTTGTGCTCCACTCAGCTCCAAAAGAATATGTAATATGCTAATTAATCGCTCATTTGTTTATATATTTTTTTTGGCTACCTCAACGTCACTGCTAAACTCCGACTCCAACGGTTGGCGTCATTCCAGTTAGAATCTTTCCGTCAAAATCGTTCCACATGGAACACACAAATCCTAACGATGTCGAAAACTTCTTCCTACTATGTGGTAAGTAAGCTTATATATAATTAATAACTGTGAATTTATACTTGAAATAGAATTCTTGAATTCATATACGTGTCATACAATTGACAATGTGGCTCAATTGGTGGGCAAGTAATGGCTGTGCAATAAAAAGTATTAATTTTTTTTTAAAAAAAGGCTAAATCAAAGTGTAAGTTTTAAATAATAATAATAATAATACTAATAGTATAGGCCTGTTGTTTATATACTGTATAATATGTAGGGCTCGGATTTTGATGCAATATCAAGCGGAATTTTTCTCAATTTGTGACCCAAGTCATCATCATCATCATCATTAGAGCAACTGCAATTATGCTTTTTCTAATCAGAAAAGGCTGGTTAAAGAGGCTAAATGTCTGGTTACTATCAGTTGTCAACTAGAGTTCTAGCCTCTAACTATTTTTTTAATTAGGAAAAAACAATCTTTTTTATCTAAACGAGATTTTTACTTCGCAATTGGCACTTGGGCCACATATTGAAAAACATCCGAGCCCTAATAATGTGTGTTTTTCGCCATTTTCACCAAAACGTCTTTGTTATTGTTAATATATTTTATATGTGAACCAGGTCTAAAATGTTTGGCTGAAATTTAATTTTTAAAACTATGTGTAACAGTTTAGAGCTTCTGTTACGGGGCTCAGGTCTAGACTCTCTTAGTTCGGGACGGATACCGCCTTTGCTGAGAGAGTCGATGATTTAGACCTGAGTCCATACGGTGCCAGCGTCGTTCTCTTTGGTACCTGCTGTAGATGCAATAATTATTGCATAAACGAGAAATAATGTTAACAGGCTAGACAAATGCAGATTGTCGATTATACTTGCTTTAATGCACATAACCATAAAATACATTAAAATAGAGAAGAGTTACAAACTGTGGCATTGCTTAGCCAAAGAACCATTGAATGAATTAGGTGCTGATGAACTGAAACATTCACTTGTATACACTGCCGAGAGGAGCACGTAATGTGTTTTGTTTAAGGAGGCATAGGCCTATTTGGAAAACTAACATCTCCACTTTTGGAATTTAAACTGGTTGTTATCGAGATAATAAAATATGTGTACAAAATTTGAATTATATTAGTTGAAAATTAAAAAAAAAGTTATTGGATAAACAAGCGGACAGAAGCCTCTCGAATTTGGAAAGATGACGGAATGTTCTTGAAACTGCGAGGCCCACAGATGTTTCTCTAAACTGCAGGTCTCCTGTAAGTCTCTCGAAACTTTGTTGCCGTCGGATCCTCTCAAAACTATGAGGTCCTTTTAAGCATATAGAAAATGTGAAGCCCGCCGGAAGTTCTCAAAATTGGGTGGCCCTCGAGAGGCCCTTGTTACTGTGAAATGTAAATGTATGCTTGAATTTACATTTACTAAAATTTGACAGCTAATACTTAAACTTCAAACGTGTTTACATGGATGGTACTATAATAACTGATGCTGAATTTTGTGGCTCGCTTCGCTCACCACTAGTAACCAAATATTGAGGGGGAGGCGGGGCGGCGGTGAAGCGCTGATGCTGGATATTGCCGAATCATGATTTTGTAGCCAGTATGTACCTGAGTAAAATATTTAAAATAATTCCTTACCTCGATGATAAGCAAATAATCAATTCCTTTACATTTTGTTAATGTCGTTTCCACCGGGTTACCTTTTAAGCTTGTAACACTTATCATTAGATTCATTAGAGCCTACGTTAATTTTAGATATATACAAATGTAAAAGGTTATAAGAAAAATATTTTCTCAATGTGTATTTAAATGTTGTACGAACCATTTCCCCTCGGCTGGATTTTACTAACTTCTTATTTTTGGAAAGTTCATTCAGAACGGTCACCGATGAACTTAATACCTGAAAACAAAATAAGCAAAATGTATTAAGAGCCTACAGTGAAAAAAAATTACAAAAATCTTCGCATGTAGGCGCGCTTCTGTAGCTGTGGCGTCAACTTGTGACAAAAAATTCAATTTTGATACATTTTTGTCAGCCATCTTTTTTCTTATCGATGGATAGAAGTGGCTATTATATTATTATATATATTATATATATAATATCCCAGGTCTGTGTATCTGTCTGTCTGTCTTTCTGTCTGAAATAACGCTGTACAACCATTGAAGAACATCGGAATTTATATAAATTTAAATAAATGAAGAAATGAACAGCTTTTTTTTTCTCAAGGTCAACTATATGTTGCACGCTTCCCATCCAAGAACCCCATGATATTAAATTGGAGAGGGGGAAAGGTTGGATGGAAAGTGTAGAAGGGGGGGGGGGGCGAGAGAGAAACGTGGAGGGAGGAAAAGTGGGAGGGGGTGACTGAAATTGAAATGAAATTAGTAAAAAAAAAAAAAAAAAAAACGACGCGCATGCGCACACCAGAGAAAATGAAAAACACATTTTCTATTTCAAATAAAAAAGGGGAGGGGATAATAGTAGCAAAATTAAACTACAGTTTATCACAGGCAATTGTGCCATAAAAACAATTAACCCTAATGGAACATTTTCCTTAAAACCATTTACCCTAATAGAACATTTGCCCTAAAACCATTTGCCCTAAAACTATTTGCCCTCAAGGAACACTTGCCCTAAAACCATTTACTCTAAAACTATTTACCCTAATAGAACATTTGCTCTAAAACAACTTGCACTAAAACCACTTGCCCTTAAAAACATTTGCCCTAAAACTATTTGCCCTCAAAGAACATATGCCCTAAAACCAATTACTGTATATTTAGACTACTCATTAGGGGAACATCTCCTTAGGGCAAATGTTTTTTTAGGGCAAATGTCCCTTTAGGGCAAATGTCCCTTTAGGGCAAATGTCCCTTTAGGGCAAATGTCATTTTAGGGCAAATGTCTTTTTAGGGCAAATGTCTTTTTAGGGCAAATGTCTTTTTAGGGCAAATGTCTTTTTAGGGCAAATGTCTTTTTAGGGCAAATGTCTTTTTAGGGCAAATGTCTTTTTAGGGCAAATGTCTTTTTAGGGCAAATGTCTTTTTAGGGCAAATGTCTTTTTAGGGCAAATGTCTTTTTAGGGCAAATGTCTTTTTAGGGCAAATGTCTTTTTAGGGCAAATGTCTTTTTAGGGCAAATGTCTTTTTAGGGAAAATGTCTTTAGGGCAAATGTCTTTAGGGCAAATGTCTTTTTAGGGCAAATGTCTTTTTAGGGCAAATGTCTTTTTAGGGCAAGTGTCTTTTTAGGGCAAGTGTCTTTTTAGGGCAAATGTCTTTTTAGGGCAAATGTCTTTTTAGGGCAAATGTCTTTTTAGGGCAAATGTCTTTTTAGGGCAAATGTCCCTTTAGGGCAATATCTCCCTTTAGGGCAATATCTCCCTTTAGGGCAATATCTCCCTTTAGGGCAATATCTCCCTTTAGGGCAATATCTCCCTTTAGGGCAATATCTCCCTTTAGGGCAAATGTCCCTTTAGGGCAAATGTCCCTTTAGGGCAAATGTCCCTTTAGGGCAAATGTCCCTTTAGGGCAAATGTCCCTTTAGGGCAAATGTCCCTTTAGGGCAATATCTCCCTTTAGGGCAATATCTCCCTTTAGGGCAATATCTCCCTTTAGGGCAATATCTCCCTTTAGGGCAATATCTCCCTTTAGGGCAATATCTCCCTTTAGGGCAATATCTCCCTTTAGGGCAATATCTCCCTTTAGGGCAATATCTCCCTTTAGGGCAATATCTCCCTTTAGGGCAATATCTCCCTTTAGGGCAATATCTCCCTTTAGGGCAAATGTTTCTTTAGGGTAAATTGTTTTAGGACAAAAACTTAATCAGATTGAAATTTAAATGAACTGCTTTTTTCTCATGGTCAACTTTATGTTGCACTCTCCCGATCCAAGAATCCAAACAATAGTAAGGACAGGCAAGTAAAGACAGTAAAATACAGTCGTTTTCCCCGCCTTTTTATGAGGGCCAGCAACTTTTAATTATTTTGTTATGTCGTCTGATGTCACATGCCCCGTTCTTTTCAATTTTGAATTGGTTGTTATTTGGTCTGACGTCACATGCCCCGTTCTTTTCAATTTCCAATTGGTTGATATTTGGTCTGACAGTCATAAAATGGCGGGGCACACGACTGTATCTCCCTGTCTTCACATACCTATAACAATATTAAAGTGCTTATAAAAAACACAAGTGGTCAAGGCGAATTGCTTCATGACAACCGGACAGTCACACAAAAAGAAACTAGATGCTCCCGTCATTTATGACGGGTTACCCCATTAGTATATATATATATATATATATATATATATATATATATATATATATATATATAATTATTATTATTATTATTATTTTATATATATAATATCCCAGGTCTGTGTATGTGTGTGTGTGTGGAGTAACAAAACCATTGAAGCACGTCGGAATTTATATAAATTTGAATAAATGAACCGTTTTTTTTCTCAAGGTCAACTATATGTTGAACTTTTCCTTTGGACCGTGTAGAAGGGGGAGAGAGAGAGAGAAAAGTGTGAGGGGGTGAGGAGAAAAGGTTGGAAAGTGTAGAAGGGGGAGAGAGATAAAAGTGGGAGGGGTGACTGAAATTGAAATGAAAGGAGTAAAAAAAAAGGAAAAAATGACGCGCATGCGCACAATTGCCTGTGAATTTTGCTCCCATCATTTATGACGGGTTACCCCACTAGTTATATATATAATATCTCATATCTGTGTATTTATGAATGACCGTGTAGGCCCATATTGCAAGGGCCGATTCCGCTGGTAATATTTACATGGTGAAAGCCAGAAGGATGAAGAGAAACTGAGTGTAGGTGTGGACACGGAACAATGTAGCGGGCCTGAATCGCGTCAGTTGCGATGCTGCCCCGCAACATTGAATCGGAGCAGCCCCGCAACAATGTATCGCAACAAAGAATCCGGTGTGTACTAGGCTTAACACATGCACGTGCTAATATTTTCTGGTATTTTAAAATTGTTTTAGGTTTTTTTTTTTACCAACATTTTAATGGATGTTTTTTTTTTCTTCTTCTTATTCGGGCGTACTCAAAGGAGTTTAACATAAATGGTATAAATTCGCGATTTTGAAATAGTTTTTAAAAATAGACCACAAATACCAGTTTTTTGTCATTCTATCACTCGATCAGCATTTATTTAAGGTGCACATTGTGCACTTTGAAAACTTAATATATATTGCCGCGACTGTGTATTTTAAAAATTAATATTTTTTTTTTAACATTGCGTCTATGGGCTCAATAGTAAATCGATGCTAGCGCTCTTTGGGGTTTTTTTCGAAGTAATTTTGCGATGTAGCCTCTTAAAGGGAATTTAAGATCTCATCTCAGTATGCCACGAAAACAGGCTTAATACCTACCGGTAGTTATACTACAGGAATGTACTGTGCATCCAAATTTTATTCTCAAGCAATAAAGAGAACAAGAAAATAAAATAATTTGATTGTTTAGTGCAAATGCATTGTTTGTTTTCATTTCATTTAAATTTACTTTGTAATTGTAAATTTCGAATGAGGGGAAAACTCACTTGTTCATTTAGTTCGGATGCTGATTTAACCCAGAAAATAACTCCAAGAAAGCTAATAACCAAAGGCCAACAGTAGGAAACCCCATTTATTAAAATCGCGCCGAAAAGCTTTTTTGATGGCTTGAAGCTTACACTATTTAAAAACATATGGACTAGCAGTGCGATTGAAACAATGGAAACAACCGAAAGAAAACAAAATAAATTAGAACACAAGTTATCAAATAATTTCACAATTGAAATAACTTTTGAATGAATTGTATGGAATCTTTTCAAACTAATTATAGTTGTATGAACACTGTGGCAACTAGATTCAAATTTACTTGCTGATTTGAGAACATGAAATAGAATTTTGCAAAATATACCCATGTAGACTAAACATAATGCAACAAAAATATTCATAAGTGCTGTTGGAAATGTGATTAAATATACAAGAATAGACGTTTTCATGCAGCTAATACTATCTCTAAAAAATGACAGGCATGCATAAATTGAAAAAGACCCAATGCTTATTATGTATACAATTGAAAACAATACAGTGTGTACTTCAACAGTCTTTATATATTTTGTGATACGGGAATAACAATTAACTTCCAGTTTAAAATGGGAGATCTGGTCAAATAAAGGAAATATTTCTCTAAAAGCATGTTTCATGAAGCAAAAAGCAAACGTAAAGGAAACCAATGAAGAAGTTGTAAATAAATCAATATCAGATTGACTTTCTAAGTTAATCATCCCATATTCAAGTATATCTTCTTTTGATAAATGCAGCTTAATTTTCGGGTATGCAGAAATTATTTTTAAAAACAGCAATATCATCCATGTGCAGTATGTTGAGAATTGTAAAACGCGAGTAGATTTTTTTTTGATTGGAGTTAGTTGCAGACCGTATATAATTAAAAGGTTATTCATTTTGTGAAACAAGTTTTCTAATTTAGCTTCATTGTGCTTCATTATTGTAAATTATATACGTTACAAGAACCACAGTAAAGTAGAAATTATTTTAAAATAAAATAAAACTTTCTGTTTCGCAGTGCTCAACTCTAATACTTTGAGGAATTGAAATGAGAAAACAGCTTTTTTTTCTTCTCAAACCTACTTATAATAAAGTGATATTACAGTATATTCAATAAATGTAGGATGCATCTACTAACTGACATGCTGGCGTCACGGCATGTCAGTGCCATTTCAACGAAACAAAAAGTATGGATCAGAAAATGAAGTTGTAAAATAAAGAAAAATACAGTTTGACAATAATATGTGTTTATTTGTAATACTGTTGTGTACATTTTTGTTATTGTATACTATTTTTTTTTCGATTATACCTACATTAGATTACTTTTCAAAGTATTTGAATGGTAGCTTGGTCGTAGCGAAATGTAAATAATACATTATAATATGAATAAATGAGATCCATTGCGTATTGAAAATGATTTCTAAGGCATTTCTACATTCAGTAATGGAAAAGTGTAAACAATGAATATTGTATTCTTACAGTGTTTTTTCAATAAATAAGTGCGTTAAATATTGGTTTAGCGAAACACCCTAATCGCAAATGACAATGTTATCTGTTAAATCCCTCCCTCACTCTATATTTGTACTTAGTCGGGTGGAGGGGTATCTTCGGGACCATGGTCACTTTGGCGTGGTTACAACTTTTAGTTGTACACAGGTCCAAGCATATACAGTAAAGGACCGTGTTTCTCTTTGATACGGATGAAAATCGAAGCAGAACTACTACTCGCTCAATTTTTGTTCTGCTTCGATTTTCATCCGTATCACATCGTGGGCACGTGGACGCACTTTTAATCAAACAATTCACTCTTGTATGTCTTTATGTTTTTGCCGCAAGAACGAATAAAGTGTTTATAAGCAGAAACTATGTGGTCTTTATGTCTGGAAACTAACCCTTCTCTGAACAGGTCGGAGACACCATAAGGCAAGAGGACATTAGAATTTCTTCAGAGCATCAACAGGTCGACAATCAGAAATTCATGGTCACCATCCTTCTGAGAAACTTCACCCCTTCTCAGGAGGATGTCTACCATCCATCACCATCCAAGCACTAGAAGAAGAAAGAGAAGAAGAAATGTGCTAACGATATAGAATCAAAATCGTTGTTTGCTCACACATCAAAGCTTTAAAACTTGACTAAACATTCCATTCGTGAATGGAAGGGTCCTGATCCCCATCCAAATGTTACTTGCAACTTGGATGCTTCTAATTTTGCTGGGTCAATCATTCCCTCTGATGCTGGGGGGATTCTGGCCTAACAATACTGTCCAAGGGTCAAGCACGTCTGAACTGTCGTGCAAATCGGGGCTAAAATGTCTTCTTATAAATGCACGCAGTGTGTATAATAAACTTGACCACCTGCACCACTTTTTGCTGTCACGATCTGATGTCAACTGCTTTTGTTTTGTTGAAACATGGCTGTTTGACTCTATACCTGACTCTTTAATTGTACCTGATGGGTTTTCAGTTCTGAGATGTGATAGGGAATCACGTGGAGGTGGGGTCTGCCTAATATTATCCAGTGGTGTCCAGTACTCAAAAGTGACTTGCTTTAGACAAGGAGGAGAATTACTTTGTGTTGATCTTCATAACCATGGTTCTGCCTTACGATTAATTACATGCAATCAAAGCCCCCTTTGTTCTACATCAGAAACTGCAACCAATAGCTTAATAGATAGCTTGCAGTCAGTTTTAAACTTTTGTGGTCCAACAGTGATTGTTGGTGACTTTAATAGACCACACATTGATTGGCACATATTTCAAGCCAATAATACATTAGATATGTCTTTTGCTAATTTTTTGTTTGAAAATGCTTTCTCCCAATTAGTAATGTTTCCAACACGTGGAGACAACACTATCTTTAATTTTTTGTGATGTTGATAATATTGTTTGTAATGTCTATGGGGATGAACCTTTTTGTCTGAGTTACAATCCCCCTCATTTAGCTGTCTGCTTTGCTATTCCCGATTTTGGTCCAGTTGAAGCACACCCTGTACCTAGGCGGATATTAAACAACCATGCCCTAGCACAGATTAAACATCATCTCCATTCAATAATCTGGCCCAAAGCAAACCAATGTTTTGACATTGAAACAGTCTGGGTAGAATTTCAGTCCATTGTTCTCAGTGCAGTAAATAAATATGCCCCAATTGTTTCTACTAGACGAGTGTCTTATGTTCCACGTTGTACTCGTAAGGCATTCAACCATAAATTGATGTGTTGGAGGAACTGGAAGCGTACCAATGACCCCATAGCTCTGACTCTATATAAGCAATCAGTCTCTTACTATCGTCAAGTAGTTAGAGATAATGCTGCCAGACTTGAAATTAGTGCAGTTAGTAGTCGTGATAATACTACCTTTTTTAAGTTCGTGCGCAAATGTCTTTGCAATCACGCAAAAATTCCAAACTTGGTCTTAGAAAGTGGGGTTGTTAGTTCTTCAGAAACAGAACAGGCAGAATTCTTAAATCTTGAATTTGCTAACTCATACTCACAAAATAACCATATACCAAACGACTGTACTAATCTACTTTATACCGATCTTGGAGCACTTTCTTCCTTTAATGTGCACACCATTTATGAATTGCTTAATAATATACGTCCAAATTGCACTTCTGGGCCTGATGGAATTCCTGCCAGGGTATTAAAGCATTGTGCGGCAGAGCTTGCCAGCCCAATTTGTGATCTATTTAAGTTATCTTTACTATCGGGCAGTTTACCTTCCGACTGGAAATTGGCTATAGTACGTCCTGTCTTTAAAAAAGGTGATCGTACACTGCCGAAGAATTATAGGCCAATATCGCTCACAAGTATTATATGTAAGCTAATGGAAAGGATAATTGGGGAATATTTATTAAATCATATGAAATCAATGAACTTGCTTGCCTCAAACCAGTATGGTTTCCTTCCCACTCGTTCTTCAACGATACAACTTCTTGACTGTTTACTAGAAATTGTGGACTGCGTAGATAAAAAGAAGTCTGCAACCGTGGCTTATCTTGATTTTACATCTGCATTTGACAGAGTTGATCATGGTCTTCTGATGGCCAAGCTTGCTAGATATGGTATAGCAAACCCTGTCTATGGATGGATACAGGCTTTTCTGACTAACCGCTTCCAGTCAGTTCAAGTGGGATCAACCCTCTCGTGCGTTAGCTCAGTTGGTAGTGGGGTAATTTAGGGTAGCGTATTGGGACCAATCCTATTTGGTATATTTATTAATGATATAGCACAAAACAATCTCTGTAAGACCCTGCTTTATGCCGATGATGTGAAATGTGTATCCAGTTGTTTGGAGAAACTGCAAGGAACCTTATCTAACATATCAGATTGGGCAGATACTAATGGCATGTCTCTTTCAATTGACAAGTGTATGGTGCTGGACTTTAATACTAAAGGGCTGGCATCAAGTCTATCTTGTATGGGCAGTGCCATTAAATTGGTTCCTGAAGCCCGAGACCTGGGTGTCTTATTTAATGATAAGTTAAATTTCTCATCACATTGTAACGTAATATGTTCCAAAGGCCATCAAAGGGTAGGCATACTATTTAAAGTATTGCCCAATAGCCCAATTACAGTATTAGTCATGGCCTTTAAGGCATTTGTAATCCCAATCCTGAGTTATGCCTCTTCAGTGTGGTCCCCATATCTGATACGAGATATTGATGCAATAGAGGCAGTTCAGCGTAGATTTACTAAACGATTGAAGGGCTTGTCTAATATGTCGTATATACAACGATTGCATTCCCTTGGAATAATTACTCTTGAACTCAGACGCCTCCATACTGACTTAGTATTGTTATACAAAATATTGGCTAAGGATGTCTTTTTTCCCTTGGAGTGGGAGTCTTTCCTAATATTTTCTCCAACAATCACTAGGTCCCACTCAAAGCGTATTATGTCACCTGTAGCTCGCATTAATTGTAAACAACACTGTTTTTTAATAGGGTCATCCCTATTTGGAATTCACTCCCACAATATGTAGTGGACTCTTCATCATCAGCTAGCTTTTATGCTAATGTTAAGACATTGGATCTAGCTTGTTGGTTGCATGGACGGGCTGCAAGAGGAAATTAAAAAAATGTATCGATGATGAAATGATTGTTTTCACCTCTTTGTATATCCCTATGTATTTGTGTTTGTTATTTTATTTTGTCTTATATTGACCAGGGTTAGACGTAAGTGTTGCTGTAATGTACAACCTGTAAAACCCTAATAAAATATTATTATTATTATTATTATTATTATTAATTTCGGTTTAAAAAAACGTTAAAAGCAGATATAAAACATAAATATCTAAAAAGAATTTATTTAAACTTGACTAAAAAAATTGTTTTTTAAAATTTTTGACTTAAAAAACGATGGATGGAACTGGTCCACATCTGTTTCTTCTTGAATCTTGCTTCTTTAGGGGTAAAGGTCAAGGACTCCATCCTGATTTCTGGATTCGTGTTCCGATTGGGTCGAAAAGGCGATTGAGGTTCTCCAATATCCTGAGTTTCATGGATTGAGATCGAGAGATCACTCCCAAAACCAAGGATTCCACGAAATCGAGTTGTTGCATGGCTGGATGTGGGGACAAGGGTGCATTATTGAGGAGGTTACTGCTGCAAGAATCTGGTATCGGGATTCCTCCCGAGGTTATGTATACATCAGATGAACTGTATCTTGTTCGGTGCTATTGTGTAGGACGAAAACTGGCCAGTGACCACTGTTACAGGACTTCAGGGCTGCTGTCCAGGGCCAATCTTGCCATGGGCAGAGCCTGTCCTCCCGAATGCTATATTCGATCGGGAACAACCGTAAATACCTGAAGGCATTTCTTTCCCAGAGTTGTCCAAACGATACGTGACTGTTTCTCAAAAGGTAGAGCTGCTGCTTTTTGTGAGCTTTCCATCTGACATTGTGACTGGACAAATCAACAGTGGTGAACAAAAATATTAGATCTAAATCATTATTTACGTTAAAGGCAGAATATAACAGAAAGAGGGAAATCCATAGACTTAATGCTACTGATTAAAAGCTCCTCCTATGGAGCATTTCATGCCAAAACTGAGTGGCAAATAGATGGCTCAGTCTGTATTTAGTGCTTCAGCTATACTATGGTTCAATGGACATAAAAATGGATGACATTTTAAGCAAGTTGTTTTCCTTCTAGCATCAAAAGCATACGATTCTCCGCTCATTTTTGCTGTTTTTTTCTAACATGGAGTTGGTTTACCTTTATAAATTTATCTTGGTAAGACCACTTATTTTTATCCTGCCCTCACGTTTATGGTCTGCCTCTCGTTTACTTCCATCATTCTGACGGGATAAGGAATACATTAACCCGTCAATGATGGGTACCACAGCTAGGTAACTATAAATGATTTTTATTGTTGTGCTCCGGCCGAGAATAAGTTAACCATGTCAATAGTGAATAAAATTACATGAAAAAAATCAATTCAAACCAAAGGTTACTTAATCAGTGGATAATTAATCATCATTTAACAATTTTAAATACGTGCAATTAACTAATATAGTTGACTAATGTATTTATTTTAATATAACTGAAATGCAGGTACATTAATACTGCAGCTCCGTGTGGAATCCCCACACTGCAGACATAGCTCACTCCATAGAAATGGTCCAACACAGGGCTGCTAGGTTTGTTTGTGGTAAATATGGATATGCCAACAGTGTAACTAAAATGATTTCAGAGCTTGGTTGGGATAGTTGAAGAAAACTTTGCAGGGCATTATATTTGGATAGGGGTGACCACTCTAACAAAGTTGGAGAGATTTTTGCACGAACAAATTCTTATTACTGGTCATTTGTCCCTAGGGCGATTCAACAATGGAACTCGCTTGCTGGGGATTTTGTGCAGAAAAAACGTAATTTATGGGAGTCATAATTTTGTTTTGTTTTGACAATGCATATAATTGCAACATTAAAAAATATAGAAATTGTTGTTTGGTTTATATCAATGGTGTTTTATATTTTCTGGTTTTGACAATGCATTTTCTATGCTGCACTTGTACTCTTGTCCCTCTGCCATAGGCCTTTATGGTTGCTTGCAGAGTAATTTTTCAAAAAAAAACAGAGAATTATGAAGATATGGTATTGCGGTGCCAACATGACCATTTTATATGAGCAGTTTCAAGTTCAGTAAACAGAAGCTTTAGGCATTCACACTAGGCTGCTTTACCAGCTGCTGGCTGGTTGTAGCCCTCTAGCAGCATAGTGTGAACTGCTACGAGCGGCTGCTTTCTCCAACAGGCTAGTGATTTTAACAGCGGCTGCTGATACCACTGTGCTACCAGCCAGTGTCGCTGGTAGTGGCACTAGTGGGTAGTTGAAACTCCACTGCTTGGGTTGGTTGTTGTTCGATTTTGTGTTTTTGCAAGATGGTGATTGGATGACTTGCACTGCTAATACCAGCAGTGTGTAACACCCTGTAAATCGTGATCCCGCCAAAACCATAGCCTGGGGGGGTAAACAACTCTCAACCGTCCCTCCCTCACTTCTCTGACTCACCTTTCTGACTCATGCCCAAGCGGCGGATTGATACATAAAGGACCATGGTCACTTGGACCTGGTTACACCTCGCAGGTGTATACAGGTCCAAGGTATAAAAGGACCGTGTTCCTCTTTGTTCAGAAGTTCTTTCCTTTGCCTGTTTTTGAGATACATTCCAAATCATGGGCCTGAGGATTTCCAGTTAGTATTTTACTATTCACCCTTGTATCTGTACTTCTTACAAGGAATGAATAAAAGTGTTGTAACAAGAAGTAGCGTTGTCTCTATGTTTATGTAAATAACTTCTCTTCAGAGGCCGGAGGTTTCATAGGGCAGGAGCTATACGATTCTCAGCAGCTACAACATCTTCTCTGGTCGGGATACCGATGGAGAAGATGTATATCAGCATCAACCGGAAGAGAGAGAGATGGCCGCCACTCTCCTGCATCGATCTCACCCCCATGCAGAAGAGTGACTACAATCTATCTCCATCCAGCTCTCTCTACAGCTCGGATCTTCTCTGTGCAGGTGTCATACTGCTCAGAGAAGAAACGAAAAGTAGAAAATGTCATCTAAAGGTTGGTAATAAAATATTGGTTGATGTCAAAAGCTCACATTTGGTGGAGGTGCGGGGTGTAGCTCCATCTGCCTTCTCCGACCTGTAAACAGAAGCCGTCCTTTGTCCTAAGTCTCGTGATTGTGCCTCACGAGGCTTCGTCCGTCCTTTCTATGTTGGAACCACGTATGGAGACCCTCGATAGCGTCAAAGTCAACCGCGTGGCGCCTGTCTGTAAAACCGCGTATGGAGACCCTCGATCACGTCAAAGTCAACCGCGCGGCGTCCTTTGTGTTGGAACCACGTGTGGAGACCCTCGATAGCGTCAAAGTCGACCACGTGGCGCCTTTGTAAAACCGCGTATGGAGGCCCTCGATCACGTCAAAGCCAACCGCGCGGCGTCCTTTGTGTTGGAACCACGTATGGAGGCCCTCGATCACGTCAAAGCCAACCGCGTGGCGCCTTTTTATGTTGGGACCATGTATGGAGGCCCTCGATCACGTCAAAGCCAACCGCATGGCACCGTTTTTTGTGGAATCGCGGAAGAGACTTGTGGCTACACACACCACGTGTCGACCGCGCGATTCTGTGTCCTGTCCTTAGAGACACGTGGGAACGAACTTTTGTCTGCTGACCGCTTAGCACTCGGAAAGTGTACAACCGTTTGGACACACGTGTTTCCGTCCGTGTTTTTGTATTTTATGTTTCCATTACAATCACCCACTGTCACCTTCACTCTTCTTTAATTTTCAAAGTGAAACCCACACCACTTGGGCAACACTTTAAACAAATTCTTCTTACTCTCCGAGAGGAGTTTGCAGTCTCATTATGAGATGAGCAAACAAATCTCATCTACTAATCTGTTCACCTATTAATAGGCTTTTAAAGGACGTGTGTGTCTCTTAAAATGTCCTATTACCTTCACTCTTCATCTTTAATTTTCAAGCAAGATTCTCCCTAACTCTATCTCATTGTTAGGGGGCTTACAAGCTTAGAACACACTTTTCCTAGCCACGTGGGACTTTCTTGTCCCCCCTTTTCTTTGTTCTTTGTTTTTACACTTGTGTTTCCCTTGGGACCACTATGTCCCAAGTCATGTTCTTCAGTTTCTTCATCATCATCACCTCAATGCATCATCACATGAACTTTCTCCATTGGACAGCACTGAAGCCCGGCCGCCATCTTGGATCGACCGGACACTCTTCAAAAAGCGCCAACGGAGCGGTTTTTCGCTCCATGTGACTCATTGTTGTACCTTCTCTCATCTTTTTGTGTTCTCTTCTCTTCTCTTCTCTTCCAGAGGGTTGCACTCACGCGCCCCCTGGCGGAGTTCCTCTTGTTAGAGAAAACTTCTTTCTCTTTGAATTTTCTCTCTTTTTGTGTCTTTCTCCTGGCCACCATAAAAACGTGCCCCGGAGGAACTTTTCCAATCATCAATTTTTGGACATTGCAATAAACTGGACCGGAAGTGGCCACCACAGCGCCACCTACAGACTTCTTCATTCTACTCAACATAGTCCCTCACTGGGCACTGACTCTGTCTTTTTCATCCAGAGCCATCCAGCAGTGAGGACTCAAAATTTCTACAGTCTGAACATTTCTTCTGGTTCACCAAGCATTTAGCTTGTTGAACACACTTCAATTTCTACACTGTTTTACTTTTTTAATAAAACTAAATTAAAACTTTTGATGTGCGGGCACCGCACCTAAGTTTTAAACTTTCCAAGTAAAACAGCTTTCTTCTCTTGCTTTCCGGAGAGTTCAGCCATCTTGAACTTCTCCTTTGTTTGTGCATTTAAAAAGTTCAGCCATCTTGAACTTTTTGTTCTTTGTGTGTTCTTCACACACACACTCTTGATTCTTGTTTCCAAGTAAAACTAAAAGTGCGGGCACCGCGCTCTAGCTTTACTCTTCGTATTGCTTGCCTCTTCTTCAGGCAGTTGCAATACACTTTCATTTCTAATTCACTTTCCGCAGTGCAATTTCGATTGGGTGGTGTACCACGCTCGGGATTGTATTGTACATCTGCTGCTTCTTTATTGAGGTTTTTAGAATTCTCATAACCTCCACGTGGTCGCCAAATACCACGTGTCGAGAGAGATCCTTCCAAAATCTGACACTCAATAGAGAACTCACGACGCTACACCAGTTGGGAACCAAAACTTGTCACACGCCCAACTGAGAACACGATCACTACGATACAACCATCACCACACTAACGGAGTGAACGGCCACTTCGTTATACACGTCACAAGCTTAGGTAATCTATCGTTACTCAGTGTATAAGAGTACGATAGTGTCGGTTGCCGACAAGCACTAAATTACCGACGCGAAGTGACAACACCGACCTACAAACTGAACGAGTCCCATCATACTGGAACCGAAAAGTATAGCTCAGAGTGTACTCGAGAACCCTCGGAGCTGCACACAACGACTTGGACTTCGCCGGACTCGTTCATCACCGCACATTCACATTACACAAGCCACATCCTTAATCATGGCTACCTCACACGACAATACGGGGTCCCTGTCTGATCACCAGGGTTCACACGAAGATCTGTTGGAAGTACCCGTGACTACTGATGTGACGCCACCGCCGCGGCCGACTGGGGCTGAGTTTGACCACCTGTCACAACAAGTGGCTGCACTCTCGACTCGTATGTCTCAGCTCATAGACGACCGATTCACACCGAATCGACCGACTACACCACGGCGGACAACACGCACACACCGACTTCGCGACGATGACTCGGACGCCTCTTCAGCTCCCTATGTTGGCTACAGAGAGCGTCACGATCGTTACGAAAGACATTACACACCGCACACACGTCATCTACCGCGTAACCCTGACTGGCAACAACAAGGGCAGTCAGATGATCCGCGTCACAGAGATGAGCGTGCGGAAATACCGATTATGACACGTGCTGATTCTCCTCACTCGCTTGTCCGGGTTGCACGTAGCGGTCGCCGCTCGACACCCCCGGAACAACAGCCTCACCAAGGAGCGACACAAGGCACTTCAGTTTACGCGCCACGTTTTCCACTGCAAGGGGTAGGTCTGATGCCGGCTGGAATGCCAAACGTCCAGGATGGCATCTATCGACCAACCCCCAGAGAACCCTCCGTGGAAGAGTTCAATAAGAAATACAGCGGTCGCCACCCTGCCGACTCAATCCAAAAATTCAACGGATTGACAGGTTTCCGTCCCTTCCTGGAAGAATTCGAGGAAGTGGCACACCTGTACGGTTGGAAAGACCACCACAAGGAGGAATACATCACGGGGTGTTTCACTGGGGCCGCCCGTACGTGGCTGAGTAAACTGAGGTATGAGCTTCAGGACATTCCTTGGCCAGCACTGAGAGTACGGATGGTGGATACGTTCGGGAAGCCGAACGAACTGGCCATCTTGGAGAAAAAGTATACAGAGATGCTCCAGAAGGAAGGTGAGAGTACACAAGCTTTCATCTGGGAGTTTATGATACTCGGCGACCGAGTTTACCCGCAACTTGACGATCAGCTGCGTATAAGTCAGTTGCGCCGCGCTCTACATCCCACCATACAGAACGCCGCGCACCACGCATCTACGACGTCGTTCAAGGACTTCGCAAACGCCGTCCTCAATATGGAGGTGGTCTTGCTGTCCTTGGATAAATGGCCGACGGAACCAAAACCCGCAGCTGATTCACAGTCGGGTAAAGGAGCATCGAAGACCGACCAGGAGCCGGCGGCAGCCGCCAGCCCTAAAGACAAAACACACCGGTCTAGGCACGATAAGAAGCCTAGTCAGACTGCTGCCACCAATTCAAACCGACACTCTGCAGCGGACCCCCAACCAGAGACCACTCGCACGTTCGACAAGAGTAAGTCGACGTGTTATAATTGTGGCAAATTGGGGCATTTCGTCCGTGAGTGTCGGCAACCAAAGAAGAAGGTTGCAATCAAGCAGTTTGGGGAGCCGGTTACCGACTATGACATCAAAGGAGAGGTGCCTGAAACGGATATCATCACCGAAGACGGCATTGAGTTTGCTCTGATACGAGTGGCGGGACAAATCCGCCGGATTCCTCTTCCAGCAGCAGACTCAGCCGCCGGAGCACCTACTCCTGATAAACCCGACAACGACAGCTCTGACGACTCTGAGGACATACCAGTCAAGGTGCTCGACCGGGCTCCTGCACATAAATGGACCCCGGACGAGCTAATCGTTTGGCAGGACACGCTCGACGTCCTTAAACAATCCACCAAGGAGATTGGGTGCCGTGAAAATAAAACAATAGCCATCATGGCTCCCGGAACCCAATCGCCGACGAAGGGCCACTCCTGCTGCCGAAGACTAATGACAACGGTGTATGAGCAGCTGGTAAGCAGCTGCTCACCTCAAGAAGTCGGAGACTATGATGCCAGCGACAAGAACCCACGCATCGCCGTCACGATCAACGGGAAGTGTATACGAATGCTCGCGGACACCGGAGCTACGGGCAGCGTTATCACCATTGAACTCGCGCAGGAACACAAGTTCGAAATCGAGCCTGTGTTAATCCCACCCAACATTCAGGGTGTGGGAGGCCAACGGATCACCGTGGTGGGGCGACTCGCCGCGACGGTCCAGCTGGGCCCCCACGCTGTGCGAGGGCACTTACTAGTGATTACCGGCCGGCACGAAGCCATCTTAGGCCGAGATCTAGGCCGGGCTCTGCACTTAGCCGTGTCCATGACAACAAATAAAGTATACGTGGAGGACGACCTCTTCGAGTCCACACTCCGACAAAAATGCATCGAAGCACACATCGGATGGGCTCTGGGAGAAACTTCCGTAGAGGCCCCTGGCAAATCTGCCAGCACCTCTAAGGAAAACCTCGAAACTCCACCCCGTGAGTGACGACGAAAGCAACGGCCACCCACGCTGTCAAGAAACCAAACGCGACGAAAATAAAACAATAATTCACCAGTGTTTATTTCATGACTATGGAAATAAACACCAGCAACCATCAAATATCAACAATAGAAGAACGGGAGGAATTTGAGAATTGTTGTGTTGAGAAACAACTGAGGACAGTTGTCAAGAGGTGGGGGAGGGGATAAAAGGAACCCCCCAACGACTAAACAACCCCACAGCATCAACAACCCCTCTAAACACTCTCAAATAACTCCCAAAACTCTACAAAATTCATACAACTTTAATTTTTGAAACACTTCTAAACTTTTCAAAATGGCCGCCAATATTTACATATTGGCAACCATTTCAAACATGCAATAAACTACACCGGAACCACGTGGCCTTCACAAACAACTGTCAACCACATGGTACACCTGGGAAAAAACGCCGAAGGCCAGTCAAGGACGTTCAGAAGAAAAATCAAGAGCCATAAAAGGGTCAGCAAAAGAAAAAACACCGTGCTCCCCTTTATTATGGACGGACGTCATTGACCATGCTGTTGACAGTAGAAGGATAGAAACTTCAAAGAGACAATTGCTCTGGGGGCCAGACCAATGCACTGGGACTTCAAAGAAAAAAAAACAAACAACAAAAACTGCTGGCCATAAACAAATAAAAAGAAAAAGGAAGAAAATCAGTTTTGAAGATTTTGTGAGAGCGGACACCTTCAATTAAAAAATAAAATTGAAGAACCTGTCACCCTCTCAATTAAGATCGAATTGTGGGACACCAACTCCTGTCCCACTCCCCCCTAAAAATAATAACAAACAGCAAGGTACATTAGTAACCTTGCTGACCTATTCTTTCCAAAAAAAAGGCATTAAGGAAAAGAAGGGGAGAAAGTTAATGGGCAACTTCACACCTCGGTGTGAAATAAAATAACGGCCCTTCTCCCTCGAGATTCCTTAGTCCTTTTGTTTATCTAAAAATAATAAACAGGACCGACTCTGATAAGAATTAGATCAACACCTCTCACATCCAATATCGGTGGGACAACCCCCACCCCCAATAAATAAAGTCGTGAAGAAACCAATTAGAGTAAGGTGTCTTATTCTAAAAGGGGCCGGCCCTTCTAACTTTTAAAAAATTAAATAAGAAAAGTGACCAAACCTGGTCAATTACCATTCGATTTGCTCTCTTCAAAGAAGCACTCGTTTTATTCATCCTGTCATCTCAATTATATTCACCTTCGATTCTTCAAATCTTCAAGTCCTTTTTGTGCCAAGTTCCAAATTCTAATTTCGGACTTCATCAGTTTTTGTTGTTAATCAAAAGCTTGAGTGCCACCTTCAAGCCTTTGAACTCACGTGCAGTGCATCAGGCCTTCAGAACTCTTTGGACCTCTTGAAATAATAGCAGAGTGATCGGGGACCGATTTCTGTTATTATTTGGAAGTAACCACCAGCAGCGGGACTTTTGAAAAAGTAAGAACTTTTAAACTCTTAAGAAAATATGCCAGGTAGAGGCTCATGGAGAGGAGGCAGAATGATGTCTGCCTCTTCTAGTGAAGATGAGATGGAGAGTGGAACGGCGGGGACCGCTGAACCCCTCTCTCAATCTACCTGCCAGCTACAAAAGGCGGGCGCCGCCAGTGCGCCCACAACAAGAAGAGAGTCGCCAAACATAATAGATAGGCGCCGCACCTCCTCCGAACCGGAGAATTTTCACCGGCATGGGGAGAAGCGCCTAAAAGCAAGCTTCAAGCGACCTGCCAATGTCGGGTGCGAAGGGAAGCCTGCTGCTCCAAGCAGCATCGTCCCCTTCGACGTCACGACATCAAAACACTACTGGGAGGAGCGGGAAGACCGCATCGATATCAACATCATGGCATGGGGGGTTAACCAGGCGTTCCGCGATAGCATCGCACCTGGTCAACCCATTCCGGGTGGAGCTGAAGCAAGAGGGAAGCGTGGGGGAGGTGGATCTGTGCCTTCCCCCCTTGAAGACCTCCACTTGGAGCTGCAGAGGGAGGCTGCCCTTCGTCAGGCAGCCAGAGATAAAAAGGAAGGGGAGGACAATCTGGCGTACCTCCGTGCGGTTTGCGCCCGCCTTGTCGAGCTGGGCTTACCGTGTACGGCGCAACTCCCGAAGGAGGAGCTCCTGCGAATCGAGGCCCGACTCCAAGAAGCCGCCCGAGTTACGTCGTCAGCTACGTCATCATCTCCGTCCTCAAGCTCGCCAGCAACCCTGACAACTGGCCTCTCCACATCTCCTTCTCCACCCATAACGCCACCAGAGCCTTTCCAGCACTGCTCACCGGTGCCGTCAATCACTCCGCCGCCTCCTCCTCATACACCATTATCATCACCACCAACCTCCCGATGTGCCACGCCTCCATGCAGCAAGGCCGCCACACCAACTCCGACTCCAAAGTTACCTTCCATAGTGGTGGTCCCCCAACCTGTTCGTGTTCAGGTTCCCACTGGGGCTCGCCCCAAGGAGCCTCAACAGTCCTACAGGGACCACCACTCTTCTCGAGACTCTCTTCAACGGCCACAGCCACGTCGCTCTTCGCCACGTGGTTCCCATCTTTCGCCCCGACGCCGACCCGACGGAAGAAGTCAGCAGGAACAACGTGGTTCCTCTGGACGCAGCCTTCCGCCGCGTAATAACTTCGACCCAAGGGTCAGGCAAGATCTACAGGATCACCGAGTCCAACTGGACCGCGACCATCGCTACGAAACTCGGGGCCCTCCTACTCGGGTCCCGCATCACTCTCCTCCTCTGCCACCTCCGGGCCGCCCTTCTGGATGACCTACGCCTACACCTTTGATGCCGCCACCTTCCGCCGAGCGTGCCGCGTTCTTGAAAAAACAGAAGGCCATCACAAACCTTCTGCAAGACGTCATGCAACAGGGATATGACCCCATGGAAGCACTGGGCCGTGCACCAGGAAGTGCCAAGCCACTGGAGGCGCTGAGCAGGAAGTCAGCGTCGAAGCGACTACGTCAGCGGGCCCGCGATATGGCCCGGTCCGCCTTGCGCCATGCCAGGCCTATCGCGGGCGCATCAGTTTCTCTGGAACCTGCGGCTCCAACACCAGCCCGACCAGCCGCACCGCCCACTGTACCCCATGCCGGGGCTACTCTGGGGCGGTTACCGCTGGATCGTCCGTTCCGTGCAGCCACCTCCGGCGAGAGGCTACTCAACAATCGGTGGGTCGCTTGGCAGCGCGAAGTGCGCTCTGCCAACACCCTTTACGTAGGACACTTCTCTTTAGAGGAAGGGTTTCCCCGTCTGGACCTCCCTCCCCGGGAGCGATATGTCGTGGGACTCTCCCGCCTAACAAGTGTCCTCGTCACCATCGTCTTCCCAAGAAGACGGATTGTTGAAACCACCAGTTTCGCCGGAGATGCCATCGATGAAGCCACGGAAGCCCTTTTGGGAGCTTTCGTCAACTCCGTCTTTAGACTGCCAGCTGGACAGACGTTCCGTACCAGTCGTCACTACATTCCGGAACCGGATCCTCGTTACCGAATCGCCATCTTATGGGATGCC
The DNA here is from genome assembly GCA_036925085.1 of Brachycybe producta. Lineage (NCBI taxonomy): Eukaryota > Metazoa > Arthropoda > Diplopoda > Playtdesmida > Andrognathidae > Brachycybe > Brachycybe producta. Next base: position 1,928,251 of record JAUPFP010000011.1, on the reverse strand, counting down.
GCTTGGGCTACACTGTACAACAAGCGGTCCTCCCGTAAGATTATCGGGGACCGGGACATCTTCAATATCTTCCACCGGGATCTACCTGACGACCAGGGACAATGGCTGTCTGCCGCATCCAGCTACCGATGAGGCCAGGTCCGGCGGGATTACCCCCCCGTACGGTTCATGGACTCAGGATCCTCCCCACCCTCCGCAGCAGGGATAGCTGCGCGCCACATGTACTCGTGTGGTTGCCACCCATCCGGGTGGCAGGATCGAAAAAATTTATAAAAAATAAAATACGTTGCAACTGTCCTGTTTCTTTAAAATTTCAATAGCGGCTCGCCACTCAGCGAGCATTAATTATCTTTGTTTTATGTTTTCAGCCTTTTTCAATTTTTAGGGGCGCTGACACTTCGGTGCCAGTGCCTTTCCATAACCACCTTTGTACACGGTAAGTCCTCAGCCACCCATGTCTCCCCGCTGCGTAACTTGAAAACCTTCCACCCTTGGCTGGAGTACGAGGACGTACTCCAAGCAAAGTTGGAGGGTATGTAACACCCTGTAAATCGTGATCCCGCCAAAACCATAGCCTGGGGGGGTAAACAACTCTCAACCGTCCCTCCCTCACTTCTCTGACTCACCTTTCTGACTCATGCCCAAGCGGCGGATTGATACATAAAGGACCATGGTCACTTGGACCTGGTTACACCTCGCAGGTGTATACAGGTCCAAGGTATAAAAGGACCGTGTTCCTCTTTGTTCAGAAGTTCTTTCCTTTGCCTGTTTTTGAGATACATTCCAAATCATGGGCCTGAGGATTTCCAGTTAGTATTTTACTATTCACCCTTGTATCTGTACTTCTTACAAGGAATGAATAAAAGTGTTGTAACAAGAAGTAGCGTTGTCTCTATGTTTATGTAAATAACTTCTCTTCAGAGGCCGGAGGTTTCATAGGGCAGGAGCTATACGATTCTCAGCAGCTACAACATCTTCTCTGGTCGGGATACCGATGGAGAAGATGTATATCAGCATCAACCGGAAGAGAGAGAGATGGCCGCCACTCTCCTGCATCGATCTCACCCCCATGCAGAAGAGTGACTACAATCTATCTCCATCCAGCTCTCTCTACAGCTCGGATCTTCTCTGTGCAGGTGTCATACTGCTCAGAGAAGAAACGAAAAGTAGAAAATGTCATCTAAAGGTTGGTAATAAAATATTGGTTGATGTCAAAACTGTGCTACCAGCCAGTGTCGCTGGTAGTGGCACTAGTGGGTAGTTGAAACTCCACTGCTTGGGTTGGTTGTTGTTCGATTTTGTGTTTTTGCAAGATGGTGATTGGATGACTTGCACTGCTAATACCAGCAGTGACTGGACAAGTGTGAGCCCAAAGCAGCTGCTGCTTGCTGTTGCTGCTAATAGCCAGCAGCAACCAGTGGCTTGTAAACCAGCCTAGTGTGAATGTGCCTTTATTGAGGCACGGGCGTTTATACCTTGGGCATGTGTACACCTGTGCATGGCACCCATGCCCAAGAGACAGTGTTTCCATAGATTCATTTGCCAGTTTACTGACTGTCCAGGATATCAATTTGTCCTTTAGATCTCTTTGACCTAAAGGAAGGGGTAGTAATGGGAGGAACTGGGGTGCTGGACCCCAAAGGCTACCAGTTTATAAAAGAGACGAAATACAGGGTTTCACAGTTTAAATGATGCATTAGGTGAATTTTTTAAAATGTCCTCCATTCTCAACAAGGCATTGGTGCTATCGGTGAGAAATTGATCTGCAAACATTAATTAACATATTCCTTGTATTTAACTGACAATTCTTTTCTATTTATTGTCAAAATTGTATAAACGGCAAACAATCGAAGGGAGTCTTCGATAAATTACAAATGATACGTTAATTGATGTTGATGAGAAAAGAGTATATTTCGAAAAATTGAGAAAATGTATCATTAAAAAATTTACCCTTAATAATATAAAAATATAAAATTAAAAACCAGACAATAAACATGGCAGTTATTTACAACCACTGTGTGCACTTTTTTTGGGGACGGTTCATATAATTATAACTTGAGCGATAAATAAAATAATTTGGCTGTCATTATTGTTTATTGCATTTAGTTACTTTCTAAATGTATTGTTTTAAATGAGGAGCGAACTTACTTGTTCATTTAGTTTGGATGCCGATTTAATTCAGAAAAAAACTCCAAAGTAAGTAAAAACCAAAGGCTAACAGTAGGCAAAAGCATTACTTAGAATCACAGTTAGATAGCAAGATGTCTTTAAGTTTATACTTTCTAATAACACATGCACTAGCAGTGCGATTAAAACAATGGAAACAACAGGACAAAAATATATAAAATTGAAATATAAGTGTGAGTTTTTGACGTCGACCTTATAATTTTTACCAACTTATAATGTTGTTTTCCATAACTCGTTTCTTCTCCTGATCGTGCGGTGACCGCACGAAGAAGATTCGAGTTACAGAAATAGTTGGATGGAAATCGATTGTGATCATCCTTCTGTTCAGGTGTGTAGTCTTCGCAGAAGGATGGTGACCATCTCTCCTGATGGATGCTGATGTACATCTTCCTGTTGTTACCAGAAAATGTTGTAGCTCCTCCAGGATTTGTATGTCTCTTTGCCTTACGGTGTCTCCGGCTTGCCTAGAGAAATATTCGTTTCCAGACAGAAAGACAATGCAGTTTCTCATTGTAATGCTTTATTCATTCTTGCTCAGAAACATCGATAGTACAACAATAATGAATTGTGATACGAAAGGTGCGTCCTCGGGACCATGATGTGGTACGGATATAGAAATTGTCGTAATACAAAAGTTGAGCTAGTAAGAATGACGAACAAAGAGGAACACGGTCCTTTTGTAACGTCCCGCCGGACCGTTACAATACCCCAGTAAGTTCACCCCAGTTCCCACACAGTGCTCCTAGGGTTGTGCCGGCTCCTGCAGCCACCCACGACGGACACGACGAAAAACCACGCCGCCACGCCGAGAATATCGCGGTAGAACACCGGTTCTACCGCGAGCCGACACGAGGACCGGCCGAAACAAGTCGGTGAAGGGCGGTGGAGATTCCCCAACCGGTAATCCCACCCCCCTCGCGGTACTCCCCAAAGAAAAGACACGACACAAAGTAAGATAATAAAAACAGTGTTTAATTAACACTTACGATGCAAAGTGATGAAATCTGATGACAGTGAATATTTACACAACTTGGCTGGTATTCTTCTACCAGCCAAGCCCCCATAAATATACAAAAAGCCCAGAGGCAAAACAACCAAAAGATGAAGAAGGCACTGGCCAGTGGAGGTCTCCTTGACCTCCACCCACAGGTCTAGTCTTAGTTGAAGCCTACAACCAACTGCCCAGATCCTGTGGTTGACCAAACCACAGGAAACCTCCAGGCAACTCCACCTGGAGGGGACAGAGGTCACTTCTGACCTCTCACCCATAGACTTCATGGTGAGAGGTCTGCTGGCACCAAAATGGCGTCTGTCCCAACAGCCTACTGTAGCTGTCAGGCAGACCACCATAGGGAAATTCGTCTGCTCAATCAAATTTAAGAATTGAGCAGACCAGGTTGCCACACTTTTATACCTTGGACCTGTGTACACCTACGAGGTGTAACCAGGTCCAAGTGACCATGGTCCTAAGAGTATCAATCCGCCACTTCGATATGAGTCACAAGTATGAGTCAGAGAGGAGTACGGGACAAGCAGGAGTTGCTTACCTCCCTAGGCTATGGTTTTGGTGGGATCGGGAGTTACTGGGTGTTACATAAGTTATCGTATAATTTCACAACTGAAATAACTTTTGAATGAATTGTTTGAAATCTTCTCAGACTAATTGGAATTACATTAACACTGTGGCAACTAGATTCAAATTTACTTGCTGATTTAAGGACATGAAATGTAATTTGAGAAAATATACCCATGTAGACTAAACTGGAACAAAAATGTTCATAAGTGATTCAATTAAATTAAATTAAATACACCTGCAATCAGCTTGAAAGCCATGTGGCAGGGGGGATTGCTCCCAATCATGAGTGATTGTCATTATTTAACAATAAGACATCATCACGAAATTGAAATCGTCCTAATAAAAACTATTCACAGGAAGAGAATGGTCATGGGTAGAGGTGTAGAGGTTTGGCAGCTGATTTTCTAAGAGACCATCGAGAAGTAAAAGAAATAACCTCATGATCGGATTTCAGATCTCTTATTAAACAATAGTTTCAACCAACAGAGCCAAGGCCTACAGAAATTCTTTGAAGCTAAACAGGGACATGGTGAAACAGCAATAGAATTTATCTCCAAAGTATGCACATTTGTTAGGGCAGTAATTGAAGGAACTCCTACAAGAGATCAAATTGTTACTAGAGATAGTATGATACAGGCCCAAATCATTAAAGGGTTACTACCGAAAGTCCAAAAATTTGTCCTGTTTAGAAACCCTAGAAATCTTGATAAAACCATACAAATAGTGTTAGCAGAAGAAGAAAATGATGAACTTACCCAGACAAAATATGGAGTAAACACAATTGAGGTAGAAAAAGATAAAGAGATAGAGGACCTCAAAACAAGAATAAAAGGACTAGAAGATGACTATAAGATGAAAATCATGGTTCTTGATAAACCTAACTCTTGATATGAAAGAATTCACATCTCCAGCAGGTCAAGCACCACCAAAGCCACATGCCTATGTATGTTTTAAATGCCAGATACCAGGTCATTTTGCAAAGTATTGTAGAATGCACAATAACTTGCCACAGCAAAGCAGACCACCAACACGATGTTATACATGTAATAGGCTAGGTAATACCAGTAAATACTGCCAAACACCAATAGGAATAATCAGCAGGGAAATTTTCAGAGACTTTATAACCATCAGCCAAATTTTCAGAGGCAGGGAAATAATCAGGGGACATGGAAACTTTTAGAGATAATCCAACTACCAGACAGGGAAAATAAAAACTTCCTGAGGTAAACTTGCATGTCAAAAAGGGAGAAAACATTTTAAATCATACAAAATGGTGAATAACATTAGAGAAAAAACTCATGCATGTCCAATATTCTCTGCTAGCATTCTAGGCTACAACATAAACATATTGTATGATACTGGAGCTGCCATATCAATCATTTCTAGGTCCATGTTTAAAGTATTAAAAGAAAAATATGGCACCCAACTGAAAAAACTAAACAAAGGAGATAATGTCAAAATTATTGCTGCCAATGGTGAACCCTTTTCTATCATAGATTTGTATCTATTTCCTCTAATGCTGAATGAACAAAAGACAGAAAAAGTCATAATGTATGTAAGTGAAAAGGATCTTTCTCATAAATACCAAATAATTTTTCGTGTAAATGCAATTAAACATTTGAGTCTTAAATATGATCCAAGAAATGATTGCATTTCATACAAGGGAAAAGAGATACAAATATATAGGAAAGGAGAAGCCATAAAAATCTTAAATTCTGTTCAAACACAGCCAAGAAACCTACAATGGGTTGCTGATGTTCTAAATAAAACAGAAGAGAGTCATCAAGATAAATTGCAACAACTCTTAACTAGCTATGCAGACATTTTTGCATGCAGTCTAAAAGATCTACAACCAACAAACAGGGTAACACAGGAAATTCATTTAACAGATCTAGCTCCTGTTTACATTAGGCCTTACAAGGTATCTCAAAAGCAGGAGGCAATTTTGCAGGAGAAAATAGATGAGTTGCTTGAGGCCAACATTATAAAGCCCTCAGTGAGCCCTTACATGTTGGTAGGAAAACCAGATAGAAGTCACCATCTTGTGGTTGACTTTGGGGCCTTAAATAAAAAGGTGAGATTGGGGATAAATATCTTTTACCAAAACTCATAAGTGTTAGCAATCAATTAGGCAAAGCTACATACTTTTCTACTCTAGATCTGGCCAGTGGATTTCACCAAATCCCAGTAAAGAAAAATGACCAACATAAGTTAGGGTTCAGTACAACCTCAGAACATTATGAATTTGTTAGATCTCCAATGGGGTTGAAAACATCCCCAAATGTGTATGAAAGGTAGCAGCTCCTCTAACAAAGTTACTGGGAAAGGATGTTCTCTTTCATTTGGACTAATGAATCTGAGCAAAGCTTTCGTATTCTTAAAAAAAATTTAACCTCGTCTCCTGTTCTTGTAATGCTTGATTTCAATCAGCCATTTTATCTAACCACAGATGCTAGTAACTTTGCTATTGGTGCCATTTTGGAGCAAAAAGTAAATGGATGCTTACATCCAATTTCATATGCTAGTAGAAAACTGAACTCAGCAGAACAAAACTATTCTACCACCTGGAAGGAAGCACTAGCATGTGTGTATGGTGTAAATTATTTTAGGTACTACTTAATGGGTCGACCATTTACCTTAATAACAGACCATAAACCTTTACAGTATCTTATGACCATGAAGAAGGACAAGGCTATGTTAACCAGATGGGCCCTTCAGTTACAACAATAGTTTTGAAATTAAATACAGAGAAGGAAAAACAATGCAAATGTTGATGCCCTTAGTCGAAACCCTCCGGAAGAAGTAAATGTGCTATAACAAAACATTTCACTATAGGAAGAAAAAAACATAGTAGTTGACCAAAACAAATGCTCAGAATTAAAACCTTTCATAGACTACCTTTCAGGATACCCTTCCATGCCACAAGTTCAAAAAGAAATACAAAAAGCAAACCTGCCACTTAATGGAAATGGATGGTTAATAAAGAGAGATGAATCCACAGCCAAACTGGTAGTACCCAAGCAAAAAGGACTCATGTCTTGGCAATGTGCTATAATGCAGCATTTTCTGGACATCTGGGTATTAAGAAAACCCAGAACAGGGTTGAGAAGAATTTTTTTAGAAAAATTTAAAACCAGATGTCCAAAAATACTGTGAATCATGTGAATCTTGCCAGGAAAAAAACAATGGGAAAGGTTTCTCTTAATTAAATTACTTCCTCCATCAAAACCATTTGAAAGGCTAGGATTTGACATTTTAGGGCCATTACCTACATCCAACAAAGGTAATAAATACATAGCTGTAATCTGTGAGTACCTTTCAAAATATCCTGAGGCATTTGCTATTCTAGATCAGAAAGCTGAAACAAATAGCAGCACTTTTGGTGAAGGAAATCTTTTCAAGGTATGGTTGTTGTAGGGAACTCATAAGGGAGGAGCCAATTTCACTTCAGAATTAATTCTGAGTATGTGCTGACTGCTAAGTATTAAAAAGATATTTACCTCAGCATACCATCCACAAACAGATGGTCTAGTTGAGCATTTCAATGGAACACTAATGACAATGCTCTCCCAATTTGTCGAAAACGATCAAAGAAATTAACATGACGAAGTGCCTTTAGTATTAATGGCTTATCGAAGTGCTACACATTCTAGCACTAAAGACATACCCTACTATCTTCTGTTTGGACAAGATATGAGTTTACCTTATGACATCAACATCAATTTACAACATTGAAGACTATGGCAAAGTTCTGACCCAAAGATTGCAGTCTGCCTATCAAACAGCTAATGAGGCCTTAGAAGTTGCTGCTGAGAAGCAACTAAAATATCAATCAAAGGGTAGGAAAAAAATGAAAGAATTCCAACCTGGAGACAAGATTTATTTATGTTCCCCAAGTTCCTGTAGGAAAAACCAAAAAAATTGGCAAGATTGTGTATGGGTCCTTATAGAATTTTGGAACAGACATCTCCGGTCAACTATAAAATTCAACACTAATATCATAATAAGGATGTCCAAATTGTGCATGTTGAGCAGTTAAAACTAGCAAAAGAAAACAGGCCCTGAGATCTCTAGGAAACACCAGTTGATGATTCAAGAAGCAAATCAATTGAAAAGGTTGTACCAAAAGACGAAAGTTCTGATGAAGAATCAAATGAAAATTTTGATGACTCTGGGATCCAAAGACTGCTAAGAATTACTCGTACCAAAAAACGGAAATATACCGGGGAACCATCCCATCCATATGGTCTAAGAAGCTAAGGTCCTGAAAATCTTTTACCTCCCTTAGTTCCAAGAAAATGCACAAGGCATAGTACACAAACCACTCAAAGTGAAAGTGTGACAGAATGAGAAGTATCAACGGAACAGAAAATAGAAAATGAAGAAAGCACTGCCCAAAATTAATCTGGAAGGATTAAGAGAAGCATTGAGGATAGCAATAGATGAAAACTTACAATGAGTTAGCCAAACAATTGGAAATCAACCAGACCGAACTAGTTTCAGACTTGTCCCATTTCCGGTTTCCATTCTATTATAACCTTGGGGTATACCTTAATGGTATTTAAAATGACTGTATTTCCGGAACCGGAGGTGTCCGAACAAAATTGAAAACTGACCATTGAAGTTCATTGAGAGTACAATCCAATGGAAAAAGTTTCAGACTTGTCCCATTTCCGGTTTCCATTCTAGGATAACCTTGGTGTATACCTTAATGGTATTTCAAATGACTGTATTTCCAGAACCGGAGGTGTCCGAACAAAATTGAAAACTTTTCATTGAAGTCCATTGAGAGTACAATCCAATGAAAAAGGTTCCATGCTTCTACTATTAATGGTTGCAGAAATATCTTCATGTGGGGTATGGCATTAAGGTATACCCCAAATGTTTACACTTATATTCCTCAAAAATGGTAACTGTCCAAAAGAAAATTCCACTTGTCCCAATCAGTCCATTGGCTATATATTCTATTTCAGTTGTTGTTTTAGTTGTCGCAAACACTTTTGGGTATGGCATTAAGGTGTACTCCAATTTTTGTTTGCAACTTTTCTCAAAAATAAAAGCTGTTCAAAAAATTTAAAGTATTGTCCCAAGTTGTCCATTGCCAGTAGATGTTGTTCCATTTACAAAGAAGTTTGTCCCAAATACTTTGGGGTATACCTTAATAACAGCATAAAAAGGCCGCGTTTTTACTGTAAGTTAAGCACTTTTTTATTTTAACTGCTCGATGATGATTCTATGCCGACTGGGCCAATTTCTACGTCATTTGTATATTGTTGTAAATAAATTGATTATGAGCAAAAAGTTGCTGAAGGTTTTATTTTATCTTTATTAAATCGAACGAAGGACTTTAACATTTTCGCATCTAGGCATGCCAATCCAGGTGCAAACTTGGATCACCAATACTAGATGAGGCCAACTAGGGCGACATGATCTACCAGTTTTTAATCGGGCGCAAGCCTGGGGAGTAGCAGATAGCTAAAAAACCCTTAAAACTGTAAAAGTTCATTAAGGAGGAACTTGTGAGGAAATGGAAAGGGATTAATTTGTTCCCTTTCTCCCGAACCAGGATAGAATAAGTGGCCTAGCCAACCACTTTTTGGTATACTCTATTCTCCCAAAGGTGGTTCGTTACAATATAATGAAAATGTTATCCATTTTTTTAAACAAGTTTTCTAATTTAGTTTTGTTGTGCTTCATTTTTGTAAATTATAGACGCTTTTTAAAATCATAGTAAAATGAAAAGTGTTTTAAAATTAAACAAATTATAAGTCTTACTTTCGGTTTGACAGCCCTTAACTGTAATACGTTAAAAAAAGCAAATGAACGAATCGCTTCCTATCTGAAACCGTTTCTTAATAAATTTATATTGTAATATTCCAACAAATGCATGACGTATTATTTTGTTGTCATGGCACTTTAGCCCTCAAAAAATATCGATCAGAAAATGAATACAGATGTAAAAAAAAATAGTGTTTGACAAAAATTGAAAAGTGGCAAACAATGAATTTTTTTCTTATCGTTGACGCCCTAATGGCAATTAATGATAATGGATCCGTTCAGTTCCTGAGCACTTCCTTTTTTTCGTGCTCCTTATCTCTTCGAGTTCACTCCCAGTAACCGCTCATAATTAATTGAAGGCATAGCTTGAATTTCATTTGGCGCTATTTATTGCAAAAAATCTATAAAATTTTATATTAAAAATGATAAAGAACAAGAAAAGTTATTGCTTTATGATTGTTGGCTGTAAAAGTGCCATTAGAATTGTACAAATAATGTCTCACAAAAAAATACCAGCTATCCAAACATAATTTTGTGCTTTTATAATCTGAAATCCGTTTTCGTTTTAGCTGCAGCTTGTTTTATACCTTCTTTTCTATTGGAAAAAAAGATGATTGGTTTTGTTGTTTATCTTTTTGTGATGTGCTTGTCGAGCATATCGAGAAGTTTTTTTTTTCCATTTGGCGTTGACAACCAACCTAAGCAAGTAAAAATTGCTTGAGGAGTTTCAATAGTGCTGGTGACTTGGGTTTTTGTATGAAGTTAAAACGCAATGCAAAAAAAAAGAAGTTTTATTTTATATGCAAAGCAAATACAATTTGAATTTCAGATTGTTAAATACAGCAATCTTCAGTATATACATTATAAAAGCTCATAATTATGTTTCCTCTAATGCAAAATCGGAGAGTCTTTAGATTTCCTATGCAATAAAAACTAATTTTTAGGTTAAGTGGGTGTGTGCCATTAGTCCTAAAGGGCCATTTGTCCTACAGGGATATTTGCCATAACACCACTTGCCCTAAAGAGATGTTTGCACAAATCGGCAGTCTAAATATGTCATTTGGCATTATTTGCACGTTTGCAGTGCACAGAACCTATTTTTGGGCATAGTTTTGGGCAAATGTCTCCTTATGGCAAGTAGTTTTAGGGCAAATGTCCTTTTAGGGCAAATGATTTTAATGCAAACATCCTTTTATGGCAATTGACATTAGGGCAAATGGCTTTCGGGGGATGTGTCCTTGGGGCTTCTATATCCCATACAGATATTGCAGCATTGTAATCGGTTTTTTCGCATGGACTAATAAAAATGCATTAATTGAGATACTGGTGCCATCGACTGGTTATTTTTGTGAGCATGACGATCTTCATCTACTTCTGACCCTGTTGTTGTGAAAGTAGTCGAAAGATAATGGATGGCCGATGCTTCTTGAAAAAGACGAAATTCTTCAGAAACTTGGTTACCACCATTTCTGATCACTGTATTTAAACGCTCCATAGAGTACTTTGCCTCTTTGATCCTGTAGTGCCTCTGATCATCTGAAGAATATTACACACACAAAAAGACAGTGATGCTTCTTGTTCTAACACTTTTAATTATCTTTGTTGAAGAAGACGTAAGAACTACAAAGATGAATTGTTTTATTAATTTTTAGATGAAGTGTCCATGAACCCATTATTGTATTATGGATTTGAAGTCTATGTAAGACAAAGCATGAACTAATTTGAAAAACAGAATTGATGATGAACAATATAAACTGTAGTGCTTTTATGACCATGTCCCATGTTGCAAACAGGTTTGTGCTTAATGAAGGAAGGAACAGTGAGGAGTCAGATACCTCCAGGCTAGCATTCTGGGGGATCACAGTATACCTGGTGTTATATTTTCTTTAACTTACCCGTGCAGATAACCTTGTAAGTCAACAACACTGATAAACTAGAAAGTTTATTATGACAAATGCATAGCTGGATTACCCGGTTAATTAAGATTCTACTATATGATCGAATTAATTAGAAAATTAATATTTATTTAGAACCAAATAAAAATTAAGAAATAACATGACATTTATAAATTTACAATTCAGACCAGGGGTCAGTGGCTTAGCCAAGAGGGGGTCTATGGGTCAGAACCCCCCCAAATTCTATCTACATAGCAAAAAAAGCTTTTTAACCTGTATCTACAGAACTCATTTCCTGTGCCCCCACCATTATAGGTGCTCATTAAGCGATTGTTAAGATAGTCGCTTACTATGGTATGCAGCGCTACACCACATGGAACCACCGTGTAACATACCATCTGAGACTCAGCTAATATAAATGCACCACCACGACTGTGCCACTTGTTTACAATAACTTAAATGGTCACACTTAACATAACGAATTGTTGTTGTTGTTTATAACAAGGTACATGATGGCAAACGAAGACACCCGTGTGGTGTTTAAATGTCACGTGAGCGCGTTTTTCCCCCCTGGTTTTTATTGTATACCCGCACACACAGGTGCGCCGCTGTGTGCTGTTCCTTTCACAGTGGTGAAAGGAAAAAGTTCTTGGTTCTCCTCGAGACTTCTGGCATGGAAGTTCTGCAAGCGAGTTTTGCACGTCGCAGTTTGCTGCCAATAGTGGACGTTGCACCATTTTATTTCATATAATAGAAACAAAGGAAAGTTCTTCTAGGAGGACTAGGAGGCACACTACACTGCTCTGTGCGCCATAGTGGGCAAATAGCCTTATTCTCAAGAAACAATTTTGGATCCTCATCCAAAAAAATCCGGGCTATGGCATAGTCTCACCTATGTCAATTGATGGGGCCACAATGTACACCAACATTATATATTTTACACAACACCTTCAACAACTGCATTGCCCAACTAAGAGCTCTTTTTATGGAGCATAGCGTGCCAAAACTGCGTGTATTGGCCAATAGATTGTGCAGTCTGTATCTGTCAGTTACAATAGAGTTCAATGGACGTAAGAAATGGATGACATTTTAAGCAAGCTGTCTTAGTTCTAGTTTCAAAATGCAGACGATGCCCAACTTTTTTTCTTACATGGAGTTTCTTTAAGTTTGTAAGTTTTTATTGGTAACACCACTCATTCTTATTAATGTCGTCATTCTCCTGTCATTTTGTCGGGTTATGGAATACATTAAAATTGAAAACATAATACCAAATTAACCTGTCAACGGCAAGCACAACAGCTAGTTATAAATGATTTTTTATTGTTTTGCTCCAGCCGAAAATAAGTTAACTATGTCAATAGTGAAGAAAATTAACTGAAATTGAAACAATAGGTTACTTATTGAGTGTATAATTAATCATCAATTAACAATTTTAAATACAGGGTCTGGCAGTAGGTATTGACAGTTTTTATCGTGTGATTGTCAGCTTAGTAATTGAAACACAGAGATTAAAATGGAACATATTTATTCTAAACATAATGCAGTTTTCAAATATGCTTATTTTTTAAAAATTATTTTAGACAAATGTGCTCTTTTTTGTCTTTCGGATTTTTGGAACCTGCTGCGAAAAGATTGCATGAAACGGTGCAATACATCTGGGCCGATCGCTCTAATTTCGTTGCTTATGTTGTTTCTCAACTCCTGTAATGTGTGGGGCCTGCCGTCGGTGCCATTGCAAAATTGTGTTTCGTGTAGGGATCCTACCACGCCTAGGAATATATTCTCGACGAAATTGCCGCTGAACCTCGATTATGCTTCCCGTTCGAATGAACACCGTAACACAAAAAATTCGTTGCTGCACAGGCCAAGAATTCATGGCTACTGAAACTGCATAACATATTAAATTTATTGCGCAATATACTGTCCCCCACTCAGTGTCTGTCTTCCCACCACAGCGCTCACAAATGCGTCAGTACCTATTGCCAGACCCTGTACGTAGAAGCATCTCATATTCACATTTAGTTTTACAACAGATATTTACAAAAACGATTTCTCACCTCGATAATAATCAAATAGTCAATTCCTTTAGATTTTGCAAATGTCGCCTCCACCGGATTACCTTTTAGGCTTGTAATACTTATCATGAGATTCAATAAGGCCTAGATTAATTTAATATAAATATAATTACAGAATGTTATAATTAATGTTTGTTTAAATGTTGTCCAAACCATTTTCCCTCGGCTGGATTTAACAAACTTTTTGTTATTGGAAAGTTCATTTAACACGTTCACGGATGAAATCAAAATCTGAAAACAAAATTAGGAAAATGCGTTAACCAGTCTTAGAGATCATTACCTCCAGAAATATATTTTCAAAATATTGTCAAGAGTTACCCAAAGATTGCCAAAATTAAAATTTAAAATAAGTCATTAAAACTATAAAAAAAAACTTGAAAATAAAATGACTTTTCCTGAGTCACCAAACGACGCCATTTTAAATTTCCAAAAACAAAAATCTCTTCCCCCCCCCCCATTTTTGTGACAAAGGTTGTCACCTAACATTTCCAGAATTCCTTAATGAAATACATGTATTCCCTATTCATATTCAACTCAATACAACCTTCTATGTGGAATAAATCAAATATTAAATCCATAGTTCTTTGAAATGAAAATAATGTGAGGTGACACCACATCAGAATTCGAGTAGAGGAGTAGACTTTGGGAGGTTTTGTTGCCAATGTCTGTTGTTTGGTGACGCATCTATCTGATAAAGTTCATTTATTTCAATTCAACTGATTTTTAATTTTTTTAAATTATATTAATCGTTGAATAATTCTTGACAATATTTTGACAAGATATTTGTGAAGGTATAAAGAAGGTTTAAAGAGACCATTATAATGGTCTCTTTAAAATGTACTTTTAGCTAACTTTCATGTTAAAAGTATTACTTGAATTTAAACAAAATCGTGTAGACTAAGGTGCATCAGCTGTACAAATTGCACATTATTAATTATAAATTTATCGAATAGCATCTTGTCCATAAAGTGAAAAACGATTATATATATAATATCCCAGGTCTGTGTGTGCGTGTGTGTGTGTGGAGTAACAAAAACCATTGAAGCACGGAATTTATATATATTTGAATAAATGAACCGTTTTTTTTTTCTCAAGGTCAACTATATGTTGAACTCTTCCTTCGGAAAGTGTAGAAGGGGGAGAGAGAGAGAGAGAGAAAAGTGGGAGGGGGTGAGGGGAAAAGTTTGGAAAGTGTAGAAGGGGAGAGAGAGAGAGAAAAGTGGGAGGGGGTGACTGAAATTGAAATGAAAGGAGCAAAAAAAGGAAAAAACGACGCGCATGCGCACAATTGCCTGTGAATTTTGCTCCCGTCATTTATGACAGGTTACCCCACTAGTTATATATATAATATCCCAGGTATGTGTGTGTTTGTGTGGAGTAACTGTACAAAACCATTGAAGCACGTCGGAATTTATATAAATTTAAATAAATGAAGAAATGAACAGCTTTTTTTTTTCTCAAGGTAAACTTTATGTTGCACCCTTCCCATCCAAGAACCCCATGATATTAAATTGGAGAGGGGAAAAGGTTGGAAAGTGTAGAAGGGGAGAGAGAGAAACGTGGAGGGTTAAAAAAAAGTGGGAGCTGAAATTGAAATGAAAGCAGTAAAAAAAGGAACAAACGACGCCCAAAATGGGGAGGGGATAATAGTAGCAAAATTAAACTACAGCTTATCACATGCAATTGTGCCCAGCATTAGAATTTCTTTTGCTCAGCTGTTTTATGAACGTCATCAATTTCTAATTGGTGTTTGTTACTTGGTCTGACGTCATAAAAGGGCGGATTAAAAGAAATTCTAAGGCAGGACACAATTGCCTGTGAATTCGGCTCCCATCATTTATGACCGGTTACCCCACTAGTTACATATAGAATATCCCAGTTCTGTGTGTGTGTGTGTGTGTAACGTCGGAATTTATATAAATTTGAATAAATGAACTGCTTTTTTTTCTCAAGGTCAACTATATGTTGCACCCTTCCCATCCAAGAACCCCATGATATTAAATTGGAACAGGGAACAGGTTTATAAAGTGTAGAGGGGGGAGAGAAACTTGGAGGGGGGAGTGGGTGACTGAAATTTAAATGAAAGGAGTAAAAAAGGAACAAACGACGCGCATGCGCACACCAGAGAAAATGAAAAATCATTTTCGCTTTCAAATATAAAAAGGGGAGGGGATAACAGTAGCAAAATAAAACTACAGTTTATCACAGGCAATTGTGCCCAGCATTAGATTTTTTTTTGCTCAGCCCTTTTATGAACGTCATCAATTTCTAATTGGGTTTGTTACTTGGTGTGACGTCATAAAAGGGCGGAGGAAAAGAAATTCTAATGCAGGGCACAATTGCCTGTGAATTTTGCTCCCGTCATTTATGACAGGTTATCCCACTAGTTATATATATAATATCCCAGGTTTGTGTGTGTGTGTTTGGAGTAACATCGAAATTTATATAAATTTGAATAAATGAAGAAATGAAATGCTTTTTTTTTCTCAAGGTCAACTATATGTTGCACCCTTCCCATCCAAGAACCCCAAGATATTAAATTGTAGAGGAGAAAAGGTTGGAAAGTGTAGAGGGGGAGAGAGAGAGAGACGTGGAGGGGGGAAAAAGTGAGAGGGGGTGACTGAAATTGAAATGAAAGAAGTAAAAAAAGGAACAAACGACGCGCATGCGCACAATTGCCTATGAATTTTGCTCCCGTCATTTATGACGCGTTACCCCACTAGTATTTGTATAAAATCTTGGTGCACAGTATAAAATGTCATAACTTTTTGACGTTTTTCTTACATCTTCTTCTTCTTCTTTAGCTTGAAAGCCATGTGGTAGGGGGGATTGCTCCCAATCATGAGTGATTGTCATTATTTAAAAATAAGACATCATCACAAAATTGAAATCATGCTAACAAAGAACTATTCACAGGAAGAGAAGGTCACAGAGTCACAGAGTAGTACAGACGTGTTTTTACATCCTCTAAAGACACTAATTAGTGTAATACATTTGCAGTCTTGTTCTTTTTCTATACTTTTTGAAGTCATTTAAAGTTAATTCTAAATATACCGCGTGTGTGTGTATAAATGTATCCATATCTAGATAATTATCTAATATATTTAAATATCTAAATACTGAAATATAAAACCTACCTTCATGTGGGAATACACGTGGAATACACCAGGATCTCCGGCGACGCCTTTTCAGGGCCACCAAAAGCTAAGTCACGTGTTCTTTCTTCATTTATTTAACTTCATACTTTCATACTTATCCATAAACCATAAACGATACAAGCTTCACCATCAAACACCACTACACACGCCAAAATACAAACTGGAAAACAAATAATGTACAACAGAACACTCACCGTGTGGTTTTTCTGTTCCCCACAAGCAACAGATCAACATATACAATCCATTGCCATCCCGTCCTTAAATCACATTTGTTCTAAATAGCAACCCCACACAACCAACCCAACCCCATAACTGCTGCACATTATAATAATACAAATAAAATACATATAAAAATACAAATACAAACACATACAAACACATACAACACATCCATGCTACTTGTGTAAGACCACGTGGTGGCCACACCCGGAAATTCCACCTTTCCATCCTCACCAATGTCCTTGTCTTCCCACCCCCTTCCTGCCCGTTCAAGCATGTGTTGCTATGCATGATAATAACCGTAAGTTGTCCCTCGAACTGGCCCTGGAAAAAGGCAATATGCTCCGGACAGGCAGGAGGGATCGGGAAACGGCACCAGCAGACGTCACCTCAAGACAGAGTACGCCACCCACCCACAATCATTGGTGTTCAGAGTAGTCAGACGGGCAACAGACAGCAGTGGCCTCGTCTTACGGATCAGTAGCATGTGGTCCACAACGAGACAACGGATGGACAATGGTGGGGAGGAAGAAGCGTGACCAACACCAACCAGAAGAGAAAACATATGGAGTCATGGACAAGGCCAAGGCAGCGTCCGGGGTGTCCTACGCTGTGGTAGTGAAATCCTCAGCAGCAGGGGTTCTCCCACAGGTGGTGGGGGCACTGTTACAGAAGAAAATTCCTCTGAGGGACGTCGGGGGCAGCTTTAAATCAGTCCGGGAAAGCAAGAGCGGGGGCTTAATCATCGAAAGCCACACGGAGGAGCAGAGGAAGAAACTCCTGACCAAGCTTCAAGAGCCCCCAGAGTTCAGCACGCGTGCCCTTGCCAAGCAGAGCCCCAAGCTTGTCGTCATCGGAGTTGATGCAAAACTACAGGATGAGGAGACCCTCTCGCTGATCGTGAGTAACAACGAGGATCTGGCAGCGATAGTAGGGGGATTAATTGCTGAAAACATCCCTCCGTGTGGTGATGAAGAAGCTATGGCGGGACCAGAAGAAGGCCAATGCCATACTTGAGACCACCTCAGCTTTGTACCAAAAGTGTATGGCCACGGGATTCCTTAACATCGGTTGGACCGTGCATAGAGTTGAGAAGTACGCGGATGTCACCAGATGCTATCGGTGTAGCGGATATGGCCACCTGGTGAAGGACTGTGTAAAAAATAAAGACACCAAAGTCTGCTTCCTATGTGGCGGCAATCACTTGGCAAATGATTGCAAGAAGATCACCCTTTAGTGCATCAACTGCCACAGGGAGAAACTTCCACTGCGAGGACACGCGGTGACAAACCCAAAGTGCCCTGTCTATCTCGCAGAAGTGGAAAAAATGAAGTCTCGAACCGACTATGGCGGCCACTAAGGCCAAAAGGATTACAGCACTCAGGAGGACTACCATAGTTGATACCGTGCACGCGAAGGGTCTCTGTATCCTTCAGCTCAACTTAGGAAGGGGCATAGCAGCAGGGGCAATGATGAGTGCGGCGGCACGGGAAGCTCTGGATATCCTGTGTCTACAGGAACCCGGGCGAAACCTGGCAGGGATGCTCCACGACTGGAGAGTGGTGGATGGGGCCCCATCCAGATGGGTCCTGACAGCTTTCCAGCTGGATTTTGCATGGGGTACTCTGGCGACAGGACTGCACAAATACCCTGGAATGTGTCACTGTCAGCATGGGAGCACTGGGGTTCACCCTGGTTAATGTCTATTGTGCACCACAGGGGAATCTGGAGCACACCTTGGCCACTCTAGACACCATAGACCGGAAATATCGGGGCCCAAAAGTGGTGATGGGGACTTTAATGCCAAGGACCCGCTGTGGGGCTCGCCCACCTAGGATCGGCGTGGCAGGACCTGCGTGGACTTCGTCACACGGAACGGTTACGAAGTGGTGAACGAGGGTCCTGTGGCCCTACGTACTCCTCATCCAATGGTGTCAGCTTCATTGACCTTACGTTGCTTAAGGGGATAGTGGCCTGGACCTGGAACATTCCTGAGGTAGAAACCCTCAGTGACCACAGGCCTATTCACTGCTTCAACTGGAAGATAGCTGACTGGCCACTGTTTCAAGCAACGATAGTGGAGGGGATGGAGGAGGTGCTTGACGGACTCTCCGATGCAAGCCGCGACACAATGGCAGGAGCTTTGCATATGGGCCCGTGAAGTGGCATTGCCACACACAAGGGCCCGGACCTCTAGGAAATGCAATTTGTGGGACGAAGACCTCCGTCACGCCCAGGCAACTGCCCGGAGAGCAAGGAAGATCTTCCAACAGGAGCATGTACAGGAACGGCGAGAGGCCCTTATGGAGGATTATAGGCAATGGAAACGGGAGCTCAAGAAAATGGTCCTCGACAAGAAGCAGGAGTCGTGGCGCAACTTCTGCAAGCAGAGTTCACAGGCCGACCTCTTCGGGGTCCCATACAAGGTGATAGCCAATAGGAGGCAGCAAGACGGTGTGATGACAGCGGTTAAGGGGCCAGACGGTGTTTGGTCGAAGGAAGATGCTGAGACAACTGCCATAATTCTCAATAGATACTTCCCACAAGACAACCCGGCAAACGACACGGAGGACCAGTCGGTGGTGCGAGCTAGAGCAATCCACCCAGGAGAACAGAGAGACGATCCACCATTCACCCTGTCGGAGCTAGAGGAGGCCGTTATGGGGTTCGGAGTCACCAAGGGCCCTGGGGGGACAGCTTTCCCATCA
The DNA here is from genome assembly GCA_036925085.1 of Brachycybe producta. Lineage (NCBI taxonomy): Eukaryota > Metazoa > Arthropoda > Diplopoda > Playtdesmida > Andrognathidae > Brachycybe > Brachycybe producta. Next base: position 1,908,655 of record JAUPFP010000011.1, on the reverse strand, counting down.
TGGGTTTTCGTTGCCTCCTGGAGGACCAGGGACCTGATTGGCTCTGAATACTCAATGCATGCCTGGCCCAGGGTGTGTTCCCCACCATATGGAAGAAGGGCATCATAGCATGGATTCCAAAACCGGGAAACAGAGACTTCAGACCTATCTGCCTGCTTCCAACCCTGAGCAAGGTCCTTGACAAGATGTGCACAGGTAGGCTACGATGGTTCCTGGAGAGGCACGGACTCCTCTCAGAACGACATTATGCATTCCACGAAGGGCGGAGCACGATCGAGGCAGTTTCAGACTATGTTGAGTGGGTCCGGAGGGCCAAGAGCCGGCAGGAGCACAGCCTGGCCGTGACCCTGGATATTACCAATGCTTTTAACAACGCATGGCACCCGGGGATTCTTGACCAACTGCGGACTATGAAGTGCCCAGATAACCTGTGGCAGCTCATAGTGGCATTCCTGGGAGGGAGTCAAGTAGCCAGTGGTGCACTGATCAAGGCAGTGAACAAGGGTTGCTTCCAGGGTTAATGCCTGGGCCCGGTGCTGTGGCTGGTACTGATGGAAACTTTTTTCACAGCTACAAGGGAATGGAATTCTACAGTGGACAGGGTAGAAGCCTTCGCCGACGACGTGTTGGTGATCATATGTGGACCATCTGTACGAGCCCTGGAGGAAAAATGGAACCTGTTCTGGGCACAATGCATTGCATGGGCCTCGGGAATGAAGCTGGAGTTTGCGGCCCAGAAGACCGCAGCAGTCTTCCACCCAGTGGCAATGGTCATTAGGACACCATCAATTAAGGTGGGGTGTCAGGATATGCACCGGTGGGGCTTTGAAGTACCTGGGCATTATGGTCGATGCACAGTTTACGTGGATTGCACATGCCTGGGACAAGGCCGGTGCCATCGGAGCCCGGCTCTTCATAATAGCGGGGAAATAGTGGGACATGGTCCCCAATACTCTGAAATCAATCTATGAGTGAGCAGTGGTCCCATTGGTCCTGTATGGGGCAGAGATATGGGAGAGAGAGGCCTGGATAGCTGCATCATTGGACACCTGGATGCTGCCCAGAGGCCATTCCTGCTGGCTGTGTGCAAGGCATACAGGGCCATAGTGAACCGGTCACTCCAGACAGCATTGGGCTGCCCTCCGCTATCGGTGTTGGCTGCTGAGAGGCGAAATCTATGGGTGAAAAGGAGGCTGCAGGCTGTGACATTGGAATTCCCACTCTCAGTGCGGGAAATGAGTCACCCGAGCCGGCGACACGCATTTGGAATCGAGCCGTGGAGTGCATCAAGGGTAGCCGAGATGGACATGTGCATGGACGGTTCAAAGATGGATGGGAGAGTGGGAGCAGTGTTTGTGGCAGTAAGAGGTGAGAGGTAGTCTGTGACTCATGGGGGACTCGAATGCCAGACGACTGTTCGGTTATTCAAGCAGAGTTACTGGTTATCCATGGGAATCCATGGCGATTTGCTCCAACTCAATGTTAGCCCTCCAAGTCATCGCAAAAGGGGATAGGACACATGCAGAGGCATATCACACGAATGGGAAGCTGAGCGTGTGACAATGAAAGCGCCGGTGCATCCATCTGGTGTGGGTCAAGGCACATGTAGGCTACCAGTTCAATGAACTCGCGGACGGTGCAGCCAAAAGAGACTCGGAGGGAGGACATCTCCCACCATCGGGTCTCTCTGGTGGGATTACGGATGGCCCAGAAGGCCTCAACGGGACTCCAGTGGCAGCTCATGTGGAATATAGCAGCACAAGGATGGCCGCTGTATGAATTCATTCCTGAGGTAACCCACGGGGCGGGTATGGTCACCAGAAAGCTTTTCCAGCTTCTGAGAGGGCATGGCCCTTTCCAGCTGTACCTACACTGATTCAAGCTGCAGAACCACAACAACTGCCAATGCAGGGGGACCGGACACATTGCACCACATCTTGTATGTCTTTACATTGTGTCTACATTGTGAACTGGGCACCAGTGCCCCATGGAGACAGACGGAATGCTGGACAATGGGAGTCTGCGGGGTGAACTTCGGCAGTTTGCAGAGGCGGCAGTCTTCGAATACCATGCAGAGGACATACAGGGCTCTGGCGAGAGTTCACATTAGGGTTCCAGTCTTTTTCATCCTTGACGCAACATTTTCTTCTTTCAGGCGGCGCAACATTTGTACTTCTTCTTTTTGGCGGCGCAACATTTTTTCTTCTTCTTTCAGGCGGCACAACAATTTTTTTTCTTCTTTCTGGCGGCGCAACATTTTTTCTTCTTCTTTCAGATGGCACTACAATTTTTTTTCTTCTTTCAGGTGGCGCTACTTTTTTTCTTCAACTTTCAGGTGGCACTATATTTCACACTTTTAGGTGTAATTGGATGATGTAGTAACTACAGGTGTAATATAGCCTAAAGCCTAACGGCAGGTGGGCTATTAAACCTATTACAGGAAGAGAATTCTATAGTCTAACAACATTAGGAATAAAAGACCAAAAATATGCATCAGTCCTAGCCATTAATTCTTTGAAAGTCTTTGAATGCCCAAATCTACCTTTACGAGGATTTCTAGTTAGTAAACCATTAAGCAGAGTAATGTTATCATCAAACAGCAAATGTCCCAGAAGAGCAAGGCTTTGCTCATTTCTTCGGACTGCTAATGTTTCCCATTCTAGCTCTTGAAGCATAGATGATACGCTGTCAGGAGATGCATACCGTCCCTAAACAAATCTTGCAGCCATACGCTGCACCATTTCTATTTCTTGTTTTAGGTTATTTCTAAATGCTCTCCAAATTGGGGAACAATATTCTAAGATAGGTCTAACTAGGGTAAAGTAGCAGACCTTCTTTACATTTTTTAAGGGTGCGTTGGACAAACTGCAGCTTTTGATTAGCTTTTGCAAGTGCTTTTGTTATATGATCTTTCCAAAGCATGTCTTTGGGCAAGGTTAAGCTAAGATATTTAATGGTATCAACATGAGTTAGCTGAACATCTCCCATTGTATAATCTGCTATGCAAGATTCTCGCTTTCGGGAAACTCGCATAACATTACAATTACTCCTATTGAGTTGTAATTGCCACTCAGAGCACCATTCTTCAACACTGTCTAGATCTCTTTGGAGGACTTCACTATCCTCATTATCCCTAATCCTCCTGTACACAACAGCATCATCTGCAAACAAGCGCATCATACTGTTGCATCTATCTGCCAGATCGTTATTGAACATAAGGAAAAGTAGTGGTCCAAGAATGCTACCCTGAGGTACACCAGATGTTACTTTAGCCCAGTCCGACACAGCACCATCAATTCGGACTCGCTGTTGTCTATTTGATAAGAATGATGATGTCCACAAAATTACTTGTTTATTTAAGTTAAAAGTCACCATTTTTTAAATTAGTAGTGAATGCTTCACTGTATCAAATGCATTTGCAAATGAGTTTGCACTAGTTGATCCAGGGAATATGTGCATACACCTTCAAGCAGTATATCTATTAATTTATTGCTAGGGCACTGGGAGTCAACAGTATAATTTTTCCAATTTATTCCAGGAAGGTTAAAATCCCCACCAATGAGAACTGATGCATGTTTGTGGGTAGAAAATAAGGAATCTAATCATTTTCTAAATTGGAGTAATTCCTCCTCGTCATTTGAAGGTGGGCGATAGAATGAAAATAAAAGAAAATTTTTCTTCCATTATGAAGTGAGATGCTACAACAAACTGCCTCACAATGACCTTCATAATGGAATTCTTTTTTTGATGTTAGGTTTTTATTGATAGCAAGAAATAAACCTCCACCTTTGGTTAAGTTACAATTTTTTTGGAATATGTTAAACTGTTGGGGGAAAACTTTAGCGGATGACATCATCAGTAAGCCATGATTCACTACCGAAGATAATGTCGGGATTGTAGCTTTTTATGGCTTCTCTAAACTGAATTACTTTATTTTTTATACTTCTACAATTGATTATTGACATTTTTAAGGATTTATTTATAGGCTTGTTTTCCTTCTTGGTCAGAGAAACTGTCTTAGAAGAAATTTTCTTGTTAGAAAATTGGGTTTCTTTTTGGGTAACTATTTTGGGTACAGTAACTAGATTTGATTTCTTCCTAGAATCAGGGCATTTAGTAATTAGAAGTTTCCCTGGACTTGACTACAAACAGATTTCCAGTGAACAGAGCTCAAGACATCCTTATCAGCTGCAGTCAAGTGAAGGCCATCATGCAGATAATACTTATCAGGTGCTTTAAGAAGCTCCCGATAAGCATCCGCAAATGAATAACCAGCACTACGAACGAGAAGAGAGAACTCTTGTGAAATCTCTTGAACTGCAGGGTTTGGATAAAAAGAACCCCTAGCATAATGCTCAAACCTTAGCAGGACAGTAAAAATCACAATCCTGCATGAGGTCTGATGCGTTTTACCTCTATAGAAAAGTGTTTAAGTCTCTCAGCTATCCCCTTTGGCGCATCCATCTTGAGATTATTAGTGCCGGCATGCACAACTACAATAGGGTTAAGGTTAGCTTTGTTCAGCACTGCCTTAACACAAGTAGTTAAATGCTCAACACGTGTGCCTGACTTTCCAGTTTTGCCGACCCTAACACCTCGAACAATACTGTCACCAATGAGGTGCACATTGATAGGCTTACCAGTTTGCAGGCTATAATTAGTGGATGTTGAGGCAGGGATATCCTTAACCTCAGACAGCACACCAAATTGGTTACCACACATGGTAGCAGTACTACCATTAGCCACAACACTGGTAAAGCTTTTTCTCTGTGGCCGAGATTCTTTGCCTTTGACCACCATCCATCCGTCTCCTGTCTGGGCTGTCTGATTCATAACTACCAAGTCCGTTCCTACAGATACATTGGATGAAATGCCAGGCACAACATCACTCGTCTGGCATGCAATCTCGTGAGTCACTGTAGGGTGAGCATTGCAATGCTGAAGGAACAATTCCTTCAACTCAGCAACCTCCTTCCGCAAACAGGCGATATCATGGGATGCCTGCACTGAACGAGTGGAAGGAGCACCAGGTGGGGTCAAAATCATAAGAGGCATAGTTAACACGATAATAAAGCAAGAAAGAGCCTAATAATTTTAGAGAAGAAAAAAACGTGGAAGTTAAGCGTTTTTTTTTAAACTTCTTGGGCCTAAAGTGGCGTTTTGATTTGAAAATGCGATATCTCAGAAACTACAAGTCGGATTTCGATTCTGTTCTAAAATGTTCCATAAGGAAATCAAGTTTGGATAAGGAATTAGTTGCGTTTTGAGTAAAAAACTTGCACAAACAAAGGAGACAAAGGAGAAAAAGGTGAAAAAGGAAGTGGCATCCTAAATTAAAATCGCAGTAACTCAAAAAATACTTATCCAAATTGGAATCAGATTTCACCACTGTATTCAGGAGACAAAACACTATTAAAAACGCTTTACTATACACTCCGATGACAAGTTTAAATTAGTAAAATAGCCAAAAAATTGAGAGACAAGAAAAAAACGTGCTTCTCCTTATGATGCTTATATCTGTGACTATATTAGTTTCAAGTTCAGTAAACAGACACTTTATTTATGGTGCATTCACACTAGGCTGCTTTACCAGCTGCTGGTTGCTGCTGGCTGGTTGTAGCCCTCTAGCAGCATATTGTGATCTGCCACCAGCAGCTGCATTCTCCAGCAGGCTAGTGATTTTAACAGCGGCTGGTGAAGTTGAACATGTCCAACTTTGGCAGCTACCAGCTGGTCATGTGACTCCCTTCCTGCTGCTACCAGTGTGCTACCAGCCAGTGTCGCTGGTAGTGGCACTATTGGGTAGTTGAAACTCCACTGCTTGGGTTGGTTGTTGTTAGATTTTGTGTTTTTGCAAGATGATGATTGGATGACTTGCACTGCTAATACCAGCAGTGACTGGACAAGTGTGAACCCAAAGCAGCTGCTGCTTGCTGTTGCTGCTAATAGCCAGCAGCAACCAGCGGCTTGTAAACCAGCCTAGTGTGAATGTGCCTTTATTAAGGCACGGGCATTTATACCTTGTGCATGTGTACACCTGTGCGTGGCACCCATGCCCAAGAGACATTGTTTCTATAGATCCATTTGCCAGTTTACTGACTGTCCAGGATATCAATTTGTCCTTTAGATCTCCTTGACCTAAAGGAAGAGGTGGTAATGGGAGGAACTGGGGTGTTGGACCCCAAGGCTACCAGTTTATAAAAGATATGAAATACAGGGTTTCACAGTTTAAATGATGCATTAGGTCAATTTTTTAAAATGCCCTACAGGGATAGTTGCCATAAAACCACTTGCCCTAAAGAGATGTTTGCACTAATCGACAGTCTAAATATGTTATGTGGCATTATTTTCACGCCTGCAGTTCACAGAACCTATTTAACATACTTCACCGAAAGAGAAGATGCCCGAATGCCCCTTATGGCAAGTAGTTTCATGGCATATGTCCTTTTAAGGCAAATGGTTTTAGGGAAAATGTCTCTTTAGGGCAAATGGCCCTTTAGGGCAAATGTTTTAGGGCAAACATCTTTTTAGGGCAATTGACATTAGGGCAAATGGCTTTATGGGATGTGTCTTTAGGGCTTGTATATCCCATACAGATATTGCAGCATTGTAATCTGTTTTTTCACATGGACTAATAAAAATGCATTAATGGAGATACTGGTGCCATCCTCTGGTTATTTTTGTGATCTTCATCTACTTTTGACCCTGTTGTTGTGAACTATCGAATGGCCACCATTCTATTTTCACTCAAGAGTCAGCAGTAGCCGAATGATAATGGATTGCCGATGCTTCTTGAAAAAGACGAAATTCTCCGGAAACTTGGTTACCACCATTTCTAATCACTGTATTCAAATGCACCACAGGGTACTTTACCTCTTTAATTCTATAGTGCATCCAATCATCTGAAGAATATTACACCCACATAAAAACGGTGCTGCTTCTTGTTATAACACTTTTAATTATCTTTGTTGAAGAAGACGTAAGAACTATAAAGATGAATTGTTTTATTAATTTTTAGATGAAGTGTCCATGAGCCCATTATTGTATTACAGATTTGAAATCTATGAAAGACAAAGCATGAACAAATTTGAAAAACAGAATTGACGATGAACAATGGAAAAGGTGGTGGTGCTTTTATACACTTGGACCTGTGTACACCTCCGAGGTCCAAGTGACCATGTCCCATGTTGCAAACAGGTTTGTGTTTAGGGAAAGAAGGAACAGTGAGGAGTCAGACACATCTAGGCTAGCATTATGGGGAGATTACTGTATGCCAGGTGTTAAAATTTTTTTTAACTTACCCATGCCGATAACCTCGTAAGTCAACAACACTGGTGAACTAAGAAGTTTATTATGATAAATGCATAGCTGGATTACCCGGTTAATTAAGATTCTACTGTATGACCGAATTAATTAGAAAAATAATATTTATTTAGAACATAGGACATTAGGACATTTATAAATTCACAACTCAGACCTGCTGCCAGTGGCTTAGCCAAGAGGAGGTCAATGGGTCAGGACCCCTCCCCCCTCAGAAATTCTATCTACATACCAAAAAGAGTTTTTTTTTTACATGTTTTCTCTTAACCTGTATCTACAGAATTTATTTCCTGTGCCGCCACCATTATAGGTGCTCACTAAGCACTGTTAAGCTAGTTGCTTACTATGGCATGCAGTGCCACACTCCACAGAACTACTGTTGTAACATGCCATCTGAGACTCCACCAATATAAATGCGTCACCACGACTGTGCCACTTGTTGCCAACACTTAAATAGTCACACTTCACAATACAAATTATCATGTATTGTTGTTTATAACGAGGTATATGCTGGCGAAAATGAAGACATCAGACACCGGAGTGGTGTTTGAATGTCACGTGAGCGCGTTTTCCCCTAGTTTCTTTTGTCTAGCTCCCCCACGCTGGCGCACTGCTGTGTGCTGTTCCTCTTGCTGTGGCGAAAGGAAAAATTTCTTGGTTCTCCTCGAGCCTTCTGGCATGGAAGTTCTGCAGGCGAGTTTCACACGTCGCAGCCTGCTGCCTTATAGTGGTTGTTAAACCATTTGGTTTCATATAATGCAAACAAAAGAAAATTCTTCTAGGTGGTACTGTGCTGCACTGCACTGTATGCCATAGTGGGCGACTAGCCTTATTCTCAAAAACAATTTTGGATCCTCAACAAAAAAAAGTATGGCTCGCCACTGTTCCGTAGTCTCTTATCAAATGTGAGCATGCATTTACCTATGTCAATAGTTCATGAGTGATAATGGGTACATGGCAGTGTGTGCGTGTGTGGGTGTGTGTTTGTTTGTGTATGAGTGGATATAACAATACAAAAACCTTGAAGCACATTGGAATTTATTATATAAATTTAAATGAATAAATGAACAGCTTTTTTTTCTCAAGGTCAACTATATGTTGAACTCTTCCCATCCAAGACCACCATGATATTAATTTGGAGAGGGGAAAAAGGTTGGAAAGTGTAGAGCGGGAGGAGAGAAAGAAACGTGGAGGGTGAAAAAGTGGGAGGGGTGACTGAAATTGAAATGAAAGGAGTAAAAAAGGAACGAACAACGCACATGCGCACACCAGAGAAAATGAAAAACTCATTTTCTCTTTCAAATATAAAAAGGGGGGGATAATAGTAGCAAAATTAAACTACAGTTTATCACAGGCAATTGTGCCCAGCATTAGAATTTCTTTTGCTCAGCCTTTTTTCTGAACGTTATCAATTTCTAATTGGTTTGTTACTTGGTCTGACGGCATAAAAGGGCGGAGGAAAGGAAATTCTAATGCTGGGCATAATTGCCTGTGAATTTGGCTCCCGTCATTTATGATGGGTTACCCCACTGGTTAAATAAATAATGGAACCCACCATACAATCAAAAGAATTTTTAAAATATGAAAGACATGCATAAAATGTCAAAAATGAGATGTTTATCAAGAATGTGTAATTGAATAGAATATAATATGTGCTTCAGCAGCCTTTATATATTTAAATATGCGGGAATAATAATTAATTTCTAGTGTAAAATGGGAGATTTGGGGTGGCTTGTGGTTTGTGTTTGCGGATCGTTGGTTGTGGGGGCTGGGGTGTATCTTGAGTTTGGTTCTCCTTCTTGTGCGTGGTCTTTTACTTGGTGGGGGTTGTTCTGCCTGGGTGGTATCACAGGCGTTGAGGGGAGGGGCTGGGAATAGAGCCTGCTCTACCTTTTTAAGGTGGTCTTCAGGGTGTGTGGAGCCATGAGGCTTTCTACCTTCTTGCCTTTTTGTGATCTTGGCCATGGAAGATGTCTCACTGCTGACTGTCTCTCCACTGGTTGTGGCACGTACACTTCATGAGGTTGTGGGTACTGTGCAGGATGTTTGAAGGGCGAGTTGTGGGTGTCTCCCTCTTGTCAGAAGTAGCGTCATACTCAGGGGTCTTGTCGCTTGGTGCACCGTTGCTGTAATTGTGGGGCTGCAGCTCATGCGTCAGAGACTTGCACTGCTCTTGCTTCATGTGTTAGCTGTGGGGGTGTGTATCCAGCTTTTAAGGATTGTCCAGTGTGACAGGGGTGGGCAGGGATGGGTGGGGTTGGAATTTGGTTGTTGATCAATAATTTCAGGGGGCATGTGCGGGTTCCTTTGACGATTTCCATACAGGCTGTGGCTGTTCGGATTTCCCATCCATGGTGTATGGTGTATCTTCCTAAGTGTGTGCCGTATCGGCCTTGGATCTCTTGAACTGGGTGGTTCAACTTTCTGCCCCATTCTTGTAGGTAGGGGATTTTAATTTTCACAGCCCCTTATAGGAGATAGGTTGCCAACCCCCGGGGCAGGCCTGTGGAAGCATGGTGTGACACCCGGTATAGCCATATTTGTGAGACACAGATGTCCAGACACTTTGGTGGCCTGAATTCAGAGTTAATTCTGGGAACCAAGACAAACTGTGAGAACTTGAAAAAAGGTAATATTTTTGACCCATTGCAATGATTGGCCCACTTAGCTTGTCATTGAGCCTTGAGGTGACAGTGGCCCCTTCCAAGAGAAAAAATGAAAGTGCCATACTATGTTCGAAGACAGATTGTTTTTAGAGTTCAAACAAGAAAATGTGAACTTAGTGTTATTAAAAAGTGAATGTGATATTCCACAGTTTAAGTGAAAACTTGTATCATCTGTTTTTGAGTGTCTAATAACAATGTAATAGCGATAGTTATCAATTTTAAACAGAAGTTTTATTTACAGAAGTGTTTATTTTCTCCTAAGAAAATAGCAAAGTGAGAGACTTTAGCCAACAGTTCCAGCAGCAACAGAAGCCCTCTTTCTAGTTGGCTCTTCAGAACCAGGCTAGGGGGAAACAGGATATACCACAAATTCCCGAGTCACGACTGAGTGTGTTCCAGCTCGAAAAGTGAAGAGGGCCACGTTCGGCCCCGACTAAAATGAGAAAGTCTTATTATCAACTTAAGACAACTGTACCTAGCGAAAGACTGAGGAATTGGTTTGAATAAACTGAACCTTCAGAATATCACGATCAACACTAGTAGGCAAGCCTGGCAAAGATCTAGCTTCATTCCAAAGTGGTAACATTGCTGAATCTGGTGCAAGCACTAGATCCACGTCACACAGTGGTGTCGGGCATAGTCAAAAGAGGCTGGTAAAGAAACAGCCTCATCACACCGGTTGGTTAGTACTGATTTATAGTTATCAATGATGGATTGCCTACTTATTTTTATGTACACACGGGGAAGGTTTTGCACTTGATTTGTATATTTGTTATTCAGCTTTTGCTTCACAGCTGGACTGCATTGTGGACCCCAATCTTCACAGGAGTGATCATTATCTGGATGTGATTACACTGCTGGGTGCAGATTTGTAACAACCCGTCTGGTTGCCACAACACCCAGGCAATTAAACGAGAAATGGGGATGGGGTTCCAGCGCTGGCTAGCCCTCCTCTTGTACCATCCGTGTCCTGGGTGGACAGTGACCCTTGCTGGCCTTTCTGTTGCCTGCCGGGAAGCCTACTATAGCAGCCTAGAAGACAACACCAGGAGTTTAGTCTGCTCCTACTAAAAGGAGCACAACTGGGTTGTCACAGATTCTGGGTTTGCTGCGTACCCCACCTCAGTTCTGTTGGTGGAGGGCTAATTGCGATTTGTTTGAGCAATCTGTTGTTTTCGTTGTGGGTGATGAGATACATGACATTGATGTTTTGGTCAATCAGTTTGCTTTTGTGGTGGTTATTGCTGCACAAGTCTACATGCCTATGTCATCCGGTTTCTCTTTTACGCTGCTTTTGACATGGTGGAATGGTGAGTGCCACCTCGCAATAAGGGAGCGTAAACAGGTTTTGCATGCTCAGTGTGCTTATCATTTTGGAGAGGGCTTCCATGACAGTATCAGTCTGAGTGAGATTTGATTACAACCAACGGTCTGTGGCAGATTATAGTCTTTGTGGAGGGATGGCACTGTAATAACAGGGTATCTCTCAAGAAGTCGGTGGTTCTGACCCAGCTACGGATTGGGCACTGTCATTTGACACATGTTTTTTTGCTAAGCTGTCAGGGTATTGCTTGGTGCAGGACTTGTAATGTTCTTCTTACATTAGAGAATAGTCTGTGTCTCACTACAGCTGTTATGCATGCTGGTTTTTTCTCAGAGGGTGGGTTGCCTCAAGTGTTGGGTTGGGACTCCCCACACACGGAGACTTTAAGTTGAATTGATTGGTGGATAATGTGTGGGGTGGTGCTGGGTTCTAGAGTGGGGGTGGGGAGTTTGGTGGTGTGTATTATTTTTTGCTATGGTGGGATTTGCCGGGGGTTTCCTGTGGGGGTACTCTTGTCTGTGGGTGACAGATGTACCAACTTTTGTGTTCTCCCATTGTTGTCCATTTGCTTGGCTCATTCTTGGCTTTCTTGTTTCATTGTTTGAGCTACAGCATCCACCATATTTGATTGCTTTACTTGACTGTTTGTCCCGAATACCTCGTAGTTGAAGGGACGTTAAACATATAGAAACCAATCCTCATTCAAAAAAAATCCTGGCTATGCCACTGTTCTGTAGTCTCTTATCAAATGTGAGCATGCATTTGCCTATGTCAATAGATGGGGCCACAGTGTACATCAACATGTGACACACCTTCACAAAGAAAATGCCAAAAGGTACTTATACAAAGGTAACTCAACTAAGAGCTCTTCCTATGGAACATATCATGCCAAAACTGAGTTTGGTGGCCAACATATTGTGCAGCCTGTATCAGTCAGTTACAATAGGGTTTAATGGACGTAAAAAATGGATGACATTTTAAGCAAGATGTCTTAGTTCTAGCTTCAAATCGATGCCCAACTCATTGTCATTTTTTTCTTACATGGAGTTGCTTTAATTTTGTAAATTGATCTTGGTAACAACACTCATTGTTATTAATGTCATCATACTCCTGCCATTTTGACGGGTTACAGAATACAATAAAATTGAAAACATCACACCGAATTAACCTGTCAACGACAGGAATAACAGCTAGTTGTAAATGATTTTTTATTGTTGTGCTCCGGCCGAGAAATAGTTAACCATGTCAATAGTGAAGAAAATTAACTGAAAAAATCAATTGAAACAATAGCTTACTTAATGAGTGTATACATAATCATCAATTAACAATTTTAAATATGTACAAGTAGAGACCTACATAAAGCCCATGGGCCGGTGGGCTTTTGCAAAAGCCCAGCCGAGCCCATGGCTCGGCCCAAAAGCTCAGCTTGGATTGTCATTTTTATGTAAAAGGCCCATGGGCCTGGTGGGCTTTGTGGACCTGGTCAGCTTCATGGGCCTGGTGGGCTTTGTGGGTATCGTGGGCTTTGTGGTCCTGGTGTTCTTCATTGGCCTGATGGGCTTCGTGGGCCTGGTAGTGTTTGTGGTCCTGCTGTTCTTCATGAGCTGGGCAAAGTTTCAATTTTTACACAATGTAGGTCTCTATGTACAAGCTTCTCATATTCACATTTAGTTTTACAACAGATGTTTACAAAAACGATTTCTCACCTCGATAATAATCAAATAGTCAATTCCTTTAGATTTTGCAAATGTCGCCTCCACCGGATTACCTTTTAGGCTTGTAATACTTATCATGAGATTCAATAAGGCCTAGATTAATTTAATATAAATATAACTACAAAATATTATAATTAACGTTTGTTTAAATGTTGTCCAAACCATTTTTCCTCGGCTGGATTTAACAAACTTTTTGTTATTGGAAAGTTCATTTAATACATTCACGGATGAAATTAAAATCTAAAAACATAATTATGAAAATGCATTAACAAGTCTTATACCTAGTACACAAATAATAATTTAAATGCATTTAAATAATAAACATGTTCTACAGAGCTCTGTGAAGGGCAAACAAAACGATATGTCGAATTCAATTTATTCAGTTAATAATCAAAAAATATTGAGTTAATACTTAAATATAATATATAAATTATTAACGTAATATTAATTGAGTATTTCAATTTAAAATAACAATAAAGTCAATTTTTATTTCGTTCATGTCCTTAACTGGATTCCATATAATTCACCTAAGCACATTTAATTTGAATTCATTTAACTCATGTGTGTACAAGGTATTAGAGACAATTACCTCCAGAAAACGATTTTTAAAATTAAAAATAGTCATTAAAACTATAAAAAAAACTTGAAACCAAAAAAAACTGTCACCAAACTTTTGCCACTTTAAATTTCCAAAAACAAAAATCTCCTTCCCCCCATGTTTGTGACAAAGGTTGTCATCTCACATATCCAGAATTTAAAAACATTTTAAAATATTTGAGAAAATGCATGCATCATTTAATATCATCTAATATCATAATCTCCTAAGGGCTGACTCGCTCCCTCCCTCCATTTGTGCACGAATGTTCTCGAAAACTACACACTCTAGAATCGTGAAAATTAAGCAGTATACAGATCTTTAGATGGGCTTTTTGGTAGGCTACATTAGAATTTACAATTTTGTTCCTTTACCTCATTTTTGTGAAAAATCATCAAATTTCACCAAAACCCCTGAACATATTAAGTTGGTAGCCAGGAAAGCTTGCTTTATTGCATCACGTTTTTTTTTCAAAGAATAAATTAACCCACATGGGTTATGGTAGAGGTCACCTTTAATCTCACAATTTACATTGGTAGCAAAATAGGTTGTCTTTGGCAGAGAAGTGAGAGGTTCTTGGTTCAAGTCCTGCCCATAGTTTTTCTGTATTACCTTTTTTATTTTGCTCAATCTGAGTGCAGTGAGTTTCATATATGCACAACAGAAATTGGTTATAACTCGGGCTACACTTAATGGATTTGCGTAAAATTTTTAACATAAAGAGAGCATCTGATATAATACACTTTCTGTTAGGCAGAAATTTTTCTCTTAAAAAGGTAAATATTTAGAAAGTTAAAAACTTAAAAATGGCCGTTTCACAATTATAAACGCACTAATGAACTTTTCACTTTTATTAATTATTGTGACAAAATAACATGCTAAACACAACAGTAACGTTAAAATTAATAAAGTATATGACTGTCCTTATGTTTCATAACATGCGTTCTACATACTTTGAACAATATTTATTAGCAAAGCTACATAACTTCTGCCCTGAAGCAGTTAAAATGGCACTTTTCAGCTACTTGGCTGTAGTATAATCATGGCAATCTGCTTAATCATGTACAATGATGTCCCAAAAGTTCTCTGTAGTATTTAAGTCTGGGTTAAATGCCGGCCATTTGAGAGTGGTGATATTTTGGTTTTGTAACCATTCAATCCTTAGGTTACCTGACTGAACTATTGTATTATCATGCTCAAATACTAAACTAACAATAGGAATCGACTTTGGTCAGTTAGTAACCACTCTCATAACATTGTCTGATAATACACATTATTTTTTTGGTTGAAATGAAGGCTAAGCTACTAATTGCAAGAGGCACTAAACACTTCTCATATTGTTAGGCTCCCACCACTAAAATTTCTGAAGGGAAAAAAAAATCAATCTTGATGATCTTGACTGGTTTTCATTTCTTTCATATTGGAAGGATGCGAAGAAAAAACCACAAAATTATTCTAAACAAAACTTTGGCAGTGGGTGAGCCTAACCATATAGGAAACATTTAGTGTCTTCGGAACAAGCAGCTTAAGTTTTTGAAATGCATACCTTCGGATTTATTTCAACCAAAACAAATACCACTGATCATTACACAATGTTAGAAAGTTATGTACTGCCATAAAACATCGACTCCCTAGCATTAGCTTAATATAACCAAAATATCACCAATCTCAAATAGTCGACGTGTTCCCCAACTTAAATCCTATAGAGAACATTTGGGACATCGTCATACAGGATGATTAAGCAGATTGCCATGATTATAATACATTAGAAGAGCTCAAAAGTGACATTTTTAGCAGTTTAGTTGCTTCATTGTAGAATTTCTGTAAATATTCTTTAAAATATTAGTTAAAGTGTGTAGAAAATTAAGTTTTAAGTTATAAAACATCAGGACAGTCGTATACTTTATTAATTTTAATGTTACTGTTGTGTTCAGCATGTTATTTTGTCACAATAATTAACAAAAGTTCATTAGTGCAGCTATCTTTAATTATAAAATGAGCATTTTCCAGTTTATTTTTTTTAACTTTAACCTTTATAAGAAAAGATTTTCTGCCTGGCAGAAAATTTATAACATAAGATGCTTTCTTTATGTTGAAAATTTCAGGTGTAACTCAAGTTACAATCAATTTCTTGGGTGTGCCTATATAAATATGAAATACACTGTAGAAGGCTATCAGAGCCTTACACTATCACACCCGTCAAAGACGGGCTTTCCTTCTAGTTTAAAAATAAAACAAGTAATGCTATTATGCTTTTAAATGTATCTAATTTTTTTCTAACTCTTTCTCTTAATTATGAAAATATAAAATTAAAAATAAGAAAATAAACATGGCAGTTGATGTTTTTTGGGACATGCTGTATAATTATAACTAGAATGATAAATAAAATAATTTGGCTGTTCATTATTGCCTATTGCGTTTAGTTACTTTTGTAAATGTAAATTTTTAATGAGGCGAGAACTCACTTGTTCATTTAGTTCGGATGCTGATTTAATCCAGAAAATAACTCCAAAGTAAGTAAAAACCAAAGGCCAACAGTAGGAAACCCCATTGCTTAGAATTCCAACTAGATATTCTGATGTTGTTTGTAACTCTATACTGTCTAATATCACGTGGACTAGCAGTGCGATTGAAACAATGGAAGCAACAGAACAAAAATATAGGAAATTGGAATATAAGTTATCGTATAATTTCACAATTGAAATAACTTTTGAATGAATTGTTTGAAATCTTTTCAAACGAATCGTAGTTGCATGAACGCTGTAGCAACTAGATTCAAATTTACTGGCAGATTTAAGGACATAAAATAGAATTTGACAAAATATTGAAACGATACGTCCAGGAGCGATCCTGGCTCGTTTAGTTATTTTTGGATCGTTTGTTTATTTTTAGAGTGGCCTGGAACTTTGTCAACCCTCTGTACTCACGTACAGAGGATTGACCCAGTTCCATCAGCTGATGACGATGCCAATATCCTGTCTTGGGTCTTGGGTCCCTTTTTCCTCCCAGTCCCACCCCTTAAATACAAAGAGATCGACTTGATAAGCCTCAGCATTGGGTCTATGGGGTGAAAACTTTCTTTTGTAATTTTGTTTTGATTACGATGAATCACTTGTCTATATTTTAGTGACCACTGGTCAATCATGTTGATTGGCCAGTTTGGTTTTTAAGTTTGATTTTGCCCAATCAGAGAATACTGAGAAAGTGTTCTCAGTATCCTCTTTTTGGGTATAAATAACCATGTATTTTTGTGTAAAGAGACTTGAAGAAGCAGTCTTGAAAGCATTCTTTGGACACAGACATTATGCCCAAATTTGCCTAGAGATGATGAGATGTAAATAAACTGGAAATTATAGTTAAAAAGTTGTTGAAGTTATTTTTATCTTTTAAAAACAAAACGAAGGACTTCAACATTTTGTCATCTAGCACTGTCAACCCAGGTGTAAACCTGGCTCTCCAGTACTAGATGAGACTTCTGAAGACAGCACGATCAACCAGCTTTTTACGGGCGAAAGCCCGGGGAGTAGCAGACAACAAAAGATCCTTAAAACTGTAAAGGTTCTTGAAAGAGGAACTTGTGAGGAAACGTATGGGACTAATTTGTTCCCTTCCTCCCGAACCATAATAGAATTAGTGGCCTAGCCAACCACTTTCCGATCGCCCGAAAGAGCGCTACGATACTTTTTGATAATTCTATTAGACCCCTGAATGTGGTTCGTTACAAATTTGGTGGAGGAGCTGGGCGGTTGAATACCTTGTTACTCCATAAGCTACAAAGATCGTGTTGAAAAGCACGCGGCATAGAGAAAACATCGACGTCAGAAATGACCAGTCTACAGAAACTACTCAAGGACTTGAGGGATCTCGAGAGACTGAGGGAGGAAAGACGTCGAAAGAAGAAGACTGCCGCGTTGAAGAAGATCGTGAAGAGGCAACGTACTCAACTGGAGGAGGCCAAGGACGAAGCTAATGTACTTCCACCGACTCCTGTTGCTGTCAAGCCTGAGGTACAGTCCAACGATGGAAGCAAGACGCCAGAACACGCCGCCATTGCCGACATCATTGGGAAACTGTCTAAAGAGAAACAGGATGAGTTGGTTCGTCAGATTATGGGCGATGAACGGAGCAGAGCGGGCTCAATCAACACTGAATTGGAATCGATTGAACCCTTGCGAAAGCTCGGTCCGGATGAAACTACCAAATGGACACCGGACCTGGGACCTACGCCATACTCTGAGAGAAATTCGTTACATCCTCTGCAGGGATTTTCGAAGTACGACGGTGATGACAACATCCTCCTCTACATAGAAGAATTTGAAGACATCGCTACGGCGCACGACTGGAACTCCCTGCAGAGATGCAGGCACTTTGCAGGGCTCTTGAGGAAGCGTGCAATCAAATGGCTCGCACACTTCCGCTCTGCTTATGAGGGACAAGAAATTACGTGGACGGCCATGAAGGAGGGAATCATTGCTGAATTCCTCCTGCCTGACCAGAAGGTCCGCATGAGTCGAGAATTGGTGGAAAGGCGTCAGCAAGACCATGAAACTTTCAGAGTCTATGCTGAAAAATACGCCGAGATGTATCGAAGAATTCATCCACACGACGATGAATCGTTGCTGATAGCTACGCTCCGAAAGAGTCTGCTACCAGCACTAAGAAAACATTTGTATGGAGCACCAAAAGATCATTACCATGAGTTTGTGCGCTTCAGTACTCAAACTGAAGGGGAACTGGTGGATGAGAGAGAGTTGGTTTACAAAACATCGGCTGGGACTACAACCAAAGCGGGCGTAAGCCAGCCGAATCAAGGAAGTCAACCAAAACAGCAGAGTCAACCTAGAACTTCAAGCGGACAAGACAAGATGTCGAACCCGCCTGAAAAGGCTGACCAGGAATCGAAACAGACAAATGAGCATCAAAACAAGCAGAGGGCTCCTTGGCGAAATCAATACCAAGGGCCGCTCACCTGTTACCGATGTGGGGAGGCGGGCCACATTGCACGTGCTTGCCCGAATCCCGGAAAACCAAGGACTGAACAAAGGAACGTTCCAACGGCAACATCGACCACTGTAAGCAGGATCGACGAACCGTTGGCAACGACGGCAACGAAGTTCTCAAATACTGTTGAGGTTTTTGAAACTCACGTCCTGCCGAATGGTATGAGAATGGTGCCTGTCGATATCAATGGAGTGACACACTATTTTCATGAGGAAAATCTAACAGAAGAGGCTTTAAACTGCTAAGGGCGCCACTCAGCCCCAAAGTAGTGACGCCCGAAGTAGTTGTGAATAAGGAAGAAGAAAACGATGTCATTTTGGAGAGACTTCAAGAGGTTCAGGCTGCTGATCAACAAGAGGAAATTTCTGAGCAACCAAGGGTTATGTGCATCAAGGTCCGACAGGGAGGAAACAAGGCGGAGTCCAAAGGTCTGTGTCAATGGAAACGACAGCTAGAGACGTCCGAAAAATCCACAGCCCTGTGCCAAGATGATCGACATACGGCGGAAGCAACGATACAAAGGAGTTGGGGCACAGCAGAACAAGAAGAATCAACAAGGCTGACATCTGGGAGAGTTGCAGTTGGAATCCGAAGTCAAACCATCCAAGGGGAAGGTCAACTAAAGAAACCACTGCAAAGTGGGAAAGCCAAGATGGATTTCGAGGTTAAACCCATGGTGAAGAAAATGCAGGTTGAAGCGAAATTCGGAGTAACTTCACCTGAAAAGGGTAACTTTGTGAGTGAAGGGTTTCAGACCATTTCCGGGAAAGGTCAGCAAACAGTGCCACTGCAAAGTGAGTTTACTATGGCATCCAAAAGGGATATCGTACCAAAGCTCGGTAATGATCAGGTGATGGCGAAATTTGGAGTACCCATCCCTGTGGAAAATGATCAGGTGATGGCGAAATTTGGAGTACCCATCCCTGTGGAAAATGATCAGGTGATGGCGAAATTTGGAGTACCCATCCCTGTGGAAAATGATCAGGTGATGGCGAAATTTGGAGTACCCATCCCTGTGGAAAATGATCAGGTGATGGCGAAATTTGGAGTACCCATCCCTGTGGAACATGATCAGGTGATGGCGAAATTTGGAGTACCCATCCCTGTGGAGCAGGTGGCGGTGAAATCTGGAGTAACCACCCCTGTGAAAATTGGAAATGAGATGACGGTGAAATTTGGAGTAACCGCCATTGAGAAAAAAGAGTTTCAAGAAGAAACTGTGGATCTTCGAAGGAGAGGACTAATCTCAGTCAGGATTGACCGAAATAATCCTCATGAAGATAAGAGTAAAGAAGGCCTAGCTGAAATCACTGTCGACAAACAATCCAGTGAAATTTCGGAAGAAACTTCAGTGAAAAAGGAAAGAGAGGAAACACATGGGATGGCCAAAAATGTCTCTAAGAAAGAGACATCTACAGCTTCCCGTGTGCAGACACGTGTAGGACCTGGAATAGATGATAGAAAGCATCATTCAGGAGTGAGGAAAAAGAAATCCAGCGCTAAAACCATCTTAAAAGATGAATTAACGTCTGAATTGGATGTAGAAACGGCAAAAATTCAAATTTGCCGCTATACGGAGTGCCGCCTAGTGAGGAAAAAAGAGGAGAGAGAATTTTCTAAGAAGAAAAGCTCCTCCCACTTCCGGCCGGAAATTGAAAGTGAGAACCCCACAGGATCACGTGAGAAGACGACCGCCATTTTTGATGCCACTTCGAATCTTCATTCTGCAAAGAATAGTCGCGGTTTGAATTTTGTCAAAGAAAAAAAAGTGTCAGCGTTTAATTTGGATAAATTTGAAAAGAGGATGGCCAAGTCTGCCGATAAAGGAGTATGCTGGAAGACCTGAACATCTTGACGACGGAGGCAGAACCAGGAGCCAGGGACCAACAGGGCCATCTGGAACCGGATCATTAGAAGAGGACCAGGACCGACAACGGATCGACGTGGACCAGTTCCGACCCACGCCGAAGAAACCGGAGGAACGGGATGCAGCGAGGAAGCGTATCATTTAATTTATTGATAAATATTTTCAATTTTCGTTTCTTGGGGTTAAAAAGGATTTGTTTTTAACTTGGGTATTTTTAGTTTTAAATTTGTTGGGAAAAAGGGATTAAAAGTTTAAGTCAAAATTATTTCTCTTTAAAGTTTCTAAGTCACGATTGTGGGAAAGGGGTCATTGGTTTCTAAATACTTATTTTAAAGAGTTTTTATTTAACTCCTTGTTTTTATTTTGGGGAAGTTTTCGTTATTTTATGAAGAGTACTGAGATTAATTACAAATTTTGGGTGGAATATTCTAGTCGAATAAATTAAAATAGTAATTGAGTAAAACGGAAATTTGAGGGTTGGGGGTTTGTCATCCTGTTGTGATCAAATCGAATAATGAAAACCTGTGATTTTTATTGTGATATTTTATTTTCAAATTCGAAAATTTTTTATCGTTTTTTTTGTATACGAATTGTGATACTGCATTTTGTTTTTGGGTTTTGTAAACAACCTTTTGCGGTGGCTTATCGAGGTCCCCTAAGTTATTTGACGTAAGTTCAGGGTGAACTTCCATCTTAGTTGGGGGGGGTGAAACGATACGTCCAGGAGCGATCCTGGCTCGTTTAGTTATTTTTGGATCGTTTGTTTATTTTTAGAGTGGCCTGGAACTTTGTCAACCCTCTGTACTCACGTACAGAGGATTGACCCAGTTCCATCAGCTGATGACGATGCCAATATCCTGTCTTGGGTCTTGGGTCCCTTTTTCCTCCCAGTCCCACCCCTTAAATACAAAGAGATCGACTTGATAAGCCTCAGCATTGGGTCTATGGGGTGAAAACTTTCTTTTGTAATTTTGTTTTGATTACGATGAATCACTTGTCTATATTTTAGTGACCACTGGTCAATCATGTTGATTGGCCAGTTTGGTTTTTAAGTTTGATTTTGCCCAATCAGAGAATACTGAGAAAGTGTTCTCAGTATCCTCTTTTTGGGTATAAATAACCATGTATTTTTGTGTAAAGAGACTTGAAGAAGCAGTCTTGAAAGCATTCTTTGGACACAGACATTATGCCCAAATTTGCCTAGAGATGATGAGATGTAAATAAACTGGAAATTATAGTTAAAAAGTTGTTGAAGTTATTTTTATCTTTTAAAAACAAAACGAAGGACTTCAACATTTTGTCATCTAGCACTGTCAACCCAGGTGTAAACCTGGCTCTCCAGTACTAGATGAGACTTCTGAAGACAGCACGATCAACCAGCTTTTTACGGGCGAAAGCCCGGGGAGTAGCAGACAACAAAAGATCCTTAAAACTGTAAAGGTTCTTGAAAGAGGAACTTGTGAGGAAACGTATGGGACTAATTTGTTCCCTTCCTCCCGAACCATAATAGAATTAGTGGCCTAGCCAACCACTTTCCGATCGCCCGAAAGAGCGCTACGATACTTTTTGATAATTCTATTAGACCCCTGAATGTGGTTCGTTACAATATACCCATGTAGACTAAACATAATGCAACGAAAATGTTCATAAGCGATAATAGGTACACGGTTGATATTAAATAAATGAAACCCATCATGCAATCAAAAGAATCTTTAGAATATGAAAGACATACATAATATGTCAAAAATGTGATGATTATCAAGAATGTAATTAAATATAATATAATATGCGCTTCAGCAGCCTTTATATTTTTAATTATGCGGGAATAACAATCAGTTTCTAGTGTAAAATGGGAGATTTGGTCAAGAAATGGTAAGCTATTTCGAAGTGTGTAATTCATGAAGCAAAAAACAATCGTAAAAAAAACAGTAGAACAATGTGCGAATAACATAATATTACACTCGGTTTTTATGCTAACTACCCCATATTTAATTATGTCTTTAGTTGAAAAGTGTATGTCAATATC
Organism: Brachycybe producta; assembly: GCA_036925085.1. NCBI lineage: Eukaryota > Metazoa > Arthropoda > Diplopoda > Playtdesmida > Andrognathidae > Brachycybe > Brachycybe producta. Next base: position 1,886,141 of record JAUPFP010000011.1, on the reverse strand, counting down.
CGGGAATGTAAAAATTAGAAACAAAACAAGCAGTATGTTCCATATCCAGTGTGTTGAGAATTGCAAAATGCGAATAAATTTATTTTTGTTTGAAGTTAGATGCAGTCCGTATATAATGAAAATGTTATCCATTTTTTTAAACAAGTTTTCTAGTTTAGTTTCATTTTGCTTCATCTTCGTAAATTATAGACCCTTTTTAAAACCAAAATAAAGAATACAATCGTAGGAATCGCTTTCTATCTCAAACCTTTTTCGAATAAATTTATATTTCAGTATTCCAACAAATGTATGGCGCATCACGTTGTTGTCATGACATTTTAACCCACAAAAATATGAATCAGAAAATGAATGAAGTTGTAAAACAAAGAAAAATAGGGTTTGACAAAAGTTGACTTTTGTTGTATTTTACCTGGTAGTGTAAATTGTATTCACAGTATACAAAAGTGTTTAGATTATATCGGGGTGTAAACAATAGAAGCATAAAAGAAGTTTATAAAGTTTTGCAAATCAATAACAGTAGAACGCCTTTTCACATTCAGTAATAGGACAGTGGCAAATATTATTTTATTTTTTCTTATCGTCGACATAATTATTTCTAGAGAAAGGCCCTATTGGCAAATAATGATAATGGATGTGTTCAATTCGTAAGCGCCTCCCTCTTTTTTTGCTCTCGTTGTCCATTTGAAAATGCTTGCAGTAACAGCTCAAAATTAATTGAACACATAACTTAAATTTCAGTTGGCGCCAATTATTGCAAAAAATCTAAAAAAAATTGTATAAAGAAGCTATTGCTATATGATTGTTGGCTGTAGCCTGTAAATGTGCCACTAGAAGGGTAAAAATATCGTCGCGTAAAAAACTAGCAGCCACCCAAATCCGTTTTCATTTTCAGCTGGAGCTTGTTTTCTACCTTTTCTTCTACAAAAATGGCGGATTGTCGTTTACCTTTTTGTAATTTTTTTACTGGCCTTCAACAAGCGACGACTCTTATTGATCGATGTGCTTATCAAGCACATCGAGCAGTTTTTTTTTTTTGCAAAAAAAAAATTGAGCCAAAAAAATGCTTGAGCAGTTTCAAAAGTGCTGAAGAAGGGGCTCAGGTTGTAGGCTCTTTTTGCTAGAGCGTATACCGCTTGTTGCTTAGAAAGTTTGTGATATACTACCTGAGTCCAGACTGGTGCCGGGGTCGTTCTCTAGAGTCTTCCGTTGTATCGATGCTGGTGCTGAAAACAATCATATAGACAGGCGAGACGAATGTAGATTGTCGATATACTTAGTTTAATGGACACAATCGGGAGTTGGGAGTTGTAGGTGCAGTTCCCGCATCTGCAACTGGAAAGTCTTTGACAGGAACAGGGGGTGCAGTCCCCGCACCCCCAGAAAGCTCTGGGTGTCTGGTACAGAAAAGTGTTGCCCGGGCCATGTCTCGGGCATGCTGTCGAGGCTTCTTCTTCTGGCTTTTTTTGGAAATTGGTGGCCGGTTCTAGAGAAGAAGGATTCCCTGGTCTTGCGGGGATCCCATCCTCGCCTGGCGAAGTCCAACACCATGTCTGTCATTTTTTCTGCTGAGCAAGAAAATATTCTCGCGTAGCAGCAGCTGGTGATGGCGATGGCACTGATGTGGTGGCTGAAGAGCTTCAGGAGGTTGAGGCACACATGTGGGCTTGGGTACTGGTGTCTCCATCAGGGGTCGGCTGCTGGATGAGTGGACCCTTGCGGAGCGTGACTTTAGTGTCCTCCGGTCTTGGCATCCAGATAGTGGCAGAGATCCTGAGGTTGGCGGCGTTACTCCTGGTGATCTTGACGGTGAGTGGAGTGTGGTCGGTGAGAGGAGCATTGTTGTCTTGGGGAGTGGTTCCTCTGGGATCGATGACGGTCCTGGGAGGGCTGCTTTCTTGATGGTGGCTTTCTTCGTGGGTGTGTTGTTGTCTTTGGGATGGTCCCTTGATGAGGCTTTGTCGGAGTCAGGCCGGTAGTAGGTGGTGTCGTTGAAGGAGGCAGTGTCGGTGACAGAGTGTCCAGATGCGGCTCCCACAGCTGGGCATTGTGCCGCCTCCAGAAGAGCTTCAATTTTACTTATCTTCTCCTGGGGAAGCGTGGCCGTATAGGGGAAGCCTAACTCTGCCAGGCGGAGACAAGCCAGCTGGAAATATCAGGTCTTTTTTGCCCATGATCCGGGTTTCCTCTTGCATCCGGTGGCATCGCTCCTCTTCTAATCTTTGTAGTTCTTGTTCAGCAGCGGTTGGTAAGGTGGGTCCAGATGACTTGTGCCCCATTGCCCAACTCCTCCTGGAATCATCTGGCCAGGGGCCAGACTCTTCCAGAAGTCTTTGGGAGGTCCCAGTAGCATCGTGGAGATGTCAGTTTGGTCCTCCCATTGTTCAGCCCAGTGACAAGAGGTGGCGGCGGTGAGGGGAACCAGAATGATAGGTACTTCTGGTTCCCCTCGTGACCCACATTGGCTGGGTGTCGGAAGGAGGGCTTCTGTCATTTTTCTCCACATCAATGAAAGTTCTCAGGGACAGAATGGTGCCGACGCTTAGAACTGGACCCAGGTGATAGTGGTCTAGTGGCAGGCTCACTAGCAGTCCCCGCACGAGTGTCTCTCCATGGGTTCATCAGTCGCTGGTGGTAGGGTGGCATTTCTTTCTACCACTTCCTCATCGCTTGATGAGTCTTTTGGTGCATTATGGCGACCCGCCATGAGCCTCTATTGTAAGGCATGATGACTACTATGGAAAGGACTGAAAAATTTTGTTAAAGGGGGGAAAACCACCACCTCTTTCAAGATTTATGATTTCTTTGATTCCAAGCTGGTTACAAGCCAAATATGTCTTTTTCGCATGGTTTGTTGGTAGTAGAACCTGCAGTCTTCGGTTTTTGTAAATATATGGAGGTTCCCCAGTGGATTTTCGATAAAACTTATTTCTTTTTTGTGTTGTTATGAAAACTCTCTGTTGCTGATGAGAAAAACTTTCCACAACAAACTGAAAATTGGTTACTGATTCAGTTTGTGGGAAAATGGCATTTGTATATTTCCTGGAAGATGACTGCTGGGTCGGCCCCTTGGTGGGGCCCCTATGGTTTTGTAAGTTTCCGTTTTCACGGCTATCACAGTGGTGTTCTGTGATTCCCCTTTCAGCCAAATAGTACCTATTGGGTTTAGGGTTCGACCCTCCCAGCCAATGAAGGCTTATGTAGGGAATGGGTTTTGTAGTTTATCAGTGAGTGGTAGTAATTTTTTAATTTTCTTGGACTGGGCCTAATAAAGATAACAAGAGTTGTTAACCTTACCTTAGATGGCTTCTTGTTGTCTTCGGAGAATTATAGCTTCGTGAAAACACTTTCCTGGTCTCAGACTCAAAATCCAAATTACATGAAAAACCAACTCCTAGGTTTATTTCTCAAAACACTTCACAAACTCAACTCAAAACAACTCTAAGTCCAAATGACTTCACAAACTCAATTCAAAATAATTCTAAGTCTAAATGACTTCACAAACTCAATTCAAAATAATTCTAAGTCTAAATGACTTCACAAACTCAATTCAAAATAATTCTAAGTCCAAATGACTTCACAAACTCAATTCAAAATAATTCTAAGTCTAAATGACTTCACAAACTCAATTCAAAATAATTCTAAATCCAAATGACTTCACAAACTCAATTCAAAATAATTCTAAGTCTAAATGAATTCACAAACTCAATTCAAAATAATTCTAAGTCCTATTCTTTAAATTTCTTCTAAGTCTCATCCTCTAAATTTCTTCTAAGGTCTTTCTTCTTTCTTTTTACTAAATCTATAACATATGTCCTCTCTTCTAGAACTCCAATGTAGGACTCTCTCTAGAATACGATGTTCATCGCATCTTGTTTAGTCAGAAATGAATTTTAAGTATTCTGATTGGTTAGAATTAATTTTCTAAAATTAAAATAACCAATCGGTCAACTGGCTTTTGATCTTCTTCTACGAACATCTGCCTAATATGCATCCGGTCGTAAAATTACAATTTGGATTTTTTATAAATTTTTTACGATCGTCGATACATACTGTTATTTCCACTAACCGTCATTTTCTATGAATTAGAATAGTTAACCTTTTAACTTTTCATCGAAAGTTTTAGTTTTCGGCAACTCATAACATTTCATTTGAATGACTAACATTCCCAATGTTCCTTTATTTGGTTTTCTAGGCCCTCCGAAATGTATTTCTATTTAAATACGATTTTGGCCCTTTTACCCCTACTCTGTTGAGAACCCTAACATCATACAACTCTTTCGCTACTTGTCGGTACCTCTTTTGGGTTATGTTTGACTTCACATATTGTTCCATTCTTTTCATTATACTCATTCATAAGTTTCCTCTCTATAGTCTTCAATATACTCTATATATTATTAACGGCCCTTTTCTTAATGTGTTGAGAACCTGTTATGTGCTTTACTTTTTCTTTTAAACTTTTTATTACTTTGCTGTTTTGCATATTGAAGAGAGTGTATGGTAAAAAGTATCTTGTTACACTTTTTCCATCCCTTCTTTCTTTTTATTTTTTTTCTATAATGACGTCATAATTATTTGTAAAACAGGTGGTCTTCTACCGTGTGAGTATGAAGTATAAACCATATGTTTTTCTTCTTTAAGTGTCACATTTAAACTTTTTCATTGTTCAACTTTACTTTTCTCTTATTTTACACTCCACTAGGTAATCAGATTATATCAGGTTAATTAACCACTTCATCTATCTATCTATTACACTTTATAGTATGTTTTCCACTCTTTTCATTCTTTAATTACATTTAATTTTGTAAAAAAGTTTTTATTTAACATGGTACACTTATTTGGGCTCACCCTTCTAAAGTGTGTGTGGGTGGGTTTAGTCTTTCTATTTCCCCCCTCTCTTGTTTTCTTTAAAAACTTTTTATTACTTTTTACTTGTGTGGGTGGGTTTCTTTTTTGTTTCCCCCCTTTCTTTGACTTTCTTCTTGCTTCGTCATTCTCTTATGGGTGGGTGGGTTTCTTTTACTTTTTTTCAGCCTCTCCCTTTTTTGCCTCTGTTTACTATGAGTGTGTGTGTGTGGGTGTGATTCATTCATACTTTATCCACCCCCTCTTTTACTACTACTTTCCCGCCATTTTTTATTTCCTCATTTTTTCTTCTCTTTTTTACTTCTCTTTCATTGTTTCTCTTTCTAGCTCCGCCTCTTTCTCTTTTTACTTTATTTTAATTTTCTCTTTTACTAATTTCTGCCCCTCTTTCAAATTATTGTTAGGTGTTGCTTTACTTATTTTTTCAACACCTAACATCCCTACCCCCTAAAATGTTACTTCTCTTTATCAATGTCAATACAAAATCCCTTTCAATCCCTTTAATTAACTTTATGTTTATTAAGTGTGTATAATCATATCTTGTATGATTTCTAAGTCAGCTCAGATTTTCTTGCTATCATCTTTGTGATATTTTATGCAAGGGAATTTCTTCCGAATCAATTTTCATTGGATCATTAAGACTTTACGTCTCACCAATATGATTCTGTCATCATTGCTGTTTTTTGTTTAGTATTCCTTTAGCCGACAGGATTATCTTCCATTATTTTGTCGACAGGATATACCCTTTTACATCATGTTTCCTATTTTCTCTTCACTTTACTTTTGCTTTGTCAACAGGATACTACTTCATTAGCCCACCGTTACATAGGTATTAGCATAATTTCTGCTTGATTATATGGTCGACCGGATACACAGTCGATACAATTATATAGTCGACAGGATATCTCCAATAATATATAAGTAATATTAAAATAAGCCCTGTTTTTGTTAGATAATCAGGATAATACTAATATAATACTAGTTTATAAGCAACATCATTCTATGTTCTATATATAAAGTCCACATATTTTCTTGTTTCCTTCGATATCAATTTCATCTTTGTTTCTTTACTGTACCAATTCTATTTTCAAATTATTCTATGTTTTCTCTTCACTCTTCATTGGACATTAATCTCTTCATTTTTCTATTGTACCAATTCTATTTTCAAATTATTCTATGTTTTCTCTTCACTCTTCATTGGACATTAATCTCTTCATTTTTCTATTGTACCAATTCTATTTTCAAATTATTCTGTTTTCCCTTCACTCTTCACTCTCAAAAATGTTACATTCTAACCATCAAATCTAGCCTAATAACATTTTAAAATTCACATCTAAAAACACAATATTTCCATTAAGTCTCTACTCACAAATAAGTTCAGAAATTCAGTCTTTCGTGCCATCACACTTGGTCATCTTCATATCTTCGTGATGCCTTTAATCATATGGATTCCTGTGGTCTTCCATGCTGTCCATCTGCTGTCTTCTCTTAATTATTCTCAGAAGTCTTGAATTCTCTCTTCATTGATGTCTTGATTCTTTTCATCTCTGATGTCTTGAATTTTTTCCTTCTTTCCAACCTTTATGATGTTTAGAAATCATCCATGTTCATCTTTTTGTGTGATGTCATGGGCTGATCTTTTCTTTGATGTCTTTCTTTAAACTGTTTTAGAAGTCTTTTTTGGTACATTTTCACAGATTTTATCACCTGGTAAAATGTCACAACTTCTACAGTATCGTTGTTGTAGATAATTCTTCTCGATGTATATTATAGATGCAATATTGAGAAAATAATTTTCTCCCTTTCACTGTTGTTTCATAGTGAAAGATGAGTACAGTTATCTCATTCGCATCATGCTGAGCACACATGAAAACACAAAACATGATCCTAATATACTTAGTCCGATCATGAACGGAGCGTAGAACATAGATCCCAAGCTTCCCAAAAAGTTTGGAAAGATTGATGAGAACGTAAATTCGTCGCCTGGAGAATATCCTCCAACAGATGTAACACGAGCATCGAAAGTTCTTTGAAGATTCAACTGTGGTTCTTCGAAGCATCCTTCAAATTTCTCGCACGACACTCCAACTCGCGATTGTAAACACACTTTATCGGAAATACATTTTTTACTAATCTGTATCTGTATATCATATATTTTGGCACTAGTAGTGAGAGTGAGAGCTCTGGTACTCATAGGTATGTCTTCAAAGGTAATTGTTACTGTTCCTGGAAAACATGTACTAATTGCTTCAATTTGCAATACTGCTAATATTGAACAAGAATAACACCCCTGATGAGCTACTATTCTTAATATACGGGGACACACTCGAACTGTACTTAATATGACCTGATAGTTTTCTACTATTAAATGTACTACTGCTGGGCTAGATACAATTAAAGAAGATTTCAATCGGCCTTCTTTGTCAACAAACACTTTATGATTCGTTAATGCCATAGGTATTAGATTCCTTTTACTTTGCATCATTAATTCTAGATATGATTGTTGTTTCGTACAAGTCATTCGTGACTCAAAGAAACTACATTCTACCATTCTTTTATCAAATAAAAAATCCTTTGATATGGCTTCACCAGCTTGTACATCCCCAATTTGGCCTCTATAGGGTCTTGAGAATTCTGCAGCTGTATCTAAATAAGCTTCTGACCCATTCCCATGTTTGATTATCAAATGCTTGGAAATAATATCAGTAGCTTGATCAAAAACTCCAACTACTTCAACATATATTTGATCGGGCACTTCTTTTGCCGACCGGATTGCATATTTTGTCTCAGTATCATTATTCTTAATAGTCAATATTATTTTAGGGTGACACTTCATACTAGAAATTTTTCTTACTTCAAATACATTTTTATAATCAGGTTTCAAATACCATCGGAAATGATGACATGGTTGTCTACTGGCAATAAAACATGAAGTTCCAGAATCACCTGGAAAACAATCTGTTACTCCTGGCCAATCTAAAGCTTCTTTAGTTAACAATTCAAATTTGTAATCTGGGTGACAATGATCTCCCCATCCACAATACTTATTTTGAGGACATGCAATTTGATTTAAAGTGAATAGCTCGGTTGGAAATGTATAGTATAATCTTTCCGTTCGCCATTCACAATTTACACTTTCAAATCTTATTTCAACACTTGCAACATAGTTTTCTTGATGATCAGTTAGCCATAAACATGCAGTATACTCTAAATTGGTTAAAGTTACCTGTATTGATGTGGCTAGGGAACATTTTTGTCCCTGATTCGTTTCTTGACATTCAGTAATTTGTGATTTTATCATTTTATGTTCTGTGCATTTCGCTTGTGCACTTGAAACCAAACTTAATAAAAATCCTATCAAAATTATTATAGTAATGACTGTTGGACTCAGGATACTATTTCTTGATAAAGTACCTGTTTCCAAATCATCATACTTATCTTTAACCTTTTTGACTTTATTTTTTACGGATCGACCACTAGCGACACCAATAACCATAGATACCTTTAAACACTTTTTACCAATACGATATATAAACAATGAACACATAATAAACCAAGATAATAAATTCCATAATGATTTCAACACTGCTTTGATATATAAAACAACAATACTAGTCATTAACATCAATAATATGATTATAGCATATGTTAGATATGTTGGCATACATTGAATATTATAGACAAACTCATAACATAAAACACATTTTAATCTGTGACATATATCTTTACCTTCAATATGGAACTTTCCTTCCATCATATGACCTTCTGTGGAAATGAAGATGATATGAAGGGTACCAGATTCCATACCAAATTCAGGATTTATAATAACCTGTTTCTTTTTTCCCACATGTAAACTTCTTTCTACTCCGTCTTTTCTAATTATAACTGTGCCTTCTGCACTTACTGTTATGACGGGATCATTAAATTTGATGAAGTTTACCCCTTCCTCAATTTTGAACGTATCCATTCCCAATAAATTTCGCCCAATACGTTTTCTTTTCCTTCCATATTTTAACTCAGATGTGTTGAAGTAACATTCTCTATAAGATATTATTTCAAATCCTTCTGATTCAATACCCTTTTTGTTCACATGTATTAATCTTGTATTTGCTCGAACTATTTCGCAATGACATTCTGTCTTCTTACTTGCGCATTTTCTTGTGCTTTTGCAATATTGTTCTGTTCCTGAACAAGTATCATTTTTAGCACAACTACATGGCATTCCTCTATTTTGGCACTTATACATTTCACTGTTACCATTTGTTTCTTCTGTTTGCTTAACTTGAAATTCTACAGCTGATTCGCTTTTTCCCTCTTTACTTATTAATTTTGTAACCCATTTAACCATACATTCTCTGCAACCATTTTGCGGGCACATTTTATCCGAATACGGTTCCGGACTGTTTATAACCGCTTCTTTGCAAACCTTTTCACCTTTCTTCCAATTACAAATTTCGATGTCGTAATATTCCTGTCCCGTGACTGCTATCGTCCACAACAGCAAAATTCCAATCATCTTATCGAACGCCATTTCTTCCTTTTATCTGAAATAAACAAACTTCTCATCTCCTAAAACCAAATCATTATACACTTATAACAAATAGTTAATCAATTTCCTCAACATCTTTAAACAACAATTTCAAACTCTTTAAAACAAAATCTCAATTCCTACAAACAATATTTCAATTTCATTAATCTCTTCTTCCTATATTCATTAGTAGTGGGTCTCCTGCCCCCTAAGCTTCTACTATTTCTATTAAATTCTTCTTTAGCATAATCTGTCAATCTTTACTAGCCTTTGTTGCTTTACAACAATTATTTTCCTAGCTTAGATCTTTAATGAGAACTTCTTTGATTCAATTTTATTTCTATACTCTCTTTTCAAAATATACTTATTTTCTCAACACTCACTATTTTTTTATCATTACTGTTTCAATCATTCTTAATTTTCCTTTTCATAATTCCGGACAGTCCGTCGTCCAACATTAATGTTTTAATTATTCTTATTTTCTTTTACTTATTTCCGGACAGTCCGTCGTCCAACACTAATGCTTTAATCACTCTTATTTCTATTTCTCTTAATTCCGGACAGTCCATTGTCCAACATTAATGCTTTAATAATTCCTAATTTTCTTCTTTCATTATTCCAGACAGTCCGTCGTCTAACATTAATGCTTTAATTATTCTTATTTCTCTGTCATCTTTTTATCTTCATTAATTCAATAAACCATTCATTTTTACTCATTAGTCGTTAAATATAGATAAGCTAACTCAATGTCATGTTGTCTAACAATTCATTAACAATATCAATACTTTGTCCGCTAATCTAAACTCAAACATTTTTTCTCAAAATCTCTATTATTTATCATAACTTTTTCATCATTTTCCTTTCAATGACTACCTTAACCGAATTATTTCTTACTCATTCTTTCTATCACACTTACTAATTTAAACATCTTGTCTAACAATTGTCCTGCTACATTATCTTCTGGCTCTTCTTGACCAGTTTTTCTAGTATCTTCTTCAATTATAGAATCCTGTTCACTCTGAATTTCTTCTTCTGATGCACTAATTTCTTGGGATTCCGAAATACTTGGAGGATGTCTATCTTCCTCTTGGGTATCCCTAGAATTTCCTTTATTCAATATCTCTTGCAACTTTTTACGTAACCTTGCTAAACTCAAATCTCCTTCATCTTCAGATTCGCCTGGTTTAACTCTAGGTGGATCTGGTAGTCTAGGTAATACTTCTGTCCTAGGTGTAATTCTTCTTGTTCTTACTGGTAATGGCGTAGCAAACTGTATGGAACCTTTACTTCGTAAATTATAACCACTAGTACTGGGTACGGCTTCTGTGTTCCGAATAATTCCCTTAGGTGTCTTAGTATTTACTGTAGGTACCTTTTCACAACAATAATCAATTTTATCTGCATTGTCTTCATCATCTTCATCTGAACTTGAATTACTCGATTCACTAGGCCTTTTGCCTTTTCTGCTTTGTTCTTTAGGTTCTTTCACCTTTTCTGTACAGTCCTCAATCTTTTCCCATGGATTTTTTCCTTTTACTACTCTTAATCTCTCTTCATGAACTATTTGTACATCTTTGTGTCTATACATGTGCTTTATCTCAAAATTAACAGGTGATGTTTGTCTAATGACTCGATAAGGACCTTTGTTCAACTTCGCTAATTTTTTCGTTTTACCTTGTGCTACTTGTGGTACATTCAAATATACTTTTTCACCTACTTGTATTCCTTTATTTTTTCTTTTCTTTCCTTGATATCTAATTTGATTTTCTGCTGATTTTTCTAAACTCTCTTTTGCTATATCATGTATCTTCTGCATCCTATTTGCCACTACCTTTCCATAGTCTTCAGTGTTGTACACTGGCTGAGGTTCATCTCCTATTAAATCAAATGGTAAATTCATATCCTGTCCAAACAATAAAAAATAAGGTGTCTCCTTAGTGCTTGAATGCATCGCACTACGATATGCCATCAATACTAATGGAAGTTCCTCATCCCAATTTCTTTGTGAACTATCAACATAATGTGATAACATTGTTGTTAGTGTCCTGTTGAATCTCTCAACTAAACCATCTGTTTGCGGGTGATATGCTGACGTAAAAATCTTTTTAATTCCGAATGTCTCACACAGACTTTTCATAAGTTCAGACATAAAGTTTGCACCTCTGTCTGTTATTAGAGTCTGGGGACTACCATACCGTGAAATAATTTCTCTTACTAACAAATTTGCAATGGTTTCAGCTTTCTGATCTGGAATAGCAAATGCTTCTGGGTATCTTGTTAGATAATCACAAATAACTACAATGTATTTATTTCCATTCTGTGTAGTAGGTAAAGGACCTAGTATATCCATTCCAATTCTTTCAAATGGTTTGGATGGTGCTGGGAACTTACATAATGGACTTTTCCCATGTGGAATCTTTTTCTGATTACACGATACACAAGCTTCACAATATTGTTTCACATCTTTCTTTAAAGTTTCCCAATAAAATCTGTCTGCAACTTTGCTTGTTGTTTTTTCAATACCAAAATGACCTGCTGTAATATTATCATGACACATTTTCAACACATAATTTCTTTTACTCAAAGGGACTACAGTTCTTAATTTATTTTCGGATCTTTTTACTAACCAACCTTTTGTATTTAATTCTAAACCCAACTTATCAACTTTTTCTTTTACCTTTTTATCTACTGGACAACCATATAAACATTCCATGAAAGATTTCAATTCTTCGCAATTTTCTTGATCTTTAGCAACCTCATGTTCTTCCCAAGTTTCTTGTTCATTTAACACATTTAATTCTTTGCTTTCTACAGGATTTCGACTCAAAGCATCTGCATTAGTATTCTCTTTACCTTTTCTATATAAAACCTCAAAATCATATTGTTGTAACTGTAATGCCCATCTAGTTAACATAGCTTTATCCTTTTTCATAGTCATCAAGTATTTTAATGGTTGATGATCTGTGATAAGAGTAAACTTTCTTCCCATCAAGTAATATCGAAAATAATTTACACCATAAACACATGCTAATGCCTCTTTCCATGTCGTAGAATAATTTTGTTCTGATTTGGTGAGCTTCCTACTCGCATAAGATATTGGGTGTAATTGACCGTCAATCTTTTGTTCGAGGATTGCCCCGATTGCTTCATTACTTGCATCAGTAGTCAAATAAAATGGTCTTTCAAAATTTGGCATTATCAAAACTGGATATGTAATCAAACATCCTTTTAATTTCTGAAAAGATTCTTCACAGTCTTTTGTCCAAAGAAATGGAGTATCTTTACTTAACAACTTTGTTAATGGACCTGCTAAACTTGCACAATTTGGAATAAATTTTCTATAAAAGTTTACTAATCTCACAAAACTTTGTATTTTCTTGACACTTGTTGGTCTCGGAAAATTTTCTACTGCTTCTACTTTCTTTCCACCTGGTTGGAATTTCCCTTGTGTAAATGTATGTCCTAGATAGTTTATTTCCTTCTGTAGGAACAAACATTTTGTTGGTTTTGCTTTTAAGTTTGCATTTCTAAGTCGCTCAAACACTAAATTTAACCTTTCATAATGTTCCTCTATAGTTTTACTGTATACAATAATATCATCCATGTAAACAAAACAAATTTTCCCTTTCAAATCACCTAATACATTATCCATAAGTCTCTGATATACACTTGGAGATGTTTTTAGTCCCATTGGACATCTGTTGAATTCATAGTGTCCAAAAGGTGTACTAAAACCTGTTTTTGCTTTATCTTCTTCTGTTATGGGAATCTGGTAAAAACCACTTGCCATGTCTAAAGTAGAAAAATAAACAGCTTCTCCTAATTGATTACTTACTCCCAAAAGCTCTGGTAATGGATATTTATCACTAACTACCTTTAAATTCAATGCTCGATAATCAACAACTAATCTTTGACTCCCATCTGGTTTTCCTATAAGCATGCACGGTGCTGAGTAAGGACTTAACGATGGTCTAATTATTCCTGCATCTAATAACTCATCAATTTTCTCTTTCATAACTACTTCTGATTTCTGTGGCAACTTGTATGGTCGTATAAAAACTGGAACTTGATCCACCATGTGGATTTCTTGTTCAACAACAGGTGTCGGTTTCAGTTCTTTAAGTGAACCTGCAAATATATCATCATTTTTCTCCAAAAATTTTCTTAATTGATTCTGATTCTCTGTCTCCGTTTTACTTACTACTTCTAATATCCATTCTTTATCTCCCTTTTTCTGCAACATATTAATCATTTCATTTTTCTCTAAACTTCTTGTCTTAATTTTCATCCCATTATAACCAATTACATCAAGCAAGGGTTCATATGTTAATCCTAACTGCTTTATCACATCTATGCCGAAAATCATCTGATATTTCTTTGGCAAATCTTCTGCACTCACGTATAAAGGAACCTTTTCCACTTTCTCTGCTGTAATACGTACGGGTATTTCATATAATCCCTTTGTACGAAACGGTGTACCATTCGCTGTGGTAATTATAACCTTAGCTTGATCAGTGATAGGCTTTATATCTCGTGATTTCCGTCCTTTTATCTTTTCAAATAAGGATTTGGAAATTATCGATATTCCTGCTCCTGTGTCATATAGAATCTTTATCAGATTGTTTTTCGACTGAGCTAAAAAGATAGGACATGTTGTGTCATTCAGAATGTTTAATGTGACGCGGTTTTCATACATTCTCCCCCATTGACGCGTTCTATTCTTTGAAGGAGTTTCTAGTTTTCCGTCCTACCATTTGCTTGATTTCTTCGAACCTGATTCCCTGGGTTCTGTCTTGCTCCTAATCTACAAACATTTGCAAAATGACCTTGCTTTCCACATTTAAAACATACTATGGGTTCACTTTGTCTTTGGACTTGTTTCATTCTACAATCCTTTGCATAATGACCCATTTTCCCACAATTATAACATCCTTGGCCTCTCTGCCTTTCAATCTGCACATTTCTCTGTGTATTTCCAAAATTAGGAGCTCTACCATTAGGCTGAAAAGCTTGTGGCTGATTCCAATTTGGTTGTGGGTAACTCGGATTTCTCCATTGCTGTGGAATTGTTGGTTTTGACCAACACTCATTAGCATAATGTCCTCTCTTGTGACATCTGAAACATTCAACATTTCGTTTATCCATCCTTTGATTACTTCCTTCCTCTTTCTTGGCATTCTCTTGAGCCTTTATTTTTTCTTGAAACTTCTGGTCCAATACTGCAATGTCTTTAGTTCTCTGAGCATCCAATTGCTTTAATTTCTCTTCAAATTTCTTCAGCATCTCCTTTTCTTCAGTAATCGTCTCTATTACATTTATTCCATATTTCGCATGAACCAACTTCTCATTTTCTTCTTCCGCTAGAATGATTCTGATTGTTTCGTTCAAATCAGCAGGATTCCGTGAAAGTACAAATCTTTTTATTCTTGGATGCAATCCTTTGATGATTTGATTTTGTATCATCCCATCTCTGACTGCTATCTGGTCGGCACTGGGATTTTCCTCGGTGAAGGCTCTTCCTCTGGTCTTTACTCTGGAAATATACTCAATAGCGCTTTCCGTGTTGCTCTGTTTTTCTTCTAAAAACTTCTGCATTGATACCAACTTAGGTTCGATTGGCTCGAATCTTTGTATCATCAACGCTTTTAACTCTTCAATTGAGTTTATCTGTCGAATGCTTGGATGATCTCTGAAAAATTCCGCAGCAGGACCTCTGCACTTGGATTTTATCAGAATGATCTGGAACTCTTCTGTCCATCTTGCTAAATTAGCTACACCTTCTATTTGCTCAAAAAACTCTTTGGCGGATGGTCCTTTTTCATCCCCAGAAAAATATGGTATTAACCCTGTGTGATGCATGTTAAGATTCGTATTTGCGTTACCTTCTGCACTACCATTGGAGTTACCGACTTCTCCATCATTGGAAGCCATTTTGTCTTCTTCCATCTAATTTCCAAACAACTTTTAATTTTAATCTTTAATCTTCCCCTTCTAAGTCTCTTTGTACGAAAAAATCTATTCTTTCCTGTGTTTTTGCGGGGTGACCTAAGCGGGACAAATACTCATTAAAATCTATCAATTCTCTAACTGCTTTTTCATATGAACATGCAACTCTCCCAAATGCTATCTCTGGGTAATTTCTTTTATCAAAATGCCTATAATGTGTAACACACTTCCACCTATAATCTTGTCTATGATGGTGACACTGTGTTTTGAAACAATTTTTTAGTTCAGGACACCTATAAACCTTATCTTGATCACTAAAATTCTCGCTCATTATTCTAAATTATTTTCTGACAATAAAACTTCTTTATCTAAATCGGTCAATATCTATTTCTGACTCTATGGAATATTCATCTAATTCATGCAATAATTCATTTAATGAGGTTAACAACTGTTTAACACGAAGCCAAAGTTCATATTCTTCTACTTGAAAAGCTCTATGATGTGTGAGACACACATAAATGTTCTCTATTTCTGTTAAATCAATAATATCACAACTAAACCTTAAGGGACACCATGGTAATAATTCTAAATCAACACTCATTTTATTAAGAATTCAAACAAACACGCTTTTTTCCTTTATCTTTTATACTCCCAAATGTTCATTAAATATCTTTTGATGAACTGCACATTGATACTGTTTAGGCCAAGTTTTTGGTGAAATTAAGACAAAAAAGCATTCGTCATGCAATGGACAATGATTACCAATTCTATCTGTTAATAACTGAAGTTCTTCTAAGGGACTTTTACACTTAGTCTCAAAAATTACTCTGTTTACATTAGGATTTATACCACACATGTATAGATACTCAGGAAATGCAAAATTTACGTTGTGGACTTCGCATGTTACAAATTCTTGAAAATCTTCGTGTACTATACTACAACTTTTCCCAAAAGGACATCTATTGGCA
The DNA here is from genome assembly GCA_036925085.1 of Brachycybe producta. Classification (NCBI taxonomy): domain Eukaryota; kingdom Metazoa; phylum Arthropoda; class Diplopoda; order Playtdesmida; family Andrognathidae; genus Brachycybe; species Brachycybe producta. The sequence goes on along the minus strand of JAUPFP010000011.1, from coordinate 1,869,836 downwards.
TCTCGTTCCGTTTTCCTTTGTATGCTTAAATCCATACCCTTTAAATATCACTCATTAATAAACCATAATATTTTCTGTCTATAACTGGAATTCTTTATACACTTTCTTCTTCTTCTATTCTTATGAAAAAGCTATATATATCTTGCAATAGTTCACCTAGTGTTGTCAATAATGTTCTAACTTGAAGCCAATTTTCGTATTCTTCTATCTGAAAAATTCTTTGGTGTGTAAGGCAAGCATATGTGTTATCTATGTTTCTTCTATCAATTATTACACAATTAAGTCTTATAGGACACCATGGTAATACATTTAAGTCCATACCCTCTTTACATATGGATTACGTTAAAAAGAGTATTAATTACTGTTCCGTGTATAATGCACTGGAATTCCCTTGGAGCTTCGTTTTGTGTGATGGCTACAAAGGCACAATTCCTAGCATAAGGACACGATTCCCATCTACTTATAATTATTCTTCGAATGTCTTCCTCAGTGTCTTGATCAGTACAATCAACAACAGCTTGTATCGGGAAATAACCTTGATTAGCACACCTGTATACGTAATCTGCAGGTAAATACCAGAATTTATGGGTGAGGCATTCAATCCGTCCTATAGATCGATGAAACTTAGTAATACAATCTGGTCCTATGGGGCACTGTAACCTATTCGTTTGATAATCCTCACTCATACTAAATATCTTAACTTTCTTTCTTTTCCTCTTCCTTTATTACCTTCAACTTCAAATTACTTGTCTCTTTAATTATAATTTTCTCTGGGATTTTTTCTGTCTGATACCAGGTATCATGTACAAAACACTTAACTCGACCACTTTCTCGAAAAAATCTTACAATGCAATAAGGACCTATTGGGCACTGTGGTATGTTCCTACTAGTGTCTTCTAAGTTCATGCTTTTTTACTGATAAAATTTCGAACTTATCTTTCAAGTCACGATTACTTTGAATGTATTCAGTTTGAAAATGATTAAGATGACAAACACACTTCACCAAATTATCTCTTTTCTTTATAATAAAAACACAATTTAAACTAAATGGACAAGTTATACTTACTAAAGATTTTTTTTTTTTTTTTTTACACATAATCTTTACTTCTTCTCAATTCCTGCTATTGAAAAAGTTTTTGATTTCAACCAGATTTGGATGTATGATAAATTGTCCAATATATTCACAAAATTCACTATATTCTATACTTGCTTCTAAATTGTTTGATCCAGGTCTTCCTAGTGCAACAAATGGGTAATCTCTAATATCAAACAGGTAATTGTGGCTCATACACTTCCACATATATGAATTGTCTGAGAAATCTGGAGCTCTGAAACAAATATTACTATAAGGGCATACAAAATCATTGGTTGAGGATACCTCGTATTCATCCACAAAACTCATATTTCAAATCCTACAAAATCAGTGGAATATCCATCTAATATCTGCCATAAATCGTGGACGGAAACAATTAATTCTTTAGCATTCATCCAAATATTATATTCGGCACCCTCAAATGTTCTCAAATGTGTAGTACATACAAAAATAACATCAATGTCACTCAAGTCAATGATATTACACTCTGGTCTTAATGGGCACCAGGGTAATATGCAAATGTCCTGCAACATGCACTCATCCATAAACAAATTTTCTTAACCTTACATATATAATCACCTTTAAACGTGATATGGCAATCCGTCGTCTGCCAATCGTTCGTCCTGTGGCTCCGGTGGTTCTCTTTCCACGGGAGACGAAGGAGGTGCGATGAAACCAGCAAGATCCGATCTCACGTTAAAGATTGGAGTTCCGTGAAGATAAAATTGTGCCACTCCACTCTCCAAAAAATGTACCGGACTTGGTATCGGACTTGGTATTGGACTTGGTATTGAACTCGGTGTTGGGCTCACCGGAGACGGCAAGCTAAATCGTACCGACTGGTAACCCGCCAACGGTCTTAGGTTAGCCAAGAGTAAGTGATACGCTAATTCTGCCTCGTCGATGAATCTTTCTCGTCGCTCTCGGTACTCTTCTTCTGTTATAATTCTAGGGGAAACTCTGCACACTGGTTTAAAATTGTTCAGTTCACGGTCTTCTGGTGCTTCGGCCATAACCTGGAAAAGAGCATTATTACGATTCTTTCATCCCCCCAAACACTCTAATAAGGCCCATTAATCGATTACCTAATTAATCAATTAATTACTTTATGCGCAATTATGTATGCAATTTTGTATGGGAGCGTGCGTATGTGTTGGGAGCAAATCTTAAAAACAAGTACAATACAAAAACAATTTGCAAAACAATTGAAACAAAACAACTCAGGCAATATGACTTAATTTAATCATGCACTTAATAGGCCACTTAATATATTTTAGGACCCCCAAAAATCTTGATCAAAATCAATAATAATGTACTCAACATATCCACTCACAACAACAATATGGGTAAACCTAAGAATCTTCCAGAAATTTTTTTTTTTTTTCATTAAACCATTAATTGACTTGCAAATTTCATTATCTTCTAACCCCAAAGTATTTTAACCATGATAAGATGAACACAAAGATAAATGAGGTCTCTAGCAGTAATATCTACCTCCTCCCAATCAAATCCTCTAAACCAGAACAAGTCAGTTAACTTTATGCAACAATACACTAACAATTTCCAGCTCATTTCTTTGTTCACCAGTAAGTATTTTTATTTAACCCCAGAATGCTTTAATTGCCCATAAAGCAATAAAGAAATAAGCAATCTCTTCGATTGCTATTTCTATGTTTGTCCAGTCCAATTCTTGTACTAGACAAACCTCGACAATTTTGGTAAAAATGAAACAAAACAGTCTTAGATACATAAAATAAAAAGGTTTTAGTTGCAAACAATAATTCTACTATAGTAACCCAAGAAAATAATATTTTGCAGGGTTCTACAATTTTAATAAAGATTAAATACTAAACACAAAATTCGAAACTCATTAAGATACAAATAATTTTCAAAATTTTGAAAATAATCCCATTTAAGTTGTGAAAGATCTTCTAGTATCTTTTAGCCACAAATGTTATTTGATATAATTAATTCCAAAATAAGCAATCAGTTGAATTCCTCAAATAACCCTAATTAATCCAAACCCAAAAAATTTTTTAGTTTTTCTGAATTAGCCAATTCACACATTAACAAATAAGATATTCCACACTTAATGAAGCAAATCAATTAACTTTTCTCAAAATTCAATTAATTTTCTCATGTTAATCGCAATTCCAATTCACCCCTAAAAAATTACAATTAAAATTCATAAAATATCTCAATCAGCTTTCTAAAAATCAATTCTCCCTAGAACATGCAAATTATTCTCAGTTTTACTTCATAAATTAATCCAACTCTGTCTATCACTCAATACTCATTTCTTTAACCTCTTTGTTCATCAATTTTAAAACAAGGTAAGCATGCACAATTTATTCTGTAATCCAAAAAAAAAATTTTTTCATGTATTCACTTTTTAGATCCCAATCAACATAATCTAATAACTTCAATTAACTTTGACCATATAAGCTTCAAAACAACTCAATTGTCTCAACTGAACTTCTTTAAAATAACCCAACTGTTAACCAAAGCAACTAATGAATTATTTAAACACCAAACAAAAAAAAAAATCAATCCAACCCAATTGAACTCAAACTAATTTTATTTATCCAAATTTAGCCCAACCAAATAATAGGAAAAAGACAATACACTTCAATAAAATACACTCTAAAAATCAAATTGCCATCCCAAAACCCCAACTAATGTTCCAATTGCTTTGCCACAAAACTTTCTAATAAAACAATTCAACCACCCAACCGATTTTTTAACTAATCCTGTCGACTGCGCCACTTTTTGTAAGTTTCCGTTTTCACGGCTATCACAGTGGTGTTCTGTGATTCCCCTTTCAGCCAAATAGTACCTATTGGGTTTAGGGTTCGACCCTCCCAGCCAATGAAGGCTTATGTAGGGAATGGGTTTTGTAGTTTATCAGTGAGTGGTAGTAATTTTTTAATTTTCTTGGACTGGGCCTAATAAAGATAACAAGAGTTGTTAACCTTACCTTAGATGGCTTCTTGTTGTCTTCGGAGAATTATAGCTTCGTGAAAACACTTTCCTGGTCTCAGACTCAAAATCCAAATTACATGAAAAACCAACTCCTAGGTTTATTTCTCAAAACACTTCACAAACTCAACTCAAAACAACTCTAAGTCCAAATGACTTCACAAACTCAATTCAAAATAATTCTAAGTCTAAATGACTTCACAAACTCAATTCAAAATAATTCTAAGTCTAAATGACTTCACAAACTCAATTCAAAATAATTCTAAGTCCAAATGACTTCACAAACTCAATTCAAAATAATTCTAAGTCTAAATGACTTCACAAACTCAATTCAAAATAATTCTAAATCCAAATGACTTCACAAACTCAATTCAAAATAATTCTAAGTCTAAATGAATTCACAAACTCAATTCAAAATAATTCTAAGTCCTATTCTTTAAATTTCTTCTAAGTCTCATCCTCTAAATTTCTTCTAAGGTCTTTCTTCTTTCTTTTTACTAAATCTATAACATATGTCCTCTCTTCTAGAACTCCAATGTAGGACTCTCTCTAGAATACGATGTTCATCGCATCTTGTTTAGTCAGAAATGAATTTTAAGTATTCTGATTGGTTAGAATTAATTTTCTAAAATTAAAATAACCAATCGGTCAACTGGCTTTTGATCTTCTTCTACGAACATCTGCCTAATATGCATCCGGTCGTAAAATTACAATTTGGATTTTTTATAAATTTTTTACGATCGTCGATACATACTGTTATTTCCACTAACCGTCATTTTCTATGAATTAGAATAGTTAACCTTTTAACTTTTCATCGAAAGTTTTAGTTTTCGGCAACTCATAACATTTCATTTGAATGACTAACATTCCCAATGTTCCTTTATTTGGTTTTCTAGGCCCTCCGAAATGTATTTCTATTTAAATACGATTTTGGCCCTTTTACCCCTACTCTGTTGAGAACCCTAACATCATACAACTCTTTCGCTACTTGTCGGTACCTCTTTTGGGTTATGTTTGACTTCACATATTGTTCCATTCTTTTCATTATACTCATTCATAAGTTTCCTCTCTATAGTCTTCAATATACTCTATATATTATTAACGGCCCTTTTCTTAATGTGTTGAGAACCTGTTATGTGCTTTACTTTTTCTTTTAAACTTTTTATTACTTTGCTGTTTTGCATATTGAAGAGAGTGTATGGTAAAAAGTATCTTGTTACACTTTTTCCATCCCTTCTTTCTTTTTATTTTTTTTCTATAATGACGTCATAATTATTTGTAAAACAGGTGGTCTTCTACCGTGTGAGTATGAAGTATAAACCATATGTTTTTCTTCTTTAAGTGTCACATTTAAACTTTTTCATTGTTCAACTTTACTTTTCTCTTATTTTACACTCCACTAGGTAATCAGATTATATCAGGTTAATTAACCACTTCATCTATCTATCTATTACACTTTATAGTATGTTTTCCACTCTTTTCATTCTTTAATTACATTTAATTTTGTAAAAAAGTTTTTATTTAACATGGTACACTTATTTGGGCTCACCCTTCTAAAGTGTGTGTGGGTGGGTTTAGTCTTTCTATTTCCCCCCTCTCTTGTTTTCTTTAAAAACTTTTTATTACTTTTTACTTGTGTGGGTGGGTTTCTTTTTTGTTTCCCCCCTTTCTTTGACTTTCTTCTTGCTTCGTCATTCTCTTATGGGTGGGTGGGTTTCTTTTACTTTTTTTCAGCCTCTCCCTTTTTTGCCTCTGTTTACTATGAGTGTGTGTGTGTGGGTGTGATTCATTCATACTTTATCCACCCCCTCTTTTACTACTACTTTCCCGCCATTTTTTATTTCCTCATTTTTTCTTCTCTTTTTTTACTTCTCTTTCATTGTTTCTCTTTCTAGCTCCGCCTCTTTCTCTTTTTACTTTATTTTAATTTTCTCTTTTACTAATTTCTGCCCCTCTTTCAAATTATTGTTAGGTGTTGCTTTACTTATTTTTTCAACACCTAACAGTTTTTATTTTGTGAATGGGCCCCTGGATGATGCAGGTGGTGTCCTGATTGGTCAGAATAAATTTTTCTATTTGATTGACATGGGGATTTTTTTAAATGTCTTTTATAGCCCCTCCCTTGTGATTTAATTCTCACAGGTGATGACATAACTCCATCTCTAGCATTTTTCCGGGTCTCTGATTTGCATCTCGTGAAAGAAACCAGACAGTTTGGATTGAGGTGCCTTACCTTTTTGGTAAACCTCACAGGTGCGTACAAACTCAATGGTGTCCTTTTTCCAGGTACCCAAGAAGAATCTTCAGGGTCTTGTTTTGTCCAAAGTGTCCAGCTTCCGGAATATCATACAGGAGATGAAGCACCTCTTGTACCAGTTGGTGTGGTACGACTGTCCCTAGTTTTGGGATTATGCTGCTGTGATATACGACAGCACACAAAACTTCCTCCATAATGATGTAAATCTTGTGGAGTTCGGACTCTGGTGTCTGTAGAAGTTCATCAATGATTTTGCTTAATTCCGGGTATTTCCTTGTCCAATCCCATCAGAGAGTGACAGCATAAATTACGCTGTCATCCAAATCATCTGGGGTTGCCTGAAGCCTCCAATTGTCTGGCACATCAATCGGACTGCGAGAAATACAGTCAGCATCTACATGGGTGATTCCAGCCTTGTAGACCACTGTATAGATGTATTTTTGCAGCAGGAGTTGCCACCTCCTAAGTCAGCCTTGTAATCTCTGTGCTGTTTTTAAGTGGTGAAAGGTTTGTTGAGAGGTATGGCCGGAATTTAACCACGTCATATACTACTGCCAGGCATTCTTCATTTGTGGCGGAGTAATTGAGTTCTGCATCACGAAGTACTCTCGACAAACAACTTATCATTTGTAAGGCCTTGTTTCAACCTCTCTCGTAAAGTATGGCAGCAATGCCATAACCAGAGGCGGCCAAATGCATCACAATCTTGGCTTCCGGATCATATACTGCCAACACAGGTGCCAGCTTCTCTGTCCATTCGAACGGCAGTTCTTTTTTTGTCAGATCAGTTAGAGGCTTTGCAATGTGAGCAAAGTTGATGATGAATCGTCGGTAGAAGCCGGCTATTTCAAGGAATCCCTGAACTTCCTTCAAGTTAATGGGTGCCGCTAACTCGAAAATTGCTGCTACTTTCTGTTGGTTTAGATGAACTCCATTTTTTGAAATGATGTGCCCAAGATAGAGCACCTCTTCATATCCAAAAAAGCATATTTCGGGATGAAGTTTCAGGCCAGCTCCTGTAATGTCCCGACTGGACCACTACAATACTTCGGGCAAGAAAAAACCAACTTACCCGCTTCCAGGCTCATTATAGGGATGGGACTGCACCCGTAGCCGCCTCTCATAGTTAAAACTCCAGAAAAACTCGAAGCCTCTTTCGACGGACACGACAGAACAAGTCGCCATGCCAAGAAATATCATGGGAAACACCGGTTTCACCGCGAGCCGACACGAGTTACCAGTCGAAAAAGGATGGTAAAGGATGGTGGCATTTTTCGCAAACCGGAAACCCAGCTTCTCATGGTAACTTACCAAAAATGACCAACACAACACAGTATAAGGTGAAATAAAAACGATATTTAATCAACTTACACAAAGGCCAACAGCCCAAAAGCAAACAAAAAGGATGACAATGGAGGCTTCCTTGGCCTCCAGCATAGGTCAGGTATGGTCTTCTGCCTACAACACACTGCCAAGATTAAATGGCTGACCAAACCATTTAATACCTCCAGGCAACTCCACCTGGAGGGGACAGTGGTCACTTCTGACCTCTCACCCATTGACTCCAATGGTGAGAAGTCTGCTGGCACCAAAATGGCATCCAACCCAACAGCCTACTGCATGCTGTCAGGCAGACCACCATAGGGAGTTCGTCTGCTCAATCTAAAATTTGATTAGAGCAAACAAGGTTGCCACAATCCTCTCACGTTCCCTGTTCTGCCCCGGGAACAGGTAACTTGAGGCAGCCAGGATTGCACCCACAAACCTGACCTCCTTAGCTACTGGACGGTTTCTCTGGTGGTGGCACAAAATTGAAGTCCCTCTACTCTGCAGCCCACCCGACGTGCACACCACAAGCACATCTGGGTGTTACGCCACCGAAAACCGTCCATCTAAGTCGGCTTTCTTCCAAGGCTCGGAATTCCTCGAAAGGAATATCTTGGAGTTGCAGGAGGTCCACCAGGGCGACCGAGGGCTCGGTCTCACACCCTAGTAGCAGCTCAGTAATAAACTGACCTGCCATACCTCCTAAGTCACATACCAGCAAACATTCGATAAGTGAGGCTGCACATGGGATAGACGAACTATCCCGGCATCTAGTCCCATGACCTCCAGAATTGCGAATGTTTGCTGGACCAGGTTTATCACCATGACCACCGGAAAACCTCCACAACCAAATGCCACCACATGGCGCATGTTGTACGGTGGTAGCGTTGCTACCCATGGCTCTGGAAGTGGCTCATACAGACAGTAATAGCCGTGGTACTGGCAATCATCCATTCCCGGCTGGTCCTGCCACAGACCAAGTCGGTTATTCAGATACACCTCTGCATCTGAATATGGGGACAATGTGCCAATAAGCCATCCCTCAGCCTCAGGCCTAGGGGAGGTCGACATTTCAGGTCCTAGGGTATCGAATACCCCAATGCCTAGGACCAGAGAGAAGGGTGTACCCCCACTGGGGTCATGGGATCATGTATTGGGGGAACACTGACTCCTCCCATTGAGGTTCCTTCACCCCTAGGTGAGGGCAAAGTCACACAATGGAGAGTTCTCACTGATCGAATCCTCAGGTTTAATACTGCATCCACCTTTGGGAGGATGGAGGCGTGCTGACCAAAACATCATGCATTGACCTACCATCCATCCATGCCGCTCAATGGGATGGGTATGGATTGGCTGATTCCCAACCGGCATGCCTGCTTTAGCATGCCAGGACTCCTCTTTCTCCACCACAATGCCTCCACTTTCAGTTCCCTGGCAATTACTAGTGGAAGGTGTTGGACTCCCCTTAATGTCACGTTTGGACGTTTTACGGTCCTTCCAAGGAAGAGCCTTCTTGTCCACCAGGAACTAGAGAAAGGGGACAAGAGGGGCAGGAGGGATGTGCCACCGCCAGCGAACACACCCCTAGGGCTACCGAGGAAGAGAGGGAAGGAAGAAAAAGAACAGTGTTGGTGTCCACAGCCAAGGAGCAGCAACCACAAGAGGGGGGTAGACACCATCCAAGTGACCCCAGATCCTGGCCACTAACTCCTTATCCCCGAACGAGCCGCCCCGAGCGACCGCCATTCCCGGCCGACCGGAGCAGGACATCGGAGAGGTCTACCATCATCGTCCCCAACATTTGGAGGGACGACAGGGCAAAGAGAGCCGAGAGCCTCCCGAGACCAAGAGAGATACCGAGTTGTCTAGCCAGCGACGGGTGAGATTCAACCCGATCGTACAAATCCAAGAGATCGGACTTCCACTCCCACCACCGGAGAGTCTCCGGGCAGAAGTTGGAGCTCGTCCAAGAGTTAGAAGTAGAGAGCGGCCAGGAAGCGAAACCCAAGCCATGCAGCAGAGAGCGGAGGAACCAGTGGTTGCAAGTAGCGGCTACCAAGAGAGAGCGGGAGAGGTTTATCCGCCAGTTCCTCAGAGGCCAGTCGCAGCCTCAAGATACCGAGTTTTTTCCGCCGAGGATGCCGCAGAAGGGAGTGGTCCAGGAGGTATAGACCACTACATTAGCATGGGTCCAGTCCTCCTGAACAACCTTATTGTGCGCTGGTATCGGCACCAGGTACCCAGGTCAGTTCAGTACCTGGGGTGCTTCACATCACATATAGGGATGCCGCAAGTCGCATTGTCAACCACGTGCCACCATTACCTTCTCACAGCAAAGGCAAGAGGGGATGTTGCCCTCGTGCTTCAGGGGAGGGTGGAACGTGCCAAGAGAGAGAGGGAACATGAGGTGTTTCCTGCACCAACTGCTACAGCCTGGACCGACCCATGAGATAGACATTACCTACGGCGAGTTTCGGTTCACGAGTGGATGCACCGAAAGGGTGGTGCTACTGTACGATGCAGTCATTCATGCGATTATGGGGGACATGCTCCAGCAAGAGGTCGTCGGAAGGGACTGTCTAATCACGACAACACTCTGCATGATCACCCAGGCAGCAGAGGCACCCCCATGGATGGGCCAATGTTTGGGACCCCTACCCGTAGTCGACAATAGATAGAAAAAAAAAAAAAAGAGCGAAGGGCATTAGACCTGCCAACTTGGCGTGTCTAGTCCTGAGGTGCCAGTGAGTGTAAAGTGTTTTTCGAATCCAGAAGCCCCGTCGTAACTACTTCGCATTTTTCCGGAGGTGAGACTCTTCTTCAATGGACTGTGAAGTTCACCGATCGCCAGAGAGCATCGGAGAGTGTCAATTAACATGAACGTGAAAACATTTTAATTTTAATTTCTTCTTAATTTTAAGTTCCTTGTTAGCATGCATTAATTAAAGAGCAGAGGTCGTAACCTCTTGTAAAGTCGAAAATTTAATATTTTCGCAAGTGCCAAAAAGTTAGTATTTTTGTGAAGTAATTTTTTTTTTTGAGATACAAAAATTTAGTATTTTTATAAAATGCCAAAGATTTTATTTAGCGAAATTTTTTTTTGAAGAGTGCTTTTTAATATTTTCCAATATTATTTTCGAGTCTTGAGGACGTCGGTCCCAAGAAATTTAGTTTTATAGAATCCGTTTATTACTTAGTTAATATTTTTCATAATATTTTTTTTAAGAGTTTCTAGAGCCAAAGAGTTCTTCTTTCGGAAAGTTTAGTTTTGTATTTTTAATACGCATAATAATATTTTTGTAATATTTTTATAAGTTGTGATATTCTAATAATACTCATAAAGAGTTTTTGTATTATTTTTATATTTTCGTTTACAGCTTAAACCAAAGAGGTGGCATGTCCTAAGCTTTTCACAGCTTTCGCTACATAGTAAGAACCAGTAGTGTTCTGTAGAATCGATCAAAAATTAAGTATTTTGTTTCATTTTCGTTTTAAGAGTTTGTTTCTATCATTTGCTGTAATGACTAGAAACACACACAAGTCTCACATGTTTCGTTCCGAGGTCTCCTAGGCGTAGGAGGGCTAAGAGGAAAAGGGGTTAAAAGAGTCAAAATTTAGAGGCCCAGAGACGTGCCTCCTTCAAAGGAGGGGGTGTGTGACACCCTGTAGAAACAGAAGGTGAAACACTTTAGTCAAAATTCCGGCTTGACAGTATGGCACCCTTTGATGCACAGATGTTCGGACTTGGGTGGCCCGAATTCTAAGTGAATTCGTGGAACCCAGTCTGACCGTGAGAAATTGGGAATATAGTCCCAAAAATACCTTTCCTTTTAAGGTAATATTCCCGGCCCAGGGCAATGATTGGCCCAGTTGGTAAATCATTGAGCCCTGAGGTGACAGTTGCCCTTCCCAGGAGACTGGATGAGTGAGCTTGAGACTTGAGTGTGTGGACAGTCAGAGCGTAGAGTTCAAACGAGTAAGTCTTGAACTAGAGTCAGAGTTTCGACACTTAGAAAAGTTAGAGTTCAGTTCTCAAGTTCAGAGAGTGAACTTGAGCGGAGTGCTTTATGTAAGTGACACAACACTGTATTATGCCAATAATCAAAGTAAAAGATCATATTTTATTTTATTACTATAAAAGTGTTGTGTCTCCAATTGTTTTGGGTTCTAGTACTCCGAAAGGAGTACTAGAACCAGCGGAAGGCACTCAGATATTACCTGAGTCCCTCCGCCTGGAGCCTCCAGCGACTCAAGCAAATAAGAGGACTGAAGACACTTCGGAATCGTCACGCACTATAGAGGAAGGTTCTCGTTAAAACACGGTCTTTTTGTGGGTCGTTACCAGGCCAGGCAAGTAAATGTCGCGCCCGGTAAAGTCAACCCCTAGAGGAACAGAGGCTGGTCCGCAGCCGACAACAGAGTCGACCCCGGCACCACCGGTTCAACATCAAAAGTGTTTGCGAAACGGAGGCGCCAAAGGGCCATTCACGTCACAATGCGCACACCAGAGAAAATGAAACGCTCATTTTCTCTTTCAAATATAAAAAAGGGAGGGGATAATAGTACATGTAGCAAAATTAAACTAGAATTTTTTTTGCTCCGCCCTTTTATGAATTGTGTTGTTGGGTTTGTTACTTGGTCTGACGGCATAAAAGGGCGGAGGAAAAGAAATTCTAATGCTGGGCACAATTGCCTGTGAATTTTGCTCCCGTCATTTATGACGGGTTACCCCACTAGTTATTATATATATAATATCCCAGGTCTGTGTGTGTGTGTGTGAAGTAACAAAACCCTTGAAGCACATCGGAATTTATATAAATTTAAATAAATGAAGAAATGAACAGCTTTTTTTTTCTCAAGGTCAACTATATGTTGCACCCTTCCCATCCAAGAACCCCATGATATTAAATTGGAGAGTGGAAAGGTTGGAAAGTGTAGAGGGGAGGGAGAGAAAGAGAGAGAGAGAAACATGGGGGGTTGAAGTGGGAGGGGGTGACTGAAATTGAAATGAAAGGAGTAAAAAAACGAAAATACGATGCGCATATGTGCACAATTGCCTGTGAATTGTGCTCCCGTCATTTATGACGGGTTACCCCACTAGTTATGAATACTATTACATTGTTTATTACATACGACGTTTCGACAGTATATAACATCAACTTCAGGTACAAACTAAAATATATAAAAAAATTACAGTGCTTTGGGATACATTTTCAACAGTAAGTTATCACAATATTACTTACAAAATCAGGAGAACAAAAACTACATAGAAGTATAATTAAAATCCATATTAAAAATAACATCAAGATAAGCAGTGTAGCAATAAACAGTTTGTCACAATGATTATTTGTAAAATTAAACAAATTAAGAATTTTTTTTAGTATAAAAATTATTTTAACATCAAAAGAGAACACCAGTCAGTTTTAGAGTGAGGTTATACAATGATAGCAACAGCCAAGATGGAGACTGTAAGACGTTTTTTTTTATTATGAGGTCTCTTTCTGTCATGAGAAAAAAATTGTCTTACAGTCTTTATCTTGGCTGTTGCTATCATTGTATAACGTTACTCCAAAACTGTCTCCCCTGCCACATGGCTTTTTAAGCTGATTGCAGGTGTACTGAGTTAAATTGAATTCAATTTTAATACTCACATAAGCTAAACATGATACAATAAAACATGTCTAAGTGTAGCTGTCTACACGAATATAATATTTTTGAGAGATAAAAAACAATACCAATATGGGGACCTATTTTCTTATTAGCATTGAGCATATTACATACAATATTTTTTTAAAATAAAAAAGGCATTTTTACACTTGCAATTCAATATAATACACAAATTACTTAGATACGAGATTTCTTGCTTTGAATTATAAAAATAAAACAATGTTCTTTTTTAAAAGCCTAATTTAAAAACCTGGCAAAAGCCAGAAAACTTTTTTGATTTAATTTTTTTAAATAAAAAAATGTTAAAAGATGACTTAAAAACAAGTTCTTTTAATGAGCTGATGTTTCGACCTGGAATTGGTCATCTTCAGAGAATAATTAAAACCACTTGTTTTCAAGTCATCTTTTAAAAAAATTCATTTTAAAAAATTAAATAAAATTTTTTTCTGGCTTTTGCTAGGTTTTAACTTAGTTTTTTTTAAAAAAAAGAACATTGTTTATTTTTACACAAATTACTGCAACTCACTTCACATAAGTTATATTTGAACATTAATTATATTTTAGCTCGGATTAGTGTGGTTCCACTGTATTAAAGTCAAAAGAAATTTTTACAAAACAATCAATTTTTTTTACTATAGTATAAATTTAAAATACAATTATTTCATGGATTAAATATTTGCTTTTTAAACCATTTAAGATTGTTGTTTTCAGATAATCAATTAATCTTTGAGTTTATTGTAGTTAAATGTTTGTCGAATATAAATTGATGATGTCAAAAGTGAGTAAAAATACCTGGAAAAAAAATTGTTACACAATTTAACAGAAAGGTAAGAAGACTGTAATAGAACAGCAATTTGTCATTATTGGGTCATAACTTTCTAAAAGTAAAATTTTGATATTAACATATTATCACAACATAGAAGCATGTACAACTTTAACGCACCTAAAAACTGCAAAGCCCCCAAAACTTTAACGCCACAAAAATTACAATTGTACCTAAATTTGTATTTGCTAAGTTAGATTAAAAGTGACAATGACGAGATATTTTATAGCCTCTCTGTGGATTTCTTGAGTATGGCAACCATTTTAAATGGAGATGGAGGTTGGATATTAGCAAAAACGTTAGCGGAATAGTTTCTAACTTGCAGTAGCCTGACATCACCAATGCGACTAATGGCTGATTTAGCAGATAGAGTTCGAGATAAGTTTAGAAACTTGGGGATAAATTATGTTATGACATCACATGCAGCCATATAGCATGTGTTATGACATCAGATTCAACCATGTAGCATGTGTTATGACAACACATGCAAGCATGTAGCATGTGCTATGACAGCTTGTACCATGCGATGTCACCATGTCACCATGTCACCATTTTTGTGACATCATATGTCACAAAAATGCAGCGTGTTGTGATGTCACATGGCAACAATACTGCTTGCGTTATGTCACGTGATTTACACTTTCACGGTTTATGTCATACACACACTTGCACATATTTGGTGCTCATGTTAAAAATGGCGTATTCGCACTCAGTTTCATTTAAACTGGCAAGCGGCATATATACTATTTTATACCCGTCATTATATTTTCTTTTGCGGTTGTCATTTTAACTCTCTATTATTATAATCAATTAAAATATTAAATTTCAACATAAGTAGGACTACCTCATTGATATATAATAGTCTTACCTCAATAATTACCAAGTAGTCAATTTCTTTACTTTTTGCAAATGTTGTCTCCACTGGATAAACTTTCAAAGTTGTTATACTTATCAATAAATTAATTAGGACCTATATTTTGTAAAATTCAAATATGTATTATACATATTATTTGTACGTTTCACATATAAAATAAATTTCAAACCAGTTCTCCTTGTCTGGATTTAACAAACTGTTTATTTTGTGAAAGTTGATATATTACTTTAATACAGGAACTCAAAATCTGAAAACAAAACAGATAACGAGAAGTACTTTATACGCTCATATGATTTATAATCCGCTATTACAAAATATGCAGTTATAAGAGAAAATTAGTATTGTAAGATCAATACTGACTAACAGCTAAAGAACGGCTTATTTTAGAACTTTGGTTATTCTGCTATTCATCAGCAAGACTAAAGAGAAATCGAAAGTGTGTTAGAAAATGGAATAATAGATGAATCAAATTCGAAGTTGGTCTAAACGTTTTATTAACAACAATTAAAAAATATTGTCTGCTTAAAGTTAGATCATTTTAAAACTTACATAACAAGCATATTTTAAAAAAATTTCAGCATAAAATACATCAAATGATTGTGGGTTTTTTTGTAGTTTCTAAGACACAAGTTTTTTTTTAATTATGCTTCTGAATGACAAAAAAACGGGAGTTCGGGGATGTTTGCGATTTTTTAGTTTTCGCCCACAATAATGCAACCATTCTCATTAATTTTGCTTGAATTAAATCACAAACTAATTTTTAGCTATAAATACTGTATCTGTTTCCCAAAAGCATGAACATTGCAAGATACTTTACACCAGGGGGGTGTTCAGCTAGCCCAAACAGCCAACCAAAGCATACTTTACGTTGTAGAGCTGGAGTTATTGTTAAAGTTAGTGCTATTCCTGAGAGTTGGAGATAAAGTTACTCATAAGGCACGTTATGTAAATGATAGATTAATTGAAGCATGTAGTAAGGTGGGGGCCCATGTAATAGACTGGAGGGCAGCTATGCTCAATTTTGGGGGTTCCTGGAGCAGGGATGAGGTTCATTTTAATTACAGGGCTGGCAGGATTGTGGGTAAAAAGATAGGTGATTTTGTTAAGCATTTTTAGGGTAAGGTTTTGGGGTTTAGGTGCAAATGCTTTAGGGGGTTGATACTAATATGAATGCTCCACAGCTTGTTGCTGGGAGTAATAGTTCCTTTGTTTCAGGTATTATTTCTTCAAACACTGTCCAGGAAGGAAATCATTTAGGAAAACCAACTTCAGCTATACCTTCACATGTAAAGGTTATGGTGGTTAACTGTAGGAGTCTACGAAACAAAGTTCCTGAGTTCAATGTGGCAGTTGAGGAGACTGGTTGCAATATAATTCTTGGTACAGTCATGGCTTGATGATACTGTTAATAATGGGGAAATATTTCCAGATGGTTTTACAGTGTACCATAGAGACAGGGTTGGTTGTTCTGGGGGTGGGGTTTTCATAGCTATTTCACACATATTTCATAGTTGCAGGGAAACAAGTTTTGAAACAAACTGTGAAGTAGTATGTTGTAGTTTAAGGCTAAAGAATGGTAAAAAGGTGTTTTTATATTCTTTCTATCGGCCACCGGGATCCTCCATAGCAGATATTACTAGTGTAAGAACTTCTTTAGACACTCTTCATAATAAATACCATAGCCCAATCATTATTTTAGGAGGTGGTGTAAATTTTCCAAACATCAACTGAGAAATGCATACGGTGATCAGTGGCAGTGATGGGCCTTTAGCAGTTCCATTTTTAGATAGTATGAATAGTATGAATACTTACTCTATGGAACAGGTTGTAACTAAACCGACAAGAAATGACAAAATTCTTGATGTAGTACTGACTAATAGTCTAGAGTTATTAAAAGAGTAGTGTTTCTTTTTAACAAATGTAATTGGGATGGTTTTAAGTCACATTTGATAGATAATTTTCATAAATTTAAAGAATGTTTCTCAAAATGTGAATTTGAATTGGTCACAATTTCATAGTTTAATTTTAAGTAGGTCTTCCTCCTTTATTCCAACCAAGGTAGTTAGGGACTGTGCCACACCAGCAGTGGTGCGAAAACAAGAAGGATGGGGAAAGTTAATCTCCAGGTGCCAACAAACAGGGGCACCAAACGTTTAGAAACCCCCACTATTTTCCTTATTGCATATAATGTAGTAGTTTTCAAGTATTGTTCAAATTATTCACACTAGTAAACCAGTCGTGCAATTTGCAAAATTTAGAAAAAGTTGCACGCTGTGCTATAAGCAATACCTACTAAAGTGAATATAGTTTTTCATTTTAAGTTAATACCTTGTAACCACGAGTTAAATGAATTCAAATTAAATGTGTTTAGGTGAATTATACGGAATCCAGTTAAGGACATGAACTAAATAAAAATTGACTATTATTAATATTTTAAATTGAAATACTAAATTCAATATTTTCTCAATAGTTTATGTATTAGATTTAACTAAAATTATTAACTCAATAAATTGAATTCGACATTGTTTGTTTGCCCTACACGGGGATCTGTAGAACACATTTTTTAAATGCATTTAAATCAGGTGTGTACTAGGTATAACACTTGCAAGCCTAAAAATTCACATTTATTCACACTATACTAACTACTCAAATTTCTTTGAGTAGCCTGTAGGGAGGTAAGGGGCGTTCGCAGTAATGTAGTCTCTAGGCGCAAAATTCCTAGTTGCGGCACTGCACACCAGTATGGTACACTAGCAAAGTTAAAAGGGCTCTTCGTAAGCAAAGCTTATGGAGAAATAGGGTAGAAATCACCCAAATTTAGTAAATTCCAATGAATTCCGTATTGCACGCACAGCAGCAAAACGGGAAATTGTGTTAGCTCATGACAATTTTAAAAGAGAAATGCTTGGAAAATGGTTAAAAACGGACCAAAATTATTTTGGCATTACATTAAGAACTCTAGACGAAGTAGAGAATCTATTCCTTCTCTGGTTGACACAAATGGGAAGCTTGTTTCAGATCCAGTAGGGAAAGCTACCTTATTAAATGAACAATACAAGTTGTTGTTGAACAATACAGTTGATGTTGGCATAAAACATGAGGGTTTTCTTTCAACATCACTTTGTATGGATCAAATTGTAATAACTGCAGATGGGATAGTCAAGCAACTTCTAAAATTAGACTCAAATAAAAGCTGTGGTCCAGATGGGATGTATGCTATCATTTTAAAAAATCTTGCACAAGAGTTGGGTCCATACCTTCAGTGAATTTTTCAACTGAGTTTAGTTGTAGGTATTGTACCACATATGTGGAAATTAGCTAACATTAGTCCATAGGCCTTTATGGCTGCTTGCAGAGTAATTTTTCAAATTCAAATTCAAATTCAAACCCATGTTGATAAAATCAAATATCTAGTCTTAACCTCATCAAAAAACATACTTTGGAAAGACCATATAACTAATGCATTCATTAAAGCTAATCAAAAGCTATGGTTTGCTCAGTGCACCCTCAAACATGTTACTTTATCGTAGTTAGACATAATAGAATATTGTTTTCCAATTTGGAATCAATTTAGAAATAATGTAAAACATGAAATTGAAAATTGTACAGTATAGTGCTACAAAATTCATGAAAGGAGGACCCTTCATTTGTGATTGGGAGAAATCTTCCTTGTGGCAGGGTCTTTGGGCTTATTGCAGGTGTACTATGTTGAGCTAAATTGAATTGAAAGGTAGAGCTGAACTCACCAACTTTTACATGAAACTTCCTAACAAAAGTTTCAGTTTAGCAGTACCTTTGACTTAGCAGTTGTTAAGTATATGACTATTTAAACTAATGAAGATTTGTGTATTGGTAATTTGTTCTCAATTTTATATTTGTGTTTAACAGTTTGTGTTGGTCCTTACTTTGTAAACAAAAACATTTTAATGACGAAGAAAACTTACTTCTTCATTTAGCTCAGATGACGATTTAATCCAGAATATTACTCCCAAGTATGTAAAGCACAATGGCAAGCAGAAGCTGAACAGACACGTCACAACCGAATAAGAAGTATATACAAATTTTTCATATCTTAATTCTAATAGCATGTGAACTAAGTATGCAATCGACATAATAGAAATAACAGAACAAAAGGAAAGAAAATTTGATTACAGGCTATCAAATAGCTTCAAAATTGAAATAACTTTTGAATGAATTGCGAGAAATGTTTTCACAATAAGTAAATTTCCATGAACATTGCAACTATAAGGAAACGTACTTGCTGATTTAAGAATTCTACATAGAATTTGATAAACAATACTCACATACACTAAACAAAATGCAACAAAAATTGGCATAAGTGAAAATAGGTAAGTGACTATCATATTTAAAGTAACTTCTCTATGGCATTCTATAAGGGTGTCTGGATAATACGTGAAACACACATAAATTGAGAATGATATCATGGTTATCACATCTGCAATTGTAAACAATACGAAAATTGCTTCAACACGCTTTATATATTTGGTGATTTGTGAATAGTAATTATTTTCCAGTCTAAAATGGGATATTTGTTCAAACAAAGGAGATGTTTTAAGAAAAGCATATTTCATAAAGAAAAAAGCAATTGCAAAGCAAACGACAGTAAAATTAAAAAATAATTTTGTGTTAGTTAAATTTTCAATCTGAATCACACCATATACTGTTGTGTTTTCGTTTGCGATGTTTATATGAATATTTGGAAATGCAATACATACAACTAATATCTGCATAATGTTCCACATGCAGTTTATTAAGATTAGTGCAATGCAGAAATATTTCTTTTTGTTTGAATTTAGTTGAAGGCCATATAAAATGAAGAGTTTATGCAAGTGGTGAAACAAGTTTCCCAATTTATCATCAACCTGCTGCATCTTTGAAAATGTTTAAATTATATATTTTGTGTTTTGTTGTAATGAGCAGGTAGTAGTTGCAACATTTAAAACTCAATACTTTTATGTGTTCTCATAAACAAATTGCTTCCTTCTAAGAAACAACAATTTCCTGTATTATGATTGAATATTACAAATAAATTGACAATGGACGATATACATATATGTAACAAATATTTGCTACAGCTGTTAACTACTATCATCCTAATGTCGTTGCAATACACTAAATAAAAAAAATCGGAATTATTTTATATTGATTTTTTTGTGTATAATGTGATATTGACAGGCATTGTCAGACATTTATTTATGTCGGGTTAGGGCGTGAAGAATTGTCCAACTTTGAACAGAAGCTAAAATGCATCCCCTTACACAGATAAACATACTATCTTTTTGTTTTGTGTCATGTTTGCTGGTTGCCATACTACAGTTTTAAGTTAATTTAGAGTAAATAATAAAAGATACAGAAACATACAGTTGTTTCTGTTTCTTTTATAATTTAGAGTAAATAATAAATGAAACAGAAACAACAGTATGTCGACTGCATTTCAGCGAAACTGCCTTAAACTTTCCAAACGAACACCCCAATCACAAATGGTTGTCACTGAGACGAGGCATAGACATCATCGTGAAATTGAACTCGTCCTAAAACATAACTATGTGCTGGAAGAGCATTTCATAGCCCATTAATCCATTTGGAAAGAAAGTCCACGAATATGCATCAGTTATAGCTCCTATTTCTCTAATAGACTTCGGATGGCCATTTCTAGATATACGGGGGTTTCTAGTAATAATTTCATTTAACAATGATCTGTTGTCTTTAACTAGCAAGTGTTCAAGAAGGGCAAGGCTTTGTTCAGCTCTACGGTTTGCTAGTGATTCCCACTTAAGTTCATCTAGCATGAGGGTCACACTGTCAGAGTACATGTATTTACCTTTAACAAATCTTGCAGCCCTATGATGTATTTTTTCTATTTAATATGATAGGCAGTGGCGGATTTAAAGATTTTGCGCCCATAGGCCGAAGTCTTTTGGCCCCCCAAGTTTTTTGGCGCCTGCAGCTTCCTTTTTACTTTAGATAATAAAATAAGAATAGCTGCTTTTATTATTTTTAAAAGTTCCTGCTATACTGTTATACATACGTACATGTAAACGTTAAAAGTAAAAACGAGATTTGAATATTCATTTTAAAATAAATCACAAAATGTTCGATTTGTTCCAAAAGAATATTGAGAATAAAAGTCTAAATAGATGTATCGTAGATTCGTGGCCCTGTCCATTCCTTAAAAAGGGGCTATAAGGGGGTGCTCTTTTAGGCACATAAATGATAAATTGTGAATTTGTAACATATTTGAAAGTAAATATTACTGTATTATTTGCTGCAGAGCAGCACGACAGCATACAAATGAATGAGACAGGCTGACACACTTATCCTCACACTTATCATTATCATTACATAAAATTTAGGTGTTAACTTTTATTGAAAGTTTAAAACAGATAAACTCGTGCAATAAAGAGAAGGAAGCTATGGCCAAGAGAATCAAGTTATTGGAAAAAAATCTACAACGATCAGCTGTAATGAAAAAGAATTTAAGAATGCAACTTTCAACAAGCAAGAGAAAGAACAATGTATTGAATCAGTTGATTAAAACTCAAGATTCAAGGATCAGGGCACCTACATTGCCACTGTTGAGAAAAGAAAGATATTCTATGCCCATCAATAATGCTGTGACAATTTCAAACAAATTGCAGAAACTATTTACCCCTGGCCAAATCAAATATCTAATTAAATCAGGAGACAAAAATGGTAGCAAACTGGTACATTGGGAAACCATCGACATCGCATCTGCATTAGCACTTCGAGCTGTAACACGAAAAGGATATGAGTACCTTCGAAAAAAGGGTTACCCATTACCATGCTCAACAACGCTCAGAACATGGACGACGAATTTCACATGTAAGCCTGGCATCCTTCTGGAGGTATTAAAGTTAATAGAAGCTCGTATTGCAAATGTGACAACACTTGAAAGTCTTTGCATATTGTCATTTGATGAAATGATTGTGGATTCAAAGATTTGCTATGATCAAAAACTAGACAAAATATTTGGTCCTCACAGCAATGTGCAGGTTGTTATGGCAAGAGGTCTTCTAAGCAATTGGAAACAGCCAATCTATTATGATTTTGATGTTACGATGACTGCCAATCTTCTCAATAAAATTATTAAAGCTGTTGATGGTGCTGGATTAATGGTGGTAGGGGTTGTCAATGATATGGGAGGAAACAATCAAAAGGTATGGCGAGAGTTACATGTTTCCTTAACAAAATCATTTTTTCAAAATCCTGTCAATGATAAAAGAAAAGTTTGGGTGTTTTTTGATGTGCCTTATCTTCTGAAATTACTCCGTAACCATTTTCTCGATTCTGGGCTCACACTGGCAGATGGCACTTTCATCACAAAGTCTGTTATTGAGGAACTCATTGCGAAAAATAACAATGAACTGAAACTGACCTATCACTTAAATGATTATCATCTGAAGGTAACGGGACGAGGTTGTCAAAATGTTCGCATGGCTGCACAACTTTTCTCAAACCGAACAACGAAAGCACTCCAATTTGTTTTAAAAAATGCAAAAATTGCACAATTTCTTCAAACAATAAATGATGGGTTTGATGTTTTGAATTCACGAGTACCCACAGATTCAACAAATGTCAACAAAAATGCATTTGGATTTTCTCTACAGGAGCAAAATAGTATTTTAAATGACATGAAACATGCTATATACAGATTACGTGTAGGCAGAAAGAAATGTTTGTTGCCATTTCAGAAGGGATTCATCATGAGTATTGAGTCCTTGTGTGGGCTTTACCGTGATTTTAAGACTCTAAATAGAACATACATACTGACAGCAAGATTAAACCAAGATTGCCTGGAAAGAAATTTTTCCAGAATCAAGTTTTTGGGAGGATGCAATAATCATCCATTACCATCAGAAGTTCGTTCCAATATTCGACTTTTGATATTATCATCAAGTGCTGGGGAAATAACATTGTCAACTCGTGCTTCAGTTTCTGAAGAAGAAACTGGGACCAGTCATGATTTTTGTCATATAGAAGCTGATAGTGATTTTGCGACATTCATTACCCATGAATTGTTCATTGGCATTGTGGAATCTGAGACTGATGACAATCTGATTGTGGCAACTGATGCAATGCAACAAGCAAAAATTATAGAAACTTCATTTTCTAACATACAAACTGCTTCACCTGATTGTGGAAATGAAGCCCTCAAATATATTGCTGGCTACATTGCTTTTCGATGTGAAAAACTTGACAGTACTTTAGGAACCTCAACTGGAATGTTACACATCAAAGAACAAGATCACGAATGGATTCATGTTTTATCACGAGGAGGTTTGTGGGTTCCTTCAGTATCATGACTAGATACCATCACTCAATTCAAAATAATATTTGCTGGTAAGTGGTGTGTGTGTGTTTTCAGAATTTTAAGTTTTATATGCAATTTTTTTTAGGTTTCCATGGAGAGAAACTGTCAAATTGCGACGGTGTAATGGCTTCATTAATTGGGATGCTGCAGTTCAAGTTTTCATTAATTAACAAGGACATCATTAAAATGTATGTTCATACAAGAACTTTCATACGGATCCGCCGTTTAAATACCTCTATTAGAGAAATACAACAAAAATTAGTGGCAGATAAAAAGAAAATTCAATTTTCAAAATCAGGAAAATAATGTAATATTCATGTAATCAATTTGGAATTAAAATGTATTTAAAATAAAGTAATACTTGGTTAATTTTGTATATTTACTCAAAACTTTGGATATATGTGCTTACTTTTTTTTAGGAACTACCTTAATTTTTTACTCTTACATGTGTATGTAATGTATGTGAATACATGCAAGCATTCATGTGTGTGTATATATGTGCATGCACGTGTAGTGTGTGTGTGTTTCTAATTGGGATTGTGTTAATGTGTTTTAAATTCATTTGGTATACTAAAGTATTTTTAAAAACTAATTTTTCACCATACACTTTTTTCAATAGGAAATCTCTAAGTATCCACTATGAAATTTAATGTGGCGCCATCTGAAGGGGAATTATATAATGAAACATTTATTTAGCCACCTTAAGAGGTTACATCGCAACTTACTTTGAAAAATGTCCACAAAGAGTGCTAGCTAGCATCGTTTTTCTATTGAGCCGATATACCTGATTAATTTTTAAAATACACTTGCAGCAATATGTTTAATTTTTCATATTTAAAGTTGTCCAATTTTGATGGTTAAATGTGCAATGTGCACCTTAATTATATGCTGATCTAGTGGTAGAATGATAAAAAATTGGTGTTTTTCTATTTTTAAAAAGTATTTCAAAATCATGAATTACTAACTTATGTTAAACTCCATTGAGTACGCGCCCGCAAGAAAAAAAATATCCATTAAAATGCTCGTAAAATAATTTTAAAAACCACAAGTAAACCACAGTGAAGTCAGCACATTCACATACGTGATGAATTTTTTTTTCTGGTTGTTTCAAATTATTTTTACGTAATTGTACGAGCATTTTAATGGATGTTTTTCTTATGAGCGCGTATTCAATGGAGTTTAACATGAGTTAAAAATTCGCGCTTTTGAAATAGTTTTTAAAACTAGAACTACACCATAAAAATTGGACAACTTTAAATATGAAAAATAAAAGTATTGCCACGATTGTGTATTTAAAAATGAACGTTTTTTATTTAACTATTGGGTGTATGGGTTCAATAGAAAAACGATGCTTATGCTCTTTGTGGAGATTTTTCGAAGTAATTTTGCGATGGATCGAGCCTTTTAAAACAAAAATGTTTCCAATCAAATAGAATTCCACTTTATTTGAAATCACCAACAACACAAAAAACAAGCTAAATTAAGTAAAAAAAAAACAATATTTTCTTATTGTTTTCATTTCAACTCCCAAGCAGCTAGACCCCTGAGTGACATCATCCATCTTCAACCAATCACGGCTCACTTTGCTTATCTGCACACACCCTGATAGCAACTGTATTTATGCAAGGAAGTGCGAGGTAAAAAAAATAATATGACATATGTATGTAGTGTATCAATTATTTACTTCTCTACTCAGCTTAACCTGTTCTATGAATTACTCAGGCACCGAAAGCATTCTTGAAGATTGTAGTCGAAAAAGATGCTCTCAGTTTTTAAACAAAATTTGCAAACGGTTTCTAAACTGCTTGCAAACTTACACGAGCTTTGGAATGATGTGCCCAAATGCATCACATTTTATTGCCAGGCTTTGTATGTTGAAAAGATTACCTAATTCAATTCATAATAATTTTGACTCGCAAAAAAGCAAGTCAAAAATTATTAATGAAAAAATTCATAATGACACTTCGATTTTCAGACAATATACGACAGTAGTATATTCGTTTGCTAAGCATTCTTCTGAAATTCCTTGCTTATTAATTTTGAGATACTACTCTTGGGTAGCACTTTTTGGTGAACGTCGGAATATTCGGAACGGGGCTCTAAATAGATGAATGGCGGAACTCTTGCAACAATCACTATTTTGATGAACGACTGAACATTGATAAAAAGTGTGTAAGTTGAAACAATGCAGGTTATTTTTTACTTCCTTAGACAACATACTACAGTATGTGTGTTTAGCTGCTCAATCCAAATTCGTGAGTACTCAATAGAATCACGTATTCTACAACAATTGGAAATCGCTTTTGCCACGGCGGTGCTCACACGACTCATCTGTTAAACAATCTCCACCATGGATAATGAACACACTATTAACTCATTATATTGAATTGCATAGCAGAACATATCCTAGGCAGTTGGGGAAGAAAAAGGATAGCTTGCAATACTTCAACCTTTTTTTATCCCTGTTTGCCAATCATCAAAATAGTGTTTGTTCGGACTGTTCTGCCATTCATCCATAGTGGCCTGTTTCGACTGCTCTGCCCGTTATGCCATTCATGCAACACCTACTCTTCAATTTTCTGTTTGTAACCTATGCAAGTTTACAATCTAATGCTTCTTTGCATATGTAGCCTAATGAACGGGGATTTTTAAATTTTGCTGCATGATCATTTAGTGCCATTGGCTTTTTCCAAACGTCCCTTCTTTCTTTTTGTTTTTCACGTCATCCCCTGGAGAACTTCTTCACTTTTGTCTTATAAAAAGGGAAATGCTAACTAATCGAAAGTTATGCAGATTCAAAGTTTACAGTTCGTTCAACGTTTTTCATTAGGAACGCCCCTTGAAAACATTTTGCACACATTAAAAATTTCATAAGAGAAATTAACCCACTGAGCTTAAGAAAGTCGTAGCACGAAATTTTATTGAAAAAATAACTTTCCAAAAATAATCGAATTTACAAGGGTATAAAATATAAATTCTTTTAAATATTGCGACTAAAACACATTACAGCGGCCACAACATTCAATAAAGAAGTGCTTTATTAATAGCCAATGATGAGGACAGAAAGGGCATGCTGGTTTAGAAAAAAAGTCATATAGGTAGCGATTACTATGTACGATATTAAAAATATTTTCAATGTATTAATTAAAATATAAAACATGAAAATGTTATTAACATAATAAAATTAACTTTTATATCTAATTAAATTTCCATTTAATGCTCAGGAAGCGAGATACCATGTACCGAACCTAACCACAACTGGTGGCTGATTTTCTTCAGTTCAAATCAGTTGTCCGTTGTGTTGCTATGCGTGGTAATCTATAGTAACATTATTACATGACGGATATATACTTGAAGAATAAACACTAGGTACATACTAGATCGTCTCCTGAGCCTTAAAACAGAGTACAACAAGATATAAAAGTTAATTTTGTTGTATATATTTAATTAATTTATACCTATATTTTAATTAATGTTAAAAATATTTATGCATGTTGTACACATCTTATGCGAATATGTATTTACTGATATAATTGCCATCTATGTGACTTTTCTGAACCAGCAGACCTATGAGCTCTTAACCATATGGAGACAGTTATAACAACGATACATATAGATCCGAAGTCAAGAATGAAGAATGAAGTGGCCTCTTGTTGAATGCAGCGGGGTCGTGTCTCCAGAGCACATCCACCAGGGCACCAGTTGAATGTGACGAGGAAATCATTATAAGAATTATGAGAAAAAATTGCAAAACACTTTATTTAGAAATTCCAGCAATCACACATAGAGTTACATAAATATGATACGCCTGTATTTCTGGTGTCCGGCACTTTATACTGTATACTTGGGTAAATGTATATCTCAGAGGGGTAAACAGACACCTATGTGGCCGGACACCTACTCTTGAGTGTTCATGCAACCATTGATACAAATGGGGGTGAAGGGGCATTGGGGTGTAGAGAGGGATAATAATGGGGCCTCTTTTAAAGCACCCAGAAATGCAGGGTGTCACATCTAGTTAGAAAATCCTGTTGAGAATAAATTAACGATGTCAATAGTCAGTAAAAGTACCTGGAAAAAATTGTCGGATTTTTTAGTTTATTTTTTAAGAAGATGCAGGTTAAGACCGCTATTCTATGATACAAAATTAACAATTGTGAGTTTTTACCTCGACAATAACCAAATAGTCAATCTCTCTATTTTTCGCAAAGGTCGCCTCCACCGGATTAACTTTTAGGCTTGTGGTGCTTATCATGAGATTCAATAGGGCCTAAAGATTTTAAATATAATTTTCAAAAAAATATTATAAAACTTTTTCTTCTCAAATATATTTTGCGAACCATTTTTCCTCGGTTAGATTTAACAAACTGTTTGTTTTCGGATAATTGGTCTATTACTTTGATACACGATTTCAAAATCTGAAAAGAAAAAAAAAATAGTTTTTGCAAATTTAAAACAACAGTTAAAACAAAACAATTTTTAAAATTATTAATAAAATTATAAATAAATAATAATACTTTATGCATAAATAATTTTACTTTGTGTATTTCTGTATGCTGGTAAGCTTATTTTTTTAATTCATTCGTAAAAGGCAACCTGTTAATAATTAACTAGAGGGTGGGCCATAAGTCACGAAAAAGTTTATTTAATAACTTTTTGTAATTTTTTTTTTAATAAAGTGTGTAACAGGAAGATTTTTTTGAAATGGGCATGAAATTGAATTTCGAATGAATGCTGCCCTCCCATTTTGGCTTCATAAGTATGGGTTCTTTTCACTATATTTTCCACGACATCTGACAGTGTTTCTGGCCGTTTCATTAAGCTGCTAGATTGTCCGGGGGTGGAGGTTATTCACATTCACTCTCCTTTAGGAGAGTATGGTGTCATCAAATCCTGCTAACGTGATGACCAATTTCTTAATCTCGTGAAATTATTTGCTCTCCAAAAATTTGAATTTGGAGCTACATTATGGCACGGGTCATGTGTGCAGTGGTTCTGGTCATGTGGGTAAGGACGTCATCATGCTGAAACTACATCTCAGGCGTGTCATTAACTGCAGGACACAATTGTGTACCTCATGGTGCCAGTATCCTAAATCATATGGGCGGATAGGCCGTAGTTATATTTTCAAAACTATTTTCGATCATGGCTCTATCGCTCATCAGTGACCATTGCTGTCCTGCCATCATTATTTTCAAGAAAGTAAGGACCGATGACACCCAAAAACATACTGGACAGTGCAGCTGAAAAGAATACAATTGATGCTAATGCATAGCTCTCGGGTGGTGGTAAGCCATTTACTTGAGAATTTTGAAATGAAAATTTAAAAGGTTTTGTTTAATGTTCAGTTGTGAATTTTTTTTTATATATTTCTAACATGTTGATAATAAAATACAAAATAAAGATTGAAAAAAAAAATTAAAAATAAAAAGTTATTAAATTTTTAAACCCCTTCGTGACGGATAGTTCGCCCTGTATAACCAGTGTCAGATTAAGATTTTGGAGGCCCAAATGCAACCTGAATAAAGATTGTGTTAATGATTGTGTTATATGGTAACGTTTGTTTTCTAAAAAATGATCGTGTTCTTTTTGTTATGCCTCTGCAATATGAGGCTTCAGGTACATGCTTTTTGTGCCTGTGCGGTGATCTGCCACTGATTATAGTTTACTGGGTAGTTTGATTTGTAGTTTTTTAAATATATCTATGTTTTTCCTGTCTCTCTTAATGAACTTTAATTTGAAAATGAAAACTTTCTAATAACGAAAAAACTCACTTGATCATTAAGTTCAGATGCAGATTTAAGCCAGAAAATAACTCCCAAGTATATAAAGCACAATGGCAAACAATAGTTAATCCCGAATATAAGAATAGATAGAAATGTTAATTCGACATTTTTGTAGCTTGCTTCATCCATTAACGTTTGGACTAGCAATGCGATTGAAATAATGGAAACAACAGAACATAAAGAAAGAAATTTAGAACTCAAGTTATCAAATAGTTTCACAGCCGAAATAACTTTTGAATGAATTGCATAAAATCTTTGCAGACTAGACATAGTTGCACGAACACTGCAATAACTAGAGGATAATTTACTTGCTGAAGTAAGAATCTGAAATAGGATTTTATAAACTATACTCACATACACTAAACATAAGGTGATAAACATTGGCATAAGTGTGAATATTTACAATGGTATGTAACATAAAGTAGCAGCAAAAACACAAACTGTATCGCTTTGTGCCTTTTCTGTATTTACAAAAACACATTGATAAATCGAATATAATATCACAAGTGTCAAACTTGCAATTGAGTTAATGGCAAAAATTGCTTCAGCGACCTTTATATAGTTGGCGATATGGGAGCAATAGTCATTTTCTAGGCTAAAATGGGAAATTTCATGAAGCGAAGAATGTGTTTGCTGAAGAGCATATTTCATGAAACAAAGAGCAAGTGCAAAGCAAACTACAGAAGAAAGAAGAAATAAATAATAATAATCCATCTTTTCAATGTATACCACCCCATGTACAAGTGACTTTTTATTTGCAATGTTTATCTCAATAGCTGGAAATGCAACGTATATTATAAAAAGCTGCATTATGACCCACATACAGTTTGTTAAGAAAAGTAAAATGCGACGAGACTTCTTTGAGTTTGAATTTGATTCTACTCCATATATCAGAAAGACATTGTCTAACTTTTGAATCACGTTTCCTATTTTTGCTTCATTGAGCGGCATCTTTGTTTGTTTTCTGCTATCTATAACAGCCACAGTAAAAATGAAAAATTGTGAAATAAATATTTTTTCTGGTAATAATAAACAATTATACTTTTATGGTTACCAATGAAAAAGTCGTTAATTATTACAAATCAGCTTCACGAATAGACTACTGTTGTAAATACGTTAATAGTGCAAGGATGCATTCTTCTTATGAAAATAACATCTAATGTTTGATACTAATGTTATCGTCTAATTTTTTGATGCCATGACAATCAATCAATCAACAAATCATTCATCACAAATTCCAGTTATTGATTTTTTATTGTTTGTAGTGTGCATGGTATTTACATTTGTCCAACATTTTTGTTTAACAGGTTTTTCTCGCGAAGTTAACTGAAGGTGACAGAAGGTCCTTACTGATTGTCACATGGATTAAGAGATAAGCATGCATATGCTTGTATATCAAATTGGATTTACCGTTTATATTTTTCCCTAATGCCAGCTCTAAGTATGTAGTTATAAGGGTAATAAATTATTGTTGCCAACACTTTTATGCAAATAAAAATTCAACAATGAGCAAATTGTTTTTAGAATTTGTGTTTTATACAAGTATAAAATAAACACCTAAAATACAAATTATGCAAAAAATATCTCGTCATAAATGATCCTAAATAATACATCCCACCTAATTTAATAATTATTGTTAGAAATTTTTGTCTATGGAAATATACAAAAAATGCGTCCCGATTTTGTTATTAAAAAAATTAAAAATAATTTAAAACAGTTCTATAATGACCCCTTGATTGCACCTTCATACACACAATTTACACACAGTTTGCAAACTTCTTGAAAACTTTCTTAACAAAGAGTTTGTAAGCAAAGTTTACAAGAAGTTTTCCTAGTGTGTATTTAGCTTTTAACTCGCGTAAGGGCGGCTTTGAATACGCCTTCCAACCACTGGTCTGTTTGATGTTGTCCTGATCTATAACATATCGAACACTTTTGGACTACTTCGAAAACACCGCGGTGTTTTGAAAGTCTTCTGTTTTCGCGACAACCCGACTTCAAGTCACCTGTGCGCCAAAGTTCTTAAGCATCATAATATTATGCCACATAATTACTACTGAAATTAATACTAGCATAAACAGCACTCAGAGGTCCATAAGCTTCATTAAACATCTTGTTTTAATTAATATCGTATCAACTTTTTCTATACTTTTCAAAATTTTCAAAAACGTCACTAAGAACTGGTTAATTTGCATATTGTTAACAACTTTAGTGTGTTAGATTTTAGAAAATTAACTGAATCTCATTATATGTGTTTCTATGATGAAATGTTTTAAAGTAAACATTTAAAATGCTTTTCGTACTTGAGATTGGACGTTGTGAAGACGTTTTTAACAAACTCGAACATGGGTGGACTAGAAAAAAATAGTTGCCCGGTTCAAATTTTCTCCAAAAATGCATAGAACCCAAGCATTTTTAAATATGAAAGTAATTTTTTTTAAATTTCACTTTGGTTCTATTTTCATTTTATGCACATAAATAAACATGTCAATTTATTGGGCTATTATATACTATAAATATACAATTCTAACTAGATACTGTATTATTTGAAAATTAAAAAAAAGTTACAGGATAAACAACCCTACAGGAGCCTAACATCCAAAAACCTCTGAAAACTAGAAGGCCATTGGTAGCCTCTCAAAGCTAAGAATCACCTATATAAGCATGTAGAAATCGTGAGGCCCTCGGGAACTTCTCAAAATTGAATGGACATCGAGAGCCTCTTTCGTAACTGTGAAGTGTAAATTTACATTTACCAAAATTTAAAAACTACTTCGATTTCATACGTTTTACATGTATGGTATGTATGTGCAATGTATATTGAAAAAAATGTTGTTGATTTTTTTTTGGCTTGCTTTGCTTGCAACTAAAAAAAATAAATATTGGAAGATAGACGAAGTGCTGATGCCGGATATTGCCGACATAGAATTTTGTAGCCAGTACGTCCTTGCCATGGTCAACTGGTCAACATGGTTTACTGTACGTGTGTACGCCTACGGGAACGACCTGATACGACGTGGACGAATGGGACGAATATGGGACGAATAACATACCTACACTGAAAAACCGCCAGAACACGGAATTGGAAATAATTAAAAATGAGATTATTTCTATGGTTCTTTGCACAAAACGATATAGGCCTATGGCGCTTCTACACTAAATGCCTTACAAAGTGAAATTCAGTGGGATTTTATTGAGCATGTATGATTCTTCCCTAACAAGTTAAAAACAAACCTTCAAATTTCGAACTTTGTGAGGAGCAAATTATTCACTACGAAATTAATTGCTTATATTAAGAGCTGTGGCGTAGCCATCGGGCAAGGGTCCATGGGGCCAGACCCCCACCTTTCTCCTCAAAACAAATCCTGGCTATGTCACTCATTAAAACAGGCAAGTGTGCCAAGCATTAAAATTTCGTTTGCCCCGCCATTTTATGACATCAGACCAAGTAACAACCCAATTAGAAATTGATGGCGCTCATAAAAAGGCGGGGCAAACAAAATTTTAGTGCTGGGCACATTTGCCTGTGTCGTGGCGTAACCAGGGTGCAAAGGTCCATGGGGCCGGACCTCCCTCCTCCCTTACCCCAAAACAAATTCTAGCTATGCCACTCATTAAAAGCATTACAAATTTCATTACCCATAGACCAGTGGCGGACGTAGCTATATTTTTGGCGCCCAGGAGCAATACTCTTCAGTGCGCCTCCCGCCCCCAATTTTTTTTTTTAAAATAGAAATTCGTAAGTAAACGAAAAATTGCGTTTTGCAGTTGCAGAACCTAGTTAAAGACTAGAATTCAAAGGTCCAACCAGCATCCTAGCATAGCCTTAAACGAGCCCTAAAACGAAGTTATTATGTACATTTTTTTTCTGGTTGCCTCACTAAACAATATAGATTTAATAAATACTCTCTGAACATTGTGCTCCCAAACCTCCTACGTCCCCCTCTCACAGTTGCGGTAGCTGCAGCCTCCTAGCTACAAAATTTAATGTATGTGTTTTTAATGTAAGAAGTGCCCCTAAAAGGCACTAGTGTTTTACAAATAAAAAACATTGTGAAAATTAAAGTAAAACAAAACGTTTTTTTCTCAAGTTTGACAAATAAAAACACCTGGACCACCGGACCATCATGGAGGAAGGACTGGAGGAGGCACCAGGATTACATGCCCGCCGTGGGACCAGAGGAGGCACCAGGATTCTGTGCTCGCCGTTGGAGCACAGAAGGCACCAGGATTCCATGCCCGCTGTGGGAATAGAAGAAGGAACCACGATTCCGTGCCCACCGATGGAGCGCATCGATGGATGGAGGAGCCTGGGGCCCGGCCCCACAGGCCATATATTTTATACTTAATCGTTTTTTTTATGAGATCAGTTTTCATTTGTGTTGTGTTTTTTTTTTTTACTTTGTTTATATTTAGAAGTACCTGGGAGCCCCTGGACATCAGGATGCCGGACATGTGGAACCGTGACCCGACTTGTGAGTTTCTTATTGTTTTATGTGTTTTATATGTTCTCTTATGTGCGCAAAATGGCATTGGCACGCGCGATATATTGGCATGATATATGTATTTGAAATTGTTGTCCATTTGCATATAATTAATTGCATGCAATGTTTACTAATTAATCATGTTTATAAACGTGTAGACAATAGTGATAAACTATTTAGTTTGTCTTGACATTATTGAACTCACGTAGGTTTCAGATTTCATAATTTTTCCTGTAGGCCTATACATTATAATTTTTTTTAGAGAGTTTTATGACACTTCTTGATGTTTCTCAAAAGTGATACCTAGGGTCTGGCCGGGTACTGCCAGTACTGACTGAAATTATTTTATCGTGAAGTGTAATCATTTTTTTCTCCATTTCTCGATACTGGTATGCACCAAATGTATCTCAATTTGTGTAGAAAATGAAATTAAAATTTTCCATTTTCCATTATGAATTCCCATATTTCATGAAAATTAAAGTATTTATTTTAGATGTTCAGTGTTTTTTCTCCCCATTTTGTGTCATGTTGGCTTGTTTGTTATAAAACTTTTTATATAAAAAAGGAGACAACATGTAATATTTTGAATATTTTTTGTAAAAAGAGAGGAGGGGTTAATCATGTATAGCAGACAGTTTGTTTGTAGGAATAGTCCACTCGTTTCCAATGTAGATATCTAGATTTTGTTACCTCCAGTACAGAATCACCATTTCGTGCCTTGAGGATCCTTTTTTTTGGGTTCTTCCATTCATTGTTCCTCCCTTTTTGACATTATATAGCTTCTCAATTGAGTCAATTTCTCGTTCTTTGCAAATTGCAAAGTCTGTTTACTCAGTTTGTCACGATTCAAGCGTGGTCTCCTAACTGTCACTTGGAATCATTATACATTGCTTTTCTTATAATTTTAGGTTGAAAAAAGTTATATCTTTTTAAGAAAAGTAATAATTAAAAATTGTAGGGGCTTTTTCTCCATCGATCAGAATGATTATTTTGTCATTTCTGTTGTTAATGTTGGCCATTTGTTCCTTGATTCAAGGCGAGGAACTGTCAAATATTGGTTGATATTACAAGAATGTATCAATTTAAAATGATGATATGATTTTCTTTAGGTGTTGAAGTTCAGTCTGGACCTAAGTTTGTGAAGGAGCCTCCTGCGAAAGTTGAGTTTATTAACACCAAAGGAACTGAAGTGGAATGTTTGGCCACTGGAAACCCTTTACCGACCGTCAACTGGACTCTTATTGATGGAAGCACAGTTGTGAATGTCCACGGTTTACGTGATACCACGAAATCGGGAAATCTCGTGTTCCGTACCTTCAGGGCTGACAACTACCGTCCCGACGTTCATTCTGCCATTTACCGTTGCGTTGTTTCGAATGTTGCCGGCGTGATTCATAGCCGAGACGTCAGTGTGCATGGTGGTATGTTTTATGCCGTTACCGCTTTCTTTTACCCGCATAATCAAAAACGTTGCTTGAAATAAAATTAATCTTAGATAAAAGAGAGTTTTAAAGTTTAGCTTTGTTTAAAGTGGGTTTAAAGTGTAAACGCCTCTCGAACTCTTGATTATTTCAGGTGTAAAATGAAGTGTAACTTGAATTTGTTTTAGAACACAGAAAGATAGCTCAGTTACTTAAGGCATTTTCATGTTTATAGGCCCTACCATTCAAAAGAAGCTTTTTAAAGGGTATGTATATTTTGAAAGATATCGCATGAAAATACTTAATCTCGTACGGATCGGGCGATAATTGCCGGGAACATTGTGGCCAGCGATGTTTCCCAACAACTGGTGACTTATTTGTGGCTCGAATTGCAACATCGCATTAGTATACAGCGGCTTGACAACAAAGTGTTGCTTGTTTCTCTATTTCTCACTTCAAATGGAAATCATCGCTCAATCGGTATAGAAATGCAGCACGAACATCACCGGTGGTCAACAAATTCATTGCAGAACTGAACCACATTTACTGAATTCGATTTGAAATTGCAACATCATTGGCCATGGGTATCCAAATAAATGTTGCTGTGTCCGACGAAACAGACCAGGCAATAATCACCAGACACGTGTTCGGCGATTATCGCCTGGTCTGTAGAAGGCTTTAAGTAATTGAGCTACCTTTCTAGTTTCTGAAACACTTTCAATTTAGCTTGTTGAATAATCAGGGTTCGAAAAAAAGCTGTTTACAAACCGTCTTAAGTTTGCGTTTGACTCGAATAACGTTTTTGAATATGGCTGTGTAAGTCTTTAATTAACATTTGTTTTGAAAGTTGTTCTCCAGAGTCACGAAGTTCTCGTCTACGACTCATATGCCATCGAAGGTAACACAGCTGTTTTTAAATGCCACATTCCGACCGTTCTCAAGGACTACGTGACTGTCACTGCTTGGATCAAGAACGACAACTTGCTCATTCGTCCATCTTTTGAAGAAGGTTTATTTCTTTGGAAACTCTTCAATTGTCGTTAGCATTCATGTCTATCTCTGTTGGAAGTTTTAAATGGAAAGTTTGCCATCATGCCGTTTGGAGAATTACACATTCGTAACGTCACGTTAGGAGAATCAGGATCTAGATACAAATGTAAAACATCCCATCGCTTAACTGAAGAGACTCAGATTAGTTCGGCCGATGGACAGCTATTTGTAACTGGTAAAATAGCCACGTAAATGATATTAACATTTAAGCTGGTTTAAAGTTTTATAACCCCTTCTCAAACTCTTGTTATTTTGTCTTTCAGAAGTAAAATTGCGAGAAACTTGAAAGTGTTTTAGAAACTAGAATGGTAGCTCAGTCACTTAAGGGTATTTTAATGTTCATATCTTTTAACAATAAGTTTTTTGAATTTAATTTGAAAATAACCCAACTGTAAGGTAACGATGCTTAGTGGACAAGTTAGTTGTGAGTTAGGATGAAAAGTTTATTTTTAATTACGGTGGGAAAAGCTTACCACGAAGTTGAAGGCTGCAGAATATTTATTTCGTGTGAATCGAATTTTGTGTTAAAAGAAATTATTTTTAAAAAGTTCATGACATAAGACAAAAAATGTGAAGTTTTCTTAAAACTTAAAACTTGCATTTTGGCTCTGTCTACTTTTTTCTTAAATAAAAATACGTAATTTTTAATTGCCGTTTTCTTAATATAATAATATGTAATTTCTATGAATGTATGTAACAATATGTATTTAATCGTGATAAAAAGCAAATTCGAGAAGGCCTTCCACTGATTCGTGTTTTTTTAACCAGGCGAATTTGGAAAGTGAAGTTTTTTTTTTCCTTGTTTAAAATGATTTTGAATAGATTTTTATTCATTGGTCCAAACCATTTCTCTGTTAACGGATATATTCATGTTATTCGGTTGGTCTTAAGCAATTTAAAATATATGGAAACCCCTATCCTGAGTGAAGGGGCCAAAATGTATTTCTTGTTATTGTTTTTTTTTCTGTGTTATCCGTTGTGTAAAAGGGTTTTCACAGTATATAAATGAATAAATGTATAATTAAGTGACTCAGCTGCTGTTCTCGTTTCTAATACAATGTCCAGTCACTCAATTGTTCCTCTTGAACATCTTAATGGAATTGTAAATGTCGTTTATCGTACTTATTGTAATTGTTGCAGAATCTCGTGGTTTGATTGCACCGAAGATAATAGAAAGTGGGAAATCTGTTTCTGTTGTTGTTGGGCAATCTGTTGTTCTTCCATGTGCGTCACAAGGAAATCCATTGCCAACTATTAGGTAAGTAATTTTTTTAATTATATCAGTAGTAATTTCTACATCTATATAAAAAGAAGTGGAACGTTTTTTTTTTAAAAAAATTTGGTTGTAATTAAAATAGTTGGTGAAAATTCTGAAATTATTTTGATGATTAGAAGTTTGAACATTTGTGAAATTTTAATATTGTTGGCATCATCAAGTATTAGTGGCAAGATGACGCCTCGGTTGCACGGTGGAGATAGCCTCCGCTTGTGGTGGTGGGTGTCTTGGGTTTGAATCCCGGTTGAGGCATGGTTCTTGTTTGTCTTTCATAGTTTTCTTCATCTTCGCGGAGTTGACGTCAGGCAGTGTAGCCAGTCGTGAAACACATTTTACCAAATCCGATTCATATGTTGCTTATATCATTATTTATCATCATTATTATTTGACCAACCTCGCTGGGCGTGGGTCGTGGTCCAGGGGAAGAAGAACAACTATTAGTTGAAAATGATTTTCAAATTTTTCTAGCAAATACATTAATTTTTAAACATATCTTTATAAAAAAAATACTTTTAGCATATTCAGTAAGACCTGGGCCTCCACATGCTGAAAAAGCAGAATATAGTAATAAAAAGTCAGGAAAAAAAATTCTTCTAGATTTTTCATTTTTTTCGTGTTCAATGGTTTTCACACTTTAAGGCTCTATTCACACAAACCACTTTTGAGTGGTTGATTTCGACTGCAAAAATGTTGTCTGTGAGGTTGTTGTGCAGTAAAGTGAACTGCACAAAAGTGGTTGTAATCGACGACAGAAATGGCCTCATTAGTCATTCAGACAAAGTGGACTTTGACCCGGAAACACCTTTGTTAATATTTGAACATTGTTGGAATTGAACTAGATCAAAAAGACATGCCATGCGGTTTTATTGTAAATATTCAAACACCCACAAAAAGTTTTTTTTTTTAAACTGTTGGAATTTGAATTTTCACCTTCGTTTTTCTAGTTTCAAATGAAACTGCATTGAGAAATTATTTTAACTGGGAGTAAAGTGACCAAATGTTATTTTTGCTTTTCTTTATAGGTGGTACAAAAAGAATTCAGGCAATGAAATGACGGAAATCACTTTCGATGGTCGATTTATGAAAACTGACAGTGCGATGATCATTGGAAGCAGTGTTGCTTTGGATAAAGGAGTTTACACGTGTGAAGCTGTCAGCGATTTGGGGAAGGATGTATTGGACATTAAGCTAACCATTACTGGTAAACGAATGTTTTTGTGATTGGGATGTTTAATTGACTTCTACAGTATATTTATTTTACATAAAATAAATAGAACCATTGTCGGTGAATGTTGCACCTTCTGTTAGAAGAGCTAAACTCAACGAGAGAGTTGTTTTCGAGTGCATTGCAACAGGAAAGATTTCTTTTTTGACTTGGTTGCACAACGGAGTTCCAATAAAGGATTTTTCTGACAACAGTCTAGTTATTGAAAGTGTCACGATGTCCGATCGTGGAATGTATCAGTGTTTCGTTAAGAATGAGTCTGGTTATGTGATGCAATCTACTTCAGAGCTTATTCTTTCTGGTTTGTCTCAATTTTTTTTAAAAAAAAAATTTTACTTTTTGTTAATCTACTTATCTAATATCGGAATGTTTGTTTTGCTTGTTTTTAGAAATCTCTCCTCAGTTTCTTGAAGTGTTTGATGAGACGGTTGTTCAACCAAGCAATTCAGTTATACTCGTATGTACTGCGACTGGAATTCCTCTTCCCACTATTTCTTGGACCATTGACGGAATGCGATTGAATAGTAGTTCAAAGGTGCTCGTTACATCTGCTGTAGATCGTAACGGAAAAGCAGCGAGTACTTTAAAGTTGATTACGACTGTCGTAGAGGACGGTGGTGTCTACAGTTGTGTTGCATCCAGTTCTTCTGGGCGTTTGGTTCACTCTGCAAGAGTGAATGTTTATGGTGCGCCGTTTTTTATATTGTATTATGTACTTCAGTTACAATTACGTAATTTCTTTTAGGAAATCTTGGAAGTCGCATTGTTCACGATACTTTAGCGGTTTCTGGCCAAACGTTGCTTTTGAACTGTCCTGTTTATGGATATCCTATTTCAAACATTGTCTGGGAAAAAGGTCTGTTTTATGTGTATTTACGCTCCTAATGAGAATAACATGAAACATCTTATTATAACTACATTATTTTAAGACAATAAGCCACTTCGTTCTAGTCGGAGACTCATGTATTTTACCAATGGAACTCTTATTGCTGAAAATGTTGATCGTAAAACTGATTCTGGTACATACAAATGCATTGCAAAAGGTGAAAATGGACAAGAAGTGGATGCTAACATGAATGTCACTATAATGGGTAAAACTACTTATTTTTTGTTATTGTTGTTGAATTCAATGTGCTCTCATTGTTGAAGCGAGGTAATCACACAGTATGGGTTTAATTTTAAATTTTGGAAACTAGCTGCTGCATTTAGAAAAAATATAAATTCTAATTAAGATGATTTTTGGAACAACATAATAAAATTGAAATTGTTTTCATTAACTTATTCATGACAACATCTTAAAAAATAAAAGAAATGTATAGTAATTTGAAAGATGTCATTATGAAAAGACGCTTAGCAATATCATCAACTATTATTCTACTTACTAAAACACTTTCAATTTTTTATAATGTTTTTCTAGGAAAAGTTTGCTTGAAAAACCTAAATTTTCTCAAAACCGCGGGGTGGAATTCAACTATGGATAGACCACTTTTGGAACAGTTTTCGCCTGCAAACGGAAATCAAAGGTGTTTGGGCTGTGTTTGCAATGTATTTTCCCGACTTAATTTTGCTGTCGAAAAGTGTTCCAAAAGTCGCATGTGTGCAAAGGGCCTAAATCTTGAAGTAGTGAGCACAGTTAAAGTAACCACTATTATTATAAATACAGATTTGATGGTTGTAATGTTCATGATTATTTTTAATGATCTTATTATCTGAAACGGTTATATTAGTGTATTTACAGTTTTCTCAATGAGAGCACAATTCAGGGGCGCCTGCAGGGCTATCTCATAAAGAGTGGAGGACAAAAGATGAAGGCTACATATGAAAATGACTACATTGGGTAGAAAATAACCTCAATCATTTTGTAATATGTAAAAAAGTGGATCAAACACAGTTTATCTTTTTAATATAAAATTATGTATTAAAGTAAGAAATTTGGCTTTTGAAAGGAAGACAAGCGCCCCCTTTGCCAGTAGCTGCGGGCGCCCATGGCACAATTAATTTAAAAAAATGTAATTCATTATTTCAACGTTATATGTCTTGATTTTCAATTCCAAAGTGAGCAACTGTTTTCAATTGCATTGCAGTTGCTCCCAAAATTGTTCCATTTGAGTTTCAAGATGAACTCTTACGAGAGGGGATGAGAGCCAGACTGCAATGTGTTGTTAGTGATGGGGAATTACCCATAACAGTTTCTTGGCTCAAGGATGGAATACCCCTCTCACCAACGCTGGGGGTTTTGGTGCGTGTTCTGGATGAATATTCCAGCATTCTAACGATAAACAGCATAACCCCCAGCCACAACGGCAAATACACCTGTGTGGCCTCTAACAGGGCGGCTACAGTGATGCACACAGCGGAATTGTCTGTCAACGGTAAAACCAGTGCTTTATGTTTTTACTTATTTTTCAGTTCCTCCAAAGATTATCCCGTTTGCGTTTCTTGATGACCAGTTTTACAAAGGAATGCGAGCTCACGTCACATGTGCGATCAGTCAGGGCGATTTGCCAGTCACTTTTAAGTGGCTGAAGGATGGCTCCATGCTCCACTCGTCTCAGTTTGGAGTGGCAAGCCGCAAATATGATGAACAAACTGAGTCTCTGAGCATTGATAATGTGAGCTCTCAGCATTCTGGCAACTACAGTTGTGTTGTTAGCAATCGGGCGGGGATTACTACTTGGACTGCCGAACTACTTGTTCGCGGTAATCATTTACATCTGGGTTATTTTGTTTACTCGATCTGTTACAGTCGGTCCAAAGATAGTTCCTTTCCAATTCGGGACAATTCAATATGAAGGGTCTGCAGCCAGAGTGATGTGTGGCTTGCAAGAAGGAGACGCCCCAATCCAGTTCTCATGGCTTCGAGATGGTGTCCCTTTATTCAATGGCGATTCTACCATCTCGGTCCATGAGGTGGATGGCATGTCGAGCATTCTCTCTTTTGAGAGCCTCACAGCCGATCATGCCGGCACCTACACTTGCATCGCCAAGAATAGGGCGGGCATCGACCGGCACGACGCCATTTTGAGAGTGAATGGTAATTCTAAGTGATCATATTTGCATGTTCCAGTAGCGCCGAAGATCGTGCCCTTCTCCTTCCAAGGAGAACATGTATTCGACGGAGCGTTGGCACGCCTCACTTGCGTTGTTTATCAGGGTGACTTGCCGTTGACCATCAGCTGGGTTAAAGATCACAGCCCCATTCCCTCCTCCTTCCCATCTATGGGCATCGAAGTTCGTAATGTTGACACCTACACGAGCATACTGACCATTGACCACGTTAAAGTCGAGCATGGTGGCAACTATAGTTGTGTGGCCAAGAACCAGGCAGCTTCTGCAAGCCACACTGCAGTTCTGATTGTTAATGGTAGGGGCTTCCTCTTGAACGATGTTATTCTCTTGTGTTTCAGTTCCCCCGAGAGTGGTGTCATTCTCGTTCCAAGACGAGCACTTAGTCGAAGGTCAGCTGGCCAGAGTGTCTTGCATTGTGAGCCGTGGAGATTTGCCATTGCAACTCGTTTGGGCGAAAGATGGCGTTGAAATCTCGCCACATCTTTTTGGAGTTCAGATTAAGTCATTCGATGAACACTCGAGTATTTTGTCTATTACTCGTGTGACTCCTGAACACAATGGAGTTTACACTTGTGTTGCAAGCAATGGGGCAGGATCGGCCAGACACTCAGCCCAGCTGATTGTCAATGGTAATTGATCTATTTTTTGTGAGGTTATAATGTTTGTTATTAAACATAAGACAGGTTTTTTTTTTCAATATCATTTTTTTAAAAAAAATATTAACATTATTTGGCAACCAGAAAGACCAAAATTTTGTTTGAAATTTTTTGTGAAAGACGCAAATGTTCCAGTCTTGTTTCAGGGGTTTTGATTACCCTTTCTAGTAAATACAAATTTTTGGTATTCTTTATTAAGATTAAGTGTCATATTCTTCAGAAACTAGAAAGTGTTATGAAAATTAGCGGTCATGTTTATATTTTTCAAAATAAACTTTTATACACAAAAAATATCGTCTGCTAAGCGTCTTCCGCTTGAAGTTGGTTCATTTTCAAACTCACATAAAAAGCTTATTTTAAAATATATCAACATGAAAATACTTTTAAGTAATTGAGCTACCCTTCTAGTTTATAAAAAAAACATTCAACTTAAAGAGTTCAAGAGGCGTTTACACTTTCACACTACCTAAAAATTAAATTTAAGTTCAAAATGTCATCTTGACTGTCGTAATGTAACTCTGTTTGTTTGTTATATCTAAACAACTTGAATTTAAATAATTGTATGCATATTGTTATTCACACTCACGTACAATTTTCTTCCACCGCACAAAAAATGTCCATAAATAAAATATTTGTGAATTTAAATAGTTACTAATAACTTTAATAGTTAATAGCATTGTTACCATTTTAGTTCATTATGCATTTTGATGTTATTTGTGCCAAATATTATTAATATGAGTATTATTATTTATATTAATATTATTATTAATATTATTAATATTAATATTTGACTGTAAAGCATGGATATTATGCATATGACACTTTATCAGCTAGAACTACATACTAATTAATTACGCTGTGACTTAGACTTAATTTGCAGATTTAGTAATTGGTTTTAATTTGTTTTTCACTGAGTTAACTTTTTATATAAATTAAATTTGTTTCTACATTCGTTCATTATTTTCTATTTAATATTTTACCTGTAGTTCCACCACAATGGATTGATGAACCTGAAGATATTTCAGTATTGAAAGGAAACAGTGTGATTCTCCACTGTAATGTACGAGGATTTCCACAACCGGTAGTGTCTTGGATGAGGGTTTCTGGTAATTTCGTTTTGAACCATTAATAGAACTATGTTTTTAATATTTAAGTTTATTTATTGTTTTAAGATCATAAATTCACTCCGTTGATTAGCACACCTGAAATGCTGTTGTTTCCTAATGGGTCTTTATTTATTGCAAGCACAAATGTTGGCGATGAAGGATATTACTATTGCGAAGCTTCAAACGGCATTGGTAACGGTTTAAGCAAACAAGTACAGATAAAACTGCAAGGTTATTTATTTTATTTAGTTACAATGTAAAACGTTTATCACTAAATGGAAGGAACCAGGATATTTTTTTGTTATACAAATTTAACTTGTTAAAAGAATTTTAAAATGTATTTTATTATGTATTTATGCTACATTGGTTTTGCAATATGAGTATATGCTATCATGATAACGACGAAAACAGCAAAAAACATCC
The DNA here is from genome assembly GCA_036925085.1 of Brachycybe producta. NCBI lineage: Eukaryota > Metazoa > Arthropoda > Diplopoda > Playtdesmida > Andrognathidae > Brachycybe > Brachycybe producta. Next base: position 1,825,968 of record JAUPFP010000011.1, on the reverse strand, counting down.
AAAACATAATATATGGCAGTTGACTTCAATTTTTTTTAAAGAAAAGTCGTTAATTTTGTTTATTGTCCAGAAAGGATGTGAATTCGGAAACGCGGCCACTGATTTAAGTGGTTTCTTGTTTTTGAACAAGTTTTACAAATATACTTTTTCAAAGAGAATTTGAATAGCCAGGCCTTAAAAGTTATTTCGTGTTAGGAAAAAGATTTTGTATAGAATTATATTCTTGGGACCGAAAAACATTTTTGTCTTAAACGAATTTAAATATACGGGAAAACCTTCCCAAATGGACCGAATAATAGACAAAATATATTTTGTTGTAGCACCACCTGTTTTCACGATTGGTCTTTCGGAGCAAATTGTTCCTTTAGGAAAAGAAGCTCAGTTGCGCTGTGTTGTTCAAGGAGATTTGCCTCTTAAGATTAGTTTTTACAGAGATGGAAAATTGATACAAACTGGGCAATCGAGGTACGATATTAAATATTCTTATTTTTTATCAATTTTAGAAGTGACTTAGTATACTTTTACATTTCAGATTGAAGATAGAACTAAAAAACTCATCTTCCGACATTGTTTTGCTGTTGAAAATTCAGAAAGTTTCTCGAGAAGACAGTGCCAGTTATGAATGTGTTGCAGAGAATTCATTTGGGACGAACAGATCTTCTGGCATACTGAAAGTTGTTGGTATGTTTTGTTATTTTATTTAATCCTGTTTACTGTGTTTAGTGTCACTGAGGAGTTATTACAATGGTAATGTTATTGGTTAGTATAGAACAAGAGGGTGGAAATAAACTTAAGGGCGATAAATGGGCAGTGAAAGTGTATTCCACTCTCACCGATTTCATATGGGTCGACAATAGGGGCTGGATGTGGAAGTTAGCAACATTTTTAGTTAATTTGTTTTGATGATTTTTTACTATATTTGATCTCTGACGCCTTAGTGCCGCCACACTTGAAACTATAAAGTTCTGTGCATTTTTTTTGGCGAAAAACGACATTCCCTACAGCTAACAGCCAGTCCTGGGTTGCCTTTGAGAGTGACTACCTTTGCATTGGTTGTTTATTAGTTTTTGGTATCATGCATTTGAAAATGATATTTACGTTTGTGAATTACTAAAAAAGATGGTTTGTAGAACGATGACAAAAACAGCCAAAATGATGTGTATAAGTAGCAGATAATTAGTAATAGTAGCAGACGTGTGAGTACTAGGTAAGAAACATGTAGTCTCGTGTATTCTAAAGGTGAACATTCACGATGGGATCTGGACTGTCAGTCCAAATCCGTCGTTGATCCCATCGTCAATGGGCTCATCTCATAAGATCCTTCAGTTCAAAATTTGCCAAAAATTTTGATCTGCGAAATTAAAGGATCTGGACAAATGAAAAAAAAAAACAATATCTGAAAAACCTCTTGAGATCTGTCAGATCTGATCCGTACGTTAATGGCTAAAAAGGGACGGATATGGACTGACAAAGATCAGATCCGCGATCTTTGTCAGTCCAGATCCTATCGTGAATGGCCACCTTAAGTGTTGATGTTGATAAAAGCCACTAAACTCCTACAGTACTTCTATCTGTACAACAAAGATAAGCAGTGGATTAGTAATAGTAGCACGCAGGTGAAAACTAGGTAAGAAACAAGATTTTGTCTGTCGCTGTGGCACACATGTTTCAATGTGTTGACTGTTCGTCCCGGTTTTCTTGGGGAGTGGCATTGACTATTGTGACACCCTGTAGCAACAGAATGGTGGAACACCCTGCAGAAATTTCTTTCTAACAGTATGGCACCCCTTGGTGCACAGATGTTCAGACTTGGGTGGCCCGAATTCTATAAGTGAATTCGTGGAACCCAGTCGGACCGTGAGAATTGGGAATAGAGTCCCAAAAATACCTTTCCTTTTATGGTAATATCCCCAGCCCAGGGCAATGATTGGCCCAGTTGGTCAATCATTGAGCCCTGAGATGACAGTTGCCCCTTCCAGGAGACCGGACAAGTGTGCCATGAGACGTATGTGTGAGACAGTTCAGAAATAGTATTCGAAGAGAACAGTTCCAGATAGAGAATTGTAGAGTAGAGAGTTGGAGTTAGAATTTCGAAAAGTCAAGAACCTTCTAATAAGCGTGTATACAACAATGTAATGTGTTATACAATAGTTAAGAGTTATATATTTTATTAACGTAAAACTGTGGAAGTGTTGTGGTCATTTTTAGGGGTTCGAAACCCCATTAAAACAAGGTACCAACAGAGGCACTCGGACATAGTCTGAGTCCCTCTGTTTGGGACCTCCAGGAACTATAGTGCCAAAAGGAGAGATGTGTCGTCGACGTCGTCACGCCCATACCGAAGATTCCCGAGAGTAACTAGAAGTCTTTTTGTGGGCTTCAAAGAGTGATCTAGCCATTCGTGACGCATGATATGTCACGAGTGACTAAATCCAAAGAACCACGAGAGGCTGGCCCGCAGCCCAATCCACCCATCGCGGGCCGATCAAGAGGGCCAGCATCATCACATTATTTTCATGTTTAAGTTGTATTTTGTTTTTGTTGATAAATAATTTTTGATATTGTTATAGATTATTTTACTTTTTAGAATCCTAGCATAGGTCTCATTTAGGCTTGCCACCTTTCCTTTTTTGTGGAGGACAGTCCTCCATTTGGAGGAAATGTCCTCCAACCAGGACCGACCTCCACGATGGCAAACATGTTCTCCACACAATAAGTTGTATAAAAACTTAAATACGTTCTTGGAGGGTGGTCCTGGCTGTAGGACAGTTTTTCCGAATGGAGGACTGTCTGTCACATGTGGCAAGCCTCGTTTCATCATCTGCATAGATATTTACGGTACTTTGAAGTTATTGGCTACGATAACATACTAGCGGCCTAAATTATTTTTAATTAAAAGTACTGATTTTTCAGATTGGAGGCTGCACCCCAAGGCCCTCTCAAAAAGCCTACCTTGACCTAACCTAACTTAACTTAAGCTAGCCAACTTATATGTTAGCTAGCCCTTATATGTATAATACCTTTTAAAATGTCATAGACCTTTGTGTAAATGCTACATTTTATTGCAGGTTTTTTGGCGTTTCTGCCAAAAAAAATTGCATATTCGTACTCATGACACTCAACAAGTTCTTTCCAACATTCTATTGTTTATTGAAATTGGCAAGCGGCCCGTACACTGCGATTATGGCACATTTTTTTCTAACGACTCCACCAAATTTTAATGAGTGTTTCTGTTTTTCGTTTTGTAAAATGGGATTTCTATGTATGGTGTCACAATTTTGTGTAGCCCCTTATATTCTAGAGATGTTGATGTTGATAGAAGCCACTAAATTTCTACACGGGCTTCTATCTGTGCACCAAACGTAGGCATTCTTGAAGGCACGTTTGGAGTTAACTGACGTGGAGGATAATAAGTTGATCACGACATGAAATGCCAGCACCTTCAGTACTGTAATATAAGCTCCCAATAGCTATATATATGGTGTTGTGCTAAAGTGAACATTGAGACTATGCGTTGGTTATAATCACTTTGTATATATGTATTTTTTTTATTGAAGAGCCTCCAAATTCACCTCAAGAGTTAAAGGCACCCATAATTGGGAGTCAAACAATCGAATTGACTTGGAAGGCTTCATACGATGGAAATGATGCTATTACGAAGTACATTATTCAATACAAGTTGGAATCTGGTATTTTGAATAGTATATATCGGTGTTGCAGGACAACATTTCTCATTGAAGCTTTCTTTTGTAGATTCATGGCAAGAATCGATTATGATGGAAACTGTGAATGGAGAACCAACAAATAGCATTATTAGCCAACTTCAACCAGCGACCAATTACATGTTCCGTGTATTCTCCGAGAACTCTCAAGGACGTAGCTCAGCCAGTCAGAGTATTCATGTTGCCACTGATGAAGATGGTGAGAATTGATCATTATCAATTGATAATTTGGTACCGGTAGCTGAAATATAAACAACTGCTTCACTTATGATTGTAGTTCCGTCAGGAACTCCTTTACAAGTTGAGGTTGAACCAGTCAATGTTGAGACATTTAAAGTACATTGGAAGGTTTGTTTAGTTAGGCACTTTTAGTAGTTTTGAAGTAAAACTCTAAGAGTATAACTGTTCATACAAAAGGCACCAGAAGATAAATTGTGGAATGGCAAAATTCAAGGCTATTACATTGGTTACAAAGAAACAGACAGCGGTGACCGTTACCTCTTTAAGACACTTATGACTGCCGAACCAAAGGCGAATGACCTCTACGTGCAAATTGGTGGTTTAAAACAATTTACAAAGTATTCCATTGTGGTGCTCGCATACAATAGCAAGGGCAAAGGACCACAGACAGAACCTATTGTTGTCATGACCTCAGAAGGAGGTAATTATTAATTTATTTCACTGTTGGGAAGTAATTTGCCAAAAGTAATGAATTACTGTAATTCAATTACTACTTCAATGAATGAGTAATTTGTTGTTGTAATTAATTACTTTTTCTAATGCAATATACAATCACTTTCTAATTTCTAAATTACTTTTGTGTTTGTATTTAAACAATTTGTGTTCTCAAACCACTCGGAACTTGCGTTAATTATTCCTGATAATTGTCAGATAGACAGATGTGTGTTAGGCTGGTTTCACATGGTCCTGGGAAGGCATGGAGTTTTTCACACCATCCGGACACGAGCATATCTCTGTCCGGGTGTAAAAAACACTCGGATTGCTCTGCTACAAATCTCCGGATCTCAGACAGGCGTTCACCCGGACTGCACTCAAGCGGACAAGTGTTTAATGCATGCCTTCACATGTCCGAGTGCTCTCTGGTGCAAGCACAACAAGTTTTTTGTGTTTCCTTTCGTCAGCATCCGTGTGCTGCTCGTCCGCACAATCACACCCGGACGGGAAAAACCCTTACCGTTTGAAACCGGGTTAAGAGCATCACTTTCTAAATTAAGTTCAGTAATTTTTTTTATGTTTTTGCATATGATGATTCAAAACTTTTTCTGTCACCTGTTATGTAATTAGAAAGTAATTAGTAATTGCAACTATAATTATTTTGCGCTAATGTAATTACAATTTGTAAAGAAATTCGTCCCAACACTAATTTATATCTTTAGTTGCATTTTCAGAGGTGTTTTATTGATTTCAAAACCATTATTAGCCCCTACTTTAGCTCCGTTCGATGTCCACTGCACCACACTTACATCTCAGACTATCCACTTAACATGGTTAGTGCCTCATTCTGATTCTATAAATGGAATACTCAGAGGTTTCAAAGTGGCGTACAAACCAACGACCGAATGGTTTGGTGGGTAAGGTGCACCATGCTGTTTACTCGTGGTGTGATGCATTGTGAAACTATTTATTTCATTCACGTATTTTGGGTCATATTTTAATAGATGACTTTCCTGAAAGTATCAATGTTACGTCAATAACCTCGATGACTTTGGTAAATTTGGGAAAGTTTACTAACTACAGTATCGAAATCCAGGCATCGACTAAAGCCGGTGACGGACCGCGAAGCACTCCTGTTTTCTGTAAAACACTCGATGATGGTATTGATTGATGAGAATCTCTTTAAAATTGTTTTCAACAATTTTCTAATTATTTTGTTTTTTAAAGTTCCCAGTCAACCTTTGGATATAAAGGTAGTCGCAACTTCCGAGAGCTCTATCACTGTATCCTGGAAATCACCTGAACATCCGAATGGTGTTCTTAAGTCATATTCTTTGTATTATAGAACCCTGAACAAACAAGAGGTTTAAGGCGATTTATTTTGTCGTAAGCATTATGTTTATTATTCACAAGTTTATTTCTGTTGTTTCAATGACAGGATGTATCAACGATCAAAGTGACTTCGTCTTTAACACACCATGAAATCATGAGATTAGAAAAGGGCCAACGGTATGAATTTTGGGTGACCGGGTCCACTTTAGCAGGAGAGGGTCAAGCTTCGAAATCGGTAGTGCAAACACCGACTGGTCCTAAAAGTAAAAATCAGATTGAAATCAGTACTTAACAACAAGTAATCGGTATTTTATATTAATTGTTGCTAGTTGCTGCAAAAATTGTTTCTTTTGGCGAAGAAGTTATCGCTATTTGGAAGTCCGACATTCAACTTTCTTGTGTAGCAATTGGGAATCCACATCCACAGAGGAAGTGGCAATTTAGGTAATAATTTTAATAGCCAGGATTGGGAAAATAAAAGCATGATTGTTTGAAAACTTATCAAAATATCTGAAATTTTTGATAATGTGACTTGTCCTTTTATAAGTATGGAAAAAGGGGTGCAGATTAACTTTTGTGTAATCCACTTTTATTATAATTTGTACTCTACAATAGCTATGGATTTATACTTGCTATATGTTAGTCAATTAGTGTTTTTTTGGTTTTCCTTTAGAGAAAGTGACATAGTAAGCAACGAAAATGTTGTGATTTTATCTGATGGAACTTTGGCCATAAAAGACATAAAAGAAGAGAATTCAGGCAATTACACTTGCCTTGTTAAGAACGATGGTGGTGAAGACAAAATCACATATACTGTAATTGTTCTATGTAAGTGGAAAACCATCTATTGCTAAGGTCATTGCTTAAAAAGAAAATATTAAAACGTGACGTCAAAATTAAAATTCACCAAGCACAAAATTCAAATTCACCAAGCACAAATAGTCTCACTTTTCGACTATGTTATTCATGCATGCTTTCGATGCCTGAGTAATTGAGGGAAGAGGGAAAGCAAAATGCAGAAATAAGTGATACACAACCGACACACATCATAATATTTTCTTTTCTTGCATTGGTATTACATTTTTTATGGACTGCATATTTTTCAGCTCCTCCTTCTGTGGTCGTCTTGGAGCTTATAACCGTCACTCCAAACAGCATCGAAGTTCAGTGGAAGGCTCCTAAAAGCAAGTTGATAAAAGTCAAAGGTAACATTCTTCATTTTGCTAACAATGCTTTCTACTTTGCTGAGTTGTTATTGTTATCTAGGCATGGATTCTATGGTCTAAATTTTAGCTAAATCTAACAATAACTATCGGTTGCAGTTCTGGATTGTATTTATCAAGTGATAAAGTGGTTGTTGTTTTTTTTGTAAAAACAACGGCATGACGAAATGGAAAGAGTGGCACATAATATTTTTTGTAGTTATTATATATTGACAATAAATCTTGCAGCACTTGGATCTTAAGATCTCTCTTCCATACGCCAACCGGCTGCTTGCAGTGTATTTTTAGTAATTAATCAAAAATTGTTTATAAGAAATTGTTAACGGTTTGAAATAGAACTATTAATACATAAAAACAATTTTTTTATTTGTGCCCATTTCTGTTTTGTTGTTGGTTATTTTGGTAGAAATCGCTTTTAAAGTTTTTTATTTCATCAATTACTTCATTTTATTCGATCAATTACTTTTTATTCTATCAATTACTTCTTTTTTATTTTATCAATTGCTTCATTTTATTCGGTGCATTACTTCTTTTTTATTCCATCAATGACTTCTTTATATTTTATCAGCTACTTCTTTTTTATTCTATCAATTACTTCTTTTTATTTTATCAGTTACTTTTTTTTATTCTATCAATTACTTATTGTTATTCTAAACATCATTTTGACAATTTTTTGATAAGTCTTGTGATGATTTCAATGAGAAATTTGTGAAGGTTATAGTTTCTAAATGAAGAAGACAACCCATTTTCTTTTACGCAATTTATTTTCGGTCATGATTAATGTTTTTTAGGTTACACGTTAAAACTAAAGCAGGAGGATGGTGAATTGAAAAAAGTTCAACTTGAACCCGAAATGAGAAATTACAAACTAAACAGTTTGGATTGTGGCACTAAGTACGAAATTAGTATGTTGGCCAAGAACAACATTGGAGTCAGCGACTTGTCTGAAATATTGACTGTGTTCACTAATGGATCTGGTAGATCATATAATTTCATACATTTACCATGTTTGCAATACGAAAAATTATCGCACTGTCTGTATTTCTAGTACCTATTTCACCGAGCAAATCTGATTTGATCGAAGAAACTTCTTCGGCCGTCTCCCTGTATCTGAACACCTGGAAAAACAACGGCTGTCCAATCCATTACTACGTCGTAGAATATGCTCCGAAAAGTTCAAACGAGTGGACTCTTGTGTCTAGTTCAGTAAAACCTGAACAAAGAAGGTTGGTCATTCCCAATTTGAAGTCTGGAACGTGGTACGGTCTGCGGATGACAGCTCACAACAGTGCGGGATCATCAGTGGCCAAATACCTTTTTGCCACACTCACAATGTCTGGAGGTGTACATAGAAGAATATAATTTTTGTAATTACTCTTATTGTTGCCTAAACAAAGTTGCAGTTGACCGAATTGTCAAACTGCGATAGACTCATCACCATTGTATGTTTCGTTATTTTCTTATAGCTACGATATCTCCAGAACTTCAGGGGGATGCTCCTTTTGACAAGGTCGATAGTCTTATGGCTCAATTGAACTTTTACCTCATTGTGCCGATCATTTGCACTACTGTCATTCTCTTTGCCATTCTGGGTGTCGCTTGTATGTGTGTTAAGCTAAAACAGTCTGATGCAAGACACCGTGCAGGTTTATTTGTTGCAAATGAGTTTTTTGGGAAATGAGAAATAATTATCGATATTTTAAATAGTAACTCAGCGGTTGTCAGCTGCTGCTTATGAATTGAAAAGAGGAGACTCTATCGAAGACTATGACTACATGCCGAGTGGAACTATGAGTCGTCCTTCGAGTACATTTAAACATGGTTGGTACAGTTTTTTTTTAAATACAAATGTAGCCATAATTTTCTTTTCAATTATTTACGGCTCCAGGTGACATAACTCCTTATGCCACACTGCCCCTTATTCACCTGCATGGACAGATGAGTACTTTGGGTCGTCAGTGCGTTGGTCAGTTTGTACACTACATAAGAAAATTTGGTCCCCTTCATGAAGTTAGAACTCGTAATTTATTTGGTATGTAATAGCTCCTCCTTTGCCTCCACCACGATTCGAAGGATTTCCAAACAATGAAATGCAGCAGATGAATCAGACGTTTTTTCCACATGATTCAAAGTAAATACGTTATCAGATTTAACTTTTCTTGCTTTTATTTATACATTGTTTTTGTTTAGTTTTATAAATGGTTCCAGTAGTCAGATGCTTGAAACTACATTCATTTTTCCAAATCAAATGATCGAAAGACCTTGTACAATTGATTCCGTTCCTCCCGGTTGCCAGACAGATCTGATGGTTTGTAGCCATTCTAAATAGCGACGTCACAACTTACCATTTATTATTGATTGTGATTCTTTTTATATCGTAATTAACAGAAAATTTGAACCTTTTTTCTCCTGATCACTGATCACTACTCCAAAAGGTATGAAACGTTTGTTTTATTTTCGCATTTCTGAAATGAAGAATAATTTTAATTTCATTTTAGAATTATCTGATTTTAATTGTCTTGTGTTGCTGTGAAATTTTTAATAATTAGTGCTAATTAGATATGTTTAGATGACCATATAGTGTCATATGCAAATAGTTCTTTGCATACTTTTATTATTATTAATATGTCATATTAAATGTTTGGTATTGCATCAGAAGTTGTTGTGGTCATGTAATTGTATTTTGAAAGATTTCAGAAAAGTGTAAACTAGTGGAATTCACTATTTTGGTGGAAATTGTTCTTATTTCACCATTGTACTGGAGATGGTTTTAAGTTGTAAACGTCCCATGAACTCTGGTTATTCCGTCTTTCAGAAGAAAAAATCAAGAGAAACGTGAAAGTGTTTTAGAAACAAATATCCCGTTTGGATATTTTCATGTTAATATTTTTTTAAAATAAGCTTTTTATGACTAATTTAAAAATGATCAAACTTTTAAGCAGACAATATATATATTTTTTAATTTAGTCTGTAAAAAGTTTTAAGTGATTCAGTTACCATTCTAGTTTCTAACACACTTTCAATTTCTAATTAGTATTGCTCCTTAAATGAAGAATAACGAGATTTCAAAAATAAACTGTTCATAAAACATCATAATTTTACATTATCCACAGTAGAATGGAATTGCAGCATGTTTGAATTTAGTAAGCAACTTTAACATACATAAGATCGATAGATAAAATACAACGGAAACCGTTTAACATGAAATGGAAGGGACATTTTTTCGTGTTAAAAGAACACTATAAAAACATGTTATACACAAACATATATAATGCAAACATTTTTTATTTAAAACTTGCCTATTTTTTTTATAAAAATTAGGAATTTTTGATAGCAGATAACTAGCTAGATTGCATTTTGGTGAAAAAAAAATAAGATAAGCCTAAAATACATGTTACAGGATTTAAGCTTGGAACAATTACGTCTTATACAGATGTGTCAGTTCCCACAACCAGGATTGATAAGCCTGAATTGGCTGTCTTAACCCAGTTTTGTGAAAAAGATTTGAGCTAGATTTGTAATTTTGAGACCAAAAAGATTTTGAAGGTTAACTAATATTTTTTTTGCCTTAAACAATTCAATTATTCAATTAAATATTTGGGTCCGGGGGCGGGGGCGGAGACCTATCCTAAGGGACCTGACCGACAATCGTAAGTTTTCAAGTTTTATCATATATTAAACTGTTTAGTAACATTGATTTAAAAGTAACAACTTCTTAGTTTTCATCATAGGAGAATAAAATTAAATTAACGGCACATAAATACTAAAACACTAAAAACATAAAACTAAAAAACATAAACACTAATACACTAAATCCCAATCATCAAATATATACACATTATGTCCCAGAAACAAGGAGCGTGTTTATTATCAAAGTATATTTGGCCCAGACTGTTGTTTCAAGTTGAATAATAGCGCAGAAACTATAAACGTTATACTCATAATTTGAGTCTTAACAAATATTTTATATATATTAAACTTTGTCTATCTGTGTATAACGCTGTAAAAACAAGGACAAAAACGTTTAAGCACGTCGGAATTTATCTAAATTTAAATGAACCGGTTTTTTTTCTCATGGTCAACTTTATGTTGCGCTCTCCCGATCCAAGAACCCAAACAATAGTAAGGTGCAAATAAAAAATGCAAGCGGTCAATGCAAATTCACACAAAATGTCATTTATAATGAAGTATTTGAATAAAATAGTTAAATAGTTTTAGTTGCCAAATTAAACTAGAATTTTGCTTTCGTCATTTATGACGGGTTACACCACTAGTTTTTAAATAAACTGACATAGACTTAAAATAATAATATGTTTAAAAACAAGGTTTGAAAAAAATTGTTTTCTTCAGAAATTTGTAATTCAAAACAATTTTCAAATTCCATCAACTGTTTAACTCTTAACAAACTTGTATAGATCTTTTTTATTACATTACATTTTGATATATGTGTGTTTATAAATCCACTAAAGGTTTAAATGTGTAACATTTAAAGTTTCTGAAGTTTAATTTTAAACGATTTAGTTGCATTACTCTATTCTTTGGTAATAATTTGGGGCGTTGATTCTGTGAAATACTGTATAAAATGGAATGTAGTTTTTTCTAATATTTTATCGTAATACTTTTTTTAACGTTGTCGATAAGATTTTTTTTAAAAATGCATCTGAATTTTAACTTTTTTTCAATGAACGTTGTGGTTAAATCGCATGTGCAAGCTAACGATTACTGAAGGGGAATAGTTTGAGACCCATTACTTGCCGTGCAAGCGTAAAATGTTGGAGTTCCAATGTATTTCAACTACATAGGAAATAAAAAAATAATACAAATTAGTGATTAGAATTAATCGACGTGACCGTGGTCGGCAGTTATTGAAAACCTTTATGTTTGCAATTGTGTCGTCCACGGCTTCTCTATCGAGCAATGTAACAGTGCAACCTCCGAAACCGCCACCGGTCATTCTAGTACCATATACACCTTTCACCTTGAGAACCAAGGCTACGAGACTGTCCAACTCGGGACACGATACTTCGTAGTCATCTCTAGGAAGATTGTGAAGAAAAAAAACGACTTCAGGTTATGTCAGTGTTTCCTTCAACCCCCAAATTTAAAAGTGCGGTTTTTTTTCCTCATGGTGAAAATATAATAAAATTCAGTCGAATTAAACAGCTCAGAACCGTGTTTAAATTTTTGAATTACGTGACTTCATTTTCTAGTCAACGAACACAGCCAGAAAGAAAATACTGTACTTCTAAAACGTGTTTTGAAAGTATTTTAGAACTTATACACAAGAACAAATATTTTAAAACGTATATGAAAAGCAAAGCGATCGTTTATTTATAGATTATGTCAAGGGAAGTAAGCAATAAAATCGTTAACATATCATAAAAACAATATTATATCACACATAGCAGTGAAAATAAGAAAAAAATATTTGACGAATTTTATTTTCTACGAGTATTCTAGGTTATCCTTTTTTTATGAAAAATCCATGAATTTACCGAGTTTTTAAATAATTTTCAAATTCCCTAAGAATTACAGGTTTTCTACGTTGGTGAGTTCCTGTAACGTTTAAGCCGCGTACGGACTAGCTCGCACACAGTTCGTGAACAGAAACAGAACCCGGTTTACACGGGAGCTCGCTAATAGTTCTAGAGCTGTTCGCGAGCTCCCGTCTAAACTGGATACAAAGTTCGCTTTTGAGGTGGTACATCCAAGGGTTTTAGTACCACTTCACATGAGGGATATATCGTATGAATATGAATCAGGTGAGAATTCCCTACCAGTGGTTCTCATTTTTTTACGTTTGTTAATTTGGCTTCGTGTACATAATTTTTTTTCTATGAACATTGTTGCTCTTTATAGTAAGAAGTTCCTTATTATATGTATAAATTCCGGGGAACAAAGCAAGCCATTAGGCTTGTGCAGCAGTTTTTCAGAATTGTTTTTACGTCAATTCTGCGACTTTTCTGTTTTCCACGTAGTATGATATTTTTTTTACTATTTTAAAAAACCTTTAAAATAAAGTAGAATCTCGATTATTCGGATCCGAACTTCCGTGTATTTTGGACGGCTTTTATCATGGTTTTTTAGTTTATTATTTTGTCTTTTTAACTTCCAGACAGTGAAGGAGAGAATTAAAGTAAAAAAGGCGATTTTCAGGATTATCCCTTACTTTCTTTAATTCGGACCAGGTCCGGTCCTATCTAGTCGGAATAATTGAGATTCTACATTAGTCGAAAATTAATAAAACACATTCATTTCAATAAAATTATTTGCAAGAAACGTGGAAATGAATCACAGAAGTGAATTATGGCTTTCGACCATAAGCTTTTCAAAACTTGCATAATTCCCTTGTAGAAGAGCTTCAGCAGCTCGAGTAGTTCTCTTTATTTCACTAACAACGTTCCGTCCGTCGTAACGTAACGTCTGTCGATAAACTTCATCGGAAAATTTATCCTTGTTTTCTGCGGACAAAAAAAACCAATACTAAATTTGTGTTTTCGTTTCAAGAAGGTTCATTTTTTTATTAATCATATCTTCCACTTCTTCAGTCGTAACGTTTCTCAAGCAATCTTTATTTAATATCTTAGCTGCTGCTTCGCAGTGTCGCCTTCGAGTCACGTACTCACTTCCTGCTAGTTGGTGCCTCACGTTGGAGTTGGTTATAACAACTACAATATTCGGAGCGTTCAACAGAACCAACTTGGATTTCATTGAATTGCAATCAATGAGACGCGCATTTCCTGTTGTTTTCATGCTACAAATTGATTCATGATTCCACACGGCATGTTTGCAACTTTGGTAAAATTAGTTTTAACTCCATTGACGTTCATTAGAACCGTTCTCTAACAAAACCGGCGATTGTTGCAACCCGGATCACCACTATCACCTTGTGAGCGTCACCTTAGTGTCACACTGTTTTTTATTATTAATAATTTAATATTATTTCGTTTATTTATATCTTCTTAATGAATAACTATGGATTCTTATACAAAGGCCATTTGCCATAAAAGGTTGTTTGAAATTAAAACTATTTGTCCTAAAAGTACATTTGCTCTAAAAATACTTGACCTAATGGTACATTTCCTGTAAAAGAATGTTTGAAACTAAAACCGTTTGCCGTAAAAGAATGTTTGAAACTAAAACCATTTGCCGTAAAAAATGTTTGAAACTAAAACCATTTGCCGTGAAAGAATGTTTGAAACTAAAACCATTTGATCTAAAGGTAAATTTGCCCTAAAACCATTTGCTCTAAAAGTAAATTTGCCCTAAAACCATTTGCCCTAAAGGTACATTTGCCCTAAACCATTTGCCCTAAAAGAATGTTTGAAACTAAAAGCATTTGTAATATTTAAGGGACATTTGACCAAAAACCATTTGCCCTAAAAATATATTTGAAACAAACCATTTGTTCTCTAGGGACATTTGCCCTAAAGGGACATTTGCCCTAAAAACACTTGTCTTAAAAGGTCTTTGAAACTGAAACCATTTGCCCTAGTGCTACATTTGGCCTAAATCCATTTGCCCCAAAAGGATGTTTGAAACAAACTATTTGCCTAAAAGGATGTTTGAAACTAAAATCATTTGCAGTAAAGGGACATTTACCCGAAAACGATTTGCCATAAAAAGGCTGTTTGAAGTTAAAACTATTTGGCCTAAAGGTACATTTGCCCTAAAAGATGGTTTGAAACTAAAACCATTTGCCCTAAAAGGATGTTTGAAACTAAAACCATTTGCCCTAAAAGGATGTTTGAAACTAAAACAATGTGCCATAAAGGTACATTCGCCCTAATAGGTATAGAAGTTGATATACTGCAGCGCCATCTTGTGGCGACCTACAACAAAGGGGATAGCATAAAAACCTTCTCCATGAAAAAATACATATACGTGGTAATTTTCATGGTGATCGGTCAAACAGTTTTGGAGTTTAGCGATTACATATATATATATATATATATATATATATATATATATATATATATATATATATATATATATATATATATGTATATATATTTACTAGCTGAGTTACCCGGCGTTGCCCGGGGCGAAATATGAAGATACCCCTGCCACCCCGTTCTTCTTGCTTGAATATGAATTATGCATACAGCTTTTATTTTTATGAATACCTAGATAACAGATATGAAAACATGTCACATCCAGTATATAGACATTTGTCCTAAAGCCTTGAAACTATTTGCCCTAAACAAACATTTGCTCTAAATGGACACTTGCCCTAAATCCACTTGCCCCACAGCCATTTGCAATTAAGACATTTGCCCTAAAACTGTTTGCCCTAGAGACATTTGTCTTAAAAACACTTGCCCTTAAACCAATTGTCCTAAAAGTACATTTGCTCTAAAAATATACTTGACCTAAAGGTACATTTCCTGTAAAAGAATGCTTGAAACTAAAACCATTCGCCTTAAAAGAATGTTTGAAACTAAAACCATTTGCCGTAAAAGAATGTTTGAAACTAAAACCATTTGATCTAAAGGTAAATTTGCCCTAAAACCATTTGCTCTAAAGGTACATTTGCAATAAACCATTTGCCTTAAAGGGAAATTTGTTCTAAAATGACTTGCCCTAAAAATGTTTGAAACTAAAACCATTTGCCCTAAAAGGATGTTTGAAACTAAAACCATTTGCCCTAAAAGGATGTTTGAAACTAAAACCATTTGCTCTAAACAGACATTTGCCTTAAAACCAATTGCCCTAAACCATTTGCCCTAAAACAATGTTTGAAACTAAAAGCATTTGTAATATTTAAGGGACATTTGACCAAAAACCATTTGCCTTAAAAATATGTTTGAAACAAACCATTTGTTCTCAAGGGATGTTTGCCCTAAAGGGACATTTGCCCTAAAAACACTTGTCCTAAAAAGGTTTTTGAAACTGAAACCATTTGCCCTAGTGGTACATTTCGCCTAAAACTATTTGCCCTAAAAAGATGTTTGAAATTAAAACTATTTGCAATAAAAGATGGTTTGAAACTAAAACCATTTGTTCTAAAGAGACATTTGCCCCAAAAGGATGTTTGAAACAAACTATTTGCCCTAAAAGAATGTTTGAAACTAAAACTGTTTGCCATAAAGGTACATTTGCCCTAAAACCATTTGCCATAAAAGGTTGTTTGAAATTAAAACTATTTGGCCTAAAGGTACATTTGCCCTAAAAGATGGTCTTAAAAACACTTGCCCTTAAACCGATTGTCCTAAAAGTACATTTGCTCTAAAAATACTTGACCTAATGGTACATTTCCTGTAAAAAATGTTTGAAACTAAAACCGTTTGCCATAAAAGAATGTTTGAAACTAAAATCATTTGCCGTAAAAATGTTTGAAACTAAAACCATTTGCCGTAAAAAATGTTTGAAACTAAAACCATTTGCCGTAAAAGAATGTTTGAAACTAAAACCATTTGATCTAAAGGTAAATTTGCCCTAAAACCATTTGCTCTAAAGGTACATTTGCAATAAACCATTTGCCTTAAAGAGAAATTTGTTCTAAAATGATTTGCCCTAAAAATGTTTGAAACTAAAACCATTTGCCCTAAAACCATTTGCCCTAAAAGGATGTTTGAAACTAAAACCATTTACTCTAAATGGACATTTGCCCTAAAACCATTTGCCCTAAAGGTACATTTGCCCTAAACCATTTGCCCTAAAGGTACATTTGCCCTAAAGGTACATTTGCCCTAAACCATTTGCCCTAAAGGTACATTTGCCCTAAACCATTTGCCCTAAAAGAATGTTTGAAACTAAAGGCATTTGTAATATTTAAGGGACATTTGACCAAAAACCATTTGCCCTAAAAATATATTTGAAGCAAACCATTTGTTCTCTAGGGACATTTGCCCTAAAAGGACATTTGCCCTAAAGGGACATTTGCCCTAAAGGGACATTTGCCCTAAAAACACTTGTCCTAAAAGGTCTTTGAAACTGAAACCATTTGCCCTAGTGCTACATTTGGCCTAAATCCATTTGCCCTAAAAGGATGTTTGAAATTAAAACCATTTGTTCTAAAGAGACATTTGCCCCAAAAGGATGTTTGAAACAAACTATTCGCCTAAAAGGATGTTTGAAACTAAAATTATTTGCCATAAAAGGACATTTACCCGAAAACGATTTGCCATAAAAGGCTGTTTGAAATTAAAACTATTTGGCCTAAAGGTACATTTGCCCTAAAAGATGGTTTGAAACTAAAACCATTTGCCCTAAAAGGATGTTTGAAACTAAAACAATGTGCCGTAAAGGTACATTCGCCCTAATAGGTATAGAAGTTGATATACTGCAGCGCCATCTGGTGGCGACCTACAACAAAGGTGATAGTATAAAAACCTTCTCCATGAAAAAACACATATATGTGGTAATTTTCATGGTGATCGGTCAAACGGTTTTGGAGTTTAGCGATTACATATATATATATATATATATATATATATATATATATATATATATATATATATATATACAAACATCCATTTTTATATATACAGATTCTCACTTTGTCTGATTGTTTGTTGGTTTTGCATATTACCTGTTTAATATGAGCATTCTGCACATTACTTCTAAATAAGATTATAATTTACAGATTACAATGGGTTTAGTTATTATGCTGATAATCTTTTTGTTCAAGGAATTACCTAAAACGTCCTGAATTTTGCATGTTTACTGGCGAAATGGTGGTTTTGCAGATTGCCTAGAAAATCTGCAGAATCTCTGATTTTACAGATTGCCTAGGAAATCTGCAGAATCTCTGATTGGCGGTAACATATGGACTGCACCGAGAAACAGAGTAGGACTACTCAAATACTTTTTTTATGAAACTTATTTGAAAAACCCGCGTTTTTTTCAGTTGAAGGAGGGATGAAATTGCAATCCAGGTGACGTTTTCCAGATCCAGGGCAACCAATGAACGACAACTTAGGTGTTGGTATACGACAACAGAATAGTGGTTGGCCTACTACTACTTGTAAATAAATAAATGTTGAAGTGGTGGAAAAGTTACAAGTACAGGTTTCTTCCATGGATCTTATGGAACTTTAATAACAGGTATAGGCTTACGAATACTTTGCAAACTTTTTATTGCACGACATAAAATTTATAATAACTTTTCTTTGTGGTCTAAAACTTATTTTCAGATCGGTACGATGCATCAAACCTGAGGACATAACTGCCAAAGAAGACGTTGTTAAAGTTCTCCTCTCGTTGTTCGATGCGTTTGACAAGAACAGGAGTGACCATTGGTCGGTCGGTGGTGGCCACCAGGCTCAATGTGCTATACACGATCGTAATTCTGATATCTTGTATCGAGAACTAGGTTAATCTGAAACGAGAAAGGATAAAGTTGGTGTTGTCATTTTAATATTTGGTTCATCACACGTACAGGATTTTGCATCAAACGAGCGCAGAGTTGTTTAAAGGATGGTGCCGCTGGATTGGGTGTGAAGGTGTCCAGGGGTACAGTGAAAGCCGGTTCGGTCGTTGCACTCTATCCCGGAACGTTATATCGTTCTTCGGAACCGTTGTTCTTCCAATCCATTGCGAATCCATTCATTCTCAAGTGTTATGATGGAATTTACGTCGATGGAAATGATCGGAACATATCCAAGTCTATTTATAAGTATATTTCATTAAGTCGCTGGTCATTCGGTGCAATTTCACAGTTGTAAAATTATGTTGAAAATTTTGCCAAAAAGAAGTTTCTTTCAGATGGTTTATAAGCAGCTGATTTTCGAACTCCGATTATTCTGTCTTTCGTTAGCAAAATTAAAATAAACTGGAAAGTGTTTTAGAAACTAGAATGGCAAATCAATCACTTAGTCGTATCTTTATGTTATATCTTTTAAAATAATCTTTTTAAATACAAAAATTAAAAGATGTCCCCGTGTTTTAAAATCACATAAAAAGCTTATTTTGAAAGATATCAAAGATGATTGAGTTATGCTTCTAGTTTTTAAAGAACTCTCAAGTTTCTCTTTTTTTTTGCATCTCAAGGACAGAATAATAGTTCGAGAGGCGTTCGTTATACCGCCATAAGGTGACTCTCGGGATGTTTTTGTTCATGCATAAAAATATGATGGATGCAAAGAAACAACATTACGAAAAGAAATTCAAGTTGTTTTCAAAAATAAATAATTAAATGATCATCATGAAAATACTTTTAACAATAGAATCAACTATTGTAGTTTCCAAAACACTTTGAATTTTTTTTTTGTAATGTTTCTCCTGAAAAAAGTTTGCTTGAAAGCGTTAAATTTTCTCAAAACCATGGGAGATATTCAGCTAGTTAGCCATCTTGAAAAACTCACATTTATTCGAAACTCGTATAGAAACGTTTTTTATCGTGCAAATTTAGTATGTACGATTGTGACGGAATCTTTTCTACTAGATAGAATCTACTTAATTTTAGATAGGAGACGAGTTCGCACTCTTATCTCAAGTGATTGGCTAGGTCACTTATTCTTGGCCAATGTAATCCCTATTTACGTCCTCATTAGTCTGGTTAAAGACTTACAGTCTTGAGCATCTTTTAAGTGCTGTATTTCGTCGAACTTTCGCTCGATAAATTACTTTTGAAGATGGCGTTGAACTGCTTTTGACTCAAAGTTGCAAGTTTGCACCTGATCGTCGTTTGGGCGAAAATAAATAATAAATCACCACTGTTTTGAAATTAATACGCTGTTTAATTTTCGTATAAAAGTAGAAAATTCATGACTCGATTTAACACACAACACTTTAAAAAAAACGTACATAAAATAACAAAAGAAATGTAGTCAGAATTGGGCATACCCTGAGAATCCAAGAAAATATAGAAAGTCGGATTCCCAAGGCACATTTTCTATTGGCTGTTTTAAGGTTTTGGGCCCAAATTGACCAATCAAAGGATTGCTCCAGTTGGCCAAAAACTTCTGACTCAAACTTTTCACAATGTTAAAGTCCTTCGTTCGATTCAATGGTATAAAAATAAGTCTTAGCAACTTTTTATGCATTATTACAGTTTATTTACATCAATCATTATTTCCTGGTAAAATTTGAGCATAAGTTCAGTCTCAAGAGTTCCAAGGATTCTCTGATCTCTCAACATACAAACACACGGCTTTTTATACCCAAAAAGAGGATATTGAGAACACTTTCTCAGAATCCTCTGATTGGCTATAAACAAAAGTAAAAACCAAACTGGCCAATCAATATGATTGACCAGTGGTCAACAAAAATATTAGAAATGACTCACTTATAATCAAAACAAACATACAAAAGAAAAATACAACACCATTGACTTAATGCTGAGGCTTATCAGGACGATCTCTTTGTATTAAGGGGTAGGACTGGGAGGAAAAAGGGCCCAAGCCCCTTGGTGTCACCCAAAACAGGATATTGGCATCATCAGATGATAGAACTAGGTTAAACCTCTGCACAATAGTACAGAGGGTTGACAAAGTTCTATGCCAATCCGCAAAAAAATAAACGAGCCGGGATCACTCCTGGACGTATCGTTTCAATATAAAATAAATTTCAAAATATTAATTGCTAAGCATCGCCTGCTTAATGTTGGGTAATTTTCATACTGCTATAAAAAATCTTGTTATAAACACATCCTTAGTTTGTAAAACACTTTAGTTTCGCTTCGTGTTACTACTAAAAGACAATAATTAAAGTAAGAGACGTGTTTACACCTTAGTAATAGCCATTTTAAATAGCCTTAATTTATTCGGCTGTTCTTCTAGTTTTGTTTTTTCTTTCAACTTGAAATGACTTCTACTCGTATGTTCTCTTTTAAGATCTTGTGTGAATCGGGATCGCATCGGTCTGTACTCAGTTGCCGATTTAAGTTGGTTGACCTCCACTCCGTCGAATCCACTAGCCATCGGTCAGTATGTGAACAATCATTCAAAAGGTACTGATCGGATCAAAGTAAGCTAATGGCGTGACATGATTATTTTTCTCATTTGTTACTTACGTTTTCAGAGTATTCCTGCAATGTTGTTTATCAGGAATATGATGTTACCGAATCGTTTCCGCTTCACCTTAGGTCGTATTTACCAAATATTTACTTTAAGCACGATCCCGACTGTGACATAATAAAGTTACCTTTGAGAATAGTTGCATTGATTGCGATACAAGAGATAAACATAAATGAGGAACTGTTTAGCTCGTATTTTACAATTGTCAAATGATAATAAAGTTTAAATTTATATTTAAAAAAAACAGGCCTACAATTATAAACTTAAATTAAGTGGAAGTACAGTATCAAATAATGCAGTCCTTCAGGCTCCACAGTTGCAACATCCAAGAGTTTACTCACAGTATTTTGGAATTGTTCACAACACCCAAAGGATATTTTTAAGTCATACTTTTATAGCGGAGAGAGAGTATAACTTTAGCAGATTAGCAGCAAAGGTAGAAGCAATCATTTAGTTTCCTAATTAACATAAAAATACTTTTTTTATGGGACAGACTAATGGTAGGTAACCGCTGTCGATTCCAAATCTCACATGAATTGGAGTGTGCCTTTGGTGGAGTTGGTAGAGAAACATTAGATCATATCCTGTATGACTGTGGAATGGCAAATATTGTCATAGCAACACTTGCACTGGCCAGGATCATCACGAGTAATGGATACCAACTGGCCATTGGAAAAAGATGTTCTACATGAAGAACACCTCAAAGAAGCCCTTGTACGTTTTGCAGTTGTGGCGGTTTTTGGAAGCAACCCGTTTGATGCTCGGACCTAATAACAGACGAAATCCTCAAAAACCCAAAAATTCAAAACAGTAAAAATTGTCCAAAAATAAAAATATTCCAAGACCTACAGTCCATGAAAAATTTCAAAAAATAAAAGTCTTCTAGATGCCCTGAAAAGCATTGTAATGAACTCAGGAGAGCCCAATTTATAATAAATGCATAGCTTGATTACCCGGTTAATTAAGATTCTACTGTATGATCTAATTATATAGAAAACTGATATTTATTTAGAACCCAATAAAAACTGAGAAATAACATGACATTTATTAATGCGCAACTCAGACCAGGGGCAATGGCTTAGCCAAGAGTGGGTTCATGGGCCCGGACCCCCTCCCAAAATTCTATTTACATACCAAAAAGAGCTTTGTTTACATGTGATAGATTTTTTCTCTTATCTTTTTTTTCCCCATGAACCTGTACGTACAGAACTCATTTTCTGTGCCTCCACCAATATAGGTGCTCACTAAGCGATTTTTAAGCTTGTAGCCCACTATAATGTGCAGTGCCACACAACCCCAAACCACCGTGTGTAACGTGCCATCTGAGACTCCACCATGACTCTGCCACTTGTTGACGACAACTTAAATGGTCACACTTAACAATACGAATGAACACGTGTAGTTGTTTATAACAAGCTACATGCTTTGAGAAACGAAGACACCTGAGTGGTGTTTGAATGTCATGTGAGCGCGTTTTCCTCCTGTTTTTGTCTATGCGCACACAGGTGCGCCGCTGTGTGCTGTGTGTTCGCCACTGTGAAAGGAAGAAGTTCTTGGTTCTCCTCGACACTTTTGGCATGGAAATTCTGCAAGCGAGTTTTGCACGTTGCAGCGTGCTGCCTTATAGTGGACGTTGCACCATTTTATTTCATATCATGCAAAGGCGGCGCTGTGCTGCACTGTGCTGCGCGCCATAGTGGGCAACTAGCCTTCTTCTCAAGAAACAATTTTGGATTCTCATCCAAAAAAATCCTGGCTATGCCACTGTTCCGTGTAGTCTCTTAGGAAATGTGAGCATGCATTTACCTATGTCAACAATGTCACAAATGTACATCAACATTGTTATACACAACACCTTCACAAAGAAAATGCCCAAGATACTTATACAAAGGTATAACTCAACTAAGAGCTCTTCCTATGGAGCATATCGTGCCAAAACTGAATGTGGCCAATAGATTGTGCAGTCTTTGTCTGTCAGTTACAATAGGGTTCAATGGACGTAAAAATTTATCTTGGTAATACCACTCATTCTTATTAATGTTGTCATTCTTCTGTCATTTTGACGGGTTACAAAATACATTAAAATTGCAAACATAACACCAAATTAACCTATCAACGACAGGCACAACAGCTAGTTATAAATGATTTTTTATTGTTTTGCTCCGGCCGAGAATAAGTTAACCATGTCAATAGTGAAGAAAATTAACTGAAAAAAATCAATTGAAACAATAGGTTACTTAATGAGTGTATAATTTATCATCAATTAACAATTTTAAATACATACAAGCATCTCAAATTCACATTTAGTTTTACAATAGATGTTTACACAAACAATTTCTCACCTCGATGATAATCAAATAGTCAATTCCTTTAGATTTTGCAAATGTCACCTCCACCGGATTACATTTAAGGCTTGTACTACTTATCATGAGATTCAATAGGGCCTAGATTAATGCAGTATGAATATACTTAACAAAATGTTATAATTAATGTTTGTTCAAATGTTGTCTAAACCATTTTCCCTCGGCTGGATTTAACAAACTTTTTGTTATTGGAAAGTTCATTTAATACGTTCACGGATGAAATTAAAATCTAAAAACAAAATTAAGAAAATGCATTAGCAAGTTTGTGACCATTTTCTCCAGAAATTTATTTTCAAAATATTGTCAAAACTTACCCAAAGATTGCCAAAATTAAAATTTAAAATAAATCATTAGAACTATAAAAAACTTGAAAATGAAGTGACTTTTCCTGATTCACCAAATGACGCCATTTTAAATTTAGAAAAACCCCTAATCTCCTTCCCCTCATTTTTGTGACAAAGGTTGTCACCTCACATTTCCAAAATTCCTTAAATAAATATAGGTATTTCCTATTCATATTCAACTCAATACAACGTTCCATGTGGAAGAATTCAAATATTAAATCCATAGTACTTTGAAATGAAAGTAATGTGAGGTTTGAGTAGAGGAGTATACTTTGAGAGGTTTTGTTGCCAATGTCTGTTGTTTAGTGGCGCATCTCTCCGATAAAGTTCATTTATATGAAGTCAACTGATTTTTAATTTTTTAATTTATATTAATGACTTATTTTAAATTTTAAAAATCGTTTTGGTAATCATTGAATAATTCTTGACATTATTTTGCCAAGAAATTTCTGGAGGTAATGATATCTTTAAAATGTACTTTTAGCTAACTTCCATGTTAGAAATACAGTGGCACATTATTATCAATTTATCGAATATAGCGTCTTGTCCAAAAAGTGAACAATAATATACATATAAAATGTTGGCGCACAGTATAATGTAACGAACCACCTTGTGGTGGATAAAATATACCAAAAAGCTTTTGGCTAAGCCGCTTATTTTATCTTGGTTCAGGAGGAAGGGAACAAAGTAATCCCTTTTCCTATTCCTCACAAGTTCTTTCTTGTTGAACTTTTACAGTAAAATGGATCTTTTAGCTGTCTGCTACCCCTCGGGCTTTCGCCCGTTAAAAGCTAGTTGATCGTGCTGTCCCTTGAAGTTGCATCTAGAAGTGTTGATCCGGGTTTTCACCCGGATTGGTAATTCGAGATGAAGATGATTTTAGAACTTTCGTTCTCTCCATTAAGTATAAAAATATGACTTGGCAATTTTAAAGCATAACATTCGTTTATTTACAGTTCTATAAAAAAGACAATTTTCCAAGAAAAATACAACCCCATTGACCTAATGCTACTGGTTATCAGTATGATCTTTTTGTATTAAGGGGTGGGACTGGGAGAGAAAGAGACCCAAGACCCAAGAGGTGACCCAAAACAGGATATTGGCATTGTCAGCTGAGAGAACTAGGTCAATCCTATGTACATCAGTACAGAGGGTTGACAAAGTTCCATGCCAATCTAAAACAAAAACAAACGATCCACAAAAAACTAAGTGAGCCAGGAGCGCTCCTGGACTGATCGTTTCAATAAAATGTCATAACTTTTTGACGTTATTCTTACAGCAATCTAATCTCATAATGGCACACTTTGCCAAACGGGCTTAATGCCTAATTATACTTTGTTTTCATGCTGTGCATTAAATTTTTAATTTTGCAAGTGTCACAAAAAAGTATATGTAATTTTGTTGTTAATAACTTCTGTATTTATTTTATTAAGTTTAATTTTATAATTAAGAGTAAATGTTACAATAAAGATTAAGCATAACAGCCTCGCATGTTTTATGTTAAAATTAGGTATTGTCTCAATTTTTAAAAATGTCTTCCATTTTCGTCAAGGCATTGCTGATATCGATGAGAAACTGATCTGCAAACATTAATTAACGTATTTCTTCTATTTATGCGACAATTCTTTTCTATTTCTTGTCACAATTGTATAAACAGGAAAAAAGTTGAAGGTATCGGCGATAAATTACAAACGATACGTTAATCGATGTTTTCTTGGTGAGAATAGAGAACATTTAAAAAAAATTGAGAAAATGCATCATTTAAAAATAAAACAAGTAATGCTATTATACTTTTAAATGTATTTAAACTTTATTGTAACATTTATTCTTAATTATAAAAATATAAAATTTTAATTCATAAAATAAACATGGCAGTTATTGATAAATAAAGCAATTTGGCTGTTCGTTATTGTTTATTGCATTTAGTTACTTTTGTAAATGTAATTTTTTCATGAGGCGAAAACTCACTTGTTCATTTAGTTCGGATGCTGATTTAATCCAGAAACTTTTGAATGAATTGTTTGAAATCTTTTCAAACGAATTGCAGTTGCATGAACACTGTGGCAACTGGATTCAAATGTACTTGCTGATTTGAGAACATAAAATAGAATTTGACAAAGTATACCCATGTAGACTAAACCTAATGCAACGAAAATGTTCATAAGCGATAATAGGTACACGGCTAATATTAAATAAATAGAACCCATCATGCAATCAAAAGAATCTTTAGAATATGAAAGACATACATAATATGTCAAAAATGTGATGATTATCAAGAATGTAATTGAATATAATATAATATGTGCTTCAGCAGCCTTTATATATTTAATTAGGCGGGAATAATAATTAATTTCTAGTGTAAAATGGGAGATTTGGTTTAGAAATAGAAAGCTATTTCGAAATGTGTAATTCATGAAGCAAAAAACAATCGTAAAAAAAACTGTAGAAGAATACACAAATAACATAATATTAGGTTTGGTATTGATTCTAACTACACCATATTTAATTATATCTTCAGTTGAAAATTGTATTTCAATATCCGGAAATGTAAAAATTAGAAACAAAACAAGCAGTATGTTCCATATCCAGCATGTTGAGAATTGCAAAATGTGAATACATTTTTTTTGTTTGAAGGTACATGCAGTCCATGTATAATGAAAATGTAATCCATTTTTTGAAACAAGTTTTCTAATTTAGTTTCATTTTGCTTCATCTTTGTAAATTATAGACGCTTTTTAAAACCAAAATAAAGAATACAATTGTAGGATTCATAATCCAACTCCATTCAACTCTTTCTGTACCTTGGATCTTCTTCGTGCGGGCACCGCGCGATACAGAGAAGAAACGAGCTATAGAAATCATCATCATAAGTTGGGTAAAATAAAAGAGTCGACGTCAAAAGCTCACAATGATTACCAACAAAGAGATTAAAGAAGTTATGCAACAAAATCACAAATAACAGGCTAAAATTGAACAGTGGTTTGTAAAAAAAATCCTGACTTCTCTGTCATCGGCCCTGGTCATCGCGCCTGGAATTATTGTAATAATTTTTTATAGACAAAAATTAAAAATGTGTCTGATTGAGTTATCTTTCTAGTTTTTAAAGCCCTTTGAACTTTTATTTTCTTTTTGCATCTGAAGGACAGAATAATCAGTGTTCAAGACGAGTTTGTTATACCACTGTAAGGTGACTCACGAGATGTTTTTGAAGAAAAAAAAACCGCGACGGATGGGAAAAAAACATTACGAAAAAAGAATTCAAGTTGTTTTCAAAACTAGAATGGTAGAAGATTATTCTAAAAGTTTTTTCATGACAATATTTTCAAAAATAAATAATTAGTAAATAAATAAATTAAATATTTTTTTTTGCATCAACATTTTATGAAAATTCTTTTCGCCTTTTTCAAACTGCAGTAAAAAGTTTACTTTTAACAAACAAACAAAAGTTCTTGATTATAAATCCATAAAAGACTGAGTATCCAATAGGGGAAAACAGTTAAAGTAAACCTTCAATTATGAAGTAAAAACAGCTCAAATCTTGAGCAAACAATTTTTTAAAAAAGACTACACAAGACAGTCATATTCACAATACAAATAGTAGAAAGGCAACCTATACCGGTTTCACCACTGGCAAATGGCTCATCAGTAGGTTTTAACTCCATCATGCTAATTTTGCAAGGCCACAAAATTCTAAAATTATTTCAAAAATTAATTCCTTTGTGTTGCTATGCGTGGCAATCTATAGCAAAATTATTACATGACGGATATATACTTGAAGAATAAACACTAGGTACATAGTAGCTTGTCTCCTGAGCCTTTAAACGGAATACAAGATATAAAAGTTAATTTTGTTGTGTATTTTTAATTAATTTATACCTACATATTAGTTAATATGTTAAAAACATTTATGCATGTTATACACATCTTATGCGAATATGTCTTTACTGATATAATCGCCATCTATGTCACTTTTCTGAACCAGCAGACCTATGAACTCTTAATCATATGCATATATACAATAACAACAATATAACAACATATAACAACAATACATATAGATCCGAAGTCAAGAAATAACCTTTAAAACTTGTAATGCACTTTGAATTTTCTTCCTAAAATTAATGGTAGCAGGTTCAAGTTCAAATTTTTAAGCAAAAATTCGGGTTTCACCTTGCTTATAACAATACCACCTCTTCAAATCGAAGGGAAATTACACAAAATAACCAATTTACACTACTAATACTTTCAGACACATGTGTTTTAACTAGTAAAAGTAAACATTTATTGAGATTATTGGTGCTTAAAATATTCTGTTATTTTTAGTTTATTTTTATTAATTACTTTCATAGATGATCAATTATTCAATTTAATAATATAGTTTATGTAACAGGAGGCTTTTCTTAGGCTCGTGCTGGCTCCGAACGTGCTCGTGAAAAGCTAGATTCGGACCCTGTGTCATCTGAAGTAGCCTCTTCGGGGTCGTGTCTCCAGAGCACATCCACCAGTTGAATGTGACGAGGAAATAATTGTAAGAATTATGTGACATAATTGCAAAACACTTTATTTAGAAATTCCAGCAATCACACATAGAGTTACATAATTATGATACGCCTGTATTTCTGGTGTCCGGCACTTTATATGCTTGGGTACATGTATATCTCAGAGAGGTAAACAGACACCTAAGTGGCCGGACACCTACTCTTGAGTGTTCATCCAACCACTGATACAAATGGGGATGAAGGGGCATTGGGTGTAGAGAGGGATAATAATGGGGCCTCTTTTAAACGGAAATGATAGCCTAGGGGCACCCAGAAATGCAGGGTGTCACATCGAGTTACACGATTCTGTTGAGAATAAATTAACGATGTCAATAGTCAGTAAAAGTACCTGGAAGAAATTGTGAGATTTTTGAGTTTATTTTTTTAAGAAAATGGAGGTTAAGACCACTATTCTATGATACAAAATTAACAAATGTGAGTTTTTACCTCGACAATAACCAAATAGTCAATCTCTCTACTTTTCGCAAAGGTTGCCTCCACCGGATTAACTTTTAGGCTTGTGGTGCTTATCATGAGATTCAATAGGGCCTAAAGATTTTGAATATAATTTTTTAAAAAAATATTATTAAACTTTTTCTTCTCAAATATATTTTGCGATACATTTTTCCTTGGTTTGATTTAACAAACTGTTTGTTTTCGGATAGTTGGTCTATTACTTTGATACACGATTTCAAAATCTGAAAAAAAGATAGTTTTTGCAAATACAACATTTAAAACAAAACAATTTTTAAAATTATTAATAAAATTATAAATAAATAATAATACTTTATGCATAAATAATTTTACTTTGTGTATTTCTGTATGTTCATAAGCTTATTTGTTAATTCATTCGTAAAAGGCAAAATGTTAATAATTAACTAGAGGGTGGGCCATAAGTCACGAAAAAGTTTATTTAATAACTTTTGTTTTATAATAATTTTTGTAATTTTTTTAATAAAGTGTGTAACAGGGAGATTTTTTTGAAATGGGCATGAAATTAAATTTCAAATAAATGTTGCCCTACCATTTTGGCTTCATAAGTATGTGTTCTTTTCACTATATTTTCCACGACATCTGTCAGTGTTTCTGGCTGTTTCATTAAGCTGCTAGATTGTCCGGGGGTGGAGGCTGTTAATGTTAACATACACTCTCCTTTAGGAGAGTACGGTGTCATTAAATCCTGCTAACGTAATGACCAATTTCTTAATCTCGTGAAATTATTTGCTCTCCAAAAATTTGAATTTGGAGCTACATTATGGCACCGGTCATGTGGGCAGTGGTTCTGGTCATCTGGTTACAGACGTCATCATGCCGAAACTACATCTCAGGCGTGTCACTAACCGCAAGACACACTTAATTGCCTCGGAAAAAACAAATGCCGCATGTTTACGTCGCAATTTTGGCCAAATTTGTACGAAAGGCGGGACCACTTTTGACCAGCCGTGGTCAAACGAGGGCCGACTTTGGTCAACTGTGACCAGGCTGCCATCTTGGTATGGAGTTACTCTCGTCATATTACGGAGTTACTTCACCCATTTTTGGGGGCACAAGTCGGAAAAGACTTCGTTGACAAAAAATGTTAGGCTTAAAGCCTATGGACTTAGTCCCGTGTGGGGTTTACGTTTAACACAGAACGTAGACCCAGTTTTGGCCAAGCTTATGTCGTGTAGTTACACACAACAACACGAGAAGAGCCACCATCGTGCTTTGCCGCCTTTATTTTAAAAAGGAGCGGGCAATTTAAACAGGGATAACTAAATGAAATCGTTGCAAATATTTGTCGCCTATGGGCGCATTTTCCGCCTTTTTTCATTAAAAGTGGCAATTGAAACAGAGATAACTAAATGTAAACTTTGCATTAATGCTATGCCTATGGGCACATTTTCTGCTTTTTTGTTAAAATGAGCAGCAAATCAAACAGGGATAACTAAACGAAAATGTTGCAAAGAAATGCCGCCTATGGGCGCTTCTTCCGCCTTATTGCAAAATAAGCGGCAAATTCAATCAGGGATAACTGAAACATATTTGTTACATGGAGACCGATTGTTGGGGCCAATCGCTGTTTCCATGTATGATTTTTCGATTGTGAACATATAAGTTTTCGGGCTTTTATGTCATCTTTCGATGCATGCTCTTCCAAAGTGTGACTTATGGAAACGGAGCAGCTTACGATGGGACCGATTGTTGGGGCCAATCGATGTTTCTGTGTAAGCCAAAGAGGAAAGGTCAATACTCGTTACATGAAGACCGATTGTTGGGGCCAATCGCCGTTTCCATGTATGATTCTTCGATTGTGAACATATAAGTTTTCGGGCTTTTATGTCATCTTTCGATGCATGCTCTTCCAAAGTGTGACTTATGGAAATGGAGCAGCTTACGATGGGATCGATTGTCGGGACCAATAGCCGTATCCATGTATGATTCTTCGATTGTGAACATATAAGTTTTCGGGCTTTTATGTCATCTTTCGATGCATGCTCTTCCAAAGTGTGACTTATGGAAACAGAGCAGCTTACGATGGGACCGATTGTTGGGGCCAATCGATGTTTCTGTGTAAGCGAAAAAAGGAAAGATCAGTACCGTTATCTGAGGATCTATGGGCCTACTTTGGGCTCACTGTCCCTCATCCTACCTTCTATTTCCTTCCACCCACTCGTGTATCCAGCCTTGACATGGCGAGTGGGCTTGTTGAGAAATCTCTCGTTTGTCATTGAGATGTTATTGTTTCATCGCACAGAGAGACATTTCCCTAGACTTGTGGATACAATCTTTTTCTTCCGCGGCCTTATTCTTTCCTTTCCTATATAAGGTTGTTTGCTTTCTGTGAATAATAATAGATTCATTTGGGCATTCAGCAGTCACTGTCGAACGTACCGAATCGCTTCTAAAATGTGTGTTGCTTTTGTCGTTTCAGTGACCCACTAATACGAAGCGTAAAGTAAAATGGGTAGACGCAACAACAAGTCGAGGAAGGCAACTTTGAATAATAACGAACACACAAATGAAAACACTAACGCAAACGGCAAAAATGCAAACGGCGAAAACAATATTCCTGACGACGTGCATGAAAAAATTGACGAAGGAAAGGCGTTGCCAAACGTGTCCTGTGACCCACAGAAGACAAAAACCACGAGAGACAGAAACTTTAATTGTCCGCTCTGCCATGTCCCTACCCATGGCTGTCTCATAAGGCACTTACGTGACCATCATAAAGAAAAGACAGAATAAGATTGTCAAGATATTAACAATGAAATGCAAGACAAGTTTATGAATGGTCCACCACCACTAGATTGGGGACTAGTAAAAAAGTGGTTTGGGCCTTTTATTAACAACTCGATTGTGCGCCAAGGACTTATGAGATGCATACATCACGTGGGTTCACGTTTCGAGAACCTTCCGTCTGTGTGGGAGCAGGGCACGTTGGGTGACAACCCGGACATCATTGATGAAGAACCCATTGACGAAGGAGAATTCGGTATGGAAGACGATGACGATGGTGCTTTGCCGGTAGTGTTTCCTCGCAAGAACTATCGTGCGGGATCCGTACTTGCCAAGATGCAAGCGGAAAATGTAACCATGCGCTACAACCTGTCCTTCTTTACGGATTTTATTAATCAATGGAGACAGAGAAGATCTATCGAGCAAGTGCGCATCGGCTCACGTACGCAAGACTGGTTGCAAGGGTGTTGTATCATATTAACATCTCAACAGGCGACAAGCACCAAACACCAGTGCCGAGCCTTATAATACACACCCACCACGTACACAATTACGCACTACGGCTCACACGTGTTGGCACGAAAGCAAGCACCATCGTAAGTCTTTACCACAACATACTAATTTACCTTCATTACCTGACGACTGCAACCGATTTGAGGGTCAAGGATCGGCGCTTCTACGATGACTTGGCACACATTGTAGAAGTAATTAAGCGATTCATGGCACGGGCCAAGAAGGAACAGAAAGCCGAAAGCCGTGCGAAAAAGAGCGAAAATGCGGTGAAAGATGCCTTCACCGAAGAAACTGTGGCCACATCTACATCGTTAGTAAGCGACCCTGCACTCCTGGAGGATGTGAACGACTCACTTACACGCCTTCTTGACAACGGGTTTAATGCTATCGATTATTGCGTGGTTACACGCTATTTAATGCTCGTCATAGCATCTTACGGAATTCGGCAATCGGCCCTGCTGAATCGCAGGGAAGCAGTGTCAGGAGACAATGTGTTCTTCGTGCGAGACCATAAGACGTCTGCCACGGGTCCTCAGGGCATCTCCCTAACATCAGACCAGACGTCGATGTTTGAGGTCTATTACCATCTCCTCAGACCAATGGTTGATGTCCTGAAGACAAAGAATTTCTTCTTCAATACCGTGGGCACAGCGTGGACAGTCCTTCTCGAGAGTTTTCGCAGATGTCAGCAAAGTATGGGGTGCCGTTCACTGTCACCCGTACACGGCGCTCTCTCCAGACTTCCATTGCATTGAAGTAGAAAAATGAATGAGAGAAGATCTGCAGAGCTCTGAAACATTGAGAGCTCACTGCAGAACATTCGTACCGCCAACCGAATGTGGAGCAGACCGCACAAGACTCTGCTCTTATTCGCGAACTTATCTCCACATCCCGTGAGAAGAGCGCTCAAAACACGATTGACGCAGACGCTCAACCATGCATGTCGTCAGGCGTTACACATCCTAGAGGGGAGGGATCGTTCAGGCCTTTCGTCGTCTACCCAGGCAGCGACGACGGTAGTAGTCTGTCTACCCACGATGCGAGGAGTTCTCGGAAAGGAACTTTTGACGGTCGTCATAGTTGCTTTCGCAGGATTCCGATCATACATTCCGATTCGGACTCTTCGTGAAGTGGGTAAAAAAACCTGCATGTGCTTCAGTGTTCTCGTGTCTGCCATGCTTCCTTATCTTTCTTGTACCTCAAAACGAAGAGATCTCGGAAGAGAACTTTTGACGCTTGTCATAGTCACTTTCGTGGTTTTCCGTACAAACGATACGTTATGTCTCTTCAAGCTCTTCGTGAGTGCTTGTGTTTGTGCATCAGTGTTCTTGGATGCATGAGTGGGGGTATTTGTTGGGGGTGTGTTTGCATGTGTGCCTGCTTGCATGTTTTTTCCTGTGATGTCCTGTCCAGTCCCTCTTCGATGTATCTCCACCTTGTTGTGGTGAAGGGGCTCGAGCCTGTTTTATATAAAGGCTCTCACTGTGTTCCTCATGGGATGTGCCGGCTCCAGGAGCCACCCACGATGAACATGACGAAAAACCATGTCGCCACGCCGAGAATATCGCGGTAGAACAACGGTTCTACCGCGAGCCGACACAAGTACCGGCCGAAAAAAGACGGTCGCAGGACGATGGAGTTCCCCAAGCGGAAATCCCACCCCCCTCGCGGTACTCCCAAAGAAAGACACGGACACAAGCAAGTGATGAATTAAAAAGTGTTTAATTTACACATACGATGTGCACCAAGGCAGTGATGATATATTTACAGAACTGGCTGGTTACTTCAACCAGCCAGGCACTATACATAAAAACAAAAGGCCCCCTGGCCAAAAGGCAAACAAAAAGACCACAATGCCGGACAGTGGAGGTCACCCAGACCTCCACTCACAGGTCTAGTCAGATTTTCAGCCTACAACCAGCTGCCCAGATCCTGTGGCTGACTAGGCCACAGGAAACCTCCAGGCAACTCCACCTGGAGGGGACAGAGGTCACATCTGACCTCTCACCCATAGACTTCATGGTGAGAGGTGAGATGAGTGAGAGGAGTCACCTGGAGAGACTATGGGACCGGGAGTCACCTGGAGAGACTATAAGACCGGAGTCACCTGGAGAGACTATAAGACCGGAGTCACCTGGAGAGACTATGGGACCGGGAGTCACTTGGAGAGACTATGTTGCCGGGAGTCACCTAGAGAGACTATGGGACCGGGAGTCACCTGGAGAGACTATGGGACCGGGAGTCACCTGGAGAGACTATGGGACCGGGAGTCACCTGGAGAGACTATGCAACCGGGAGTCACCTGGAGAGACTATGGGACCAGGAGTCACCTGGAGAGACTATGGAACCGGGAGTCACCTGGAGAAACTATGGGACCAGGAGTCACCTGGAGAGACTATCGGACTGGAGAGACTATCGGACCGGGAGTCACCTGGAGAGACTATCGGGCCGGGAGTCACCTGGAGAGTCTATCGGGCCGGGAGTCACCTGGAGAGACTATGGGGCCGGGAGTCAGCTATGCCCCTAGCTATGCCCCTAGCTATGCCCCTGACCACCATTCAATGAACCTACAAAAACAGCAGATGACCAGCAATGGCGGATCGAGGGTATTGGGCGTGGAGGTTATTTATAAAGAAGAGGGCGCCAATACAAAATTGTATTTTTATTTTTATTTCAAATGTGTTTTTTAAGAAGTTCCCCTAAAAGGCATTGCATGGTGTTTTACAAATAAAAAACTTTGTCAAACTTAAAGTAAAACAATCAATTTTGACAATTAAAAAAAAATGAAGTTCTAAACCAAAGGGGGGCCAAAAATACTGTATAGGACGCGAGGGGGCAGTTCGCTCTCCACCCTGCCCCCCACTAAATCCGCCACTGATGACCAGCATGGCCGTATAAAAGAGATTTAACTTTTCCATTTAGAATGATAAAAATAAAAAATATGGGAAGTCATTAACGAGAACCTTGAAGAGAGGCTAGAGACTAGCGTTTGCCCATTAGAATTAGCAGAGCGCATGCGTATTATTTTATATAAGAAAATGATTGCAGATTTGCGTTAGCAGCGCCATCTATTGATCACCAATGGAAACTGCCGATGAGACGTTCACTATAGGTTTGGGTAGGTTAGTTTTCCTATATAAAATGATAACATGGTAATGCGCATGCGCTCTGCTAATTCTAATGGGCACAGTTAGTGGCTAGAGAGGCTCTCTACTTGATATTGAATTGAGCTACCTCTATGCATCTATCATTGAGTTCATTTAATTTTAAAAAAGAAAAGAAAAATAATTAAAAGTTTAATTTAAATTTAAATATTCGTAAATTTATAAAATAAAAATTCAAATGAAATGAAAAATGACTTAATTACAAAATCTTAAAATTTAAAAAATATATATATATTAAAAAGGGATTTACAGTGTAAATTTATAATTAAAGACGTCATATTTGTAGTTGGCGGCTGCAATTGTAAGTTGACAAATGAGTGAGTGCCTAATTAATGACACAGACAGGTGAAAGGTCAGGTGATCTAAAAAAAAAAAAATTCCTACTTTTCATTATTTTTGTGTATTTCGTTTTTTGCTGCCCTTTTTTATTTTTCTGAAAAATCAGCAATGAAAAAAGGTAAGATACAATTTAAGTTAGTATTTTATTATATTTGCTTTATTTCATTGATTTAATTAGTTATTATTTTATTTCATTAATGAAAGTTCTTAATTTTAGATTTTTATTAACATTTCTTCAGGTCATATGGACATGTCGGACTTTCTACTCTACACCTTTTGCATACATTGTCATCAAGGGGTGTTTTAACGGTCTTCAAGTTACAGATATTTCTTTTTGGGTTAATTGCTAATTTTTAAAAAAATATATTTCGCCAAATGTTGTGTGTCTTGGTCTCAATTAGCTCTTATTCTAGGAATATTTTATTTTACACTTTTTTGCGTTTTTAAACTATTTTATTTCTTGTTATGAATGAGGTTTTTTTGCAGAAACAGGATTTTACAGAAAGATCATCTATATTGAATTATGGTGAGAAAAATTTATTTTATAATTGTGCAACAATTTAAAATACATACATGTATATATATTGCCACTTAAACAAATTGCCAATTGCCAAAATGTCACAATTATGCTTGCGCCTATGCTGTACTCAAACTGTGCTGACAGTGCTGTCCTCAAACTGTATCGTCCTGTGCTGTGCAAAATCTAATTTTAAGAACAAGATTTCAGTTTCTAAGTTTGTGTTTTCAGTTATGAATGACAGCAAGACTATGATGGACGCCTCGAACACCGGACCACCATGGAGGAATTACTGGAGGAGGGCGCAGGAGGCACCAGGATTCCGTGCCCGCCGTGGGACCAGAGGAGGCACCAGAATTCTGTGCCCGTCGTGGGACCAGACGAGGCACCACGATTCCGTGCCCACTGATGGAGCGCATCGATCGATGGATGGATGGAGGAGCCTGGGGCCCGGCCCCACAGGCCATATATTTTATATTTAATCGTTTCTTCTATGAGATCAGTTTTTATTTGTTTTGTGTGTTTTTTTTACTGTGTTTCTATTTAAAACTACCTGGGAGCCCCTGGACATCAGGATGCCGGACATGTGGAACCGCGACCCGACTTGTGAGTTTCTTATTGTTTTTATGTGTTTTATATGTTCTCTTATATGGTGGCAAACGTGCGGAAAATGGTATTGGCACGCGCATGTAATTAATTGCATGCAATGTTTACTAATTAATCATGTTTATAAACGTGTAGACAACAGTGATAAACTATTTAGTTTGTCTTGGCATTATTGATCTCACGTAGGTTTCAGATTTCATAATTTTTCCTGTAGGCTTATACATTATAATTTTTTTAGACAGTTTCATTACACTTGATGTTTCTCAATAGTGATACCTAGGGCTAATGCCCTGGCCGGTACTGCCAGTACTGACTGAAATTATTGGATCGAGAAGTGTATATTTTTACGCCATTCCTCGATACTGGTATGCACTAAATGTATGTCAATTTGTGTAGAAAATGAAATTAAAATTTTCCATTTAACATTATAAATGCCGGCCATTTCATGAAAATTAAAGTATTTATTTTAGATATTCAGTGTTTTTTTCTCTCCCCATTTTGTGTCATGTAGGCTTTATTTGTTATAAAACTTTTTATAAAAAAAAGGAGGCAACATGTAATATTTTGAATATTTTTTTGTAAAAAGAGAGGAGGGGTTAATCATGTATAGCAGACAAGTTTGTTTGTAAGAATAGTCCACTCGCTTCCAACGTAGGCTATATATCCAGATTTTCTTACCTCCAGTACAGAATCACTATTTTGTGCCTTTGAGGCTTGAGAATTTTTTTTGGGGGGGGTGGGGGTTGTTCCATTCAATGTCCCTCCCTTTTTGACACAATTTGCTTCTCAATTTACATGCAATTGTGCCCAGCATTAGAATTTAATTTGCACCGCCCTTTTATAGACGTCATCAATTTTTAATTGGTTTGTTATTTTGTTTGACGTCATAAAAGGGCGGAAGAAAAGAAATTCTAATGCTGGGCGCAATTGCTTGTGCTTCTCAATTGCTCATTGTTTGCAAATTGCAAAGTCTGTTTGCTCTTGTTTGTCAAGAATCAAGCGTGGTTTGCTAACTGTCACTTGAAATCATTATACATTGCTTTTGTTATAATTTTAGGTTGCAATCAGAATGATTATCTTGTCATTTCTGTTGGCCGTTTGTTCCATGACTCAAGGCGAAGAACTGTCAAATATTGGTTGATATTACAAGAATGTATCAATTTAAAGTGATGATATAATTTTCTTTAGGTGTTGAAGTTCAGTCTGGACCTAAGTTTGTGAAGGAGCCTCCTGCTAAAGTTGAATTTATTAACACCAAAGGAACTCAAGTGGAATGTTTGGCCACTGGAAACCCTTTACCGAGCGTCAACTGGACTCTTATTGATGGAAGCACAGTTGTGAATGTCCACGGTTTACGTGATACTACGAAATCGGGAAGTCTCGTGTTCCGTTCCTTCAGGGCAGACAACTACCGTCCCGACGTTCATTCTGCCGTTTACCGTTGCGTTGTTTCGAATGTTGCCGGCGTGATTCATAGCCGAGACGTCAGTGTGAATGGTGGTATGTTTTATCCCGTTACCGCTTTCTTTTGCCCTCGCAATAAAAAACGTTGCTTGAAATAAAATAAAGAGTTTTAAAGTTTAGCTTTGTTTAAAGTGGTTTTATAGTGTAAACGCCTCTCGAACTCTTGATTATTTCAGGTGTAAAATGAAGTGTAACTTGAATGTGTTTTAGAACACAGAAAGGTAGCTCAGTTACTTAAGGCATTTTCGTGTTTATATCTTTAAAAATAAGCTTTTTATGAGGATTTGTAGGCCTATATTTTGAAAGATAGCGCGTGAAAGTCTGGTACGCATCGGGCTGTAATTGCTGGGAACATTGTCGCCAGCGATGTTTCCCAACAACTGGTGACGTATTTGCGGATCGAATTGCAACATTGCATGAATATACAACCGCTTGACAACAAAGAGTGTTGCTTGTTTCTCTGTTTTTCACTTCAAATGGAAAACATCGCTCAATCGGTATACAAATACAGCACTAACATCACCGGTGGTCGACAAATTCATTGCTGAACTGAACCACATTTACTGAATTCGATTTGAAATTGCAACATCATTGGCCACGGGCATCCAAATAAATGGTGCTGTGTCCGACGATTATCGCCTGGTCTGTAGAAGGCTTTAAGTAATTGAGCTACCTTTCTAGTTTCTGAAACACTTTCGATTTAGCTTGTTGAATAATCAGGGTTCGAAAATCAGCTGTTTACAAACCGTCTTAAGTTTGCGTTTGACTCGAATAACGTTTTTGAATATGGCTGTGTGAGTCTTTAATTAACATTTGTTTTGAAAGTTGTTCTCCAGAGTCACGAAGTTCTCGTCTATGACTCATATGCCATTGAGGGCAACACTGCTGTTTTCAAATGCCACATTCCGACCGTTCTCAAGGACTACGTGACTGTCACTGCTTGGATCAAGAACGACAACTTGCTCATTCGTCCATCTTTTGAAGAAGGTTTATTTATTTCTTAGGAAACTCTTCAATTGTCGTTAGCATTCATGTCTATTTCTGTTGGAAGTTTTAAATGGAAAGTTTGCCATCATGCCGTTTGGAGAATTACACATTCGTAACGTCACGCTAGGAGAATCAGGATCTAGATACAAATGTAAAACATCCCATCGCTTAACTGAAGAGACTCAGATTAGTTCGGCCGATGGACAGCTATTTGTAACTGGTAAAATAGCCACGTAAATGATATTAACATTTAAGCTGGTTTAAAGTTTCATGACCCCGTCTCAAGCTCTTGTTATTCTGTCTTTCAGAAGCAAAATTGGGAGAAACTTGAAAGTGTTTTAGAGACTAGAATTGTAGCTCAGTTACTTAAGAGTATTTTAACGTTGATATTTTTTAAAAATAAGTTTTTTTAATTTAATTTGAAAATAACCCAACTATAAGGTAACGATGCTTAGTAGGCAAGTGAGTTAGAGTTAGTATGAAAAGTTTATTTTTTATTAAGGTGGGAAAAGCTTACCATGAAATTGAAGGCATCAGAAAAATTTATTTCTTGTGAACCGAATTTCGTGTTAAAAGAAATTATTTTTAAAACGTTCATGAATACAAATAAGACAAAAAATGTGAATTTTTTTAAACTTAAAACTTGCATTATGGCTCTTGTCTACTTTTTTTTTTATTTAAAAATACATA
This sequence comes from Brachycybe producta, assembly GCA_036925085.1. NCBI lineage: Eukaryota > Metazoa > Arthropoda > Diplopoda > Playtdesmida > Andrognathidae > Brachycybe > Brachycybe producta. The sequence goes on along the minus strand of JAUPFP010000011.1, from coordinate 1,786,311 downwards.
ATTTTTAATTGCCTTTTTTACATATAATACAGTGTATGCAACAATATGTATTTATAATTGTGATAAAAGGCAAATTTGAGAAGTAATTCCAGAGGTTTGTGTTTTAGTGTATGGAATCTGAAGTCTTTTTTTTTCGTTTTTAAAATGATTTTGAATAGATTTTTATTCATTGGCTCAAACCATTTCTCTGTTAACGGATATAATCGTGTTATTAGGTTGGTCTTAACAATTCAAAATATATGGAAAACCCTATACTGAGTGAAGGGGCCAAAATATATTTCTTGTTATTTTTTTGTGTTATCCGTTGTCGTGTAAAAGGGTTTTCACAGTATATTAACGAATAAATGTATAATTAAGTTATTCAGCTGCTTTTCTAGTTTCTAATACAATGTCAAGTCACTCAAGTGTTCCTCTTGAACATCTTAATGGAATTGTAAATGTCGTTTATCGTACTTATTGTAATTGTTGCAGAATCTCGTGGTTTGATTGCACCAAAGATAATAGAAAGTGGAAAATCTGTTTCTGTTGTTGTTGGGCAATCTGTTGTTCTTCCATGTGCAACTCAAGGAAATCCATTGCCAACTATTAGGTCAGTAATTTTTTTAATTATATCAGTAGTAATTTCTACATGTATATATAAAGAAGTAGAACGCCTTTTTTTAAATTTGGTTGTAATTAAAATAGTTGGTGAAAAGTCTAAAATTATTTTGCTGATTAGAAGTTTGAACATTTGTGAAATTTTAATATTGTTGGCATCATCAAGTATTAGTAGAAAGATGGCGCCTCGGTTGCACTGTAGAGATAGCTTCCGCTTGTGGTGTTAGGGGTCTCGGGTTTGAATCCCGGCTGAGGCATGGGTCTTGTTTGTCTTTCATAGTTTTCTTCATCATCGCGGAGTTGGCGTCAGGCAGGGTAGCCAGTCGTGAAACACATTTTACCAAATCCGATTCGTATGTCGCTTCTATCATCATTCATCATCATCATTTAACCAACTTCGCTGGGCGCGGGTCGTGGTCCAGGGGAAGAAGAAGAACTATTAGTTGAAAATGATTTTCAAATTTCTCTAGCAAACACATTAATTTTTAAACATATCTTTAGAGAAAAAAAAATACTTTTAGCATACTCAGTAAGACCTGGGCCCCACATGCTGAAAAAGCAGAAGATAGTAATAAAAAGTCAGGAAAAATTCTTCTAGATTTTTCATTTCTTTCCTGTTCAGTTGTTTTCGCACATTGAGGCTCTATTCACACAAACCAATTTGAGTGGTTGATTTCGACTGCAAAATGTAGTCTGTGAGGTTGTTGTGCAGTAAAGTAAACTGCAAAAAAGTGGTTATAATCGATGATCGATGGCCTTTGTTAATATATGATCATTGTTGGAATTGAACTAGATCAAAAAGACATGCCATGCGGGTTTTATTACAAATTTTCAAACTTCCACAAAAAGTTTTTTTTAAACTGTTATTGTGGAACCTTCGCTTTTCTAGTTTCAAATGAAAGTGCATTGAGAAATTATTTCATTAGGCAATCCGAAGTTGACTTCCAATTTTTTTGCTTGAATCTCCACTAGTAATATTACCCTCTTAACTGGGTGTAAAGTGCCCAAATGTTATTTATGCTTTTCTTTATAGGTGGTACAAAAAGAATTCAGGCAATGAAATGACTGAAATCACTTTCGATGGTCGATTTGTGAAAACTGACAGTGCGATGGTCATTGGAAGCAGTGTTGCTTTGGATAAGGGAGTTTACACGTGTGAAGCTGTCAGCGATTTGGGAAAGGATGTATTGGATATTAAGCTAACCACTACTGGTAAACGAATGCTTTTGTGATTGGGATGTTTAATTGACTTCTACAGTATATTTATTTTACATAAAATAAATAGAACCATTGTCGGTGAATGTTGCACCTTCTGTTAGAAGAACTAAACTCAACGAGAGAGTTGTTTTCGAGTGCATTGCAACAGGAAAGATTTCTTTTTTGACTTGGTTGCACAACGGAGTTCCAATAAAGGATTTTTCTGACAACAGTCTAGTTATTGAAAGTGTCACGATGTCCGATCGTGGAATGTATCAGTGTTTCGTTAAGAATGAGTCTGGTTATGTGATGCAGTCTACTTCAGAGCTTATGCTTTCTGGTTTGTCTCAATGTTCTTTTTTTTTAAAAAAAATATTTTACTTTTTGTTAATCTGCTTTTCTAATATCGGAATGTTTGTTTTGATTGTTTTTAGAAATCTCTCCTCAGTTTCTTGAAGTGTTTGATGAGATGGTTGTTCAACCAAGCAGTTCAGTTATTCTCGTGTGTATTGCAACTGGAATTCCTCTTCCTACTATTTCTTGGACTATCGATGGAATGTCATTGTATAATAGTTCAAAGGTGCTCGTTACATCTGCTGTAGATCATAATGGAAAAGCAGTGACTACTTTAAAGTTCATTACGACTGTCGTAGAGGATGGTGGTGTCTACAGTTGTGTTGCGTCTAGTTCTTCAGGGCGTTTGGTTCATTCTGCAAGAGTCAATGTTTATGGTGCGCTGTTTTTTTTATATTATATTATGTACTTCAGTTAAAATTAAGTAATTTCTTTTAGGAAATCTTGGGAGCCGCATTGTTTCCGATACTTTAGCAGTTTCTGGTCATACGTTGCTTTTGAACTGTCCTGTTTATGGCTATCCTATTTCATCCATTGTTTGGGAAAAAGGTCTGTTTTATGTGGGTGTAATGATAACAATATGAAACATGTAATTATAACTAAATTATTTTAAGACAATAAACCACTGCGATCAAGTCGGAGACTCAACTATTTCCCAAATGGAACACTTACTGCTGAAAATGTTGATCGTAAAACTGATTCTGGTACATACAAATGCATTGCAAAAAGTGATAACGGACAAGAAGTCGATGCTAAAGTGAATGTCACTATAATGGGTAAAACTACTGATTTTCTTTATAGTGTTGTTTTTCTTGTTGAATTCAGTGAGCTCTCATTGTTTAAGCATGGTAACCACAGGGACACACAGAATGGGTGGTGGGTGTAATTCCTAAATTGGCTGCTGCACTTAGAAATCTAATTTCTAGTTAGGAGAAGTTTTTCCCACATGAGAAAAATGTGGTTGGGTGTTTTCTTAAGAACTGTTGCTGCCATATGCAAAGTGTTGTTATTACTTAATCAGGAGATTCCTCTCATCCTATCAAGGTTGCAATTTTCATGATGTATGCTGAGATTTCAAAGAAAAAAAAATTATCTGAATCATTCTTTAATGCAATAATTACTCCAAGATAGATCAATGCACAAGTATAAAATTACTTTCATTTACATAGTTAAGGGTAGGCAATAAAGTTCAGTTGAAGAATACATGTTATAAAATTTATTATGGAAGAACATTGAAAAGTATGAAAAGAATATTTTTAAGCATTAAACATAATCAGTTTTAAAAAAATATCGGTTTAACTGTTAATGAAGTAGCATTTCAATTTATTTTAACATTATAAGTATGTCTTGGCTTGGCTCAGCAAGTTTTTGAATCTCGACAAAAGCCTAATGGCCGAAGCAGGTCAACATTCAATGTTGGTTGTGATTCAGGCAACCTACATTGGCCAAATGTTTAAAATAAGGAATCAGTTCTGTTTTGTATGAAATTCATTTGTTTTTCACTGCAGAAATAAAGCACCTAATTCTGCTACCGCTTAGTGGGGCAAAACAGTGCATTTTCAAACGTTTTTTTTTTGCATTACCAGTATTATAAATTATTGCTAAAAGTTTTTGAAAGTGTGCAGTAATTATTTCGAAGGATATACAATATATGAAAGTACTTCAGTATTAAATCACACTTTTCTATAACTTCCTATTTTATAAATTTAACTAGAAAAGCATTAACGTCTCTATTGCAGTCCTTTCTCCTAATCAGGAAACAGTAAGTGCACTAAAAGTAACCACAATTATTATCAGGGCTAGGAATTTTAAATGCTAATATCTATGAAAAATTATGTTGATGTACTAAAAAGTGATAAAATATGTGCTAAAAACTGATATATTTATTAAATTTATTTCTAAAAGTACAGAATTTTTATTTCATACAGCATCCTAAATTGTTTTTATGGATGTATTTTTTTCATAAATCATGGCCACATTTTCCCAAAACAGTACTGTAAGCTTATGTCTAGTCTGTAAGCTATTCTAAACACTATTACATAACTGCTGCTGTACAAAATATGCCATGAAATTAATGTATAGCCCTGTGCTATTGTGTTCATCTATTTTATATGGTTGATATGTTGTAACGGACACAAAATGGCAAATGAAAATATAAAACTCAGTTACTGATTTTCATAAACATGTGCATTGAGCTGTTATTCAGTCTACTGTCATCTGTTGTCCAAATCTCTAAATTAAACTCAAATTAAATTTTTAAAAAAATGTGGAGAAAAATAAAAAATGCTATACAGTATATATGGAAAACAGTGACAAAATATCTAATTTACTCTAAAATATGTCTTTCTGGTTAAAATATGTGGTTTAAAATTTAAATAATGGTTTACATTGATCAATACTATCATACATTGAAAACTGTGATCAAGATTGACAGTTGCAAATGAAATATGTAAAAACATAAAATTCCCAGCCCTGATTATTATAAATAGAAATCGGATGCCTGCAAAATTCACACTTAAATTGTTTCATTATCTGAAACCATTATATGAGTATATTTGCAATTTTCTCAATGAGAGCACACTTAGTTGAAGTCATTTGAATTCATTATTTTTGTTTTATTTGTCTTGATTGTCAATTCCAAAGTGAGCAACTGTTTTCAATTGCATTGCAGTTGCTCCCAAAATTGTTCCATTTGAGTTTCAAGATGAACTCTTACGAGAGGGGATGAGAGCCAGACTGCAATGTGTTGTTAGTGATGGGGAATTACCCATAACAGTTTCTTGGCTTAAGGATGGAATACCCCTCTCTCCAACGCTGGGGGTTCTGGTGCGTGTTCTGGATGAATATTCCAGCATTCTAACAATTAACAGCATAACCCCCAGCCACAACGGCAAATACACCTGTGTGGCCTCTAACAGGGCGGCCACAGTGATGCACACAGCGGAATTGTCTGTCAACGGTAAAACAAGTGCTTTATGTTTTTACTTATTTTTCAGTTCCTCCAAAGATTATCCCGTTTGCGTTTCTTGATGACCAGTTTTACAAAGGAATGCGAGCTCACGTCACATGTGCGATCAGTCAGGGCGATTTGCCAGTCACTTTTAAGTGGCTGAAGGATGGCTTTGTGCTCCACTCGTCTGAGTTTGGAGTGGCAAGTCGCAAATATGACGAACAAACTGAGTCTCTGAGCATTGATAATGTGAGCTCTCAGCATTCTGGCAACTACAGTTGTGTTGTTAGCAATCGGGCGGGGATTACTACTTGGACTGCCGAACTTCTTGTTCGCGGTAATCATTTACATCTGGGTTATTTTGTTTAATCGTTTTATTGCAGTCGGTCCAAAGATAGTTCCTTTCCAATTTGGGGCAATTCAATATGAAGGGTCTGCAGCTAGAGTGATGTGTGGCTTGCAAGAAGGAGACGCCCCAATCCAGTTCTCATGGCTTCGGGATGGTGTCCCTTTATTCGGTGGCGATTCTACCATCTCGGTCCATGAGGTGGATGGCATGTCGAGCATTCTCTCTTTTGAGAGCCTCACAGCCGATCATGCCGGCACCTACACTTGCATCGCCAAGAATAGGGCGGGCATCGACCGGCACGACGCCATTTTGAGAGTTAATGGTAATTCTAAGTGATCATGTTTGCATGTTCCAGTAGCGCCGAAGATCGTGCCCTTCTCGTTTCAAGGAGAACATGTGTTCGAGGGAGCACTGGCACGCCTCACTTGCGTGGTTTATCAGGGTGACCTACCCTTGACCATCAGCTGGGTAAAAGATCACAATCCCATTTCCTCCACCTTTCCATCTATGGGCATCCAAGTTCGAAACGTTGACACTTACACAAGCATACTGACTATCGACCAAGTTAAAGTCGAACACGGTGGCAACTATAGTTGTGTGGCCAAGAACCAGGCTGCTTCTGCAAGCCACATGGCAGTTCTGATTGTTAATGGTAGGGATTTCCTCTTGAACCATGTTATTCTCTTGTGTTTCAGTTCCCCCCAAAGTGGTGCCGTTCTCATTCCAAGACGAGCACTTAATCGAAGGTCAGCTGGCCAGAGTGTCTTGCATTGTGAGCCGTGGAGATTTGCCATTGCAACTCTTTTGGGAGAAAGATGGCGTTGAAATCTCACCGCAGTCTTTAGGTGTTCATTTCAAGTCATTCGATGAACACTCGAGTATTTTGTCCATTACCAGTGTTACCCCCGAACACAATGGAGTTTACACTTGTGTTGCAAGTAATGGGGCAGGAGCGGCCAGACACTCAGCCCAGCTGATTGTCAATGGTAATTGCTCTACCCGATGTGAGGTTATAATGTTTTGTTGTTGTTCATTTGGCATGTTTTTTGCAATATAATTCTATTTAAATAACTTCATGAATTGAAATACGAGTAAATGTATAAAATACTAAGTGTTATTACGTTCTACATTATACTAACGTTATATGAAGTACTATAAAATTGTTTGTCTTGCATTTTTTATATTTTATTTGATACTTGAATTTATTTTTATTTAATGTCAGAAATTTGTTCTTTAACTGTGCATTATGTTTTCACTTATTTTCTATTGCACAAAGTGTTCTAGCTTAATCGTTCTGATTACTTAATAAGCCATACAAATCTAAACCAGATTGGAAATAAATAATTTAAAATAAAATATTAACATTATTTATTAAGATTAAGCGTCGTATTCTGAATGATTGCTAACTTAAGGATACAATTTTTAGGGTAGAATTCTTAATGATTGCTAAGTTAAAGATAGTGATATATGCATGAACTTTTGATAGCCAGTTTCATTGAAAAGTTTAGCACTATCTTTGACTTAAAACCCGTTAAGAATATGACCCTTTCTATCTTAACTTTAATAATTTTCTATGTTCTAAACAAAATTAAATGAAGTAATCGACTGTATGGCAATTGTGCTAATATTGTTATTCAATCTCATTAACTGTGGCTTCACACGACTAAAAGTGTTGATGCAAAAGATGCAATTTTCTTCCACTAAAATTTCATAAGTAACTATTTGTGAATATAAAAAGCACTGCATTGATATCATTTTACTTCATGAAGTTATGAAAAATACATGTATGGTAGTTTCTTCAAGCAAATTACTTATGTCACTTTGATTTTATTTGTGTTGAATACAATTAATTTGACTGCAAAGCAGGGATAATACTGTGATTAAATGCATCAACAAATGTGCACAGCTATTGTTATTTGATGCACATTCACAGCTGGAGTTCCAGTGTAACTGATGCATTTAACTCATGATGTGAGATTTTGTATTTAGTTGGGATTTAGTTCAGATTTAGTAATTAATATGTTTGGTTATCCTATTAACACTTTTACTTTTATTATGAATTAAATAATTCTGCATTAATTCATTATTTTCGATTTTTAATGTAGTTCCACCACAATGGATTGATGAACCTGAAGATATTTCAGTATTGAAAGGAAATAATGTGAACCTTCACTGTAATGTTCGAGGATTTCCACAACCAGTGGTGTCTTGGATGAGAGTTTCTGGTAATTTTGTTATAAACTATTATTAGAGCTGCGTTTTTAAACTGAGGTTTATTTGTTATTTGAAGGGGTATTACCAAATCAGAAATTCACTCCGTTGAGTAGCACATCTGGAATGCAGTTGTTTCCTAATGGGTCTTTATTTATTGCAAGCACAAATGTGGGCGATGAAGGATATTACTATTGCGAAGCTTCTAACGGTATTGGTAACGGTTTAAGCAAACAAGTACAGATAAAATTACAAGGTGATTATTTTGTAAATATTTAGATACAATGAAAACCATTTATAATACTGTAATATGAATTAGGATATTCACGAATTTATGTTTGCACGGTATTCGTTATAAGTTTATTATCAAGAAAAAATGTGAGTTTGGGAAACTTGGCCACACATTGATATGAATTAGTTTTTCGGTTTTGAAAAAGGATTCTACAAATTAATTTCTCAAATAGAATTTGGAAAATTGTGCATGGACTTTACTTCGTGTAGAAAAAAGATTTTATGTCTTACGATTTATGTCTTAAGGTGGTTATGAAGTGTAAACGATTCTCAAACTCTGATTATTTTATCTTTCAGGTGCAAAATAAAGAGAAACTCGAATGTGTTTTATAAACTAGAATGGTAGCTCAATCATTAAGGGTATTTTCATGTTGATATATTTCAAAATAAGCTTTTTAATATTAGTTTGAAAACGTCATAACTTTAAACAGATATCTTCACGAAAATACCCTTAAATGAAAGACAGAATAATCAGACTTCGATAATCAGCTGTTTATAAACCATCTTAATCTAATTTAAATATATTAAAAAACCTATCCTAACGGACCAACAATAAACAAAATATATATTGTTTTAGCACCCCCTGTTTTTGTGATTGGTCTTTCGGAGCAAATCGTTTTAATTGGAAAAGAAGCTCAATTGCACTGTGTCGTTCAAGGAGATTCTCCTATAAAGATAAGCTTTTACAGAGATGGGAAATTGATACAAACGGGACAGTCGAGGTATGGTATTAAAAGTTCTTATTTTTGCTCAATTTTTTAAGTGGCTTTGTATGCTCTTACATTTCAGATTGAAATTAGAATTAAGAAACTCAGTGTCTGAGACTGTGTCACTGTTGACAATTCAGAAAGTTTATCGAGAAGACAGTGCAAGTTATGAATGTGTTGCAGAGAATTCATACGGGACGAACAGATCTTTTGGCATACTGAAAGTTGTTGGTATGTATAGTTTTTTTTTTAAATCCAGATTATTGTGTTTCGTGTGACTGAGGAATCAGGAGCAAGTGTAATGCATATGGTTAGCATAGAACATGAGGGTGAATGTAAACTGAAGGGTAATAATAGAGCAGTGAAAGTAATAAAATATGTGCTCCATTTCCACCAATTCCACATGGATTGACAAGAAGGGTTGAAGGTGGAAGCAGCAAAACTTTGAGTTTATGTGTTTTAAGTATGTTAATTTGGTCACAGGCGCCTAGTGCCGGCAAACTCGAAACTATAAAGTTCCCTTCACTTGTGGGGGAAACGACATTTGTTCCCGGTAGCAGCTGAAAATGATGTGCAGGATAAAATAGACGTAAGAAACGAAATGTCATCTGTTAATGGGTAGCTTGCATGTTTCAGTGCAGAGATGTTGTCACCATTTTGTGTAGTCTAGTCACTTGTGTATTCTAAAGATGTTCAATTCAATTCAACCCAGCACACATGCAATCAGCTCGAGAGCTATGTGGCCGGGGGGGGGGGGGTGGGATTTCCCAATCATAAGTGTTTGTTATTTAGACAAGGTCTAGGCATTGTCGTCAAATAGCATGAATTCATCCTGAAACAGAACTTTGTGCTGGAATAGAATTCCATAGTCTAAATACATTTGGAAATAAGGACCACAAATAAGTATCAGTACTAGCTCTTTCTTCTTTAATATGCTTTGGATGGCTATGATGTTGGTAGAAACAACTAGCCTCCGAGGCTCCTACATCACTTCTACCATTGCAACAAAGGCATTCATTTTCAATGGCACCGTTGCAGTTATGGTAACTGGGGTGGTGACTAATGAATTGGTCATGACTTAAAACGCTGGCACCGTCACTATTATAGTTGCCTCAAAATAAGATGAAGTTTTTGAAATCAGAGGGATTGACACAAAATTTAGACATGTTTAAACTCTTGAGAACCTTTTGTGCAGACGAAATGACACAATCCTAAATTTGTTGTCAACTCCTCTGGCGTCACAAGTTTCAATGGGCAACTATATATACGCTCCTAATAGTTATCCTTCACATACAACTGTCCTCATTGGCCGAGATGAATACCCACCATAATAAAAAAATATTTGGTTGTCATAGATTGTGCATGGAGGTTTCGTGTTGGTTATATTGTATTTGCATTTCATATTTTTTTTTTAATAAAGAGCCTCCAAACTTGCCACAAGAGTTGAAGGCAACAATAATTGGGAGCCGAACAATTGAATTAACTTGGAAGGCTTCGTACGATGGAAATGATGCTATTAAGAAATACATTATTCAATACAAGTTGGAATCTGGTAATTTAAATAGTATATTGGTGTTGCAAGACAACATTTCTCACTGAAGCTTTTTTTGTAGATTCATGGCAGGAATCGATTATGATGGAAACTGTGAATGGAGAACCAACAAATAGCATTATTAGCCCACTTCAACCAGCAACCAATTACATGTTTCGTGTATTTTCTGAGAACTCTCAAGGACGTAGCTCAGCCAGTCAGAGCATTCATGTCACTACTGATGAAGATGGTGAGAATTGATCATTATCAATTGATAATTCGGTACCGGTAGCTGAAATATAAACAACTGCTTCACTTATGATTGTAGTTCCGTCAGGAACTCCTTTACACGTTGAGGTTGAACCAGTCAATGTTGAGACATTTAAAGTACATTGGAAGGTTTGTTTAGTTAGGCACTTTTAGTAGTTTTGAAGTAAAACTCTAAGAGTATAACTGTTCATACAAAAGGCACCAGAAGATAAATTGTGGAATGGCAAAATTCAAGGCTATTACATTGGTTACAAAGAAACAGACAGCGGTGACCGTTACCTCTTTAAGACACTTATGACTGCCGAACCAAAGGCGAATGACCTCTACGTGCAAATAGGTGGTTTAAAACAATTTACTAAGTATTCCATTGTGGTACTCGCATACAATAGCAAGGGTAAAGGACCACAGACAGAACCTATTGTTGTCATGACCTCAGAAGGAGGTAATTATTAATTTGTTTCAGTGTTGGGACGTAATTTGCCAAAAGGAATGTTTTACTGTAATTCAATTACTACTTCAATGAATGAGTAATTTGTAGTTGTAATTAATTACTTTTTCTAATGCAATATACAATTACTTTCTAATTTCTAAATTACTTTTCTGTTTGTATTTAAACAATTTGTGTTCTCCAAACCACTCAACTTTCATTAACTACTCCTGATAAATGTCAGATAGACTGATGCGTGTTAGGCTGGTTTCACACGGTCAAGGTTTTGCCTGTCCGAGTTTTTTGTCTATTACCCAGACAAATAGATATTGTGACGAACCTTTTTTCCCAGGTAGAATCTGCTCTTTTAAATGATACGAGCGAGTTTACGCTCGTATTAATAGTGAGTGGCTAGGTCACTAATTCTACCGGCCCGGGTGGACTAGACCAATATAACGTCTATTTAATGTCGTCACTAGTCTCTGGCTAAAGATTTTCACAGTCTTGAGTATCTTTTGTCTCTGTATCTCGCGGACTTTCGTCCGTAAATTTGCCCCTGAAAATAGTGTGAATATACTTACAAGTGGGTGTTGCAGGCTTGACCTGTTTGAGGATTCGAAGTATCCAAATGGGTGAAGAGCTCCAACGAAATGATGAGTTTTCACAATCGCGGAATTTAAGTTTAAAGTAAATAAAACCACCACCACTGTTGAAGTTAAATAGCGAAATAGGAATTTATTTCAAATATGAACAAATAAATGAAAATGATAACTTGGTTTAAGAACACAACACATAAAACTATAACTTAAAAATAATAATACAAAGAACCTAGCCAAAATCGGGCATAGGTTCGGTATTTTAGAAATCGGTTCCAAACAGAAAAATATCACTTTTTATATACCCTGAGACTCCACAAGTCGGATTCTCAGGGCACAAAATTCTGATTGGTTACAATAAATTTTGGGCCCAAATAGACCAATCAGTGGATTGGTCTATCTGGCCAAAACCATGACTCATCATCTCTTATCACACTTAAGTGATAAGAGAAGAAAACGAAAACAAAACAATTAAAATCACATAAAACTCACTTATGTAGAAGTTACGTGAGGTGTAAATTAAAAGGTCAAGTACAAAAATAGAGTCTGGGTCACTCCGTACCCAAAAGTACCGAGTGGCCCAGAAGCTACAACAAGATTACAGGTTGAAGAACAAGTTTAAAAACCCAAAACGAAATAGCGCTAAAAATAAAAGAAAGCGGTGGGCCCAAAACGTCTCAATATACCTGGGATGGCATGTTGTTTTTCCCACCATCCGGACCCGGGCATATCTCGGTCCGGGGATAGAAAACACTCAGATCGCCCTGCTACAAACTGCACTCAAACGGACAAGTGTTTTATGCATGCCTTCACAAGTTCACATGTACGAGTGCTCTCGTGTTGCAAGCACAACAAATTTGTTGTGTCTGATTTCTCCAGGAAAGCTCCGGACCCAGAGTACACTTGGATACATATTCGTTATCATGTGAGGACAGCATCCGGGTGCTGCCCATCCGCGCAATCACACCCGGACGGGCAAAACCCGGACCGTGTGAAACCGGATAAAGAGCATCACTTTCTAAATTAAGTTCAGTAATTTTTTTTATGTTTTTGTATATGATGATGCAACATTTTTTCTGTCACCTGTTGTGTAATTAGAAAGTAGTTAGTAATTGCAACTATAATTATTTTTCGCTAATGTAATTACTATTTGTAAAGAAATTCGTCCCAACACTAATTTATATCTTTAGTTGCATTTTCAGAGGTGTTTAATAAATTTCAAACCCATTATTAGCCCCTACTTTAGCTCCGTTCGATGTCCACTGCACCACACTTACATCTCAGACTATCCACTTAACATGGTTAGTGCCTCATTCTGATTCTATAAATGGAATACTCAGAGGTTTCAAAGTGGCGTACAAACCAACGACCGAATGGTTTGGTGGGTAAGGTGCACCATGCTGTTTACTCGTGGTGTGATGCATTGTGAAACTATTTATTTCATTCACGTATTTTGGGTCATATTTTAATAGATGACTTTCCTGAAAGTATCAATGTTACGTCAATAACCTCGATGACTTTGGTAAATTTGGGAAAGTTTACTAACTACAGTATCGAAATCCAGGCATCGACTAAAGCCGGTGACGGACCGCGAAGCACTCCTGTTTTCTGTAAAACACTCGATGATGGTATTGATTGATGAGAATCTCTTTAAAATTGTTTTCAACAATTTTCTAATTATTTTGTTTTTTAAAGTTCCCAGTCAACCTTTGGATATAAAGGTAGTCGCAACTTCCGAGAGCTCTATCACTGTATCCTGGAAATCACCTGAACATCCGAATGGTGTTCTTAAGTCATATTCTTTGTATTATAGAACCCTGAACAAACAAGAGGTTTAAGGCGATTTATTTTGTCGTAAGCATTATGTTTATTATTCACAAGTTTATTTCTGTTGTTTCAATGACAGGATGTATCAACGATCAAAGTGACTTCGTCTTTAACACACCATGAAATCATGAGATTAGAAAAGGGCCAACGGTATGAATTTTGGGTGACCGGGTCCACTTTAGCAGGAGAGGGTCAAGCTTCGAAATCGGTAGTGCAAACACCGACTGGTCCTAAAAGTAAAAATCAGATTGAAATCAGTACTTAACAACAAGTAATCGGTATTTTATATTAATTGTTGCTAGTTGCTGCAAAAATTGTTTCTTTTGGCGAAGAAGTTATCGCTATTTGGAAGTCCGACATTCAACTTTCTTGTGTAGCAATTGGGAATCCACATCCACAGAGGAAGTGGCAATTTAGGTAATAATTTTAATAGCCAGGATTGGGAAAATAAAAGCATGATTGTTTGAAAACTTATCAAAATATCTGAAATTTTTGATAATGTGACTTGTCCTTTTATAAGTATGGAAAAAGGGGTGCAGATTAACTTTTGTGTAATCCACTTTTATTATAATTTGTACTCTACAATAGCTATGGATTTATACTTGCTATATGTTAGTCAATTAGTGTTTTTTTGGTTTTCCTTTAGAGAAAGTGACATAGTAAGCAACGAAAATGTTGTGATTTTATCTGATGGAACTTTGGCCATAAAAGACATAAAAGAAGAGAATTCAGGCAATTACACTTGCCTTGTTAAGAACGATGGTGGTGAAGACAAAATCACATATACTGTAATTGTTCTATGTAAGTGGAAAACCATCTATTGCTAAGGTCATTGCTTAAAAAGAAAATATTAAAACGTGACGTCAAAATTAAAATTCACCAAGCACAAAATTCAAATTCACCAAGCACAAATAGTCTCACTTTTCGACTATGTTATTCATGCATGCTTTCGATGCCTGAGTAATTGAGGGAAGAGGGAAAGCAAAATGCAGAAATAAGTGATACACAACCGACACACATCATAATATTTTCTTTTCTTGCATTGGTATTACATTTTTTATGGACTGCATATTTTTCAGCTCCTCCTTCTGTGGTCGTCTTGGAGCTTATAACCGTCACTCCAAACAGCATCGAAGTTCAGTGGAAGGCTCCTAAAAGCAAGTTGATAAAAGTCAAAGGTAACATTCTTCATTTTGCTAACAATGCTTTCTACTTTGCTGAGTTGTTATTGTTATCTAGGCATGGATTCTATGGTCTAAATTTTAGCTAAATCTAACAATAACTATCGGTTGCAGTTCTGGATTGTATTTATCAAGTGATAAAGTGGTTGTTGTTTTTTTTGTAAAAACAACGGCATGACGAAATGGAAAGAGTGGCACATAATATTTTTTGTAGTTATTATATATTGACAATAAATCTTGCAGCACTTGGATCTTAAGATCTCTCTTCCATACGCCAACCGGCTGCTTGCAGTGTATTTTTAGTAATTAATCAAAAATTGTTTATAAGAAATTGTTAACGGTTTGAAATAGAACTATTAATACATAAAAACAATTTTTTTATTTGTGCCCATTTCTGTTTTGTTGTTGGTTATTTTGGTAGAAATCGCTTTTAAAGTTTTTTATTTCATCAATTACTTCATTTTATTCGATCAATTACTTTTTATTCTATCAATTACTTCTTTTTTATTTTATCAATTGCTTCATTTTATTCGGTGCATTACTTCTTTTTTATTCCATCAATGACTTCTTTATATTTTATCAGCTACTTCTTTTTTATTCTATCAATTACTTCTTTTTATTTTATCAGTTACTTTTTTTTATTCTATCAATTACTTATTGTTATTCTAAACATCATTTTGACAATTTTTTGATAAGTCTTGTGATGATTTCAATGAGAAATTTGTGAAGGTTATAGTTTCTAAATGAAGAAGACAACCCATTTTCTTTTACGCAATTTATTTTCGGTCATGATTAATGTTTTTTAGGTTACACGTTAAAACTAAAGCAGGAGGATGGTGAATTGAAAAAAGTTCAACTTGAACCCGAAATGAGAAATTACAAACTAAACAGTTTGGATTGTGGCACTAAGTACGAAATTAGTATGTTGGCCAAGAACAACATTGGAGTCAGCGACTTGTCTGAAATATTGACTGTGTTCACTAATGGATCTGGTAGATCATATAATTTCATACATTTACCATGTTTGCAATACGAAAAATTATCGCACTGTCTGTATTTCTAGTACCTATTTCACCGAGCAAATCTGATTTGATCGAAGAAACTTCTTCGGCCGTCTCCCTGTATCTGAACACCTGGAAAAACAACGGCTGTCCAATCCATTACTACGTCGTAGAATATGCTCCGAAAAGTTCAAACGAGTGGACTCTTGTGTCTAGTTCAGTAAAACCTGAACAAAGAAGGTTGGTCATTCCCAATTTGAAGTCTGGAACGTGGTACGGTCTGCGGATGACAGCTCACAACAGTGCGGGATCATCAGTGGCCAAATACCTTTTTGCCACACTCACAATGTCTGGAGGTGTACATAGAAGAATATAATTTTTGTAATTACTCTTATTGTTGCCTAAACAAAGTTGCAGTTGACCGAATTGTCAAACTGCGATAGACTCATCACCATTGTATGTTTCGTTATTTTCTTATAGCTACGATATCTCCAGAACTTCAGGGGGATGCTCCTTTTGACAAGGTCGATAGTCTTATGGCTCAATTGAACTTTTACCTCATTGTGCCGATCATTTGCACTACTGTCATTCTCTTTGCCATTCTGGGTGTCGCTTGTATGTGTGTTAAGCTAAAACAGTCTGATGCAAGACACCGTGCAGGTTTATTTGTTGCAAATGAGTTTTTTGGGAAATGAGAAATAATTATCGATATTTTAAATAGTAACTCAGCGGTTGTCAGCTGCTGCTTATGAATTGAAAAGAGGAGACTCTATCGAAGACTATGACTACATGCCGAGTGGAACTATGAGTCGTCCTTCGAGTACATTTAAACATGGTTGGTACAGTTTTTTTTTAAATACAAATGTAGCCATAATTTTCTTTTCAATTATTTACGGCTCCAGGTGACATAACTCCTTATGCCACACTGCCCCTTATTCACCTGCATGGACAGATGAGTACTTTGGGTCGTCAGTGCGTTGGTCAGTTTGTACACTACATAAGAAAATTTGGTCCCCTTCATGAAGTTAGAACTCGTAATTTATTTGGTATGTAATAGCTCCTCCTTTGCCTCCACCACGATTCGAAGGATTTCCAAACAATGAAATGCAGCAGATGAATCAGACGTTTTTTCCACATGATTCAAAGTAAATACGTTATCAGATTTAACTTTTCTTGCTTTTATTTATACATTGTTTTTGTTTAGTTTTATAAATGGTTCCAGTAGTCAGATGCTTGAAACTACATTCATTTTTCCAAATCAAATGATCGAAAGACCTTGTACAATTGATTCCGTTCCTCCCGGTTGCCAGACAGATCTGATGGTTTGTAGCCATTCTAAATAGCGACGTCACAACTTACCATTTATTATTGATTGTGATTCTTTTTATATCGTAATTAACAGAAAATTTGAACCTTTTTTCTCCTGATCACTGATCACTACTCCAAAAGGTATGAAACGTTTGTTTTATTTTCGCATTTCTGAAATGAAGAATAATTTTAATTTCATTTTAGAATTATCTGATTTTAATTGTCTTGTGTTGCTGTGAAATTTTTAATAATTAGTGCTAATTAGATATGTTTAGATGACCATATAGTGTCATATGCAAATAGTTCTTTGCATACTTTTATTATTATTAATATGTCATATTAAATGTTTGGTATTGCATCAGAAGTTGTTGTGGTCATGTAATTGTATTTTGAAAGATTTCAGAAAAGTGTAAACTAGTGGAATTCACTATTTTGGTGGAAATTGTTCTTATTTCACCATTGTACTGGAGATGGTTTTAAGTTGTAAACGTCCCATGAACTCTGGTTATTCCGTCTTTCAGAAGAAAAAATCAAGAGAAACGTGAAAGTGTTTTAGAAACAAATATCCCGTTTGGATATTTTCATGTTAATATTTTTTTAAAATAAGCTTTTTATGACTAATTTAAAAATGATCAAACTTTTAAGCAGACAATATATATATTTTTTAATTTAGTCTGTAAAAAGTTTTAAGTGATTCAGTTACCATTCTAGTTTCTAACACACTTTCAATTTCTAATTAGTATTGCTCCTTAAATGAAGAATAACGAGATTTCAAAAATAAACTGTTCATAAAACATCATAATTTTACATTATCCACAGTAGAATGGAATTGCAGCATGTTTGAATTTAGTAAGCAACTTTAACATACATAAGATCGATAGATAAAATACAACGGAAACCGTTTAACATGAAATGGAAGGGACATTTTTTCGTGTTAAAAGAACACTATAAAAACATGTTATACACAAACATATATAATGCAAACATTTTTTATTTAAAACTTGCCTATTTTTTTTATAAAAATTAGGAATTTTTGATAGCAGATAACTAGCTAGATTGCATTTTGGTGAAAAAAAAATAAGATAAGCCTAAAATACATGTTACAGGATTTAAGCTTGGAACAATTACGTCTTATACAGATGTGTCAGTTCCCACAACCAGGATTGATAAGCCTGAATTGGCTGTCTTAACCCAGTTTTGTGAAAAAGATTTGAGCTAGATTTGTAATTTTGAGACCAAAAAGATTTTGAAGGTTAACTAATATTTTTTTTGCCTTAAACAATTCAATTATTCAATTAAATATTTGGGTCCGGGGGCGGGGGCGGAGACCTATCCTAAGGGACCTGACCGACAATCGTAAGTTTTCAAGTTTTATCATATATTAAACTGTTTAGTAACATTGATTTAAAAGTAACAACTTCTTAGTTTTCATCATAGGAGAATAAAATTAAATTAACGGCACATAAATACTAAAACACTAAAAACATAAAACTAAAAAACATAAACACTAATACACTAAATCCCAATCATCAAATATATACACATTATGTCCCAGAAACAAGGAGCGTGTTTATTATCAAAGTATATTTGGCCCAGACTGTTGTTTCAAGTTGAATAATAGCGCAGAAACTATAAACGTTATACTCATAATTTGAGTCTTAACAAATATTTTATATATATTAAACTTTGTCTATCTGTGTATAACGCTGTAAAAACAAGGACAAAAACGTTTAAGCACGTCGGAATTTATCTAAATTTAAATGAACCGGTTTTTTTTCTCATGGTCAACTTTATGTTGCGCTCTCCCGATCCAAGAACCCAAACAATAGTAAGGTGCAAATAAAAAATGCAAGCGGTCAATGCAAATTCACACAAAATGTCATTTATAATGAAGTATTTGAATAAAATAGTTAAATAGTTTTAGTTGCCAAATTAAACTAGAATTTTGCTTTCGTCATTTATGACGGGTTACACCACTAGTTTTTAAATAAACTGACATAGACTTAAAATAATAATATGTTTAAAAACAAGGTTTGAAAAAAATTGTTTTCTTCAGAAATTTGTAATTCAAAACAATTTTCAAATTCCATCAACTGTTTAACTCTTAACAAACTTGTATAGATCTTTTTTATTACATTACATTTTGATATATGTGTGTTTATAAATCCACTAAAGGTTTAAATGTGTAACATTTAAAGTTTCTGAAGTTTAATTTTAAACGATTTAGTTGCATTACTCTATTCTTTGGTAATAATTTGGGGCGTTGATTCTGTGAAATACTGTATAAAATGGAATGTAGTTTTTTCTAATATTTTATCGTAATACTTTTTTTAACGTTGTCGATAAGATTTTTTTTAAAAATGCATCTGAATTTTAACTTTTTTTCAATGAACGTTGTGGTTAAATCGCATGTGCAAGCTAACGATTACTGAAGGGGAATAGTTTGAGACCCATTACTTGCCGTGCAAGCGTAAAATGTTGGAGTTCCAATGTATTTCAACTACATAGGAAATAAAAAAATAATACAAATTAGTGATTAGAATTAATCGACGTGACCGTGGTCGGCAGTTATTGAAAACCTTTATGTTTGCAATTGTGTCGTCCACGGCTTCTCTATCGAGCAATGTAACAGTGCAACCTCCGAAACCGCCACCGGTCATTCTAGTACCATATACACCTTTCACCTTGAGAACCAAGGCTACGAGACTGTCCAACTCGGGACACGATACTTCGTAGTCATCTCTAGGAAGATTGTGAAGAAAAAAAACGACTTCAGGTTATGTCAGTGTTTCCTTCAACCCCCAAATTTAAAAGTGCGGTTTTTTTTCCTCATGGTGAAAATATAATAAAATTCAGTCGAATTAAACAGCTCAGAACCGTGTTTAAATTTTTGAATTACGTGACTTCATTTTCTAGTCAACGAACACAGCCAGAAAGAAAATACTGTACTTCTAAAACGTGTTTTGAAAGTATTTTAGAACTTATACACAAGAACAAATATTTTAAAACGTATATGAAAAGCAAAGCGATCGTTTATTTATAAATTATGTCAAGGGAAGTAAGCAATAAAATCGTTAACATATCATAAAAACAATATTATATCACACATAGCAGTGAAAATAAGAAAAAAATATTTGACGAATTTTATTTTCTACGAGTATTCTAGGTTATCCTTTTTTTATGAAAAATCCATGAATTTACCGAGTTTTTAAATAATTTTCAAATTCCCTAAGAATTACAGGTTTTCTACGTTGGTGAGTTCCTGTAACGTTTAAGCCGCGTACGGACTAGCTCGCACACAGTTCGTGAACAGAAACAGAACCCGGTTTACACGGGAGCTCGCTAATAGTTCTAGAGCTGTTCGCGAGCTCCCGTCTAAACTGGATACAAAGTTCGCTTTTGAGGTGGTACATCCAAGGGTTTTAGTACCACTTCACATGAGGGATATATCGTATGAATATGAATCAGGTGAGAATTCCCTACCAGTGGTTCTCATTTTTTTACGTTTGTTAATTTGGCTTCGTGTACATAATTTTTTTTCTATGAACATTGTTGCTCTTTATAGTAAGAAGTTCCTTATTATATGTATAAATTCCGGGGAACAAAGCAAGCCATTAGGCTTGTGCAGCAGTTTTTCAGAATTGTTTTTACGTCAATTCTGCGACTTTTCTGTTTTCCACGTAGTATGATATTTTTTTTACTATTTTAAAAAACCTTTAAAATAAAGTAGAATCTCGATTATTCGGATCCGAACTTCCGTGTATTTTGGACGGCTTTTATCATGGTTTTTTAGTTTATTATTTTGTCTTTTTAACTTCCAGACAGTGAAGGAGAGAATTAAAGTAAAAAAGGCGATTTTCAGGATTATCCCTTACTTTCTTTAATTCGGACCAGGTCCGGTCCTATCTAGTCGGAATAATTGAGATTCTACATTAGTCGAAAATTAATAAAACACATTCATTTCAATAAAATTATTTGCAAGAAACGTGGAAATGAATCACAGAAGTGAATTATGGCTTTCGACCATAAGCTTTTCAAAACTTGCATAATTCCCTTGTAGAAGAGCTTCAGCAGCTCGAGTAGTTCTCTTTATTTCACTAACAACGTTCCGTCCGTCGTAACGTAACGTCTGTCGATAAACTTCATCGGAAAATTTATCCTTGTTTTCTGCGGACAAAAAAAACCAATACTAAATTTGTGTTTTCGTTTCAAGAAGGTTCATTTTTTTATTAATCATATCTTCCACTTCTTCAGTCGTAACGTTTCTCAAGCAATCTTTATTTAATATCTTAGCTGCTGCTTCGCAGTGTCGCCTTCGAGTCACGTACTCACTTCCTGCTAGTTGGTGCCTCACGTTGGAGTTGGTTATAACAACTACAATATTCGGAGCGTTCAACAGAACCAACTTGGATTTCATTGAATTGCAATCAATGAGACGCGCATTTCCTGTTGTTTTCATGCTACAAATTGATTCATGATTCCACACGGCATGTTTGCAACTTTGGTAAAATTAGTTTTAACTCCATTGACGTTCATTAGAACCGTTCTCTAACAAAACCGGCGATTGTTGCAACCCGGATCACCACTATCACCTTGTGAGCGTCACCTTAGTGTCACACTGTTTTTTATTATTAATAATTTAATATTATTTCGTTTATTTATATCTTCTTAATGAATAACTATGGATTCTTATACAAAGGCCATTTGCCATAAAAGGTTGTTTGAAATTAAAACTATTTGTCCTAAAAGTACATTTGCTCTAAAAATACTTGACCTAATGGTACATTTCCTGTAAAAGAATGTTTGAAACTAAAACCGTTTGCCGTAAAAGAATGTTTGAAACTAAAACCATTTGCCGTAAAAAATGTTTGAAACTAAAACCATTTGCCGTGAAAGAATGTTTGAAACTAAAACCATTTGATCTAAAGGTAAATTTGCCCTAAAACCATTTGCTCTAAAAGTAAATTTGCCCTAAAACCATTTGCCCTAAAGGTACATTTGCCCTAAACCATTTGCCCTAAAAGAATGTTTGAAACTAAAAGCATTTGTAATATTTAAGGGACATTTGACCAAAAACCATTTGCCCTAAAAATATATTTGAAACAAACCATTTGTTCTCTAGGGACATTTGCCCTAAAGGGACATTTGCCCTAAAAACACTTGTCTTAAAAGGTCTTTGAAACTGAAACCATTTGCCCTAGTGCTACATTTGGCCTAAATCCATTTGCCCCAAAAGGATGTTTGAAACAAACTATTTGCCTAAAAGGATGTTTGAAACTAAAATCATTTGCAGTAAAGGGACATTTACCCGAAAACGATTTGCCATAAAAAGGCTGTTTGAAGTTAAAACTATTTGGCCTAAAGGTACATTTGCCCTAAAAGATGGTTTGAAACTAAAACCATTTGCCCTAAAAGGATGTTTGAAACTAAAACCATTTGCCCTAAAAGGATGTTTGAAACTAAAACAATGTGCCATAAAGGTACATTCGCCCTAATAGGTATAGAAGTTGATATACTGCAGCGCCATCTTGTGGCGACCTACAACAAAGGGGATAGCATAAAAACCTTCTCCATGAAAAAATACATATACGTGGTAATTTTCATGGTGATCGGTCAAACAGTTTTGGAGTTTAGCGATTACATATATATATATATATATATATATATATATATATATATATATATATATATATATATATATATGTATATATATTTACTAGCTGAGTTACCCGGCGTTGCCCGGGGCGAAATATGAAGATACCCCTGCCACCCCGTTCTTCTTGCTTGAATATGAATTATGCATACAGCTTTTATTTTTATGAATACCTAGATAACAGATATGAAAACATGTCACATCCAGTATATAGACATTTGTCCTAAAGCCTTGAAACTATTTGCCCTAAACAAACATTTGCTCTAAATGGACACTTGCCCTAAATCCACTTGCCCCACAGCCATTTGCAATTAAGACATTTGCCCTAAAACTGTTTGCCCTAGAGACATTTGTCTTAAAAACACTTGCCCTTAAACCAATTGTCCTAAAAGTACATTTGCTCTAAAAATATACTTGACCTAAAGGTACATTTCCTGTAAAAGAATGCTTGAAACTAAAACCATTCGCCTTAAAAGAATGTTTGAAACTAAAACCATTTGCCGTAAAAGAATGTTTGAAACTAAAACCATTTGATCTAAAGGTAAATTTGCCCTAAAACCATTTGCTCTAAAGGTACATTTGCAATAAACCATTTGCCTTAAAGGGAAATTTGTTCTAAAATGACTTGCCCTAAAAATGTTTGAAACTAAAACCATTTGCCCTAAAAGGATGTTTGAAACTAAAACCATTTGCCCTAAAAGGATGTTTGAAACTAAAACCATTTGCTCTAAACAGACATTTGCCTTAAAACCAATTGCCCTAAACCATTTGCCCTAAAACAATGTTTGAAACTAAAAGCATTTGTAATATTTAAGGGACATTTGACCAAAAACCATTTGCCTTAAAAATATGTTTGAAACAAACCATTTGTTCTCAAGGGATGTTTGCCCTAAAGGGACATTTGCCCTAAAAACACTTGTCCTAAAAAGGTTTTTGAAACTGAAACCATTTGCCCTAGTGGTACATTTCGCCTAAAACTATTTGCCCTAAAAAGATGTTTGAAATTAAAACTATTTGCAATAAAAGATGGTTTGAAACTAAAACCATTTGTTCTAAAGAGACATTTGCCCCAAAAGGATGTTTGAAACAAACTATTTGCCCTAAAAGAATGTTTGAAACTAAAACTGTTTGCCATAAAGGTACATTTGCCCTAAAACCATTTGCCATAAAAGGTTGTTTGAAATTAAAACTATTTGGCCTAAAGGTACATTTGCCCTAAAAGATGGTCTTAAAAACACTTGCCCTTAAACCGATTGTCCTAAAAGTACATTTGCTCTAAAAATACTTGACCTAATGGTACATTTCCTGTAAAAAATGTTTGAAACTAAAACCGTTTGCCATAAAAGAATGTTTGAAACTAAAATCATTTGCCGTAAAAATGTTTGAAACTAAAACCATTTGCCGTAAAAAATGTTTGAAACTAAAACCATTTGCCGTAAAAGAATGTTTGAAACTAAAACCATTTGATCTAAAGGTAAATTTGCCCTAAAACCATTTGCTCTAAAGGTACATTTGCAATAAACCATTTGCCTTAAAGAGAAATTTGTTCTAAAATGATTTGCCCTAAAAATGTTTGAAACTAAAACCATTTGCCCTAAAACCATTTGCCCTAAAAGGATGTTTGAAACTAAAACCATTTACTCTAAATGGACATTTGCCCTAAAACCATTTGCCCTAAAGGTACATTTGCCCTAAACCATTTGCCCTAAAGGTACATTTGCCCTAAAGGTACATTTGCCCTAAACCATTTGCCCTAAAGGTACATTTGCCCTAAACCATTTGCCCTAAAAGAATGTTTGAAACTAAAGGCATTTGTAATATTTAAGGGACATTTGACCAAAAACCATTTGCCCTAAAAATATATTTGAAGCAAACCATTTGTTCTCTAGGGACATTTGCCCTAAAAGGACATTTGCCCTAAAGGGACATTTGCCCTAAAGGGACATTTGCCCTAAAAACACTTGTCCTAAAAGGTCTTTGAAACTGAAACCATTTGCCCTAGTGCTACATTTGGCCTAAATCCATTTGCCCTAAAAGGATGTTTGAAATTAAAACCATTTGTTCTAAAGAGACATTTGCCCCAAAAGGATGTTTGAAACAAACTATTCGCCTAAAAGGATGTTTGAAACTAAAATTATTTGCCATAAAAGGACATTTACCCGAAAACGATTTGCCATAAAAGGCTGTTTGAAATTAAAACTATTTGGCCTAAAGGTACATTTGCCCTAAAAGATGGTTTGAAACTAAAACCATTTGCCCTAAAAGGATGTTTGAAACTAAAACAATGTGCCGTAAAGGTACATTCGCCCTAATAGGTATAGAAGTTGATATACTGCAGCGCCATCTGGTGGCGACCTACAACAAAGGTGATAGTATAAAAACCTTCTCCATGAAAAAACACATATATGTGGTAATTTTCATGGTGATCGGTCAAACGGTTTTGGAGTTTAGCGATTACATATATATATATATATATATATATATATATATATATACAAACATCCATTTTTATATATACAGATTCTCACTTTGTCTGATTGTTTGTTGGTTTTGCATATTACCTGTTTAATATGAGCATTCTGCACATTACTTCTAAATAAGATTATAATTTACAGATTACAATGGGTTTAGTTATTATGCTGATAATCTTTTTGTTCAAGGAATTACCTAAAACGTCCTGAATTTTGCATGTTTACTGGCGAAATGGTGGTTTTGCAGATTGCCTAGAAAATCTGCAGAATCTCTGATTTTACAGATTGCCTAGGAAATCTGCAGAATCTCTGATTGGCGGTAACATATGGACTGCACCGAGAAACAGAGTAGGACTACTCAAATACTTTTTTTAAGAAACTTATTTGAAAAACCCGCGTTTTTTTCAGTTGAAGGAGGGATGAAATTGCAATCCAGGTGACGTTTTCCAGATCCAGGGCAACCAATGAACGACAACTTAGGTGTTGGTATACGACAACAGAATAGTGGTTGGCCTACTACTACTTGTAAATAAATAAATGTTGAAGTGGTGGAAAAGTTACAAGTACAGGTTTCTTCCATGGATCTTATGGAACTTTAATAACAGGTATAGGCTTACGAATACTTTGGAAACTTTTTATTGCACGACATAAAATTTATAATAACTTTTCTTTGTGGTCTAAAACTTATTTTCAGATCGGTACGATGCATCAAACCTGAGGACATAACTGCCAAAGAAGACGTTGTTAAAGTTCTCCTCTCGTTGTTCGATGCGTTTGACAAGAACAGGAGTGACCATTGGTCGGTCGGTGGTGGCCACCAGGCTCAATGTGCTATACACGATCGTAATTCTGATATCTTGTATCGAGAACTAGGTTAATCTGAAACGAGAAAGGATAAAGTTGGTGTTGTCATTT
The DNA here is from genome assembly GCA_036925085.1 of Brachycybe producta. Classification (NCBI taxonomy): domain Eukaryota; kingdom Metazoa; phylum Arthropoda; class Diplopoda; order Playtdesmida; family Andrognathidae; genus Brachycybe; species Brachycybe producta. The sequence goes on along the minus strand of JAUPFP010000011.1, from coordinate 1,760,475 downwards.
TAATATTTGGTTCATCACACGTACAGGATTTTGCATCAAACGAGCGCAGAGTTGTTTAAAGGATGGTGCCGCTGGATTGGGTGTGAAGGTGTCCAGGGGTACAGTGAAAGCCGGTTCGGTCGTTGCACTCTATCCCGGAACGTTATATCGTTCTTCGGAACCGTTGTTCTTCCAATCCATTGCGAATCCATTCATTCTCAAGTGTTATGACGGAATTTACGTCGATGGAAATGATCGGAACATATCCAAGTCTATTTATAAGTATATTTCATTAAGTCGCTGGTCATTCGGTGCAATTTCACAGTTGTAAAATTATTGATCATGTTGAAAATTTTGCCAAAAAGAAGTTTCTTTCAGATGGTTTATAAGCAGCTGATTTTCGAACTCCGATTATTCTGTCTTTCGTTAGCAAAATTAAAATAAACTGGAAAGTGTTTTAGAAACTAGAATGGCAAATCAATCACTTAGTCGTATTTTTATGTTATATCTTTTAAAATAATCTTTTTAAATACAAAAATTAAAAGATGTCCCCGTGTTTTAAAATCACATAAAAAGCTACTTTTGAAAGATATCAAAGATGATTGAGTTATGCTTCTAGTTTTTAAAGAACTCTCAAGTTTCTCTTTTTTTTTGCATCTCAAGGACAGAATAATAGTTCGAGAGGCGTTCGTTATACCGCCATAAGGTGACTCTCGGGATGTTTTTGTTCATGCATAAAAATATGATGGATGCAAAGAAACAACATTACGAAAAGAAATTCAAGTTGTTTTCAAAAATAAATAATTAAATGATCATCATGAAAATACTTTTAACAATAGAATCAACTATTGTAGTTTCCAAAACACTTTGAATTTTTTTTTTGTAATGTTTCTCCTGAAAAAAGTTTGCTTGAAAGCGTTAAATTTTCTCAAAACCATGGGAGATATTCAGCTAGTTAGCCATCTTGAAAAACTCACATTTATTCGAAACTCGTATAGAAACGTTTTTTATCGTGCAAATTTAGTATGTACGATTGTGACGGAATCTTTTCTACTAGATAGAATCTACTTAATTTTAGATAGGAGACGAGTTCGCACTCTTATCTCAAGTGATTGGCTAGGTCACTTATTCTTGGCCAATGTAATCCCTATTTACGTCCTCATTAGTCTGGTTAAAGACTTACAGTCTTGAGCATCTTTTAAGTGCTGTATTTCGTCGAACTTTCGCTCGATAAATTACTTTTGAAGATGGCGTTGAACTGCTTTTGACTCAAAGTTGCAAGTTTGCACCTGATCGTCGTTTGGGCGAAAATAAATAATAAATCACCACTGTTTTGAAATTAATACGCTGTTTAATTTTCGTATAAAAGTAGAAAATTCATGACTCGATTTAACACACAACACTTTAAAAAAAACGTACATAAAATAACAAAAGAAATGTAGTCAGAATTGGGCATACCCTGAGAATCCAAGAAAATATAGAAAGTCGGATTCCCAAGGCACATTTTCTATTGGCTGTTTTAAGGTTTTGGGCCCAAATTGACCAATCAAAGGATTGCTCCAGTTGGCCAAAAACTTCTGACTCAAACTTTTCACAATGTTAAAGTCCTTCGTTCGATTCAATGGTATAAAAATAAGTCTTAGCAACTTTTTATGCATTATTACAGTTTATTTACATCAATCATTATTTCCTGGTAAAATTTGAGCATAAGTTCAGTCTCAAGAGTTCCAAGGATTCTCTGATCTCTCAACATACAAACACACGGCTTTTTATACCCAAAAAGAGGATATTGAGAACACTTTCTCAGAATCCTCTGATTGGCTATAAACAAAAGTAAAAACCAAACTGGCCAATCAATATGATTGACCAGTGGTCAACAAAAATATTAGAAATGACTCACTTATAATCAAAACAAACATACAAAAGAAAAATACAACACCATTGACTTAATGCTGAGGCTTATCAGGACGATCTCTTTGTATTAAGGGGTAGGACTGGGAGGAAAAAGGGCCCAAGCCCCTTGGTGTCACCCAAAACAGGATATTGGCATCATCAGATGATAGAACTAGGTTAAACCTCTGCACAATAGTACAGAGGGTTGACAAAGTTCTATGCCAATCCGCAAAAAAATAAACGAGCCGGGATCACTCCTGGACGTATCGTTTCAATATAAAATAAATTTCAAAATATTAATTGCTAAGCATCGCCTGCTTAATGTTGGGTAATTTTCATACTGCTATAAAAAATCTTGTTATAAACACATCCTTAGTTTGTAAAACACTTTAGTTTCGCTTCGTGTTACTACTAAAAGACAATAATTAAAGTAAGAGACGTGTTTACACCTTAGTAATAGCCATTTTAAATAGCCTTAATTTATTCGGCTGTTCTTCTAGTTTTGTTTTTTCTTTCAACTTGAAATGACTTCTACTCGTATGTTCTCTTTTAAGATCTTGTGTGAATCGGGATCGCATCGGTCTGTACTCAGTTGCCGATTTAAGTTGGTTGACCTCCACTCCGTCGAATCCACTAGCCATCGGTCAGTATGTGAACAATCATTCAAAAGGTACTGATCGGATCAAAGTAAGCTAATGGCGTGACATGATTATTTTTCTCATTTGTTACTTACGTTTTCAGAGTATTCCTGCAATGTTGTTTATCAGGAATATGATGTTACCGAATCGTTTCCGCTTCACCTTAGGTCGTATTTACCAAATATTTACTTTAAGCACGATCCCGACTGTGACATAATAAAGTTACCTTTGAGAATAGTTGCATTGATTGCGATACAAGAGATAAACATAAATGAGGAACTGTTTAGCTCGTATTTTACAATTGTCAAATGATAATAAAGTTTAAATTTATATTTAAAAAAAACAGGCCTACAATTATAAACTTAAATTAAGTGGAAGTACAGTATCAAATAATGCAGTCCTTCAGGCTCCACAGTTGCAACATCCAAGAGTTTACTCACAGTATTTTGGAATTGTTCACAACACCCAAAGGATATTTTTAAGTCATACTTTTATAGCGGAGAGAGAGTATAACTTTAGCAGATTAGCAGCAAAGGTAGAAGCAATCATTTAGTTTCCTAATTAACATAAAAATACTTTTTTTATGGGACAGACTAATGGTAGGTAACCGCTGTCGATTCCAAATCTCACATGAATTGGAGTGTGCCTTTGGTGGAGTTGGTAGAGAAACATTAGATCATATCCTGTATGACTGTGGAATGGCAAATATTGTCATAGCAACACTTGCACTGGCCAGGATCATCACGAGTAATGGATACCAACTGGCCATTGGAAAAAGATGTTCTACATGAAGAACACCTCAAAGAAGCCCTTGTACGTTTTGCAGTTGTGGCGGTTTTTGGAAGCAACCCGTTTGATGCTCGGACCTAATAACAGACGAAATCCTCAAAAACCCAAAAATTCAAAACAGTAAAAATTGTCCAAAAATAAAAATATTCCAAGACCTACAGTCCATGAAAAATTTCAAAAAATAAAAGTCTTCTAGATGCCCTGAAAAGCATTGTAATGAACTCAGGAGAGCCCAATTTATAATAAATGCATAGCTTGATTACCCGGTTAATTAAGATTCTACTGTATGATCTAATTATATAGAAAACTGATATTTATTTAGAACCCAATAAAAACTGAGAAATAACATGACATTTATTAATGCGCAACTCAGACCAGGGGCAATGGCTTAGCCAAGAGTGGGTTCATGGGCCCGGACCCCCTCCCAAAATTCTATTTACATACCAAAAAGAGCTTTGTTTACATGTGATAGATTTTTTCTCTTATCTTTTTTTTCCCCATGAACCTGTACGTACAGAACTCATTTTCTGTGCCTCCACCAATATAGGTGCTCACTAAGCGATTTTTAAGCTTGTAGCCCACTATAATGTGCAGTGCCACACAACCCCAAACCACCGTGTGTAACGTGCCATCTGAGACTCCACCATGACTCTGCCACTTGTTGACGACAACTTAAATGGTCACACTTAACAATACGAATGAACACGTGTAGTTGTTTATAACAAGCTACATGCTTTGAGAAACGAAGACACCTGAGTGGTGTTTGAATGTCATGTGAGCGCGTTTTCCTCCTGTTTTTGTCTATGCGCACACAGGTGCGCCGCTGTGTGCTGTGTGTTCGCCACTGTGAAAGGAAGAAGTTCTTGGTTCTCCTCGACACTTTTGGCATGGAAATTCTGCAAGCGAGTTTTGCACGTTGCAGCGTGCTGCCTTATAGTGGACGTTGCACCATTTTATTTCATATCATGCAAAGGCGGCGCTGTGCTGCACTGTGCTGCGCGCCATAGTGGGCAACTAGCCTTCTTCTCAAGAAACAATTTTGGATTCTCATCCAAAAAAATCCTGGCTATGCCACTGTTCCGTGTAGTCTCTTAGGAAATGTGAGCATGCATTTACCTATGTCAACAATGTCACAAATGTACATCAACATTGTTATACACAACACCTTCACAAAGAAAATGCCCAAGATACTTATACAAAGGTATAACTCAACTAAGAGCTCTTCCTATGGAGCATATCGTGCCAAAACTGAATGTGGCCAATAGATTGTGCAGTCTTTGTCTGTCAGTTACAATAGGGTTCAATGGACGTAAAAATTTATCTTGGTAATACCACTCATTCTTATTAATGTTGTCATTCTTCTGTCATTTTGACGGGTTACAAAATACATTAAAATTGCAAACATAACACCAAATTAACCTATCAACGACAGGCACAACAGCTAGTTATAAATGATTTTTTATTGTTTTGCTCCGGCCGAGAATAAGTTAACCATGTCAATAGTGAAGAAAATTAACTGAAAAAAATCAATTGAAACAATAGGTTACTTAATGAGTGTATAATTTATCATCAATTAACAATTTTAAATACATACAAGCATCTCAAATTCACATTTAGTTTTACAATAGATGTTTACACAAACAATTTCTCACCTCGATGATAATCAAATAGTCAATTCCTTTAGATTTTGCAAATGTCACCTCCACCGGATTACATTTAAGGCTTGTACTACTTATCATGAGATTCAATAGGGCCTAGATTAATGCAGTATGAATATACTTAACAAAATGTTATAATTAATGTTTGTTCAAATGTTGTCTAAACCATTTTCCCTCGGCTGGATTTAACAAACTTTTTGTTATTGGAAAGTTCATTTAATACGTTCACGGATGAAATTAAAATCTAAAAACAAAATTAAGAAAATGCATTAGCAAGTTTGTGACCATTTTCTCCAGAAATTTATTTTCAAAATATTGTCAAAACTTACCCAAAGATTGCCAAAATTAAAATTTAAAATAAATCATTAGAACTATAAAAAACTTGAAAATGAAGTGACTTTTCCTGATTCACCAAATGACGCCATTTTAAATTTAGAAAAACCCCTAATCTCCTTCCCCTCATTTTTGTGACAAAGGTTGTCACCTCACATTTCCAAAATTCCTTAAATAAATATAGGTATTTCCTATTCATATTCAACTCAATACAACGTTCCATGTGGAAGAATTCAAATATTAAATCCATAGTACTTTGAAATGAAAGTAATGTGAGGTTTGAGTAGAGGAGTATACTTTGAGAGGTTTTGTTGCCAATGTCTGTTGTTTAGTGGCGCATCTCTCCGATAAAGTTCATTTATATGAAGTCAACTGATTTTTAATTTTTTAATTTATATTAATGACTTATTTTAAATTTTAAAAATCGTTTTGGTAATCATTGAATAATTCTTGACATTATTTTGCCAAGAAATTTCTGGAGGTAATGATATCTTTAAAATGTACTTTTAGCTAACTTCCATGTTAGAAATACAGTGGCACATTATTAATTATCAATTTATCGAATATAGCGTCTTGTCCAAAAAGTGAACAATAATATACATATAAAATGTTGGCGCACAGTATAATGTAACGAACCACCTTGTGGTGGATAAAATATACCAAAAAGCTTTTGGCTAAGCCGCTTATTTTATCTTGGTTCAGGAGGAAGGGAACAAAGTAATCCCTTTTCCTATTCCTCACAAGTTCTTTCTTGTTGAACTTTTACAGTAAAATGGATCTTTTAGCTGTCTGCTACCCCTCGGGCTTTCGCCCGTTAAAAGCTAGTTGATCGTGCTGTCCCTTGAAGTTGCATCTAGAAGTGTTGATCCGGGTTTTCACCCGGATTGGTAATTCGAGATGAAGATGATTTTAGAACTTTCGTTCTCTCCATTAAGTATAAAAATATGACTTGGCAATTTTAAAGCATAACATTCGTTTATTTACAGTTCTATAAAAAAGACAATTTTCCAAGAAAAATACAACCCCATTGACCTAATGCTACTGGTTATCAGTATGATCTTTTTGTATTAAGGGGTGGGACTGGGAGAGAAAGAGACCCAAGACCCAAGAGGTGACCCAAAACAGGATATTGGCATTGTCAGCTGAGAGAACTAGGTCAATCCTATGTACATCAGTACAGAGGGTTGACAAAGTTCCATGCCAATCTAAAACAAAAACAAACGATCCACAAAAAACTAAGTGAGCCAGGAGCGCTCCTGGACTGATCGTTTCAATAAAATGTCATAACTTTTTGACGTTATTCTTACAGCAATCTAATCTCATAATGGCACACTTTGCCAAACGGGCTTAATGCCTAATTATACTTTGTTTTCATGCTGTGCATTAAATTTTTAATTTTGCAAGTGTCACAAAAAAGTATATGTAATTTTGTTGTTAATAACTTCTGTATTTATTTTATTAAGTTTAATTTTATAATTAAGAGTAAATGTTACAATAAAGATTAAGCATAACAGCCTCGCATGTTTTATGTTAAAATTAGGTATTGTCTCAATTTTTAAAAATGTCTTCCATTTTCGTCAAGGCATTGCTGATATCGATGAGAAACTGATCTGCAAACATTAATTAACGTATTTCTTCTATTTATGCGACAATTCTTTTCTATTTCTTGTCACAATTGTATAAACAGGAAAAAAGTTGAAGGTATCGGCGATAAATTACAAACGATACGTTAATCGATGTTTTCTTGGTGAGAATAGAGAACATTTAAAAAAAATTGAGAAAATGCATCATTTAAAAATAAAACAAGTAATGCTATTATACTTTTAAATGTATTTAAACTTTATTGTAACATTTATTCTTAATTATAAAAATATAAAATTTTAATTCATAAAATAAACATGGCAGTTATTGATAAATAAAGCAATTTGGCTGTTCGTTATTGTTTATTGCATTTAGTTACTTTTGTAAATGTAATTTTTTCATGAGGCGAAAACTCACTTGTTCATTTAGTTCGGATGCTGATTTAATCCAGAAACTTTTGAATGAATTGTTTGAAATCTTTTCAAACGAATTGCAGTTGCATGAACACTGTGGCAACTGGATTCAAATGTACTTGCTGATTTGAGAACATAAAATAGAATTTGACAAAGTATACCCATGTAGACTAAACCTAATGCAACGAAAATGTTCATAAGCGATAATAGGTACACGGCTAATATTAAATAAATAGAACCCATCATGCAATCAAAAGAATCTTTAGAATATGAAAGACATACATAATATGTCAAAAATGTGATGATTATCAAGAATGTAATTGAATATAATATAATATGTGCTTCAGCAGCCTTTATATATTTAATTAGGCGGGAATAATAATTAATTTCTAGTGTAAAATGGGAGATTTGGTTTAGAAATAGAAAGCTATTTCGAAATGTGTAATTCATGAAGCAAAAAACAATCGTAAAAAAAACTGTAGAAGAATACACAAATAACATAATATTAGGTTTGGTATTGATTCTAACTACACCATATTTAATTATATCTTCAGTTGAAAATTGTATTTCAATATCCGGAAATGTAAAAATTAGAAACAAAACAAGCAGTATGTTCCATATCCAGCATGTTGAGAATTGCAAAATGTGAATACATTTTTTTTGTTTGAAGGTACATGCAGTCCATGTATAATGAAAATGTAATCCATTTTTTGAAACAAGTTTTCTAATTTAGTTTCATTTTGCTTCATCTTTGTAAATTATAGACGCTTTTTAAAACCAAAATAAAGAATACAATTGTAGGATTCATAATCCAACTCCATTCAACTCTTTCTGTACCTTGGATCTTCTTCGTGCGGGCACCGCGCGATACAGAGAAGAAACGAGCTATAGAAATCATCATCATAAGTTGGGTAAAATAAAAGAGTCGACGTCAAAAGCTCACAATGATTACCAACAAAGAGATTAAAGAAGTTATGCAACAAAATCACAAATAACAGGCTAAAATTGAACAGTGGTTTGTAAAAAAAATCCTGACTTCTCTGTCATCGGCCCTGGTCATCGCGCCTGGAATTATTGTAATAATTTTTTATAGACAAAAATTAAAAATGTGTCTGATTGAGTTATCTTTCTAGTTTTTAAAGCCCTTTGAACTTTTATTTTCTTTTTGCATCTGAAGGACAGAATAATCAGTGTTCAAGACGAGTTTGTTATACCACTGTAAGGTGACTCACGAGATGTTTTTGAAGAAAAAAAAACCGCGACGGATGGGAAAAAAACATTACGAAAAAAGAATTCAAGTTGTTTTCAAAACTAGAATGGTAGAAGATTATTCTAAAAGTTTTTTCATGACAATATTTTCAAAAATAAATAATTAGTAAATAAATAAATTAAATATTTTTTTTTGCATCAACATTTTATGAAAATTCTTTTCGCCTTTTTCAAACTGCAGTAAAAAGTTTACTTTTAACAAACAAACAAAAGTTCTTGATTATAAATCCATAAAAGACTGAGTATCCAATAGGGGAAAACAGTTAAAGTAAACCTTCAATTATGAAGTAAAAACAGCTCAAATCTTGAGCAAACAATTTTTTAAAAAAGACTACACAAGACAGTCATATTCACAATACAAATAGTAGAAAGGCAACCTATACCGGTTTCACCACTGGCAAATGGCTCATCAGTAGGTTTTAACTCCATCATGCTAATTTTGCAAGGCCACAAAATTCTAAAATTATTTCAAAAATTAATTCCTTTGTGTTGCTATGCGTGGCAATCTATAGCAAAATTATTACATGACGGATATATACTTGAAGAATAAACACTAGGTACATAGTAGCTTGTCTCCTGAGCCTTTAAACGGAATACAAGATATAAAAGTTAATTTTGTTGTGTATTTTTAATTAATTTATACCTACATATTAGTTAATATGTTAAAAACATTTATGCATGTTATACACATCTTATGCGAATATGTCTTTACTGATATAATCGCCATCTATGTCACTTTTCTGAACCAGCAGACCTATGAACTCTTAATCATATGCATATATACAATAACAACAATATAACAACATATAACAACAATACATATAGATCCGAAGTCAAGAAATAACCTTTAAAACTTGTAATGCACTTTGAATTTTCTTCCTAAAATTAATGGTAGCAGGTTCAAGTTCAAATTTTTAAGCAAAAATTCGGGTTTCACCTTGCTTATAACAATACCACCTCTTCAAATCGAAGGGAAATTACACAAAATAACCAATTTACACTACTAATACTTTCAGACACATGTGTTTTAACTAGTAAAAGTAAACATTTATTGAGATTATTGGTGCTTAAAATATTCTGTTATTTTTAGTTTATTTTTATTAATTACTTTCATAGATGATCAATTATTCAATTTAATAATATAGTTTATGTAACAGGAGGCTTTTCTTAGGCTCGTGCTGGCTCCGAACGTGCTCGTGAAAAGCTAGATTCGGACCCTGTGTCATCTGAAGTAGCCTCTTCGGGGTCGTGTCTCCAGAGCACATCCACCAGTTGAATGTGACGAGGAAATAATTGTAAGAATTATGTGACATAATTGCAAAACACTTTATTTAGAAATTCCAGCAATCACACATAGAGTTACATAATTATGATACGCCTGTATTTCTGGTGTCCGGCACTTTATATGCTTGGGTACATGTATATCTCAGAGAGGTAAACAGACACCTAAGTGGCCGGACACCTACTCTTGAGTGTTCATCCAACCACTGATACAAATGGGGATGAAGGGGCATTGGGTGTAGAGAGGGATAGTAATGGGGCCTCTTTTAAACGGAAATGATAGCCTAGGGGCACCCAGAAATGCAGGGTGTCACATCGAGTTACACGATTCTGTTGAGAATAAATTAACGATGTCAATAGTCAGTAAAAGTACCTGGAAGAAATTGTGAGATTTTTGAGTTTATTTTTTTAAGAAAATGGAGGTTAAGACCACTATTCTATGATACAAAATTAACAAATGTGAGTTTTTACCTCGACAATAACCAAATAGTCAATCTCTCTACTTTTCGCAAAGGTTGCCTCCACCGGATTAACTTTTAGGCTTGTGGTGCTTATCATGAGATTCAATAGGGCCTAAAGATTTTGAATATAATTTTTTAAAAAAATATTATTAAACTTTTTCTTCTCAAATATATTTTGCGATACATTTTTCCTTGGTTTGATTTAACAAACTGTTTGTTTTCGGATAGTTGGTCTATTACTTTGATACACGATTTCAAAATCTGAAAAAAAGATAGTTTTTGCAAATACAACATTTAAAACAAAACAATTTTTAAAATTATTAATAAAATTATAAATAAATAATAATACTTTATGCATAAATAATTTTACTTTGTGTATTTCTGTATGTTCATAAGCTTATTTGTTAATTCATTCGTAAAAGGCAAAATGTTAATAATTAACTAGAGGGTGGGCCATAAGTCACGAAAAAGTTTATTTAATAACTTTTGTTTTATAATAATTTTTGTAATTTTTTTAATAAAGTGTGTAACAGGGAGATTTTTTTGAAATGGGCATGAAATTAAATTTCAAATAAATGTTGCCCTACCATTTTGGCTTCATAAGTATGTGTTCTTTTCACTATATTTTCCACGACATCTGTCAGTGTTTCTGGCTGTTTCATTAAGCTGCTAGATTGTCCGGGGGTGGAGGCTGTTAATGTTAACATACACTCTCCTTTAGGAGAGTACGGTGTCATTAAATCCTGCTAACGTAATGACCAATTTCTTAATCTCGTGAAATTATTTGCTCTCCAAAAATTTGAATTTGGAGCTACATTATGGCACCGGTCATGTGGGCAGTGGTTCTGGTCATCTGGTTACAGACGTCATCATGCCGAAACTACATCTCAGGCGTGTCACTAACCGCAAGACACACTTAATTGCCTCGGAAAAAACAAATGCCGCATGTTTACGTCGCAATTTTGGCCAAATTTGTACGAAAGGCGGGACCACTTTTGACCAGCCGTGGTCAAACGAGGGCCGACTTTGGTCAACTGTGACCAGGCTGCCATCTTGGTATGGAGTTACTCTCGTCATATTACGGAGTTACTTCACCCATTTCTGGGGGCACAAGTCGGAAAAGACTTCGTTGACAAAAAATGTTAGGCTTAAAGCCTATGGACTTAGTCCCGTGTGGGGTTTACGTTTAACACAGAACGTAGACCCAGTTTTGGCCAAGCTTATGTCGTGTAGTTACACACAACAACACGAGAAGAGCCACCATCGTGCTTTGCCGCCTTTATTTTAAAAAGGAGCGGGCAATTTAAACAGGGATAACTAAATGAAATCGTTGCAAATATTTGTCGCCTATGGGCGCATTTTCCGCCTTTTTTCATTAAAAGTGGCAATTGAAACAGAGATAACTAAATGTAAACTTTGCATTAATGCTATGCCTATGGGCACATTTTCTGCTTTTTTGTTAAAATGAGCAGCAAATCAAACAGGGATAACTAAACGAAAATGTTGCAAAGAAATGCCGCCTATGGGCGCTTCTTCCGCCTTATTGCAAAATAAGCGGCAAATTCAATCAGGGATAACTGAAACATATTTGTTACATGGAGACCGATTGTTGGGGCCAATCGCTGTTTCCATGTATGATTTTTCGATTGTGAACATATAAGTTTTCGGGCTTTTATGTCATCTTTCGATGCATGCTCTTCCAAAGTGTGACTTATGGAAACGGAGCAGCTTACGATGGGACCGATTGTTGGGGCCAATCGATGTTTCTGTGTAAGCCAAAGAGGAAAGGTCAATACTCGTTACATGAAGACCGATTGTTGGGGCCAATCGCCGTTTCCATGTATGATTCTTCGATTGTGAACATATAAGTTTTCGGGCTTTTATGTCATCTTTCGATGCATGCTCTTCCAAAGTGTGACTTATGGAAATGGAGCAGCTTACGATGGGATCGATTGTCGGGACCAATAGCCGTATCCATGTATGATTCTTCGATTGTGAACATATAAGTTTTCGGGCTTTTATGTCATCTTTCGATGCATGCTCTTCCAAAGTGTGACTTATGGAAACAGAGCAGCTTACGATGGGACCGATTGTTGGGGCCAATCGATGTTTCTGTGTAAGCGAAAAAAGGAAAGATCAGTACCGTTATCTGAGGATCTATGGGCCTACTTTGGGCTCACTGTCCCTCATCCTACCTTCTATTTCCTTCCACCCACTCGTGTATCCAGCCTTGACATGGCGAGTGGGCTTGTTGAGAAATCTCTCGTTTGTCATTGAGATGTTATTGTTTCATCGCACAGAGAGACATTTCCCTAGACTTGTGGATACAATCTTTTTCTTCCGCGGCCTTATTCTTTCCTTTCCTATATAAGGTTGTTTGCTTTCTGTGAATAATAATAGATTCATTTGGGCATTCAGCAGTCACTGTCGAACGTACCGAATCGCTTCTAAAATGTGTGTTGCTTTTGTCGTTTCAGTGACCCACTAATACGAAGCGTAAAGTAAAATGGGTAGACGCAACAACAAGTCGAGGAAGGCAACTTTGAATAATAACGAACACACAAATGAAAACACTAACGCAAACGGCAAAAATGCAAACGGCGAAAACAATATTCCTGACGACGTGCATGAAAAAATTGACGAAGGAAAGGCGTTGCCAAACGTGTCCTGTGACCCACAGAAGACAAAAACCACGAGAGACAGAAACTTTAATTGTCCGCTCTGCCATGTCCCTACCCATGGCTGTCTCATAAGGCACTTACGTGACCATCATAAAGAAAAGACAGAATAAGATTGTCAAGATATTAACAATGAAATGCAAGACAAGTTTATGAATGGTCCACCACCACTAGATTGGGGACTAGTAAAAAAGTGGTTTGGGCCTTTTATTAACAACTCGATTGTGCGCCAAGGACTTATAAGATGCATACATCACGTGGGTTCACGTTTCGAGAACCTTCCGTCTGTGTGGGAGCAGGGCACGTTGGGTGACAACCCGGACATCATTGATGAAGAACCCATTGACGAAGGAGAATTCGGTATGGAAGACGATGACGATGGTGCTTTGCCGGTAGTGTTTCCTCGCAAGAACTATCGTGCGGGATCCGTACTTGCCAAGATGCAAGCGGAAAATGTAACCATGCGCTACAACCTGTCCTTCTTTACGGATTTTATTAATCAATGGAGACAGAGAAGATCTATCGAGCAAGTGCGCATCGGCTCACGTACGCAAGACTGGTTGCAAGGGTGTTGTATCATATTAACATCTCAACAGGCGACAAGCACCAAACACCAGTGCCGAGCCTTATAATACACACCCACCACGTACACAATTACGCACTACGGCTCACACGTGTTGGCACGAAAGCAAGCACCATCGTAAGTCTTTACCACAACATACTAATTTACCTTCATTACCTGACGACTGCAACCGATTTGAGGGTCAAGGATCGGCGCTTCTACGATGACTTGGCACACATTGTAGAAGTAATTAAGCGATTCATGGCACGGGCCAAGCAGGAACAGAAAGCCGAAAGCCGTGCGAAAAAGAGCGAAAATGCGGTGAAAGATGCCTTCACCGAAGAAACTGTGGCCACATCTACATCGTTAGTAAGCGACCCTGCACTCCTGGAGGATGTGAACGACTCACTTACACGCCTTCTTGACAACGGGTTTAATGCTATCGATTATTGCGTGGTTACACGCTATTTAATGCTCGTCATAGCATCTTACGGAATTCGGCAATCGGCCCTGCTGAATCGCAGGGAAGCAGTGTCAGGAGACAATGTGTTCTTCGTGCGAGACCATAAGACGTCTGCCACGGGTCCTCAGGGCATCTCCCTAACATCAGACCAGACGTCGATGTTTGAGGTCTATTACCATCTCCTCAGACCAATGGTTGATGTCCTGAAGACAAAGAATTTCTTCTTCAATACCGTGGGCACAGCGTGGACAGTCCTTCTCGAGAGTTTTCGCAGATGTCAGCAAAGTATGGGGTGCCGTTCACTGTCACCCGTACACGGCGCTCTCTCCAGACTTCCATTGCATTGAAGTAGAAAAATGAATGAGAGAAGATCTGCAGAGCTCTGAAACATTGAGAGCTCACTGCAGAACATTCGTACCGCCAACCGAATGTGGAGCAGACCGCACAAGACTCTGCTCTTATTCGCGAACTTATCTCCACATCCCGTGAGAAGAGCGCTCAAAACACGATTGACGCAGACGCTCAACCATGCATGTCGTCAGGCGTTACACATCCTAGAGGGGAGGGATCGTTCAGGCCTTTCGTCGTCTACCCAGGCAGCGACGACGGTAGTAGTCTGTCTACCCACGATGCGAGGAGTTCTCGGAAAGGAACTTTTGACGGTCGTCATAGTTGCTTTCGCAGGATTCCGATCATACATTCCGATTCGGACTCTTCGTGAAGTGGGTAAAAAAACCTGCATGTGCTTCAGTGTTCTCGTGTCTGCCATGCTTCCTTATCTTTCTTGTACCTCAAAACGAAGAGATCTCGGAAGAGAACTTTTGACGCTTGTCATAGTCACTTTCGTGGTTTTCCGTACAAACGATACGTTATGTCTCTTCAAGCTCTTCGTGAGTGCTTGTGTTTGTGCATCAGTGTTCTTGGATGCATGAGTGGGGGTATTTGTTGGGGGTGTGTTTGCATGTGTGCCTGCTTGCATGTTTTTTCCTGTGATGTCCTGTCCAGTCCCTCTTCGATGTATCTCCACCTTGTTGTGGTGAAGGGGCTCGAGCCTGTTTTATATAAAGGCTCTCACTGTGTTCCTCATGGGATGTGCCGGCTCCAGGAGCCACCCACGATGAACATGACGAAAAACCATGTCGCCACGCCGAGAATATCGCGGTAGAACAACGGTTCTACCGCGAGCCGACACAAGTACCGGCCGAAAAAAGACGGTCGCAGGACGATGGAGTTCCCCAAGCGGAAATCCCACCCCCCTCGCGGTACTCCCAAAGAAAGACACGGACACAAGCAAGTGATGAATTAAAAAGTGTTTAATTTACACATACGATGTGCACCAAGGCAGTGATGATATATTTACAGAACTGGCTGGTTACTTCAACCAGCCAGGCACTATACATAAAAACAAAAGGCCCCCTGGCCAAAAGGCAAACAAAAAGACCACAATGCCGGACAGTGGAGGTCACCCAGACCTCCACTCACAGGTCTAGTCAGATTTTCAGCCTACAACCAGCTGCCCAGATCCTGTGGCTGACTAGGCCACAGGAAACCTCCAGGCAACTCCACCTGGAGGGGACAGAGGTCACATCTGACCTCTCACCCATAGACTTCATGGTGAGAGGTGAGATGAGTGAGAGGAGTCACCTGGAGAGACTATGGGACCGGGAGTCACCTGGAGAGACTATAAGACCGGAGTCACCTGGAGAGACTATAAGACCGGAGTCACCTGGAGAGACTATGGGACCGGGAGTCACTTGGAGAGACTATGTTGCCGGGAGTCACCTAGAGAGACTATGGGACCGGGAGTCACCTGGAGAGACTATGGGACCGGGAGTCACCTGGAGAGACTATGGGACCGGGAGTCACCTGGAGAGACTATGCAACCGGGAGTCACCTGGAGAGACTATGGGACCAGGAGTCACCTGGAGAGACTATGGAACCGGGAGTCACCTGGAGAAACTATGGGACCAGGAGTCACCTGGAGAGACTATCGGACTGGAGAGACTATCGGACCGGGAGTCACCTGGAGAGACTATCGGGCCGGGAGTCACCTGGAGAGTCTATCGGGCCGGGAGTCACCTGGAGAGACTATGGGGCCGGGAGTCAGCTATGCCCCTAGCTATGCCCCTAGCTATGCCCCTGACCACCATTCAATGAACCTACAAAAACAGCAGATGACCAGCAATGGCGGATCGAGGGTATTGGGCGTGGAGGTTATTTATAAAGAAGAGGGCGCCAATACAAAATTGTATTTTTATTTTTATTTCAAATGTGTTTTTTAAGAAGTTCCCCTAAAAGGCATTGCATGGTGTTTTACAAATAAAAAACTTTGTCAAACTTAAAGTAAAACAATCAATTTTGACAATTAAAAAAAAATGAAGTTCTAAACCAAAGGGGGGCCAAAAATACTGTATAGGACGCGAGGGGGCAGTTCGCTCTCCACCCTGCCCCCCACTAAATCCGCCACTGATGACCAGCATGGCCGTATAAAAGAGATTTAACTTTTCCATTTAGAATGATAAAAATAAAAAATATGGGAAGTCATTAACGAGAACCTTGAAGAGAGGCTAGAGACTAGCGTTTGCCCATTAGAATTAGCAGAGCGCATGCGTATTATTTTATATAAGAAAATGATTGCAGATTTGCGTTAGCAGCGCCATCTATTGATCACCAATGGAAACTGCCGATGAGACGTTCACTATAGGTTTGGGTAGGTTAGTTTTCCTATATAAAATGATAACATGGTAATGCGCATGCGCTCTGCTAATTCTAATGGGCACAGTTAGTGGCTAGAGAGGCTCTCTACTTGATATTGAATTGAGCTACCTCTATGCATCTATCATTGAGTTCATTTAATTTTAAAAAAGAAAAGAAAAATAATTAAAAGTTTAATTTAAATTTAAATATTCGTAAATTTATAAAATAAAAATTCAAATGAAATGAAAAATGACTTAATTACAAAATCTTAAAATTTAAAAAATATATATATATTAAAAAGGGATTTACAGTGTAAATTTATAATTAAAGACGTCATATTTGTAGTTGGCGGCTGCAATTGTAAGTTGACAAATGAGTGAGTGCCTAATTAATGACACAGACAGGTGAAAGGTCAGGTGATCTAAAAAAAAAAAAATTCCTACTTTTCATTATTTTTGTGTATTTCGTTTTTTGCTGCCCTTTTTTATTTTTCTGAAAAATCAGCAATGAAAAAAGGTAAGATACAATTTAAGTTAGTATTTTATTATATTTGCTTTATTTCATTGATTTAATTAGTTATTATTTTATTTCATTAATGAAAGTTCTTAATTTTAGATTTTTATTAACATTTCTTCAGGTCATATGGACATGTCGGACTTTCTACTCTACACCTTTTGCATACATTGTCATCAAGGGGTGTTTTAACGGTCTTCAAGTTACAGATATTTCTTTTTGGGTTAATTGCTAATTTTTAAAAAAATATATTTCGCCAAATGTTGTGTGTCTTGGTCTCAATTAGCTCTTATTCTAGGAATATTTTATTTTACACTTTTTTGCGTTTTTAAACTATTTTATTTCTTGTTATGAATGAGGTTTTTTTGCAGAAACAGGATTTTACAGAAAGATCATCTATATTGAATTATGGTGAGAAAAATTTATTTTATAATTGTGCAACAATTTAAAATACATACATGTATATATATTGCCACTTAAACAAATTGCCAATTGCCAAAATGTCACAATTATGCTTGCGCCTATGCTGTACTCAAACTGTGCTGACAGTGCTGTCCTCAAACTGTATCGTCCTGTGCTGTGCAAAATCTAATTTTAAGAACAAGATTTCAGTTTCTAAGTTTGTGTTTTCAGTTATGAATGACAGCAAGACTATGATGGACGCCTCGAACACCGGACCACCATGGAGGAATTACTGGAGGAGGGCGCAGGAGGCACCAGGATTCCGTGCCCGCCGTGGGACCAGAGGAGGCACCAGAATTCTGTGCCCGTCGTGGGACCAGACGAGGCACCACGATTCCGTGCCCACTGATGGAGCGCATCGATCGATGGATGGATGGAGGAGCCTGGGGCCCGGCCCCACAGGCCATATATTTTATATTTAATCGTTTCTTCTATGAGATCAGTTTTTATTTGTTTTGTGTGTTTTTTTTACTGTGTTTCTATTTAAAACTACCTGGGAGCCCCTGGACATCAGGATGCCGGACATGTGGAACCGCGACCCGACTTGTGAGTTTCTTATTGTTTTTATGTGTTTTATATGTTCTCTTATATGGTGGCAAACGTGCGGAAAATGGTATTGGCACGCGCATGTAATTAATTGCATGCAATGTTTACTAATTAATCATGTTTATAAACGTGTAGACAACAGTGATAAACTATTTAGTTTGTCTTGGCATTATTGATCTCACGTAGGTTTCAGATTTCATAATTTTTCCTGTAGGCTTATACATTATAATTTTTTTAGACAGTTTCATTACACTTGATGTTTCTCAATAGTGATACCTAGGGCTAATGCCCTGGCCGGTACTGCCAGTACTGACTGAAATTATTGGATCGAGAAATGTATATTTTTACGCCATTCCTCGATACTGGTATGCACTAAATGTATGTCAATTTGTGTAGAAAATGAAATTAAAATTTTCCATTTAACATTATAAATGCCGGCCATTTCATGAAAATTAAAGTATTTATTTTAGATATTCAGTGTTTTTTTCTCTCCCCATTTTGTGTCATGTAGGCTTTATTTGTTATAAAACTTTTTATAAAAAAAAGGAGGCAACATGTAATATTTTGAATATTTTTTTGTAAAAAGAGAGGAGGGGTTAATCATGTATAGCAGACAAGTTTGTTTGTAAGAATAGTCCACTCGCTTCCAACGTAGGCTATATATCCAGATTTTCTTACCTCCAGTACAGAATCACTATTTTGTGCCTTTGAGGCTTGAGAATTTTTTTTGGGGGGGGTGGGGGTTGTTCCATTCAATGTCCCTCCCTTTTTGACACAATTTGCTTCTCAATTTACATGCAATTGTGCCCAGCATTAGAATTTAATTTGCACCGCCCTTTTATAGACGTCATCAATTTTTAATTGGTTTGTTATTTTGTTTGACGTCATAAAAGGGCGGAAGAAAAGAAATTCTAATGCTGGGCGCAATTGCTTGTGCTTCTCAATTGCTCATTGTTTGCAAATTGCAAAGTCTGTTTGCTCTTGTTTGTCAAGAATCAAGCGTGGTTTGCTAACTGTCACTTGAAATCATTATACATTGCTTTTGTTATAATTTTAGGTTGCAATCAGAATGATTATCTTGTCATTTCTGTTGGCCGTTTGTTCCATGACTCAAGGCGAAGAACTGTCAAATATTGGTTGATATTACAAGAATGTATCAATTTAAAGTGATGATATAATTTTCTTTAGGTGTTGAAGTTCAGTCTGGACCTAAGTTTGTGAAGGAGCCTCCTGCTAAAGTTGAATTTATTAACACCAAAGGAACTCAAGTGGAATGTTTGGCCACTGGAAACCCTTTACCGAGCGTCAACTGGACTCTTATTGATGGAAGCACAGTTGTGAATGTCCACGGTTTACGTGATACTACGAAATCGGGAAGTCTCGTGTTCCGTTCCTTCAGGGCAGACAACTACCGTCCCGACGTTCATTCTGCCGTTTACCGTTGCGTTGTTTCGAATGTTGCCGGCGTGATTCATAGCCGAGACGTCAGTGTGAATGGTGGTATGTTTTATCCCGTTACCGCTTTCTTTTGCCCTCGCAATAAAAAACGTTGCTTGAAATAAAATAAAGAGTTTTAAAGTTTAGCTTTGTTTAAAGTGGTTTTATAGTGTAAACGCCTCTCGAACTCTTGATTATTTCAGGTGTAAAATGAAGTGTAACTTGAATGTGTTTTAGAACACAGAAAGGTAGCTCAGTTACTTAAGGCATTTTCGTGTTTATATCTTTAAAAATAAGCTTTTTATGAGGATTTGTAGGCCTATATTTTGAAAGATAGCGCGTGAAAGTCTGGTACGCATCGGGCTGTAATTGCTGGGAACATTGTCGCCAGCGATGTTTCCCAACAACTGGTGACGTATTTGCGGATCGAATTGCAACATTGCATGAATATACAACCGCTTGACAACAAAGAGTGTTGCTTGTTTCTCTGTTTTTCACTTCAAATGGAAAACATCGCTCAATCGGTATACAAATACAGCACTAACATCACCGGTGGTCGACAAATTCATTGCTGAACTGAACCACATTTACTGAATTCGATTTGAAATTGCAACATCATTGGCCACGGGCATCCAAATAAATGGTGCTGTGTCCGACGATTATCGCCTGGTCTGTAGAAGGCTTTAAGTAATTGAGCTACCTTTCTAGTTTCTGAAACACTTTCGATTTAGCTTGTTGAATAATCAGGGTTCGAAAATCAGCTGTTTACAAACCGTCTTAAGTTTGCGTTTGACTCGAATAACGTTTTTGAATATGGCTGTGTGAGTCTTTAATTAACATTTGTTTTGAAAGTTGTTCTCCAGAGTCACGAAGTTCTCGTCTATGACTCATATGCCATTGAGGGCAACACTGCTGTTTTCAAATGCCACATTCCGACCGTTCTCAAGGACTACGTGACTGTCACTGCTTGGATCAAGAACGACAACTTGCTCATTCGTCCATCTTTTGAAGAAGGTTTATTTATTTCTTAGGAAACTCTTCAATTGTCGTTAGCATTCATGTCTATTTCTGTTGGAAGTTTTAAATGGAAAGTTTGCCATCATGCCGTTTGGAGAATTACACATTCGTAACGTCACGCTAGGAGAATCAGGATCTAGATACAAATGTAAAACATCCCATCGCTTAACTGAAGAGACTCAGATTAGTTCGGCCGATGGACAGCTATTTGTAACTGGTAAAATAGCCACGTAAATGATATTAACATTTAAGCTGGTTTAAAGTTTCATGACCCCGTCTCAAGCTCTTGTTATTCTGTCTTTCAGAAGCAAAATTGGGAGAAACTTGAAAGTGTTTTAGAGACTAGAATTGTAGCTCAGTTACTTAAGAGTATTTTAACGTTGATATTTTTTAAAAATAAGTTTTTTTAATTTAATTTGAAAATAACCCAACTATAAGGTAACGATGCTTAGTAGGCAAGTGAGTTAGAGTTAGTATGAAAAGTTTATTTTTTATTAAGGTGGGAAAAGCTTACCATGAAATTGAAGGCATCAGAAAAATTTATTTCTTGTGAACCGAATTTCGTGTTAAAAGAAATTATTTTTAAAACGTTCATGAATACAAATAAGACAAAAAATGTGAATTTTTTTAAACTTAAAACTTGCATTATGGCTCTTGTCTACTTTTTTTTTTATTTAAAAATACATAATTTTTAATTGCCTTTTTTACATATAATACAGTGTATGCAACAATATGTATTTATAATTGTGATAAAAGGCAAATTTGAGAAGTAATTCCAGAGGTTTGTGTTTTAGTGTATGGAATCTGAAGTCTTTTTTTTTCGTTTTTAAAATGATTTTGAATAGATTTTTATTCATTGGCTCAAACCATTTCTCTGTTAACGGATATAATCGTGTTATTAGGTTGGTCTTAACAATTCAAAATATATGGAAAACCCTATACTGAGTGAAGGGGCCAAAATATATTTCTTGTTATTTTTTTGTGTTATCCGTTGTCGTGTAAAAGGGTTTTCACAGTATATTAACGAATAAATGTATAATTAAGTTATTCAGCTGCTTTTCTAGTTTCTAATACAATGTCAAGTCACTCAAGTGTTCCTCTTGAACATCTTAATGGAATTGTAAATGTCGTTTATCGTACTTATTGTAATTGTTGCAGAATCTCGTGGTTTGATTGCACCAAAGATAATAGAAAGTGGAAAATCTGTTTCTGTTGTTGTTGGGCAATCTGTTGTTCTTCCATGTGCAACTCAAGGAAATCCATTGCCAACTATTAGGTCAGTAATTTTTTTAATTATATCAGTAGTAATTTCTACATGTATATATAAAGAAGTAGAACGCCTTTTTTTAAATTTGGTTGTAATTAAAATAGTTGGTGAAAAGTCTAAAATTATTTTGCTGATTAGAAGTTTGAACATTTGTGAAATTTTAATATTGTTGGCATCATCAAGTATTAGTAGAAAGATGGCGCCTCGGTTGCACTGTAGAGATAGCTTCCGCTTGTGGTGTTAGGGGTCTCGGGTTTGAATCCCGGCTGAGGCATGGGTCTTGTTTGTCTTTCATAGTTTTCTTCATCATCGCGGAGTTGGCGTCAGGCAGGGTAGCCAGTCGTGAAACACATTTTACCAAATCCGATTCGTATGTCGCTTCTATCATCATTCATCATCATCATTTAACCAACTTCGCTGGGCGCGGGTCGTGGTCCAGGGGAAGAAGAAGAACTATTAGTTGAAAATGATTTTCAAATTTCTCTAGCAAACACATTAATTTTTAAACATATCTTTAGAGAAAAAAAAATACTTTTAGCATACTCAGTAAGACCTGGGCCCCACATGCTGAAAAAGCAGAAGATAGTAATAAAAAGTCAGGAAAAATTCTTCTAGATTTTTCATTTCTTTCCTGTTCAGTTGTTTTCGCACATTGAGGCTCTATTCACACAAACCAATTTGAGTGGTTGATTTCGACTGCAAAATGTAGTCTGTGAGGTTGTTGTGCAGTAAAGTAAACTGCAAAAAAGTGGTTATAATCGATGATCGATGGCCTTTGTTAATATATGATCATTGTTGGAATTGAACTAGATCAAAAAGACATGCCATGCGGGTTTTATTACAAATTTTCAAACTTCCACAAAAAGTTTTTTTTAAACTGTTATTGTGGAACCTTCGCTTTTCTAGTTTCAAATGAAAGTGCATTGAGAAATTATTTCATTAGGCAATCCGAAGTTGACTTCCAATTTTTTTGCTTGAATCTCCACTAGTAATATTACCCTCTTAACTGGGTGTAAAGTGCCCAAATGTTATTTATGCTTTTCTTTATAGGTGGTACAAAAAGAATTCAGGCAATGAAATGACTGAAATCACTTTCGATGGTCGATTTGTGAAAACTGACAGTGCGATGGTCATTGGAAGCAGTGTTGCTTTGGATAAGGGAGTTTACACGTGTGAAGCTGTCAGCGATTTGGGAAAGGATGTATTGGATATTAAGCTAACCACTACTGGTAAACGAATGCTTTTGTGATTGGGATGTTTAATTGACTTCTACAGTATATTTATTTTACATAAAATAAATAGAACCATTGTCGGTGAATGTTGCACCTTCTGTTAGAAGAACTAAACTCAACGAGAGAGTTGTTTTCGAGTGCATTGCAACAGGAAAGATTTCTTTTTTGACTTGGTTGCACAACGGAGTTCCAATAAAGGATTTTTCTGACAACAGTCTAGTTATTGAAAGTGTCACGATGTCCGATCGTGGAATGTATCAGTGTTTCGTTAAGAATGAGTCTGGTTATGTGATGCAGTCTACTTCAGAGCTTATGCTTTCTGGTTTGTCTCAATGTTCTTTTTTTTTAAAAAAAATATTTTACTTTTTGTTAATCTGCTTTTCTAATATCGGAATGTTTGTTTTGATTGTTTTTAGAAATCTCTCCTCAGTTTCTTGAAGTGTTTGATGAGATGGTTGTTCAACCAAGCAGTTCAGTTATTCTCGTGTGTATTGCAACTGGAATTCCTCTTCCTACTATTTCTTGGACTATCGATGGAATGTCATTGTATAATAGTTCAAAGGTGCTCGTTACATCTGCTGTAGATCATAATGGAAAAGCAGTGACTACTTTAAAGTTCATTACGACTGTCGTAGAGGATGGTGGTGTCTACAGTTGTGTTGCGTCTAGTTCTTCAGGGCGTTTGGTTCATTCTGCAAGAGTCAATGTTTATGGTGCGCTGTTTTTTTTATATTATATTATGTACTTCAGTTAAAATTAAGTAATTTCTTTTAGGAAATCTTGGGAGCCGCATTGTTTCCGATACTTTAGCAGTTTCTGGTCATACGTTGCTTTTGAACTGTCCTGTTTATGGCTATCCTATTTCATCCATTGTTTGGGAAAAAGGTCTGTTTTATGTGGGTGTAATGATAACAATATGAAACATGTAATTATAACTAAATTATTTTAAGACAATAAACCACTGCGATCAAGTCGGAGACTCAACTATTTCCCAAATGGAACACTTACTGCTGAAAATGTTGATCGTAAAACTGATTCTGGTACATACAAATGCATTGCAAAAAGTGATAACGGACAAGAAGTCGATGCTAAAGTGAATGTCACTATAATGGGTAAAACTACTGATTTTCTTTATAGTGTTGTTTTTCTTGTTGAATTCAGTGAGCTCTCATTGTTTAAGCATGGTAACCACAGGGACACACAGAATGGGTGGTGGGTGTAATTCCTAAATTGGCTGCTGCACTTAGAAATCTAATTTCTAGTTAGGAGAAGTTTTTCCCACATGAGAAAAATGTGGTTGGGTGTTTTCTTAAGAACTGTTGCTGCCATATGCAAAGTGTTGTTATTACTTAATCAGGAGATTCCTCTCATCCTATCAAGGTTGCAATTTTCATGATGTATGCTGAGATTTCAAAGAAAAAAAAATTATCTGAATCATTCTTTAATGCAATAATTACTCCAAGATAGATCAATGCACAAGTATAAAATTACTTTCATTTACATAGTTAAGGGTAGGCAATAAAGTTCAGTTGAAGAATACATGTTATAAAATTTATTATGGAAGAACATTGAAAAGTATGAAAAGAATATTTTTAAGCATTAAACATAATCAGTTTTAAAAAAATATCGGTTTAACTGTTAATGAAGTAGCATTTCAATTTATTTTAACATTATAAGTATGTCTTGGCTTGGCTCAGCAAGTTTTTGAATCTCGACAAAAGCCTAATGGCCGAAGCAGGTCAACATTCAATGTTGGTTGTGATTCAGGCAACCTACATTGGCCAAATGTTTAAAATAAGGAATCAGTTCTGTTTTGTATGAAATTCATTTGTTTTTCACTGCAGAAATAAAGCACCTAATTCTGCTACCGCTTAGTGGGGCAAAACAGTGCATTTTCAAACGTTTTTTTTTTGCATTACCAGTATTATAAATTATTGCTAAAAGTTTTTGAAAGTGTGCAGTAATTATTTCGAAGGATATACAATATATGAAAGTACTTCAGTATTAAATCACACTTTTCTATAACTTCCTATTTTATAAATTTAACTAGAAAAGCATTAACGTCTCTATTGCAGTCCTTTCTCCTAATCAGGAAACAGTAAGTGCACTAAAAGTAACCACAATTATTATCAGGGCTAGGAATTTTAAATGCTAATATCTATGAAAAATTATGTTGATGTACTAAAAAGTGATAAAATATGTGCTAAAAACTGATATATTTATTAAATTTATTTCTAAAAGTACAGAATTTTTATTTCATACAGCATCCTAAATTGTTTTTATGGATGTATTTTTTTCATAAATCATGGCCACATTTTCCCAAAACAGTACTGTAAGCTTATGTCTAGTCTGTAAGCTATTCTAAACACTATTACATAACTGCTGCTGTACAAAATATGCCATGAAATTAATGTATAGCCCTGTGCTATTGTGTTCATCTATTTTATATGGTTGATATGTTGTAACGGACACAAAATGGCAAATGAAAATATAAAACTCAGTTACTGATTTTCATAAACATGTGCATTGAGCTGTTATTCAGTCTACTGTCATCTGTTGTCCAAATCTCTAAATTAAACTCAAATTAAATTTTTAAAAAAATGTGGAGAAAAATAAAAAATGCTATACAGTATATATGGAAAACAGTGACAAAATATCTAATTTACTCTAAAATATGTCTTTCTGGTTAAAATATGTGGTTTAAAATTTAAATAATGGTTTACATTGATCAATACTATCATACATTGAAAACTGTGATCAAGATTGACAGTTGCAAATGAAATATGTAAAAACATAAAATTCCCAGCCCTGATTATTATAAATAGAAATCGGATGCCTGCAAAATTCACACTTAAATTGTTTCATTATCTGAAACCATTATATGAGTATATTTGCAATTTTCTCAATGAGAGCACACTTAGTTGAAGTCATTTGAATTCATTATTTTTGTTTTATTTGTCTTGATTGTCAATTCCAAAGTGAGCAACTGTTTTCAATTGCATTGCAGTTGCTCCCAAAATTGTTCCATTTGAGTTTCAAGATGAACTCTTACGAGAGGGGATGAGAGCCAGACTGCAATGTGTTGTTAGTGATGGGGAATTACCCATAACAGTTTCTTGGCTTAAGGATGGAATAC
Organism: Brachycybe producta; assembly: GCA_036925085.1. NCBI lineage: Eukaryota > Metazoa > Arthropoda > Diplopoda > Playtdesmida > Andrognathidae > Brachycybe > Brachycybe producta. The sequence goes on along the minus strand of JAUPFP010000011.1, from coordinate 1,734,170 downwards.
CCCTCTCTCCAACGCTGGGGGTTCTGGTGCGTGTTCTGGATGAATATTCCAGCATTCTAACAATTAACAGCATAACCCCCAGCCACAACGGCAAATACACCTGTGTGGCCTCTAACAGGGCGGCCACAGTGATGCACACAGCGGAATTGTCTGTCAACGGTAAAACAAGTGCTTTATGTTTTTACTTATTTTTCAGTTCCTCCAAAGATTATCCCGTTTGCGTTTCTTGATGACCAGTTTTACAAAGGAATGCGAGCTCACGTCACATGTGCGATCAGTCAGGGCGATTTGCCAGTCACTTTTAAGTGGCTGAAGGATGGCTTTGTGCTCCACTCGTCTGAGTTTGGAGTGGCAAGTCGCAAATATGACGAACAAACTGAGTCTCTGAGCATTGATAATGTGAGCTCTCAGCATTCTGGCAACTACAGTTGTGTTGTTAGCAATCGGGCGGGGATTACTACTTGGACTGCCGAACTTCTTGTTCGCGGTAATCATTTACATCTGGGTTATTTTGTTTAATCGTTTTATTGCAGTCGGTCCAAAGATAGTTCCTTTCCAATTTGGGGCAATTCAATATGAAGGGTCTGCAGCTAGAGTGATGTGTGGCTTGCAAGAAGGAGACGCCCCAATCCAGTTCTCATGGCTTCGGGATGGTGTCCCTTTATTCGGTGGCGATTCTACCATCTCGGTCCATGAGGTGGATGGCATGTCGAGCATTCTCTCTTTTGAGAGCCTCACAGCCGATCATGCCGGCACCTACACTTGCATCGCCAAGAATAGGGCGGGCATCGACCGGCACGACGCCATTTTGAGAGTTAATGGTAATTCTAAGTGATCATGTTTGCATGTTCCAGTAGCGCCGAAGATCGTGCCCTTCTCGTTTCAAGGAGAACATGTGTTCGAGGGAGCACTGGCACGCCTCACTTGCGTGGTTTATCAGGGTGACCTACCCTTGACCATCAGCTGGGTAAAAGATCACAATCCCATTTCCTCCACCTTTCCATCTATGGGCATCCAAGTTCGAAACGTTGACACTTACACAAGCATACTGACTATCGACCAAGTTAAAGTCGAACACGGTGGCAACTATAGTTGTGTGGCCAAGAACCAGGCTGCTTCTGCAAGCCACATGGCAGTTCTGATTGTTAATGGTAGGGATTTCCTCTTGAACCATGTTATTCTCTTGTGTTTCAGTTCCCCCCAAAGTGGTGCCGTTCTCATTCCAAGACGAGCACTTAATCGAAGGTCAGCTGGCCAGAGTGTCTTGCATTGTGAGCCGTGGAGATTTGCCATTGCAACTCTTTTGGGAGAAAGATGGCGTTGAAATCTCACCGCAGTCTTTAGGTGTTCATTTCAAGTCATTCGATGAACACTCGAGTATTTTGTCCATTACCAGTGTTACCCCCGAACACAATGGAGTTTACACTTGTGTTGCAAGTAATGGGGCAGGAGCGGCCAGACACTCAGCCCAGCTGATTGTCAATGGTAATTGCTCTACCCGATGTGAGGTTATAATGTTTTGTTGTTGTTCATTTGGCATGTTTTTTGCAATATAATTCTATTTAAATAACTTCATGAATTGAAATACGAGTAAATGTATAAAATACTAAGTGTTATTACGTTCTACATTATACTAACGTTATATGAAGTACTATAAAATTGTTTGTCTTGCATTTTTTATATTTTATTTGATACTTGAATTTATTTTTATTTAATGTCAGAAATTTGTTCTTTAACTGTGCATTATGTTTTCACTTATTTTCTATTGCACAAAGTGTTCTAGCTTAATCGTTCTGATTACTTAATAAGCCATACAAATCTAAACCAGATTGGAAATAAATAATTTAAAATAAAATATTAACATTATTTATTAAGATTAAGCGTCGTATTCTGAATGATTGCTAACTTAAGGATACAATTTTTAGGGTAGAATTCTTAATGATTGCTAAGTTAAAGATAGTGATATATGCATGAACTTTTGATAGCCAGTTTCATTGAAAAGTTTAGCACTATCTTTGACTTAAAACCCGTTAAGAATATGACCCTTTCTATCTTAACTTTAATAATTTTCTATGTTCTAAACAAAATTAAATGAAGTAATCGACTGTATGGCAATTGTGCTAATATTGTTATTCAATCTCATTAACTGTGGCTTCACACGACTAAAAGTGTTGATGCAAAAGATGCAATTTTCTTCCACTAAAATTTCATAAGTAACTATTTGTGAATATAAAAAGCACTGCATTGATATCATTTTACTTCATGAAGTTATGAAAAATACATGTATGGTAGTTTCTTCAAGCAAATTACTTATGTCACTTTGATTTTATTTGTGTTGAATACAATTAATTTGACTGCAAAGCAGGGATAATACTGTGATTAAATGCATCAACAAATGTGCACAGCTATTGTTATTTGATGCACATTCACAGCTGGAGTTCCAGTGTAACTGATGCATTTAACTCATGATGTGAGATTTTGTATTTAGTTGGGATTTAGTTCAGATTTAGTAATTAATATGTTTGGTTATCCTATTAACACTTTTACTTTTATTATGAATTAAATAATTCTGCATTAATTCATTATTTTCGATTTTTAATGTAGTTCCACCACAATGGATTGATGAACCTGAAGATATTTCAGTATTGAAAGGAAATAATGTGAACCTTCACTGTAATGTTCGAGGATTTCCACAACCAGTGGTGTCTTGGATGAGAGTTTCTGGTAATTTTGTTATAAACTATTATTAGAGCTGCGTTTTTAAACTGAGGTTTATTTGTTATTTGAAGGGGTATTACCAAATCAGAAATTCACTCCGTTGAGTAGCACATCTGGAATGCAGTTGTTTCCTAATGGGTCTTTATTTATTGCAAGCACAAATGTGGGCGATGAAGGATATTACTATTGCGAAGCTTCTAACGGTATTGGTAACGGTTTAAGCAAACAAGTACAGATAAAATTACAAGGTGATTATTTTGTAAATATTTAGATACAATGAAAACCATTTATAATACTGTAATATGAATTAGGATATTCACGAATTTATGTTTGCACGGTATTCGTTATAAGTTTATTATCAAGAAAAAATGTGAGTTTGGGAAACTTGGCCACACATTGATATGAATTAGTTTTTCGGTTTTGAAAAAGGATTCTACAAATTAATTTCTCAAATAGAATTTGGAAAATTGTGCATGGACTTTACTTCGTGTAGAAAAAAGATTTTATGTCTTACGATTTATGTCTTAAGGTGGTTATGAAGTGTAAACGATTCTCAAACTCTGATTATTTTATCTTTCAGGTGCAAAATAAAGAGAAACTCGAATGTGTTTTATAAACTAGAATGGTAGCTCAATCATTAAGGGTATTTTCATGTTGATATATTTCAAAATAAGCTTTTTAATATTAGTTTGAAAACGTCATAACTTTAAACAGATATCTTCACGAAAATACCCTTAAATGAAAGACAGAATAATCAGACTTCGATAATCAGCTGTTTATAAACCATCTTAATCTAATTTAAATATATTAAAAAACCTATCCTAACGGACCAACAATAAACAAAATATATATTGTTTTAGCACCCCCTGTTTTTGTGATTGGTCTTTCGGAGCAAATCGTTTTAATTGGAAAAGAAGCTCAATTGCACTGTGTCGTTCAAGGAGATTCTCCTATAAAGATAAGCTTTTACAGAGATGGGAAATTGATACAAACGGGACAGTCGAGGTATGGTATTAAAAGTTCTTATTTTTGCTCAATTTTTTAAGTGGCTTTGTATGCTCTTACATTTCAGATTGAAATTAGAATTAAGAAACTCAGTGTCTGAGACTGTGTCACTGTTGACAATTCAGAAAGTTTATCGAGAAGACAGTGCAAGTTATGAATGTGTTGCAGAGAATTCATACGGGACGAACAGATCTTTTGGCATACTGAAAGTTGTTGGTATGTATAGTTTTTTTTTTAAATCCAGATTATTGTGTTTCGTGTGACTGAGGAATCAGGAGCAAGTGTAATGCATATGGTTAGCATAGAACATGAGGGTGAATGTAAACTGAAGGGTAATAATAGAGCAGTGAAAGTAATAAAATATGTGCTCCATTTCCACCAATTCCACATGGATTGACAAGAAGGGTTGAAGGTGGAAGCAGCAAAACTTTGAGTTTATGTGTTTTAAGTATGTTAATTTGGTCACAGGCGCCTAGTGCCGGCAAACTCGAAACTATAAAGTTCCCTTCACTTGTGGGGGAAACGACATTTGTTCCCGGTAGCAGCTGAAAATGATGTGCAGGATAAAATAGACGTAAGAAACGAAATGTCATCTGTTAATGGGTAGCTTGCATGTTTCAGTGCAGAGATGTTGTCACCATTTTGTGTAGTCTAGTCACTTGTGTATTCTAAAGATGTTCAATTCAATTCAACCCAGCACACATGCAATCAGCTCGAGAGCTATGTGGCCGGGGGGGGGGGGGTGGGATTTCCCAATCATAAGTGTTTGTTATTTAGACAAGGTCTAGGCATTGTCGTCAAATAGCATGAATTCATCCTGAAACAGAACTTTGTGCTGGAATAGAATTCCATAGTCTAAATACATTTGGAAATAAGGACCACAAATAAGTATCAGTACTAGCTCTTTCTTCTTTAATATGCTTTGGATGGCTATGATGTTGGTAGAAACAACTAGCCTCCGAGGCTCCTACATCACTTCTACCATTGCAACAAAGGCATTCATTTTCAATGGCACCGTTGCAGTTATGGTAACTGGGGTGGTGACTAATGAATTGGTCATGACTTAAAACGCTGGCACCGTCACTATTATAGTTGCCTCAAAATAAGATGAAGTTTTTGAAATCAGAGGGATTGACACAAAATTTAGACATGTTTAAACTCTTGAGAACCTTTTGTGCAGACGAAATGACACAATCCTAAATTTGTTGTCAACTCCTCTGGCGTCACAAGTTTCAATGGGCAACTATATATACGCTCCTAATAGTTATCCTTCACATACAACTGTCCTCATTGGCCGAGATGAATACCCACCATAATAAAAAAATATTTGGTTGTCATAGATTGTGCATGGAGGTTTCGTGTTGGTTATATTGTATTTGCATTTCATATTTTTTTTTTAATAAAGAGCCTCCAAACTTGCCACAAGAGTTGAAGGCAACAATAATTGGGAGCCGAACAATTGAATTAACTTGGAAGGCTTCGTACGATGGAAATGATGCTATTAAGAAATACATTATTCAATACAAGTTGGAATCTGGTAATTTAAATAGTATATTGGTGTTGCAAGACAACATTTCTCACTGAAGCTTTTTTTGTAGATTCATGGCAGGAATCGATTATGATGGAAACTGTGAATGGAGAACCAACAAATAGCATTATTAGCCCACTTCAACCAGCAACCAATTACATGTTTCGTGTATTTTCTGAGAACTCTCAAGGACGTAGCTCAGCCAGTCAGAGCATTCATGTCACTACTGATGAAGATGGTGAGAATTGATCATTATCAATTGATAATTCGGTACCGGTAGCTGAAATATAAACAACTGCTTCACTTATGATTGTAGTTCCGTCAGGAACTCCTTTACACGTTGAGGTTGAACCAGTCAATGTTGAGACATTTAAAGTACATTGGAAGGTTTGTTTAGTTAGGCACTTTTAGTAGTTTTGAAGTAAAACTCTAAGAGTATAACTGTTCATACAAAAGGCACCAGAAGATAAATTGTGGAATGGCAAAATTCAAGGCTATTACATTGGTTACAAAGAAACAGACAGCGGTGACCGTTACCTCTTTAAGACACTTATGACTGCCGAACCAAAGGCGAATGACCTCTACGTGCAAATAGGTGGTTTAAAACAATTTACTAAGTATTCCATTGTGGTACTCGCATACAATAGCAAGGGTAAAGGACCACAGACAGAACCTATTGTTGTCATGACCTCAGAAGGAGGTAATTATTAATTTGTTTCAGTGTTGGGACGTAATTTGCCAAAAGGAATGTTTTACTGTAATTCAATTACTACTTCAATGAATGAGTAATTTGTAGTTGTAATTAATTACTTTTTCTAATGCAATATACAATTACTTTCTAATTTCTAAATTACTTTTCTGTTTGTATTTAAACAATTTGTGTTCTCCAAACCACTCAACTTTCATTAACTACTCCTGATAAATGTCAGATAGACTGATGCGTGTTAGGCTGGTTTCACACGGTCAAGGTTTTGCCTGTCCGAGTTTTTTGTCTATTACCCAGACAAATAGATATTGTGACGAACCTTTTTTCCCAGGTAGAATCTGCTCTTTTAAATGATACGAGCGAGTTTACGCTCGTATTAATAGTGAGTGGCTAGGTCACTAATTCTACCGGCCCGGGTGGACTAGACCAATATAACGTCTATTTAATGTCGTCACTAGTCTCTGGCTAAAGATTTTCACAGTCTTGAGTATCTTTTGTCTCTGTATCTCGCGGACTTTCGTCCGTAAATTTGCCCCTGAAAATAGTGTGAATATACTTACAAGTGGGTGTTGCAGGCTTGACCTGTTTGAGGATTCGAAGTATCCAAATGGGTGAAGAGCTCCAACGAAATGATGAGTTTTCACAATCGCGGAATTTAAGTTTAAAGTAAATAAAACCACCACCACTGTTGAAGTTAAATAGCGAAATAGGAATTTATTTCAAATATGAACAAATAAATGAAAATGATAACTTGGTTTAAGAACACAACACATAAAACTATAACTTAAAAATAATAATACAAAGAACCTAGCCAAAATCGGGCATAGGTTCGGTATTTTAGAAATCGGTTCCAAACAGAAAAATATCACTTTTTATATACCCTGAGACTCCACAAGTCGGATTCTCAGGGCACAAAATTCTGATTGGTTACAATAAATTTTGGGCCCAAATAGACCAATCAGTGGATTGGTCTATCTGGCCAAAACCATGACTCATCATCTCTTATCACACTTAAGTGATAAGAGAAGAAAACGAAAACAAAACAATTAAAATCACATAAAACTCACTTATGTAGAAGTTACGTGAGGTGTAAATTAAAAGGTCAAGTACAAAAATAGAGTCTGGGTCACTCCGTACCCAAAAGTACCGAGTGGCCCAGAAGCTACAACAAGATTACAGGTTGAAGAACAAGTTTAAAAACCCAAAACGAAATAGCGCTAAAAATAAAAGAAAGCGGTGGGCCCAAAACGTCTCAATATACCTGGGATGGCATGTTGTTTTTCCCACCATCCGGACCCGGGCATATCTCGGTCCGGGGATAGAAAACACTCAGATCGCCCTGCTACAAACTGCACTCAAACGGACAAGTGTTTTATGCATGCCTTCACAAGTTCACATGTACGAGTGCTCTCGTGTTGCAAGCACAACAAATTTGTTGTGTCTGATTTCTCCAGGAAAGCTCCGGACCCAGAGTACACTTGGATACATATTCGTTATCATGTGAGGACAGCATCCGGGTGCTGCCCATCCGCGCAATCACACCCGGACGGGCAAAACCCGGACCGTGTGAAACCGGATAAAGAGCATCACTTTCTAAATTAAGTTCAGTAATTTTTTTTATGTTTTTGTATATGATGATGCAACATTTTTTCTGTCACCTGTTGTGTAATTAGAAAGTAGTTAGTAATTGCAACTATAATTATTTTTCGCTAATGTAATTACTATTTGTAAAGAAATTCGTCCCAACACTAATTTATATCTTTAGTTGCATTTTCAGAGGTGTTTAATAAATTTCAAACCCATTATTAGCCCCTACTTTAGCTCCGTTCGATGTCCACTGCACCACACTTACATCTCAGACTATCCACTTAACATGGTTAGTGCCTCATTCTGATTCTATAAATGGAATACTCAGAGGTTTCAAAGTGGCGTACAAAACAACGACCGAATGGTTTGGTGGGTAAGGTGCACCATGCTGTTTACTCGTGGTGTGATGCATTGTGAAACTATTTATTTCATTCACGTATTTTGGGTCATACTTTAATAGATGATTTTCCTGAAAGGATCAATGTTACTTCAATAACTTCGATGACTTTGGTAAATTTAGGAAAGTTTACTAACTACAGTATCGAAATCCAGGCATCGACTAAAGCTGGTGACGGACCGCGAAGTATTCCTGTTTTCTGTAAAACACTCGATGATGGTATTGATTGATGAGAATCTCTTTAAAATTGTTTTAAACAACTTTCTAATTATTTTGTTTTTTAAAGTTCCCAGTCAACCTTTGGATATAAAGGTAGTCGCATCTTCCGAGAGCTCTATCACTGTATCCTGGAAATCTCCTGAACATCCGAATGGTGTTCTTAAGTCATATTTTTTGTATTATAGAAATCTGAACAAACAAGAGGTTTAAGGCGATTTATTTTGTCATAAACATTATGTTATTATTTACAAGTTTATTTTTGTTGTTCCAATGACAGGATGTATCAATGATCAAAGTGACTTCGTCTTTAACACACCATGAAATCATGAGATTAGAAAAGGGCCAACGGTATGAATTTTGGGTGACTGGGTCCACTTTAGCAGGAGAGGGTCAAGCTTCGAAATCGGTAGTGCAAACACCGACTGGTCCTAAAAGTAAAAATCAGATTGAAATCAGTACTTAACAACAAGTAATCGGTATTTTATATTAATTGTTGCCAGTTGCTGCAAAAATTGTTTCTTTTGGCGAAGAAGTTATCGCTATTTGGAATTCCGACATTCAACTTTCTTGTGTAGCAATTGGGAATCCACATCCACAGAGGAAGTGGCAATTTAGGTGATGTTTTTAATAGCTAAGATTGGAAAAAAGCATGATTTTTTGAAAACTATCAAAATATCTGAAATTTTTGATATTGTGGCTTGCCCTTTTACAATTACAAGAAAAAGGGCGCAAATAAACTTCTATGTCATCCACTTTTGTTATAATTTGTTCTCTACAATAGTTATACTTGCTATACGTTAGTGAATTAGTGTTTTTCTGTCGTCCTTTAGAGAAAGTGACATAGTAAGCAACGAAAATGTTGTCATTTTATCTGATGGAACGCTGGCTATAAAAGACATAAAAGAAGAGAATTCAGGCAATTACACTTGCCTTGTTAAGAACGATTTTGGTGAAGACAAAATCACATACACGGTAATTGTTCTGTGTAAGTGGAAAACCATCTATTGCTAAGGTCATTGTTAGAAAAGAAAATATTAAAACGTGCCGTCAAAATTCAAATTCACCAAGCACAAATTGTCTCATTTTTCGACTATGTTATTCATTCATGCTTTCGATGCCTGAGTAATTGAGGGAAGAGGGAACGCAAAATGCAGAAATAAGTGATACACAACCGACACACATCATAATATTTTCTTTTCTGGCATTGGTATTACATTTTTTAAGGACTGCATATTTTTCAGCTCCTCCTTCTGTGGTCGTCTTGGAGCTTTTAACCGTCACTCCGAACAGCATCGAAGTTCAGTGGAAAGCTCCTAAAAGCAAGTTACTAAAAGTCAAAGGTAACATTCTTCATTTTCTACTTTTGCTGAGTTGTTATTGTTATCTTGGCATGAATTCTATGGTCTAAATTTTAGCTAAATCTAACAACCCTATCGGTTGCAGTTCTAGATTGTATTTATCAAGTGATAAAGTGGTTTTATTTTTGTTGTGATGCTGCATGATTTGTACAACAATATGACGAAATTGAAAGAGTGGCACATAATATTTTTTGTAGTTATTACAAATTGACAATGCATCTTGCAGCACTTGGATCTTAAGCAGGCCAACTGGCTGCTTGCAGAGTATTTTTTTGTAATTGTAATTGTAATAAATCAAAAATTGTTTATAAGAATTTGTTAACGGTTTGAAATAGAACTATAAATACATAAAAACAATTTTTATTTGTGCCCATTTCTGTTTTCTTATTGGTAATTTTGGTAGAAATCACTTTTGAAGTTTTTTTTATTTTATCAATTACTTCTTTTTTAGTTTATCAGTTACTTCTTTTTATTCTATCAATTACTTCTTTTTATTCTAAACATCATTTTAACAATTTTTCAGTAAGTCTTGTCATGATTTCAATGAGAAATTTGTGAAGGTTATAGTTTCTAAATGAAGAAGACAAACCATTTTCTTTTACGCAATTTATTTTCGGTCATGATTAATGTTTTATAGGTTACACATTAAAAGTAAAGCAGGAGGATGGTGAATTGAAAAAAGTTCAACTTGAACCCGAAATGAGAAATTACAAACTAAACAGTTTGGATTGTGGCACTAAGTACAAAATTAGTATTTTGGCCAAAAACAACATTGGAGTCAGCGACTTGTCTGAAATATTGACTGTGTTCACTAATGGATCTGGTAGATCATATAATTTCATACATTTACCATGTTTGCAATACGAAAAATTATCACACTGTCTGTATTTCTAGTACCTATTTCACCGAGCAAATCTGATCTGATCGAAGAAACTTCTTCGGCCGTCTCCCTGTATCTGAACACCTGGAAAAATAACGGCTGTCCAATCCACTACTACATTGTAGAATATGCTCCAAAAAGTTCAAACGAGTGGACTCTTGTGTCTAGTTCAGTAAAACCTGAACAAAGAAGGTTGGTCCTTCCCAATTTGAAGTCTGGAACGTGGTACGGTCTGCGGATGACAGCTCACAACAGTGCGGGATCATCAGTGGCCAAATACCTTTTTGCCACACTCACAATGTCTGGAGGTGTACATAGAAGAATATAACTTTGTAATTACTCTTATTGTTGCCTAAACAAAGTTGCAGTTGACCGAATTGTCAAACTGCGATATACTCATCACCGTTGTATGTTTCGTTATTTTTTTATAGCTACGATATCTCCAGAACTTCAGGGGGATGCTCCTTTTGACAAGGTCGATAGTCTTATGGCTCAATTGAACTTTTACCTCATTGTGCCGATCATTTGCACTACTGTCATTCTCTTTGCCATTCTGGGTGTCGCTTGTATGTGTGTTAAGCTAAAACAGTCTGATGCAAGACACCGTGCAGGTTTTGTTGTTGCAAATGAGTTTTGGGGCAATGAGAAATAACTAACGCTATTTTAAATAGTAACTCAGCGGTTGTCAGCTGCTGCTTATGAATTGAAAAGAGGAGACTCTATCGAAGGCTATGACTACATGCCAAGTGGAACTATGAGTCGTCCTTCGAGTACATTTAAACATGGTTGGTACAGTTTTTTTTGTAATACACGTGGTCACTATAAAGTGTAGCCATAATTTGCTTTTCATTTATTTACAGCTCCAGGTGACATAACTCCTTATGCCACACTGCCCCTTCATCACCTGCACGGACAGATGAGTACTTTGGGTCGTCAGTGCGTTGGTCAGTTTGTACACTAAATGAGAAAAATTGTTCCCCTTCATGAAGTTAGCGCTCTTAATTTGTTTGGTACGTAATAGCTCCTCCTTTGCCTCCACCACGATTCGAAGGATTTCCAAACGACGAAATGCAGCCGATGAATCAGACGTTTTTTCCACATGATTCAAAGTAAATATGTCAGCAGATTTAAGTTTTCTTGCTTTTATTTATACGTTGTTTTTGTTTAGTTTTATAAATGGTTCCAGTAGTCAGATGCTTGAAACTACATTCATTTTTCCAAATCAAATGATCGAAAGACCTTGTGCTAGTGATTCCGTTCCTCCCGGATGCCAGAATGATCTGATGGTTTGTAGCCATTCTAAATAGCGACGTCACAACTTACCATTTATTATTGTGTTTTTTTTATATTGTAATTAACAGAAAATTTGAACCTTTTTTCTCCTGATCACTGTTAATCACTACTCCAAAAGGTATGAAACGTTTGTTTTATTTTCGCATTTCTAAATTGAAGAATATTTTTAATTTCATTTTAGAAGTATTCGATTTTAATCGTCTTGTGTTGCTGTGACATTTTTAATAATTAGTGCTAATTAGAAATGTTTAGATGACCATATAGTGTCATTTGCAAATAGTTTCGTTGCATACTTTTATTAATAATAATATGTCATATTAAATGTTTGGTATTGCATCAGAAGTTGTTGTGGTTATGTAATTGTATTTTGGAAGATTTCAGAAAAGTGTAAACTAGTGGGATTCACTTTTTTGGTGGAAATCGTTCTTATTTCACCATTGTACTGGAGGTCGTTTTAAATTGTAAACGTCACGAGAGAAAAATCAAGAGAAACGTGAAAGTGTTTTAGAAACAAAAAGGGTAACTCAATTCCGTTTGGATATTTTCATGTTGATATTTTTTTTAAAATAACCTTTTATGGCTAATTTGAAAATGATCAAACTTTTAAGCAGACAATATATTATTTTAATCTCGTCTATTAGTCTCGTCTTTCAGTTTCTAATTAGTATTGCTCCTTAAATGAAGAATAACGAGATTTCAAAAAGAAACTGTTCATAAAACATCTTAATTTTACATTATCCACAGTAGAATGGAATTGCAGCATGTTTGAATTTAGTAAGCAACTTTAACATACATAAGATCGATAGATAAAATACAACTGAAACCGTTTAACATGAAATGGAAGGGACATTTTTTCGTATTAAAGAACATTATAAAAAACATTCTAGACACAAACATATATGATGCACACATTTTTTTAATTTAAAACTTACATTTTTCTTTTGCCTATTTTTTTTTTATAAAAATTAGTAATTTTTGATAGCAAATAGCTAGCTAGATTGCACTTAGGTGAAAAAAATTAAGATAAGCCTAAAATACATGTTACAGGATTGAAGCGTGGAACAATTACGTTTTATAAAGATGTGTCAGTTCCCACACACCAGGATTGATAAGCCTGAATTGCCTGTCTTAAGATCCTATCCGTATATTTTGTGAAAAAGATTTGAGGTAATTTGTAATTTTGAGACCAAAAATATTTTGAAGGTTAAATAATATTTTTTTTGTCTTAAACAAATATTTAATTAAATATTTGGGTCCGGGGGGGGGGGGGGGGGGGAACTTATCCTAAGGGACCAGATCGACAATCATAAGTTTTCAAGTTTTATTGTATATTAAACTGTTTACTAACATTGATTTAAAAGTAACAACTTCTTAGTTTTCATCATAGGAGAATAAAATTAAATTAACGGCACATAAACACTAAAAACATAAAACTAGAAAACATAAACACTAAAACCTAATCTATCAAATATATAAATACACATTATGTCCTAGAAACAAGTCCCATGTTTATTATCAAAGTATATTTGGCCCAGACTGTTGTTTCAAGTTGAATAATAGCTCAGAAACTATAAAAGCTATACTCATAATTTGAGACTTAACAAATGTTTTTAAATAAAAAAACTGGCAAAGACCAAAAATTATGAGTTTAAATTAAACACTGTTTGAAAAACATTGTTTCCTTTCAGAAATTTGTAATTCAAAACTATTTTCAAATTTCATAAAGTTTTTAATTCTTTACAAACTTGCTTCTTTTTTATTTATTATATTACATTTTGTTAGGTTTATAAATCCGCTAAAGGTTTAAGTTTGTGAAATATTTAATTTTAAACGATTTAGTTGCATTACTCTATTCTTTGGTAATAATTTGGGGCGTTGGTTCTGTGAAATACTTTATAAAATGGAATGTAGTTCTTCTAAAATTTTTATCATAATACTTTTTTTTTTTAAACTTTTTCGATAAGATTTTTTTTTAAAATTCATCTGAATTTTAACTTTTTTTGACGAACGTTATTGCTAAATTGCACGTGCAAGATAACGATTACTGAAGTGGAATAGTTTGAGACCCATTACTTGCCGTGCAAACGTAAAATGTTGGAATTCCATTGTATTTCAACTACATAGGAAATAAAAAAAATAATACAAATCAGCGATTAGAATTAATGGACGTGACGGCCGGCAGTTATTGAAAACCTTTATGTTTGCAATTGTGTCGTCCACGGCTTCTCTATCGAGCAATGTAACAGTACAACCTCCAAAACCGCCACCGGTCATTCTAGAACCATATACACCTTTCACCTCGAGAGCCAAGGCTACGAGACTGTCCAACTCGGGACACGATACTTCGTAGTCATCTCTAGGAAGATTGTGAAAGAAAAAAACGACTTCAGGTTATGTCAGTGTTTCCTTCAACCCCCAAGTTTAAAAGTGTGGTGTATTTTCCCAGGGTGAAAATATAATAAAATTCAGTCGAATGAGACAGCTCAGAACCGTGTTTAAATTTTTGAAATACGTGACTGCATTTTCTAGTCAACAAACACAGACAGAAAGAAAATATTGTATTTTAAAACGTGTTTTGAAAGTATTTTAGAACTTACACACAAGAACAAATATTTTAAAACGTATATGAAAAGCAAAGCAATTGTTTATTTATAAATTATGTCAAGGGAAGCAAGCAATAAAATCGTTAACATTTTTATGGTTCTCCTTTTATTTAGAAATTAGATGGAGCAACGCAAATCATAAAAACAATATTATATCACACATAGCAGTGAAAATAAGAAAGAAATACTTGACAAATTTTTATTTCCACGAGTATTCTAGGTTATCTCTTTTTTTTTATGAATTTACCGAGTTTTTAACTGATTTTCAAATTCCCTGAGAATTACAGGTTTTCTATGTTGGTAACTTCCTGTAACGTATGGACCGCGTATGGACTAGCTCGCAAACAGTTCGTGAACAGAAACAGAACCCGGTTTAGACGGGAGCTCGCTAATAGTTCTAGAGCTGTTCCCGAGCTCCCGTCTAAACTGGATACAAAGTTCGCTCTTGAGGTAGTACATCCAAGGGATTAGTATGAATATGAATCAGGTGAGAATTCCCTACCAGTGGTTCTCATTTTTTTACGTTTGTTAATCTGACTTTGTGTACGTATAGTTTTTTCTATGACCATTGTTGCTCTTTAGAGTAAGAAGTTCCTTATTATATGTATAAGTTCCGGGGAACAAAGCAAGCCATTAGAAATATACTGTCTTCTCGTTGTGCAGCAAAAATAAAAATATGTTTCGCGAATTAGAATTTCCCTTAGTTTTCCAGAATTGTTTTTTAAACGTCAATTCTTCGACTATTCTCTTTGAGTTTCTAAGCAAATTTAAAATTTCTTGACAGTTTTTGTTTTTATGTTTTCCATGTAGTAAGATTTTTTTTACTATTTTACTATTTTAACTTTACTATTTTAAAGTAGAATTTCGATTTAATCCGGACCAGGTCCGGTCCCATTTAGTCGTGATAATTGAGATTCTACTTTAGTCGAAACGTGGAAATGAATTACCTAAGTGAATTATGGCTTTCGACCATAAGCTTTCCAAAATTTGCATAATTCCCTTGTAGAAGAGCTTCAGCCGCTCGAGTAGTTCTCTTTATTTCACTAACAACGTGACGAGCTCGTCGATAAACTTCATCGGAAAATTTATCCTTGTTTTCTGCAGACGAAAAAAGGCAATACTAAATTTGTGTTTTCCTTTCAAGAAGGTTCATTTTTTTATTAATCATACCTTCCACTTCTTCTATCGTAACGTTTCTCAAGCAATCTTTATTTAATATCTTAGATGCTTCTTCGCAGTGTCGCCTTCGAGTCACATACTCACTTCCTGATAGTTGGTGCCTCACGTTGGAGTTGGTTACAAGAACTACAATATTCGGATCGTTCAACGGAATCAACTTGGATTCCATTGAATTGCAATCAATGAGAAGCGCATTTCCTGTTGTTCCCATGCTACAAACGAACTGATCCATGATTCCACACGGCATGTTTGCAAACTCGTGCTCAGCCTTCTGACAAGCCAAAGCTTTGTCTTTTTTGCTGTAAAGCAAAAATTTGTTTTATAGAAGTTTGCAAAAGGGTTTCAAGACTGTCAGTAAGCACAATTATACCTTGAAAAACTACTTGTAATCTCTTCAAGAAATGTATATATAACTACTTCAAGTGAAGCAGAACTGGAAAGTCCACCTCCAAGTGGGACTGTGGTTGCAACCACAGCATCGAACCCGCAAGGTTCCCCTGAAAATTGGTTTTTATTAACAGAATTGATTAAATAATTTCTAATAAGGTTATATGCTGAGTACCTTGAAAGTGGGTCACAACACCCTTTACGTAATTGGCCCATTTTGGTGTTCCGGGCTTCAGTTGTACTGATTCTGTCGGCACGGCAAACTCGACCAGCTTTGGATCCTCTACAATTTCACTTGTCGTATAGACACGTATTGTGTCTCTGTCAGGCTGTTTCTTTCCAATTACAATCGTTTGTAGTGGAATTGCCTGAAAATTAATATATAAGATTGCATCGCAGTGAATTGTAGCAAAAACAAAATTTGTGTTTGTATATACGTATTTTTATACACCGTATTTGTATATCGTATTTTCCAGCAGCTGAGGATTTTAAAAAAAATAATTTAAATTGTGGGTATGTTTTTCTAATTGAAGCCACACAATTATTATTAGTAAGGAAACCAGAAGTCTGCATGTTTAAATAGCAGAGACTTAATTATAGAATAAAAATCTAATTAGAAAGTGACTGGGTAAAAATTAGAGCTCTGGCCTCAAAGTTCTAACCTATATATGTATTTCTTTTACAAATGGTTTTCCTTCTTATTAGTTTACTGTTACAAACCATTTGTTTCCAAACGAAAAAACAAATTCTAAACTTTCGAATCTGGTTACTGTCCAGGAAAGGCACTGTTCTAAGAGGACCTAACTACCCTTCCAGGAGTAGTTAGGTCCCCTTAGACCCGTCTAAACGTGCACAAAGCATATGCATGGTGGACCATTGGTGGTCATAAACAGAATAGTTGAAATTTTCATTACCTATTAATTAAATAAATTTGAAGCTCTTAAAAATTAACATCAAGGCTAGCTTAAAACTGGCGAAGGCAAAAATTTCAAGCTTTAGTTTGAGTGTGGGTATATGGTGTTATGAAATATACCTACCAATGAATTTAAAGAGACCCGTGACAATTTCCAAAAAATACGCGAATATATGCTTAACAGCCTAGATACGGCGTTTAGTTCAAAATTTCTTCGAATGTAGGCGCTGCGATCGATTTTGATTGAAAAACGGTTTTTTAACGTTTTTTCTCCAGGTTTCAAGTCACATAATAATTAATAGAAAAATAATTTCGCGTGCTAAGCTTATAAAAAGAAAACATCATGAAGCCAATAGATTAATGCACATGCTAATTATTTTGCTATTGTTCTAAGTCGTTTTTAATGGGAGTTCTTCAAATGTTTGGGTGACGGTTTTTTGGTCCTATGGGACTTAACATGGAGTTAAAAACGAACGATTTTGAACCTTGTTTAAAAATAGATGGACCTTTTCAAAAATTATATTAATCGAGCACTTAAAGAACAATACTTTTTATTGCATTTTGCGCTTTACTGTATTTTAATTGAGCGCGATTGTGAGTCGATTTCTTGCAGTTTTACTAACACCATAAAAGAACGCTCATTTGCCTCGTTGTCGTCAGCTCAAAACAACAAGATAGACGTGTATCTAGGCTCTTAAATTGTTTTACTTTCATAACAAAATGCAGTACACAGTACTCCTACATACTTGCAAATCACAAAAGTGTATAATGCAAATTTTTGAATTTACATTCAGGTCTAGGTGAGTTATCTGCCATCTGCTTGATGCAGGAATCTGGGGGCGTAGCCCACCCGGTCTGTAAAAATCGTTTGATTTCATTTTAAAACGATTATATAGGTTAGGCTGCACGCATATTAACATTCTAAAAAAAAAACATTGTAAACATTGCACGCGTTTTTTGCGCGTGTTTGGTATTTCCGGAGAACATAATTTGCATATTTGTATTCAGCTTGACAAGATCTTTATATGTTCATTTAATTGCTCATGGTCCCATCCCATCATTGAAAGCATTACGTTTCAAAGAAATCCCTATGTTTAAATGATGCTAGGCTTGTTAACCCACACCACGCACCTCTAGTGTAGCTGGGGGGGGGGGGGGGCGGCACCAACGGGGGCGCGTCAACGAAAAGAAAAGTTTTTTTCCTGTCGGGATAGTAGAAGGAGCTTTATAAAATTCTTTTAAGATGGCCCAAGAAGAAATTATGAAATTTTTGTCCGGGTACTGGTTTATTTAATAATTTCATTATTAATATAAAATTATATAAACCATTTCAATCACTGGATATTGATTATATCGATTGGCCCCTCCCAGATCAGAATACTGGTTGTGCCACTCATGTGTTTTTCGTGAGGGAGGGGCGGCAAACTCAAGGACCGCCCAGGGCGGCACAAACTCTAGCTACGCCACTGGCACGCACCATCCAGTTTCTTTCAGTTACGTGAATTTACGTAAATATCTGGCCAAACAAATCGTTCGAATCGAGATTGTAGCGCAATTAAAGTTGGATTGAATTAAAAAAAAATCCGCTACAAACACGATTATTTTTGGCATTGAAAAGCTAGGATTAACAAGCCAAAATTGATCGTTTGTACCCAGTTTAACACAAATTAGTCAGTTTTTCCAAAATGCTTAATATTGCTTATATTGTGTCCAGCCTTCATAACGCATGGAGAAAACTGCACGTTTCAGTGTATTTCATTCAGTCGTTATCAGCTAGCGCTGTCATTTCCCTCTGTCACAATGTAAACGCAGCCGATAAAATAACGTCATCGATTCCTATAACATAATTAATAATAGTTAATAATAGTTATTACCATAGGCAACACGAATCCTCCGTTATAATCGGTGTGTTCTCCAATAAGATTAACTCGACCGGGTGCACTGCAACACAGGTCCGGATCACAGTCGAAAACTTTGCGAAACTTTTCTCTTGCATCGCTTATGAGCGAATCTATAGAGGTTGACATTGCGTTTCACTTGGTTCTCTAACCAAAAACTATACTTACAAGTTAACAAAGCAGTCAGACAAATATGTAATAGAATGCAACAAGTTCAATACGATAAACAACTTTTCGTTGATAAGAAACCTGTGATTAAAAGTAAGAACTTTAGAAAGTTATGAAACTGAAAAGGTGACATTTAGTACGTGACTACCTGGGCGTGTGCACTGACTTTATCCCGTTCATTGGCTGGAAGGTCGCAGTATCATGTGGAATTCAAACAAAATCCGCAAGGCCTCTACGAGGCTATGACGCGTGCTGTGGACTCGATGGCTACAAATGTTGCAAATTGAACATCATAAAATCCACCATTAAAGTGGAGGAAAGTGGCGGGGATTCAAAATTTATTGAGTAGTGACATCAAAATGCCATCACAGCAAGCGATGTATCGAGATACACGGCATTGGATGTGGCGTCAGGTTGATTATGTCAATATATTCCGTATTTACCATGTAAACATTTTTTTTTTTAAAAAAATGAAGGAGTCATGTTGGTAATTTAGTTCCTTTTGGTTTAAAAACGTTCTGTGTGGAATTTCAAGTAGGAATTCTAGTATTTAGGGGTCGCTCAAGATTATCAAACATTTACATTAGACTAGGGGCAGGAAAATCTGGCCCTTTTTGCCAATGTGAACATTTGTCCACTAACTGCTTTTTTAAATTCCGTTTTTACTACTTTTTGTTTTGTAAATGATGGGGTTGAGAGAGGAGTTGCCATAATAACAGCTTTCAATGACTCCCTGACCAAGAATGAAGAAACTAAAAAGGTCCTACACCAGGTGGTGGAGCAGCACCGTCGTCATCACCCCCTAAAATAACTACATTGTTGGACACCACTAATGTTAATGGGCCATATAGACTGAAAAAACAAATACAAACGGTTGGGGGTCACTACAGCTACCAAGGCTCACAAGCGCTACTAAGGGGAGAACAGCTACTTGGGTCACTACAGCTACCAAAAAAATTAATAGACCTTTTGTTCATCAAAAGGGTCACTACAGCTACCAAAAAATAGGGGGACAAAATATAGACCTTTTTTTATCACTTTTTCGTCACTACAGCTAAAAAAATAACCCTTTCTCCCTAAAATAACCGAACCTTACCGAACCTTACCTAACCGAACCGTAACGATCCTAACCAAAAAGTACCGATACTAACCGAACCTAACCAAACCTAACCAATCTTAACCGATCCTAACCAAACCTAACCGATCCTAACCAAACCTAACTGAACCTAACCGATCCTAACCAAACCTAACTGAACCTAACCGATCCTAACCAAACCTAACCGATCCTAACCGAACCTTACCGAACCTTACCGAACATAATGAAACCTAACTGAACCGAATGTAATCTAAACTAAACATATTGATAAATAAAAAGGCCTATATTTTTTGGTAGCTGTAGTGACCCTCGGTAGCTGTAGTGACCCTTTTGATGAAATAAAGGTCTATATTTTCTTTTTGGTAGCTGTAGTGACCCTGGTAGCTGTAGTGAGCCTAGTAGCTGTAGTGACCCAGTGACAACTGTTCTGATTGTTTCATACAGTGTAAAGTTTCATAGAGTTGAACGACCAGTAAATATGCTCAAATTGTTGTGAATTTTTTTTCAGTAGTTTTCATAACAGATGACTAAACAAACCAATTGCCTATAAAAAAAATTGAGTTTTAATTTTTTGGACCACCCTAATCTGGACTCAATGTTAGATTTCATCATTAAATCTGTCGGTGATCCTACTCACGCTACCATGAATAAGCTCATGAGAAACTACAAGTCAAAACTACAAGTCTTGTTAATAACAGTTGTAGGTTACAAGTCCTTAGAATCACAACTTGTTTGTTACAGGTGTTTCACAAACATTTGTAGATAGAACTACAAGTCGTGTGAGTAACAATACGGTTGTAGATAACAAGTTGTTGTGAACAAGTGAAATTGGACTTGTCCTTAACAAGTGTAGTTAAACAAAACGTGTCAGTATTCACAAAATAGTCGTTTTCTTTTCTTTGTGTGTAATTCCGTAGTGACAAAAATGTCTAAAAGTGTTACATTAGGAAATAAGCTGTGTATTTTAAAAGAAATACGAGATAATAAGGACATTCTCTTTAATTTCAAAACACTTGTAAAACAATCTACCTACCTTTTGATTTAGGTAGAAAATCTTTGGTTGGCAACAAATGTCACTGTGTTCGCAACAAGTTTGTCAACTACACTTGTTAGCGACAAGTGGTTTTATGTGGTTTACGAGTAATTCACTTGTAAAATTGTAAAAATGCACTCATATTTACAAGAGCACACTTGCACTTTTGTGAAATGCTAATAAGTAGATATTTGACAAACTTGTAAAAATTTACTTGTTACTAAAAGACTTGTAGTTTTGTGAAACAGGAACCAAATTTGTCAGTCCTGGGGCCCATTTCACAAAACTACAAGTCTTGTCAATAACAAGGAAATGTTTACAAGTATGCAAAATATCTACTTATTAGCATTTCCTTGTTAACCACAAAAGATAACTTGTAACTAACAAGTGTAGGAAATCAGCACTAAATCAACTTGCATGGTTTTTCGAGTTATGCAGAAACCTTACGTCTTAACCACGTAAGTTGATGACTTGGTGTATATTAGTTGAAAATGAAAAAAAAAAGTTATTGAATAAACAAGCTGTAAGGAGCCTCCCGAAATTGTTAAGTTGTTGGGATAGTCTCTAAACTGCGACCCAGTTTCCAGGTCCCTGGAAAATTTCAAATGGACTTCTTCCATCAAACCCGAGGTCTTCCCGGTTTTTATAATAGAGCTAGAAATTTACTAAAACTAGAAATGCTGAGTCCTGGGCTTAAGCACAGAATATATAACTTTCTATTCTGTGGCTCAAGCCCAATTAGCCCTGATGTAGATCCACCCCAGGAGGAAGTGCTGACGCAGGATATATTGCCAGCCTAAGATTTTCTAGCCAGTACATGCCTGCTAGACTTATTTTTTTCTTCTAACGAATGAATGCATTTACATGTATATAAAAAAATTTTTTTGAATTCCCGCCACTTTCCACCCTTTAAATGGAGGATTTTCTGGTGTCCAATCTGTAACAACACCCTAGCGCCACTATTACATTGGCATTATGGCAAAGCGTCGTTTAGTTTCCTCATTGAAGGTTATATGATTTTCCTAATGTACTGCCGTCTGGTGATATTAACTTTTTTGTTGTGTTTTTCTGAATGTTATTGCGTCATTTTCGCCATGTGTTTTTATTCAATTGTTACGATTTTTAATTATTTACACAGGTGTTTTATCGACGCAAATTGTGGATCGACCGTTTTTTTTCCCCCCATGTTTTTAAGCGTCTTGAATACAACTAACTACAGACATGTCGTTTAGCCATCCCTTATTAAAGAATCTCAAAGGTTGTATATATCATGTTGTTATCGTTTTATTGTTGTTTTTATTGTTTGTGTGTTACCAGTGCAGATGTTGGGTCCAGGGACCGCGCATTTATGTCTACTGGGTCACACCTCGAAAGCAGTTCAGTTTCAATATGTTTTGAAAAATTAAGTTATTGTAAACTATGGTGGTATTGTCTTTCGATTAGCAACCGCTAGCCTTCAAGCGGGAATTGTTGGTATATTATACAGTGTATGATGTGCCAAAGTTACGAAAATATGACGAAAAATCTGTGTAAACTCATGCTTATAGGTTTAGTGGCTGCTAAACTAAAGAGTTTCCAGGAGCAGGATAACCCAACACAGAATGCACATAGAATTGGATGAAGACTATATATTAATATGGAGGAACACATTTTAAAGGGATGAACATAGAGTTGATGAAAGCTTAGACTATTACTTTACTTTAGTTTACTTTAGTAGTCTAAGATAAAAGGATGAACATACTTTAAAAGGATGAGCATGGTTGTAAGGGGGATGCACCTGGTTTTAAGGGGGATGAACATGGTTTTATGGGGGTTGAACTTGGTTTTATGGGGGATGAACGTGGTTTTATGGCGATGAACACGGTTCATCTCCCATAAACCCATGTTTAGCCGCATTAAAGCTATGTTCATCCCCCTCAAAACCATGTTCATCCATTTATTTTAAAAATTGTGTTCATCCATATTAATATAGTGTTCATCCAATTCTATATATATTGTGTATCGGGTTTTAGAGTTACCCCGAATGTTCATCCGTTCGTCCCGTTCATTTGATCATCTTTTTTATCCTGACCCGAATTTCCATATTTTTGTAAAAGTAAATTTGTTTGTGGCAATCTCAAATCTTTCATTTTCGTTTTTCACTTTCACAAAAGACCAAAAGAACTGAAAAGAAATGTCTTATAACATCCAAAACTTTACATTTTGGAAGCGGCTATAAAAAATTGAGTTTGTTTTTAAATTAAAGCTGTAAAAGTGTAGATCACCTGTTATGGGACTCTAGTCTAGATCTTCTTAGTTTGGGGTTGATGCCGCCTTATGCTGAGAGTGTAAGTGATTTAGGCTTGATTCTAATTTTCTTTGGTATTTCCTGTGACCGCAATTGTAGAGAAGAGAATAAATGAAGATGGGCGAGACGAATGCAGATTGTCAAATTACGTATTTAATGCACACAATCATAGAAATTACATTAAACAGAGAAGAGTTACTACTGTGGCGTTGCTTAGCCACCGGACCATTAAATTAGTTATTTCATATTTCGATATCAGGGAATGGACCCCGAATCAACCGAGACACAGACTTTTAAACCTGGTGTGCACCTACACAGGTGCACCCAGGCCCTAATAGGGACCGTGCCTTGATGGATATCGGAACCAGGATGTGACTTAATTATGCTTTTGTGTCTTAGAGGGGAACTGCAGCACTTGGGGTACGTGGGACCCCAAGGCAATGGTAATAAAAGGCAGCCTTTGATACCTTGTGTTACAAAGATATCGGCGTGAATTCATGATTCAATGTTTATGTTCTGTAGGAGGTCTCGTTGTTCACCCGAGGGGTGCGTGGGGTGGCGAAAATAGTTTTTCATGAAATGACAATGGAAAATTCAAAAATCGGGTCATTTTTAAACTTCTATAAAAATGTTTATTGGAAAACAATTTGAATTTTTTTCATAATGTTGTTTCTAAACGTTTGTTTGACGTTTTTCGTTCAAGTTTTAACAAAAACGTCTATGGAGCATAGCATTATAGCCACCTACAGTGGCGCCGTAAAGGGGAATAAAGAAAAATGATTATCTATAATGCCAACTTAAACTTGTTTTAAAACATCACAGACTAGCTAGAGCAGTGGTTCAAAAACTTTATTTGCTCAAGGCATGGTATTTTTTTTGCCTGGAAACATTTTATACATATTAAACTTTGTCTGTCTGTGTATAACGCTGTACAATCAAGGACAAAAACGTTTAAGAACGTCGAAATTTACCGTTTTTTTTTTTCTCATGGTCAACTTTATGTTGTGCTCTCCCGATCAAAGAACCCAAACAATAATAAGGTGCTTATAAATAGTTAAATAATTTTAGTAGCAAAATTAAACTAAAATTTTGCCCCCGTCATTTACGACGGGTACCCCACTAGTTTAATATAAAATCCCAAAACTTCGCGGCACACTTACGGTAGCAAAAATCATGGCATGCTAGTTTGCCGCGGAACACCTTTTGAGAACCACTGATTAGTGGTTTACTGATGATTGTACTTTTAACTTCGCAGTTATGACGTTTTAAGTTTTTTTTTATATTGGAACTGTTTTTCGAACCCTGATTATTTTGTGTTTTAGGAGCAACACTAAAGATAAATTGAAAGTATTATATAAACTAGAACGGTTGCTGAATCACTGTTCTTGTTGATAATTTCAAAATAAACTTTTATACAAAAATATGGTCAGCTCAGCATCGTCTGCTTAAAGTTTGATCATTTTTAAACTAACATAAAATACTTATTTTAAAAGATATCAACATGAAATTACCCTTAAGCGATTGAGGTACCCGTTTAGTTTTTAAAACACTTAAGTTTCTCTTAGTTATGCTCCTACGGGATAGACTAACCAGAGTTCGACTGTCGTTTACACTTTAACACCAGCTTAAACAACTTCCCTTTGATTTAGAGGCATTTATGCGTTTTATTCAGTTTATTTAACATTGTTACCAACCTGAAATATCTAAAAAAAATGTAACATTTCTCTTTTTGTATTGCAGCCAATGTGCTTCAGTTGAGATTAAATGACGAGTCCGAAGTAGATGACAATCATCCTCTCCTTCTTTCTTTATGCGTCAACCTGGAATCTTTGTTTCGACTCGGTCTCAAATGTATCCTGACCGCAATCTTTAATAATGCTATTACTTTTGATCTAATACGGTATAA
Organism: Brachycybe producta; assembly: GCA_036925085.1. Taxonomy (NCBI): domain Eukaryota; kingdom Metazoa; phylum Arthropoda; class Diplopoda; order Playtdesmida; family Andrognathidae; genus Brachycybe; species Brachycybe producta. The sequence continues at coordinate 1,709,009 of JAUPFP010000011.1, read as the reverse complement.
GTTTGTTTTCCAGCTTTGCCTTCGCTTGTCGGAGTCTTGAAAAGGGATTATTGGTGTTGGATCGATATTCTCGCCAAATCGTATCCTCCTAAGTACGTTGTTAATATATTGGCAATGATTGTGAAGTAAACTATAAAACCAACTAAAACTTTCTAACATTAATTTTTTTCAAATGTATTTTTTCTAATATTAATTTTTTTTTACTAATATTTTGTTCTAACATTACTTTTTTTTCTAATATTAAAATATAAAAAAATAATTAACTCAAAAATGGGCTATTTTTGGGGTTGAGGGAGGAGGGGGTGCAAAATTTTGCCCACCAAAAAAAATGGTACCCAGTACGTCCCTGATTGTATATTGGTGACTAGGTGAGCGAGATACAGAAAGGAAGCAAATCCAGAAAACGCAGCCACTTTTTTAAGTGTTGTTTTATGAATAAAAAGTGTTTTACAAAAATACTATCTCAAATGGGATGTGGAAAACTAGGCCTTGTTTATATTTTGTATTATAAAATGGATTTTAGATAAACTTGTATTCTTGAGACTGAAAATGCTGTTCGTGTTAACCAATGTTTTCGAGTTATCCGTTTTGTCAAACGTCACGTTCAAATTCATATATATGGAAAACCGATTCAAAGGTTCTGGACCGAACGTACATTTTGTGTTATCCGAAATTTTCGTGTTCGCTGTTTTCGAGTTAAGATTTTCACAAATTCAAGGTCTTCAGCGATGTCTTTTATTTTAAGGTTTTCATCCAAAGCTATTCAAATGATCGACTCAGTTCGAAACAACCCTTTTGTAAGTTTCAGTTATTTTTTAAGTGTTTTTCATTTTTCAGTTGATGTTTAATTTAAATCGTTTCAGGTAATGACGAAACAAGGAAAAGGAAGACTCATTATAAGATCGTGTCTATCATTGGCAATACTTTCAGACATCGTCGAGAAGTTTATCAAAGATGCGACGCACATTTCAAAGGTTTTTTTTTACGTAATTTCAATGCAATCTTCTTAATTAGAACGTTTATGTGATGTTTAGATGTTCTATGCTGAATCCTCTTGTTTGGGAAACGAAATATTTTCTGGTAAGTTAATCGCCGATTTTTGAGAGAGCTCGATATATCACTGATGGAATCAGTTCTCACACAATTTTGTCGTGTTTTTTTTCTCAGAAATAATGCTTTCATTGTTGTACGAGTTGAAGAACGTGACGTTCAATCTCAATCTGCAAAACTGCAGTTTTCTTGACGATTCGTGGCTTATACCTGTAAGTTTTATGAATTTCATATATGGCGTCCCAAATTGTGTATCATAGGGTGCGTTCAGACTATACTTGTGCTCGGGATCTGTGAAGTGGCTCATCGACATATGGACGGACTGGCGAGCTGCGATACAAGTAGCATGAGTAACGCAAACCAGGGGCTCATCTGGCTCTGTTTGGTGTCTGTACATCAAAGAAGTGCTCATCATGACTTGCAAGTCATTGGATGGGGACGAGAACAGTTTTGTTGACTGGCTGTATTCGTGGCGTTTCCCCCAACAGTGAGTGCATGATAATAAAACTTGCACACGTAAACAAAACTTCGTCGTCGCTCATTTGATCAACACGCGTCAAAGCCTCTTGAGTAACTACTAACAAACTTTCAACCCTCATTTGACAAGAGCACGAGATTAACAAGTCAATAAGGGCATAAACCCGAGCACGAGTAGTCTGAATGCATTGTTAATGACAAAACTAGAAAGTCAATTAGCGATTATGAGACACTGAAAAACTCGAAAATGTTGAATGAGAAAAGACAACCTTTTCATTATTTATTTCTCTTAACATCATTCATCATGCGGATACGGAGTTTTGAATTTTTAAAAAAAATTACTGCACAAATGCCAAGAAAGATGGTTGCAGACAGGCATAAGGTTAATCACAGTTGGCAGAATGGTCCAAACCTAAAAATATGAACCCAATAACAATTGCAATATGTTCTGGTCATTATCTGAAGTCACCTCTCGATAGATTATTATCATTGGCAAATAGCCGGCAATTACTGCTAACATGAAAGCTGAGGTCATTGATAAATAAAAGAAACAAAAATGAACACAGCACAACTACACTGAAGAAACTCGGATGTAACTTTTATCCAGTTTGATTCAGTTAGAAACCTTGGTTTCCTATCACTCAAAAATTATATAATACAACCAATTATAGACGTCATCATCTAAACAACATAGAGTAATTTTTGCCATTCTTTTGTATTGTGGAATCGTGTAAAATGTCTTGTAGAAATCAAGAAAAAATAAAACTACCTGATTGCCCCACGTCTAAAATCAGAACAAAGTCAATGTTAACAAGAGTTAAACTTGATTAGATGTTAAGACCAACCAGAATAAATAGTTAAACTTAATTACAATTAAAATGGATGCGAGCTATATGTACGAGTTCAAGAAATTACTATTAGATTTTCGTGAAAAGTTTTGTTGGATTCATTTTGATTTCATTTGAAGGCATCTCAAATGATATGCTATGCAATTAAACATGGAGTACTAAGAAAAAATTTTCATAGTTTAATTAGAAATATCGAATTATTTGAAAATACGTTTTTATTTTTTAATGATGGTTTCTTTTTAAATATTTTGTTTTGAGGTTTACAAGGAGTTTACAATTGAACCCTGTTTAAAAGTTGGAATGAATATAGAGTAAGACATTTTTGCAATTGTCTTGTGATGGAAAAAAAAACATTTTAAAACGTTTTACTCAATGTATTGTGTTTTTATATAGATTTTGCAAAGAACGTGTGTTTGTTGTTGAGATGGATGAAGGTTGTGTTGCAGCTGAAGATGTAAGAAGAAATAAATTATAGACTAAGGTTGCATTGAATGTGTATTTGAGCGAAATAATAATCTTATTTCGTTCCTCACTGTTACCGCCTTTGAGATTTTTGTTATATGTTGATTTTTTTTAACAAAGAAAATAGGTTTAGTGAAATGTTTTTTTTCTCCTAGTCTTTCAAGAAAGGTCAAAGACAAACGTTATAGACTTCCACATATTTTTCTTTTATTTTCACTTAAGCCAAATACATATTCATTGTAACTGAATTTTTTGCAATTTTTAAGCGTGAATTTATTTCTTTTTTTGGTCATTTTTTTTAGGATAAAATCTCTGTTGGTGATGTGATCGTTAAAGTTGACGATCAGTGTGTTTCCGAGTACAACAGAAACAAAACAATAGCTGCGTTTAAGAAGTGCGTTGATAAGCCGTTAAAACTTTCTATCGTGAAGGTGAAAACGTTCAGGTTTTGTTTATTTAAAATCATTGGTGGAGTGAATACTTATTGCGATGCCCTGCTTTTTATCTTAAACGAAAGTGTCTCGCATTTAACGGCACTATATATTTGCCTTTGTTTCCGAATTTGGTCGAACTCGGTCTGCAGGACATTGTCGGTCGACGGCATCGTCAAACTGTTTCTGATGGCACAAACCTAGTTAAAAGTTTTTCGAATGTCAGTTTAACAAAACCCATTCAAACAATTGGTGATGGGTAAGTTAACCACTTCTTGTTGATCAGCGACAACTGGAATTACTAGTTGATAAAACTGGGGTTCCAAATTGCCACATTGGTACTGTAGCCCAGACATTACTGGTTTTCTCTTAAATTTACAATTTTTGTGAGATTGCTGTTTCTTGTTTTCAGTAACAAAGCAAAAGTCAAGTTTCTTGGCTGCAGGAAAGTTGGCTCGGTGTGTGTGTGTTTTTTTACTTCACCATGAAATGATACAGTAGAAACCGTTTAACATGCAACAGAAGTGACCTGAATTTTTTTTCTTGTTAAAAGAAATAACTAGAAACATAGTTCGTAATGTAATTATGGTACTTCAACGTCGTAATAATGGTGAATATGACAAGAACGACACTAAATACATGTATTGCGAGCGTTTATTTATTATTTAAAACTTACATTTTCTTTGTCTATTTTTTAAAACCATACGGTTTTAATAGATACGGTTTCAATATGGTTTTGCATAGAATTCATATTAAGTTTATTTTCCAAAAAGAAGGCGAATTTGAGAAATTCGGCAACTGAACTAAAAGGGTTTGTCTGTGATTTAATCCCCTCCTCCGGATGGGTACGGGGACATTGGGAGCAATTAGCCCTCAGTGCCAGCCTTTAACAGGTTCATTTTTAGAATTTTATTTTTAAGTTTTCTGATAAATAGTGAATCATTTTATATTAATTTGTAACGCGACCTGCACGGGCACCTACAGCCGCCTGGCAGGGGAAGGGGGGGGGTTGCTTGCCGCCCCTTTCACAAACGGAATTTCTTGTTTTAATGTGTAATTTTATATTTTCAAAGAAAAGTAATTTGTGAGTCACTGTTTTATGTAATTATTAAAACATGCTGTAGTTTGTATGGCTCGCATTGCCTGCCGGAAGTTATGAGAAAAAGGAAATTTTGTTTAAAAAAAACGTTGCTCGCTATGCTCACGAAATTGGAAAGCTTTTATGTATTTCAAAGCTTCAGAAGTAGCCTGTACATCATAATTTCACTAAATTTCAGAATGTTTTGTGGATAACATGTTGGATAACTCGGAAAAAAAGAAAATTAATTTTTCGTTGGAACCCTAGCTAATCCACAAACTGAAGTTTTTTAATGGGGGCCCAAACCTGGGTGTATTTCAAGCTGTTTTCTGCCCTATGGTCATTTTCAAATTTAGCCAATGTCACTGGTTTCATGTGGAACGATCCTATGGTCGCAATTGGCAAACTAGTTTTCCGACCTGGATAAGACTTTGCTGGAAGATACTAAAAATCGCATTTTTCTGGTTTATTTATGAATATCACTAAAAAATTCTTTTTAATGGGACGTGCATAGGATATATTTGCTCCTGGCGCCAAAAACCTAGCTGTGCCACTGTTTACAAGATACTATCACAAAGCCAATTTGGAAAACTAGGTCTTAACTTTGTTTTGTGTGTTATGAAAATGATTTTAGATAATTTCTCTTATTAAGACCGAAAATATTTTTCCATGCATATCTTCGAGTTATCTGTTTCATCTGAAACAAATTTAAACATATGGAAAAACCTTTCCTAAGGGACCAGAACATACAAGGTGGTCCAAGAAAGACAACAATGGAAAAGATGTACAACTTTAGAAAATTCAGTTTCTTCAGTTCATGTTTTTTTTTGTTGTAAAATAATTCCAAGAAACAATTTATAACTAGTTATGGAACACAACATCACTCAAATGCCCCCTTTTTTCAATGGCAAATTCGGGCTCTTTCCAGAGCATTTTCAATGACTAGGTGCAAAGTTTCTGCCCCCAAACTTCTTATTTTGGCCCAAATGCGAATGTTGTTCTTGAGTTCTTGAATTGTGTTTGGTTTATTCACATATACCCGCCCCTCCAAGTAGTACCTCAAGAAGAAGTTTGGATTCCTTCGTATGTGGTGAACGAGTAGGCAAAGAAAAATCTACATTTCTCGAAGTTTCTGTATAGAAACGGTTCTAAGATTCTTTTGCAAAATCCGTTGAGAGGGCAGAATCACGGCGAGTAGACTCAGTCACACAGATGTATTTTCCATCAAAATAAATAACCCGTCACTTGCATAAAAAATTTACGTTATTGGAGATTGAAAGTTGCCATTTGAAACTTCCAAGTATCTCCATAACGTACTTCCATAATCTAAAGAAAAAACTATCTAAAATTAAAAAAGTTGTGAATTTTTCAAAGTACTCAGTTTTTCTTAGGTCACCTTGTACATGTATAGTAACCTATTTTTGTGTTAAACGATTTCAACTATATCAGTTTTGTTTTAGTTGCATCAGTTATTGACAAAATATTTTGTGTGTTTTTGATAGGTGGGAACAATGTGTGTTATTGAAGGTGGCATTATAGACGTTGTTAAAGAAAGGAACAAACCACAGGTAAACGTTGTATTGTTTCAATTTATGATCTAATTTTTAAAAGGTTGTTGCACCAAGGTTTTTTTTATAAAGGTTAGGTAAAAGTGTTAGATTCTAGCTTGTGTGCGGCCATATTCGTTTATTGAGTGATCGCTCAATACATTAGAGCCTAATACCTTGTACACACCTGAGATGAATTCAAATTAAATGTGTTTAGGTGAATGATACGGAATTCAGACATTAAGAATTCAGGACATGAACCAAATAAAAATTGACTTTTATTATTAATATTTTAAATTGAAATACTAAATCAATATTTTAATGTCAATAGTTTATATAAATTATATTTAAGTATTAACTCAATATTTTGAGATTATTAAGTGAATAAATTGAATTCGACGACATATTGCTTGTTTGCCCTTCACGGGGCTCTGTAGAACACATTTATTATTTAAATGCATTTAAATTATCAGGTGTGTACTAGGTATAAGAGGTATAGCGAATAAAGCAACTTAAAGACGAAATAGAAAATGTTTTAGAAATTAGAAGAGTAACGTGATCAGTTAGTTAAAAGCATTTTCATTTTGACAGCTTTAAGAATAAGCTTTTCATAGCTGTTTGAAAGTAAGGAATATTAATTTATTTATGGTAACGGTCGTAAGGCTCTATAATTAGTATAAACATTTTCAGGTTGGGTGTCATGAAATTTTCAATTTTTATAGGTTTAGTTCCAAAAAATTATTCATTTTCACTTCACCCTCCTAAATAGTAAAGGTCACTGCCATCAAAGCATGCCTGCCTGAATTATTTTCTTAATGAATAAATTAACACGTGTGGATTATGGTAGAGGTCACCTTTGATCTCACAATTAGCAATGGTGGCTACGTTGGTTACCCTCTTTATCTGAAGAATGAGATGTCCTGGTTTTGTATATTTTATCATTTTTTGTCTGGCTTATGGCAATTAGTTTGTTTCATATCGTCTATGGAGATTAGCATGTAGGCTATTTCAATCGGTTTTTTTAGAAATAAAATGGAATCGTGAAAAGTGTCTGGAACCACATATTAAGTTAAGAAATAAGGTGATTTTATTTTTATGTTACCGTATTTGAAAATATATTTTTCAAACTTGATTTTTATGACGAGTTCAAAATGAAAGTAAAATGTTTCTGTAAAATAAATTTGGTGAACTTAAATTTTTACAAACTGCCATAGATTACAAAATGAATATTAAAAGACTAGTGGGGCAACCGGTCATAATTGACAGGAGCAAAATTCACAGGCAATTGTGCGTATGCGCGTCGAATGTTCCTTTTTACTCCTTTCATTTTTTTGCCGTCAGTGTTCTGTAAGAAACGACGGTCACCCCTCCCACTTCCCCCCCACGTTTCTCTCCCCCCTCTACACTTTCCAACCTTTTCCCCTCTCCAATTTAATATCATGGGGTTCTTGAATGGGAAGGGTGCCACATATAGTTGATCTTGAGAAAAAAGCCGTTCGTTTATTCAAATTTATATAAATTCCGACGTGCTTCAAGGTGTGTACAGCGTTATCTCAGACAGATAGATAGATAGATAGATACCCACACAGACCTGGCATATATATATATATATATATATATATATATATATATATATATATATATATATAATAATATATATATATATATATATATATATATAATATTATATATATATATATATATATATATAATATGATATATATATATAATATGAAAATACGAGATCACGTCTTTCCTCGACACTCCTCGCTTGAAATAAGTTTGCAGTTTCTACTGTGTTTCTACTTTTAGGTCAAAAACATTTTAGGCCAATTTGACTAGGTCAATTGGCTTATGTGATTATTTATAAGAAGAATACTTTAGGTGAAAAAAACATTTGCTAATTTTATTAGTGTTCAAATCCTAATACCTAGTTCTACAGAGCTACGTGATGGACAAACACAATATATATCGAATTAAATTAATTCAGTTAATAATCTGAAAATAATGAGTTAATACTTAAATATAATATATAAACTATTGATCAAATGTTGATTTAGTATTTCAATTTAAAATATTAATAATAAAGTCAATTTTTATTTGGTTCATGTCCTTAACTGGATTCCGTATAATTCACCTAAACACATTCATTTTGAATTCATTTAACTCATGTATGTGTGTACAAGGTATTACAAGACTCAATCGAAACTAAAGTAAAAAAAAATTATTCTAAGAATTTTACGTTTTTTTTAGTTTCTAATTAGTGCTTTTAGATATACTTTTTGATTTTTTTACCACATTGTAAACTTTTTAACTTGTATTCAGATACATAGTTTACATTAATTGCTGGTGTATTTTTCCATTTTAATATTCTCAAGTTCTATGATTTTTTTTCAGGACGTTTGGTTGGAGTCCAAAGAAATGCACTTGACTGTTATCAGCTGCACAACACAAAAGGTAACTAACTATTGCTTTTATAACCTTTAAATGAAGATATATAGTTTGAAAACGTTTTTCTGATTTACACATTGTCAATGTTTAATCAGGACTTAGTGGTGTAAAAGATTATACCTGCAGGCAGTTAACACAACTTTCCGTTTCACCAAGAAAATTGAAAAAATAAATCACATTAAAACATAAAAAGGGAAGGTGGTAACATCCATATTAAATTTAGGATGTTTGTTTTCTACCGTGATTTCGATTTAGGAAAGATTTTAATTTTACTTAAGTTAGAAAACACTGCTTTCAAGAAAAAGTTTCCAATTTGTGTAGCCCGCCCAGGGGAATAAATAATGTATGAACTCTTTTGTTTAAGGTGGCTGAATAGGTATTTATTTTGCTTTTGTCCCCCATCTAGATGGCCTTTTTCTGCCAATAGTATTCAAAAATTATAGCGGTTTGAAAGTGACCCGTTTTCCGGTTTTTCCATTGACATTTCATGAAAAACTATTTTCGCTTTTTTCAAACTGTCATAAAAAGTTTATTTTTAAAGATACAGTCGTGAATATTTTTAGCAATATCACCAACTATTCTAGTTTCTAAAATATTTTAAATTTTTTCAGTAATGTTTCTCCTGAAAAACGTTTCTTTGAGAAATATAAATTTTCTCAAAACCGTGGGGTGAGGGAAGACACCTCTTAAGCCACGTATAAACTTGTTGCATTTCTGCGTATCGTATCACCGTTGCGTATCAGTGGATACAGCTAGCGTAGCATCTTTCCGTATAAAAATATGATACGAAGAAACGCATCGAACGGTTTTTTCCCACGTCACATCAAAGCAATGATACGATACGCGGTGGAGTAAGTTGGGACAGGCAGCGCGCTCGGTCACTCCATTGCACAATATTTGTTCATTCGCGTTTGGGAACTCGATGAAACTAGATGAAGCGGAGACGTCTGCAATCTCGCATTGCGCATTTGGAAACGCAACGCATTGATGATACGAGTAGCATGGACACCGTATCAGTGAATGATACGTGTAGTACAATATGCAACGGTGATACGATACGCAGAAATGCAACAAGTGGATACATGGCTTTATAGAACATAATAACCACGCTGGTGACAGGCATCTGCAGACAGCTTCAGAATTTCTTTGGCTCCGCTCTTTTATGAGCGTTATCAATTTCTAATTGGTTTGTTATTGGGTTTGATGTCACATGCCCCGCCCTTTTTTATTTCTAATTGGTTGATATTTGATCTGACGCTCATAAACGGGCGGAGCCAAAGAACTTCTGAAGCTGTCTACAGATGCCTGTCGCTGGCGCGCCATCCCGTGCGGAGGGGTTGGGGGGGGGGGGTGACGAAAACATAATAAATATCTATTCAGCCTCGTTAAACCGTTGAATGCCGTTTGATATCATCCCTTTTCTGTCAGAATAAACAACAATCGTAAATTCTACGTTATCCCATCGGACATCACAAGCTTCTTCTTACGTTGAGGCAAAGTATACTAAGTAATGTATTCGTTTTTCATGTTTTATTGTTTCCCAGGTTTTTGGTAATAAGCTAATTAGCTTATTAAAATGTGTTTTTTTTTTCTTCTTTCAATTCTGGAGGAAAGATTTATCAGAATTATCGGAACAACATTTGGTTGTTTTATTGACCATGGTAAAATTATAACTGTATTTGATTCTGTTGCACGCAAAGCAAATATTTTGTCTTCATAGAATTGTTTTATTGATAATAAATTTGTCTGACAATTTTTACTTTCCTTAGCGGTTTTCATACGTATTTGTTTTGACATCGACGAATTTCATAATTTTATATATATATATATATATATATATATATATATATATATATATATATATATATATATATTTTTTTATCTTTTGGGAATATCTGACTGGTAACAATAATTTCATTTGACCGTTTTCGGTTGAATGTCTTCTGAAATCCACTTTAGAAAGGGTACACAAGAGAAAAAAAGTTTCGTCTTATAGTTACATCAGAGAAAATCAATAGAAAAGGGAAAAGAAATTTTTCTTTTAGATAAAAATCGTTCTGTTATTTACAATAATAGAGTTGATTTACGAAGCCAACTAATATTCAACAAAGCTAAACTATGAACCTGACTAGATTTTACTTTTTTTATTATTATTGTTACAAGGTGCTGTTTAATCACAATTATAGTCAAGTGGGCTCCTGTGGCAGAAGAATCGATTTTCCTCATCATTTTTGTTACGTTGCTGGGTAAGTTTTTTTTTTTGAATATTTTAACATTTTGAGAGTCAATGGAAGTGACACTTGGGAGTTGGGGTGTGGTGGCCACTGAATTATATTTTCAGTTCATTTTTGTGGCTGAAACATTTCTGTCAATGACACACTAGTACCAAGGTGAACTTGAAGGCAAAAAATATGTATATGTTGCGGTTTTGTCTCATCTCAAAAGTTCGCAGAAAAAAGTAATCAATGGAACAAATTTAGCTTTGTGGTTGGAAAGTATTACAGATTCGGAGAATTTCAAATGTGATTTATTGTCCAAATATTGAATTATAATTTTTGAAAAATGTTATTGCAAAAAAAAAAAATAAAAATGAAATGACATTTTTCTAATTCAAGAGTTTGCGTGTGAGTGACTATGGCAACACGTTTTGCCAGAAATCGGCAAATGTTCTGAATTTTGAGTTTTAAGGGGCAGTGAACTCCATTTTTTGGTAGTTTTATTAACCTTACATTATATACTGCTATTTTTTTGAAGAGGAGGGTCCTTTCAATTCCTCTTGAGACTGTATGAAGAACTGAATACCCTCAATTCATAAAACACTGCTAAATTGCACCAGTTGAAACTTTCAATTGCCTTGTATTGTTGGCGCTGTGAGAAAACTATTCGAATTACTATAAATTCTTGAAAACTAATTGAAACAAAAATCAATTAAATTTTGTCTTGGAGCTATATTAATAGAGAAAATTAAATTGAGCTTAAGCTTCAATTTTTTTTAAAGAATTATTCATTCAAGTAACTTGTGTGTAGGCCTACACGTCACAGTCTACAGTGTCGTTTTGAAAACTCGATATCAAAAGTGTTTTATAAACTAGAAAAGTTAAGCCTCGTTTTCACGGCGATAGTTCTTTCGTGAGAGTAGCTGTCATGAAAGTTGCGATAGTTCACTCTCATGATAGCAACTGTTTACATGTATTGAAGTAACGTGATAGTTCTGTCATGACAGTGTGACGTCTACGTCACAGATATCATTGAGTCAACAACAGTGTTGCCTCTCTTCCTGCAGAAGCGAAATTTCCCGACAAAGAGTATTTTTCCCTACAAGTGGTCTCTCAACAACCATTGTAGTTACTGTCACTGTCGCTAAGTACTATCAACTATCTATTCAAATGAGATATTGTGATAGTGCTATCGCGACAGTATGATAGTGACTATCATGCGGTCTTCACAATGATAGTTCTTGCGATAGTTGCTCTCATGACAACAATTATCGTGAAAACTAGACTTTACAGTGTCATGAAAGTGAATTTTCAGTTGATATTTTATAGTGGGTTTACATTAGGCAACATGAGTATTGTCAGTGGCATATTCAAAGGGGGGGAGTTATGTGGGTAATTACCCCCAATAATTAATTCCTGTATTCTCCCATTTAACAAATTTTGAAAATAAAAAAAAATTTCTCACTAAATGTCTGTCTTTGGTGGCCCTCACACGTACCAACTTGTTTGGGACAACCTACGGAAGCCCAGGCTTCTCATTCACATTTCGTACTTAATAAAAAAAAACCTTCACAGTTACATTAAATGTGACGCTAACTTCATACTGTGCAGTCACACTTCGCAATGCAATAACCATGCACTGAATTTATTAATTTCTAAACGTGTGACTTCACAGACTGTTCGAAATGCTGTAGAAATTATTAAAGAGACCGTCTCTTTTTTTAGCCTCACCATAACGAAATTTTCTATTAAAATCAAACACTTGTTTCAAATACGGTAATGGCGCATTTACACTAGGTTAGTTGCTGCTGGCTGGTTGTAGCCCTCTAGCAGCATAGTCTGAACTGCTACCAGCAGCTGCTTTCTCCAGCACGCTAGTGATTTTAACAGTGGCTGGTGAAGTTGAACATGTCCAACTTTAGCACCTACCAGCTGGTCATGTGACTCCCTTCTGCGGCAGTCACACTAGGCTGGTTTACAAGCTGCTGGTTGCTGCTGGCTGGTTGTAGCCAGCTAGCAGCATAGTCTGAACTGCTACCAGCAGCTGCTTTCACCAGCGGGCTAGTAATTTTAACAGCGGCTGGTGAAGTTGGACATGTCCAACTTTAGCAGCTACCAGCTGGTCATGTGACTCCCTTCCTGCTGCTGCCATCTAGTGTGAACTTTTTGTTGCTAGTAGTGGCACTAGTGGTAGTTGAAACTCCACTGCTTGGGTTGGTTCTTGTTAGAGTTTGTGTTTTTGCAAGACGGTGATTGGATGACTTGCACTGCTAATACCAGCAGTGACTGGACAAGTGTGAACCCAAAGCAGCTGCTGCTTGCCGTTGCTGCTAATAGCCAGCAGCAACCAGCGGCTTGTAAACCAGCCTAGTGTGACTGCCGCTTTCCTGCTGCTACCAGTGTGCTACCAGCTAGTGTGGACCGTTTGTCGCTAGTAGTGACAATAGTGAGTAGTTGAAACTCCACGTCTTGGGTTGATTGTTGTTAGATTTTGTGTTTTTGAAAGACGGTGATTGGATGATTTGCTCTGCTAATACCAGCAACGATTGGACATGTGTGAACCCAAAGCAGCCGCTGCTTGCTGTTGCTCCTAATAGCCAGCAGCAACCAGCCGCTTCTAAACCAGCCTAGTGTGAATGTGCCTATAGTGTTTACATTGTAATACACTATTACAGGAAGTAGTAATTTATTTCACCCTGTTGTCATTAATATGCACGCCTTTTCTGGCCTTGAGATTAAGGTGATAATTCGTACTTCCCCATTGGCTACAACATTTTCTGTATAATAAAAAATTGAACAGAGTTCTACGTTCTACAACATTGGAGTAAAATGTGGTAAAGTGTAGTGCGTTGTGGTATACCACATTTTACAACACATGACAAGACTGTTGCCAAATGTAAACCTTCCTTCTGTTTCACAACAGCTGTATAATATAACACAGTTTAGAGCCGCTTCATACGGAACACTTTTGTGGCACCTTAGACCATAAATAGAGGTAGACGGAGCGCCTGCAATAACTTTGGTACCACAGATGATACAAGGTACTTGTCACGTGGCGGCCGTTAGCGATAGCTTTGGTCAATAGGAATGCAGTATTAGAATAACGGATTCTGAAGAACGGGTTTTGTACGCTGCAAACATAAAGTAGGCCTATAGCGTTCCTATTGGCAAATTCAAGTTGACCACAGCTATCGCCAACGGGCGGCCTTGTCACGTGGCTATGGGCAACACTCATTGTGAAACATGACATTCCTGGGATAAACTACTGAGTCATTTTGGCTCTACTGTTTTTTACCCTGCAGCTTCCATGGCTCATGCTCCATCCAGTGGCGTAGCTAGGCTTGGTTGCGCCCTCCCCCATCACTTAAAACTATGTGCGCCCCTCCCTGGCCGCTTAAAACTTTGCGCTCCCTTTACCTCCGCCTCCACTTAGCCCTCATACTGGGTGGGGGGTGTTATTTTGATGAACGGCGGAGCAGTCAGACGGTTAGATTAAGTAAAATAAAGCTTGTTGCAGGGGGGTCTTACTAGTCTTAGAGGGTCTTAGGTTTAGAGTTATTAAATCAAATTAGTCCATTTTTCCGACCGTTCCTCCTATTGAACAAATTAGGGAATAGTCGGAACAATGGACTAATTTGATTTAACTAGTGGGGTAACCCGTCATAAATGACGGGAGCAAAATTCACAGGCAATTGTGCGCATGCGCGTCGTTTGTTCCTTTTTTACTCCTTTCATTTCAATTTCAGTCACCCCCTCCCACTTTTTTCCCCTCCACGTGTCTCTCTCTCTCTCTCTCCTCCCCTCTACATTTTCCAAAAGAAAGAGAGAAAAAGAGAGAGAGAGAGAAACGTGGAGGGGGAAAAGTGGGAGGGGTGACTGAAATTGAAATGAAAGAAGTAAAAAAAGGAAAAAACGATGCGCATGCACACTCCCGTCATTTATGACGGGTTACCCCACTAGTATATATCTGTATATATAAAAATGGATGTTTGTATATATATATATATATATATATATATATATATATATATATATATATATGTAATCGCTAAACTCCAAAACCGTTTGACCGATCACCATGAAAATTACCACGTATATGTATTTTTTCATGGAGAAGGTTTTTATGCTATCCCTTTTGTTGTAGGTCGCCACCAGATGGCGCTGCAGTATATCAACTTCTATACCTATTAGGGCGAATGTACCTTTACGGCACATTGTTTTAGTTTCAAACATCTTTTTAGGGCAAATGGTTTTTGGTCAAATGTCCCTTAAATATTACAAATGCTTTTAGTTTCAAACATTCTTTTAGGGCAAATGGTTTAGGGCAAATGTACCTTTAGGGCAAATGGTTTTAGGGCAAATGTCCATTTAGAGTAAATGGTTTTAGTTTCAAACATCCTTTTCGGGCAAATGGTTTTAGTTTCAAAGATTTTTAGGGCAAATCATTTTAGAACAAATTTCTCTTTAAGGCAAATGGTTTATTGCAAATGTACCTTTAGAGCAAATGGTTTTAGGGCAAATTTACTTTTACAGCAAATGGTTTTAGGGCAAATTTACTTTTAGATGAAATGGTTTTAGTTTCAAACATTCTTTTACGGCAAATGGTTTTAGTTTCAAACATTTTTTACGGCAAATGGTTTTAGTTTCAAACATTCTTTTACGGCAAACGATTTTAGTTTCAAACATTCTTTTACAGGAAATGTGCCATTAGGTCAAGTATTTTTAGAGCAAATGTACTTTTAGGACAATCTGTTTAAGGGCAAGTGTTTTTAAGACCATCTTTTAGGGCAAATGTACCTTTAGGCCAAATAGTTTTAATTTCAAACAACCTTTTATGGCAAATGGTTTTAGGGCAAATGTACCTTTATGGCAAACAGTTTTAGTTTCAAACATTCTTTTAGGGCAAATAATTTAGGGCAACTGTACCTTTAGGGCAAGTGTTTTTATGGCGAATGTCTCTAGGAGAAATGGTTTTCGGCTAAATGTCCCTTTACGGCAAATGATTTTAGTTTCAAACATCCTTTTAGGCAAATAGTTTGTTTCAAACATCCTTTTAGGGCAAATGTCCCTTTAGGGCAAACATCCCTTGAGAACAAATGGTTTGTTTCAAACATATTTTTAGGGCAAATGGTTTTTGGTCAAATGTCCCTTAAATATTACAAATGCTTTTAGTTTCAAGCATTCTTTTATTGCAAATGGTTTAGGGCAATTGGTTTTAAGGCAAATGTCTGTTTAGAGCAAATGGTTTTAGTTTCAAACATCCTTTTATGGCAAATGGTTTTAGGGCAAATGGTTTTAGTTTAAAACATTTTTAAGGCAAGTCATTTTAGAACAAATTTCCCTTTAAGGCAAATGGTTTATTGCAAATGTACCTTTAGAGCAAATGGTTTTAGGGCAAATTTACCTTTAGATCAAATGGTTTTAGTTTCAAACATTCTTTTATGGCAAATGGCATTCATTCTTTTACAGGAAATGTACCTTTTGGTCAAGTATTTTTAGAGCAAATGTACTTTTAGGACAATTGGTTTAAGGGCAAGTGTTTTTAAGACAAATGTCTCTAGGACAAACAGTTTTAGGGCAAATGTCTCTTTATTGCAAATGGCTGTGGGGCAAGTGGATTTAGAGCAAGTGTCCATTTAGAGCAAATGTTTCTTTAGGGCAAATAGTTTCAAGGCTTTAGGACAAATGTCTATATACTGGATGTGACATGTTTTCATATCTATTATCTAGGTATTCATAAAAATAAAAGCTGTATGCATAATTCATATTCAAGCAAGAAGAACGGGGTGGCAGGGGTATCTTCATATTTTGCCCCGGGCAACGCCGGGGCATATATATATATATATATATGTATATATATATATATATATATATATATATATATATATATATATATATATATATATATATATATATATATATATAATGTATATATATATATATATATGTATATATAATAATTTTAAAAAAATCGGTGTCTGTGCCCCCCAGACCCCCGGCAACAACTTAATTTTATTAAACCCAACCTTCGGACTGTTTCTACTATTTTTCCGACTGTTAGTACCGTTGTTCGGACCGTTCCGCCGTTCATCAAAATAGCACCTCCTAAAATAATGTGTGCACAATAATTGCTTAAGGTGGCACGGTGTGACTAATAGGTTTCTATTAGAATTAATTATAAATGTTGCCATTAGATGGCGATGCGTGAGGTGTACGTGTCGCCGTGCCCATTGATCTCTATGCAGATTTACTGGTGCAACTATGTAGTTTTTAAAAAATAAATATTAAATGAAAGTCGATTTATTTTCGAAAATAACTGAATAAATTAAGTGAGTGATTCAGAATCATGTGCTTAATTTGCCATTGAGAACAATGGAATGTTGTCAGTGTATTCCACTGAAATGACCTTCATTATCATTGACAAACGGACGTTGATCGCAACTCGTGGCTGAACGCGAACACTCTTTGCCTCTGTGGTGCAAAAGAAACGGTGGCGGTCTCTTGTGTGAACATCCCCATGAAATCATTGGCCGGCAAAAAAGGAGCACTTTTTGTGGCGACACGTAGTGTTCCGTGTGAAGCGGGTCTTAGTGCTTTTTTTTTTAGATATTGTTTATTTTATTTAGGACTTGGTAATTTATGGTTTTTATATAGTCCTACTTCAAATGACTTTCAATTATTTCGAAATTCTTTATTTGACTTTTATTATTTGTTACAGAAACGTGGCTTGTAATATAGCAAAAGACTTCTGTTGCTACGTCTTTGAAGGGGACTCTGAAACTGAGGTACAGATTGAAACCTAAATAACTTGTGTCTTGTTATGTTTCTTATGTTTTTCTTTATATTTTTATCTGTGTCTTTTTTTTTTTCTTTCTTTCTGTATTATTTTTTATTTTGTATTCAATGGTTAGTGGTCAAGTGACCATGTAAAGAGATTCTCTCTGAAATTCAATTCATTTTATTGATGGCTTAGTTATTTTTTGTTTCTGGGACAACAGTCAGTTGTCAAAAGGATGGCATTGCCTTTTTTTGTTGCTGTAATTCTATTCTTGAGAGGCAACGAGATCATGTGAGCGTAAACAAGAGACTACTGTAATAATGCCTCATTACACCTCTTTATCTTTTGAGTTATGAACTTATGACTGTCGTGAGACTTTACAAATATGTTATCTTCGTCGTCGTCTCTCTCTCTCTTTTTCTGTTTGTGCTTCTAGTTATTTCTTGACTTGACTGTACCAAAGAATTGTTTTACAGTCCACTGGGTAGCTAGTGGGCATCATATATGCTTTCGAGAAGTTGTCATGGTTTGATTAACGATCTTACTAAAAGTCTCACAAAATGATATAAATAATATATTTTTTTTAAGAATTGGTGAAACTCAAGTAGTTTGTACTACTTTGTAGCAGTCTAGATAGTTTCCATTTAAATTATTTTTTGTTTGCTTGGCGAAGCTTTTTAAGTATGGGTTTTTAAGTTCATAACTTCTTTAAAAATAAACTTTATATCTTAGTTTAAAATTCACTTTATCAAAATTTTCTATTTTTTATTTCATTTGAAAACTTATACTAAAATGTTCACTTTTGATTGATAGGAACATAAAAATACCCTGTGTTCCACTGTACTTAAAATTAGAGACCTACATAAAGCCCATGGGCCGGTGGGCTTCGTGGGCCTGGTGAGCCTGGTGGGCTTCATTTCTCTCATACGGTTTCTTTACAAATGTATAAAACTGAATCACATATTTCACACGTTAATAAAAGTATAACATATTCCTCACTGACCAATCAATAAAATAAACATATTAAAGCCGTTAATGGTGCAGTTTCTTTTCTTGGTAAGCATGCGAACTTGTGGACCATTTAGTGTGGAAATTAGAGACCTACACAAAGCCCATAGGATGGCGGGCTTTTGGGCTGGGCTGGGCTTGGATCGGCATATTTATGTTAAAAGGCTCATGGGCCTGGTGGGTTTTGTGGGCCTGGTGGGCCTCGTGGGCTTCTTGGGCCTAATGGGCCTTGTGGGCTTCTTGGGCCTGGTGGGCCTTGTGGGCTTCTTGGGCCTGGTGGGTTTCGTGGGCCTGGTGGGCTTCTTGGGCCTGGTGGGTTTTGTGGGCCTGGTGGGTTTCGTGGGCCTGGTGGGCCTCGTGGGCTTCTTGGGCCTGGTGGGTTTCGTGGGCCTGGTGGGCCTCGTGGGCTTCTTGGGCCTGATGGGCTTCATGGATTTTGTGGGCCTGGTGGGCTGGGCCCAGCATAAAGTTCCATGGGCTGGGCTGGGCTTCAAAATTTTACTCAATGTAGGTCTCTACTTAAAATGAATCATCCGTTTTGGCATCGTTTGTCTTGCAGTATTTGAAGCAGTGTTGATGTGTTGCTACTTATCGGTTGGTTAGTTTTGCAAGCGAGTCACTTGATTAATAGTGACATTTAGTCACTGTATGCTTTCACCTGTTAGTTTCATGCAAGAAAAGAGGCAAAAAAGGATGCCTGTATGTGTGTCCGTATGTCCATAACCCCGAGTTTGTGGGTCGAACAACTCAAGAACGGAATGAGATAAAGACATGCAGTATATTTGATTTGATTCAGTGGGTCAATATGATGCTCCTGACAAAAACGAAGAAAATTTTACCCTTTTCCCACATTATGCAGGGTCGTTCTTACGGGTTCTATCTCTCTCGACTCCTTTCGGTTTTTTTTTGCCTAACTTCCTGAGACCCCACATGCCCCCATGTCCCGTTTTATTTGAAATAATATTAAGAATCATCATTCATATTTTGGTGAATCTTTACGACCGGCTGCCAACCTGACATGGACCTTCCCTTTTACACCCGGGCTAGGGACCAGCAATGGCGGGGATCGATTTTGGTCTGCCCTGAGTATTTTACTTCCTCAGTACCTTCCATAACTGGCGAGCATTTCACTATCTGCTAACTGTGGAAGCACCCGATGGAAGGACCAGCATCCCCGTACAGGGTTCAGTTAAAATTCAACAAAAACTCAAATTTATAACATGGCACTGAACAGAAATATAACAAGGAATTCCAGGAACCCTATAGACCTCCATTGCTTTAATATATGCTTTCATATATCGAATAACCAACTTTCTTTCATTGTTACGTGTACGCACATGTACACATGTGTGCGCATGCATATGCACATGTACACATGCACGCATGTGTACGCACATGTACACATATGCAGGCATGTGTACACACGTGTGCGCATGTTTATTTGAATTTGAATTTAAATTTGAAAAATTACTCTGCAAGCAGCCATAAAGGCCTATGGCAGAGGGACAAGAGTCCAAGTGCAGCATAGAAAATGCATTGTCAAAACCAGAAAATATAAAACCCTATTAATATAAACCCAACAACAATTTCAATATTTTTTAATGCTGCAAATATATGCATTGTCAAAACAAAACAAAATTATGACTCCCATAAAATACGTTTTTTCTGCACAAAATCCCCAGCAAGCGAGTTCCATTGTCGAATCGCCCTAGGGACAAATGACCAGTAATAAGAATCTGTTCGTGCAAAAATCTCAAAAAATCTCAAAAATCTCATGTTGTAGGTGGCCCCGTTTTCGAGTTTTTCGACCCACAATAAATTATGACCAAAAACTCAAAATGTGTTTCTAACAAATTAATAAAAAAAATAACCCCTTGGTAAAATTTTCTAAATTTTTGTCTGGAGCATCATATTGACCCACGGAATCAAATAAAAATACTGCATGTCTTTATCTCATTCCGTTCTTGAGTTGTTCTACCCACAAAATCGGGGTTCCGGACATACAGACATCCTTTTTTGTCCTTTTTTTACATCAAAAATGTGGTTTAGTTTCACCAATATCACTTTAACAACTTGTACTGAAAAGCAGACGGAATGTGTCCATCTGGACTAGAGACCTACATTGTGCCAAAAATTTAAACCCAGCCCAGCTTAGCCCATGAGACTTTATACTAGGCCTAGACCAAAACGCCCACAAAGCCCACCAGGCCCATGGATCTTTAACATAAAAATGCCAGCCCAAGCCCCCACCACCCATGGGCTTTATGTAGGTCTCTACTTCTGACGACCATAAAAACCCATAAATTCAAAAAAGGAAAAATTGTCAAAAATGAAATTCTCAAAAAATGGCAAAAAATGAAAGTCTTCTAGATGCCCTGAAAAGCACTGAAATGAACTCAAGAGTTCCCAACAGATAATATGTGATTCAGTTATATACATTTGTAAAGAATCAATCTCATGAGAGAAATGATGAACACCTTCCAAACCCATGATGCCCACAAAGCCAACAAGGCTAACCAGGCCCATGAAGCCCACTAGGCCCACAAAGCCCACGAAGCCCACAAAGCCCACCAGGCCCATGGGCCTTTAACATAAAAAATGCCAACAAATGCCAAAAAATGCCTTTTTGTAAAAGTCCATCGGCCCATGGGCTTTATGTAGGTCTCTAATCTGGACACAGTAGTAGCTTCAATACTCGTTGAATACCGTATTTACTAATGCGGTATTCAATTCTAGTTGCAGTCTGAACATAGTAATAGATTTGAACTTTGGGAAACTTAAAATGTACTATAGGTCTTGCTAGAAAGTATAATCTTATGACGCCTGTAGGTTGTTTATCACCTATTTATTTTTGTACTTTGATTTCCTTATCTGTCAATTTTGTAAACGCCAAAAGCGTCAATGAAGAACGTTGTCAACAAAATGTGCTCTCTCTCTCGTACTGGTGAATTTGCATTTTGACGTCACTTTTTAATACATATATTATTTTTTGGCGCAAGACCTTCTGTAGCCAACATAAATATGCTTTGCATCGAATGCCTTGCATTAATTCTTATCCACTGCATATATAATGTGGGAGTCAGAATTGTCAAAGATGTGTTGAGACGATGTAACGTAAACAATTTTTTTAAAAAAACAAAAAACAAAATATCTCATGAGATTTATTTCAAAATGTCGTCGTCGTTAATGCATCTTGTGATAAATTGATTTGTATTAATTGTTTACATTGCTTCAAGCTGAATATTTTTCAAGATTAGTTTAAATGGGATTGCTGCGTCTGAGCTTAAAAATCTTCAGTATGTTTGCCTTGTAACCATTCTGGTCATGAATTATTCATATTAACAGCATCAATTTAAATTAACGTCTAATGTGTGCGCACCTCTCTGACTAGCGTGCATAAAAAAATGAATATCTTCTTTTTCTTCTTCTTCTTCCATAATTGATTGTGTTCTTCTATTTTATGCTTCTTAAACATCTTGAAAAAAAAAATGCAAATTGTCTATAGGCCTACTTTTTTAATACTGTAAATACAGTAAGAAAAATGCCCGGTGGTTATTGTTTGTTGTTTTCAATGTCGAACAATTGGCAACAGTTCATAACTAACATTTTCTTTTCTTTAATAATGCCTTTGAAGGTAGACATACAGTGTTATCCAGGGTCCGATTTTTGGAATCAACCCTGTTAAAACCAACAAACCAAGCCATTCCACATTCCCACATACGCAGGCATACATATGTACGTTAAACAACGAATTTAGCATTAAGTCTAGCGCCACGTTTGCGTTCTGATAGCCATCTTCTTTAGAATCAATGTAACATAGCATTACGACCTAGTTGTGGCGACATGATCGCCGCGACCAGGTCGTAATGCTGTGTTACGTAGATTTTAATGCAGATAGCTATGTTTGGAACCCACGTTTAGGTCGCAACAATTTTTCCTTTTCTACGCTTTTTCTTTAAATAACGACAGACAACAATAGCCAACATCACATCATCAGCCATCGAGAGCATCATATTAGAAAAATAACTAAAAACGCTGTTGAGTCGTTAGAATATGGTCCGGGCACAAAACTTTACATGTCTGCGACCTGGTCGCTGTGATTGTGTCGCATCGACCATATCGCAAGTGTGGCCGTAGCTGGTTGACGTACACGGTCCGATTTATTGGATTCAACAGTGTCGAAACCAACAAATTTGATCATGTATTGTGTAACCGAATAAAACTGTGTTGGTTGCAACATCAAAGAAAGCCATCAAAAGTAGTATCTTCTCTGCTTCAGTACAGAAAAATAAAGTGATGGATAGTTTATAGCCAATCAGGAGCAAGTATAAATTAGAATAAGTAAAAGTCCGTTTTCACGGTGACACTACACTGATGTCATGAAATATTATGACATCCACTGCCACGGCAGTACGTGGAGCTTGTTGATTAAAAAAATTGGGTTGTCGTGACAATTCAATGAAACATGGTGGAAGTTATGCTTGCGGAAGTGTTTGCTTGAGTGTGGAAGTTAACGGTATACTGTCGTGACAGCACTAGTGCCGCAGTGTTGCTTATCAAAACTTTTGGATATGCGACAAAAATACCACGACATTGTGACGGTGGCAGTAAAAACTTTTCCAACGATGACACTATTGCGGCATTTAATGTCGTGATGGCCGTTTTGCAACATATAAGTGTCACCATGGGCTTAAAGTCAATGTTAAATTAATAAAAAGTTTTGATATTCTGTACTGCTGCTAATTATAAATTCGTTGTTGGACGTACGTACGTATGTATGCCCGTTTATGTGGATATGTTGAACGTTTTGGTTTGTTGGTTTCAGCACTGTTGATTCCAATAAATAGGACTGTTTATGTCCACCTTAAGGGGGTCCTTTCATATATCAAGCTTTGTCTGTCTGTGTATAACGGCGTACAAACAAGGACAAAAGCACGTCGGAATTTATCTAAATTTAAATAAAAAAACGCTTTTTTTCTCAAGGTCAAGATTACGTTGCACTCTCCCCATCCAAGAGCCCCATGATATTAAATTGGAGAGGGGAAAAGGTTGGAAAGGGTAGGGGGGAGAGAGAAACGTGGAGGGGGAATGGGGGAACTGAAATTGAAATGAAAGGAATAAAAAAGAAACAAACGACGCGCATGCGCACACTAGAGAAAATGAAAGCTCATTTTTTCTTTCTAATATAAAAAGGTGAGGGGATAATAGTAGCAAAATTCAACTAGAATTTATCACGGGCAATTGTGCCCAGCATTTGCATTTCTTTTGCTCCGCTATTTTATGAACGTCATCAATTTCTAATTGGTTTGTTACATAAAAGGGCGGAGGAAAAGAAATTCTATTGCTGGGCGCAAATGCCTGTGAATTTGGCTCCCGTCATCTATGACCGGTAATTACCCCACTAGTTTTTTATATCAGCCATTCATATACAGTACGTCTGAAACAAAGACAAAGAAAGAAGAGACGTAGGACGTGAATGAGCGCTCTTTTAGTATGGTGTCTTTTTTAAAAGGGAAGAACACTCTACGTTATATATAATATATATCAATGTGTTCACGTATGTGTGTTATTCCCCATATAAGAGTACAATTGTATAAAAATCATACAATCTAGATACGAGAAGTATCTTAACTTTTTACATCAATAATTATCTTTGTGATGCAAGAAAGGTTTATAAGGTTCCTTGAATCCTTTCATGCAATTAAATCATTTATCAGATGCAGGATAAACTTTGGACGTTTTTTTTAAAGCTTATTATAGGTCCTTTAAGGAAAATGACTAGGATTATCCCATAGTGATGTTATAGTCTTGAAATAGTTTTATACAGTGGACATCAAAAGTAACATGACAAAATGCAGAAAAAAATACACAAGCTATGAACTCAAGTTTTACGTTTTGAAATTATTTGTATCTAGAATGAAGCCCATGCTTTTCATCAAAATATACAGAAACTGTATTGGTAATGTGTTGTTTGAAGATGTTGTTTCCAAGGGTTGATTTTTTTTGTGTGTGTTTTTTCTTCATTATAAGTTTAAAGTTGTGATGAAAATGTAAAGAAACCCTGTATTGTAATGTGGTGTTTGAAAAGCTTGTTTCCAAGGGTTGTATTATTTGTGTGTGTTTTTTTTTATTATATATATTTTTTTTTATTTTTAAATTGGAATTCTCAAAATTACATTTTCATGGTTTTCTGTTATTTGTTTTGTTCAATTATTTCTACTGTATTGTGTGATTGCTTTCCTACAGGGACTTAATTTATTTCTCAAAATGACAAAAGTTTGCTTTTTATTAATAGTTTTTTTTTATTTGTTTAGGTCAAAGTGATTCTCAAGCTCATTGGTGAGTGAACGAAAATAGTTTTTCTTTTCTTTTTTATGTTTTTTTCCCCCTATTGTTTGAACCGAATTGGATTTCGGCATTGTTATGGTGCACTCTTCAAATATCGCAGTTTCTAGGTTGGTTTTATTTCAAATGTGTGTAATTGTTGGTGACATTTGCTTTAGTGATTTTCTTTACAAAGTTACTTAGAAAATTAATTAGGCGGCACACGTTTAATGAATCCTTTTATTTCTATGTTTTAATACTTATTCTTGTAATTAACTTTTGTAAGTCAGAGAAGTTAGTGTAGAAGGGGCGATGTCTTTTATTATATACATGTATGTATATTAGGGGGCAAGTGTTTGCGTTACTTAGGAACAGTGATTTTATACTATTCTAATGATTCGAGTATATGAGTATTCGTTAATAAGACACAAATATTGAAGTAATTGCTGTGGCAAACTACTGTATATACGGATCAAGTTACTAAAAAAAAAAGGTTAAGGAAACAGGACGACATCAGTGGATAAGGGTGCATTATTGCGGTAAATTTGAAGAGGCTATTTTGATAGCCATTCATTGGATCAAAAACCGCCCCACAAGCATTTGAAAAACTCTCGTTAAAAACGATTTAGAAGAATAACAAAATAATTAGCACATACTTTCATGTATTGGCTTCACTAAGTTTCCTTTTTATGAATTTTGAAAAAGTCCTTCTATTTTTTTAATAACGTTTAAAATCGTAATTTTTTAACTCCATGTTAAGTCCCATATGACCAAAAAACCATCACCCAAACATTTGAAGAACTCTCATTAAAACGACTTAGAAGAATAACAAAATAATTAACACGTGCATTAATCTATTGGCGTCACGATGTTTTCTTTTTTATAAGATTATGTGTGATATGATATGTGACTTGAAACCTGGCGAAAAAACGTTAAAATACCGTTTTTCAATCAAAAACAATCGCAGCGCCTACATTAGGAGAAATTTTGAACTAAACGCTGTATCTAGTCTCTTAAAGTCATGTGATGTTTTTAGACCTGGGTAATTGGTATAGTTTTCCTGTTAGACATAGGCTACTTATACGTATTTTTATAACGTTCATGTCAATATGTCACGTCACGCGCGCCTTTCCACAACACTGTGTCTTTCGAAATCATCAAGATCATAATGACAAGACAGCAAGCTAGGATTGAATAAATATTGAAAGAAATATTGTTTTAAAATTTAAAAATTAAAAATTAAAATTTATATTCATATTATAAATACTGAGATTTTTTTAGTTTTTTTTATACTTTGTTTTTATGTGACTTGAGATTATTCCCCATCTTTCTCAATTTAGTCTTAGTGACTATTAAGTTAGCTAGACACTGCAAACTTGTTTCAACTAAGATTGACTTTTTTTGGTCTGTTTTCATTAATCAAAATATGATTGGAAAGTGAATTTTAATTAGGTTATATTATTTAAACCTACGTTATATTATTTAAACCTACATGTATATCATTTTTTTTTAAATTATCCGATCCAAATTAATTTTTGATCCAATGGAAACAACCATTAGGTCGAAAATTAATTTGGATCGGATAATTTTTTTTCACGGATCATAAAACATTTATTTTCGTAGATTTCACTCATGGAAATATGAGTAGCGTATATGACTTGATCCACGTGAATTTTATTTTTGCAAACTAAAAGTAGAATTTACTGAAGTGGTTATTTTTACTGCCAAAGTGGTAGCAGTTATTTTTTTTTTGGTAGTGGATTCTGTTTATATTGGAGATGAAGTGGTGGTGTGAGCCACATTTAAAGTAACAAAGCACAAAATTGATACTTGTGTTGGTCACTCACTAATAATAGCTGAAATTTATTGCTTTTTTAAGTCTGTGAAACAAAAGTGCGCTGTATAATAATTTGTAACCCCATCTATTCCAGTGTTTCTCAAACTTGTTCGAATGGCGGACCATTAGATAAGGTGTTGGTACACATATGGACCACTGACTTTAAAAAAGCACCAGGGATGTATCTTGAGGACCTGCAGCCCCCGCGACTGAGGGGGTTAGGATTGGTGGGCGCATTTTTGGGGTGCAAAGGGGGCGTGATGTTTTAAGCAGCAGAGTGGCGGCGGGTGGGGGGCCGGCGCAACCAAGTCATAGTTTTGCCGGGGGGGGGGGAGGGGGGTTTACGCCCCCCGGGGCGTAACTTTTTTTTACCTTTCTCAACATATGGCTACGGGGTCACTTCTGACCACGGTCAGCCCAGTTTTGCCCACGGTCAGCCCAGTTTTGCCCACGGCTGGTCAGAAGTGGGCCCGGGGTTGCCGACCACTCTGCCGGGTCCTAACCGACCAGGATCGGTCGACGCTTTTTCGACAGTAAAGTTTAGGTTATACAGTATATATAATGAAGTATAGTTGACTTAGCGAACTATAATCTGTTTTTGTGTTTTTAGGAGGGGCGGCAACTAATAATTTCCCCGCCCTCCTCCCCCCTCCCCCCGTTAGCTGACTTTTGCTTTTTGACCATCTGGTATTGAATTTGTAAAATTTAAATTTGCAAAATATTAAAAAAAAACTTATTTTTTGGCGCCCCTCGCACACCTCTAAAACGGCCCTGGGTGTATCACAGCTGAGGCCACACGTTAAGAAAAATCTCCAAAAAAGCCAATTTATCCTAAAATAAAGGAAGACATTCACATTTCTAAAATAATAAAATAACTAAAACAAAATATGGAGCAAAAAAAAACATAAGGCCAATTTTACGTCATTTCAATCTTTTATGGGGGGCATGTGCCCCCGCCCCCTCCCCACCCTGCTAGCCACGGCCCTGCTGGCACACTGCCGTGGACCACCAGTTTGAGAAACACTGATCTATTCTGTGGTGTTCAAATTCAATCTTGTTTCTGTTCACACATTTTTATAATCATATTTTGTGTTTATTATCATTTCTGTTGCACCAACACCACATGTACACTTCCTGTGTATGTACTCTTTTCGTTACGTGAGATGTGTTATTACTAGAGTAGATGGAATCTGGCATTTCTACGTCACTGCTCAATTTGTCTTAAAACGTGAATGACATTTTGCAGTTAGTTTGAATGGAAATAAAAATTTCTGTTTGACATCCGCGCCTGGCCACTGTAAAGCCTAGTACACACCTCGATTCTTTGTTGTGATACATTGTTGTGGGGCTGCTTCTATTCAATGTTGGCAGAGTCGCAACTGACGCAATTCAGACCCCCACAACATTGTTCCGTGTCTACGCTTACACTCAGTTTCTGTTGATTCTTCTGGCTTTCACCGTGTAAATATCACCAGCGGAAGTGGCCCTTGCTGCCTTGTAATATGGCATTACACGGTGATTCATAAAGAGGGACAAATAAAGCAGAAATGGTGGTGGGCACGAAAACCCTTCTTACTTGAGAGCCCTTTCGGTTTAAGCCTTTTGGACACCCTGAAATTGGAAGATGGGGCAAAATTTCTAAATTTCATTTCTTTTAGTTACCATTGTAGTCAGAAGACCATAACTTCCCACAAACACAATTCATACAGAAGGTCCTCAATTAGTTTAAAAATATTTTCAGTGGTCCACATCTTTTTTTAAGTCTAGTACTACACTTAAAAAAGACGTGGACCACTGAAAAAAAAGGGCTCAGTTTGCTTTTATTTATTAAAGACGTCTTTAATAATTAAAAACAAACTGAGCCCTTTGAGTCTTTGTTCAAGAAACATGAATCTGAGCTGACGCGATTCAGCCCCGCAACAATGTTTCGCAGCAAAGAATCCTGGTGTGCACTAGCCATAAGCCTAAACGGTGTTTTTTTTTTGGTTTTTATCAGTTTGTTTTCAAATTTTTACCATTTCGTGATGCGGTTTTCTTTTTTCTTTGCTTTCTTGTGGAAGTAATCTCTAAAGTGGATCAGCAAATGATCATCTTGAGCCTTAACCTATATTTTGAAAATTCAGAACTTCTATCTGAAAACGTTACTAACATTCGTGAAATAAATAAACTAGACGAATTTTGATTCCATTCATGCACTAGGGACATTACAAAATGTATTTTTGTCTGCAGTTTGAAATGTTGTGGGGTTGAGTCTGCGACTGAGTGTGGTAGGGTCTATATGATATTTTTACAAGGTGTCTGCAGTAAATGCGTGAGCTGCGTTGGACGGCTGACCATTTTTTATTGCTAATATTGCTGGCTAGTAACAATAAAAAAGAACATGTCTGTTAAATTACGTTATGGTGTGGTTTCAGTGTAGTTACTCTTTTTTATACTCCTAAATGTGTTTCTTAGAAATGACACATGTGCAGTTAAGTTAGGTTACTGTATAATGCTGTACACTTCCATATTTTAGCACTTTGTAGAAAGTAACAAGTTGTAATCATGCAATTTTTTTTACATAAGTGTATGATATTGTGATGCCACTGATGAGTATATTTGAATTAACAGGGTCCCCCTTTCAAGGGGTTTGTTTTATTTTTTGTCAGTAACATAAAGAAGAAAGCTACTGTGAAATACAAATAACTTTGTTATGAAACCTTTCAAGGCTTTTTAAGAGAGAATTTTTTATGGTATGCTCGAAGTTCCTCATAAGAGCATGGTCGCACCTCTGCTCGAAGAGTGGCACAATTAAAAAAAAACACTTTTTTTGGGGAAAATGAGTTTAAAGGAGTTTAAAGGAGAGCCAAATGAACCCATATTGTGAATAGTCAAAACGGTTTTTGAACTTGAAAAACTCAGCAAAAAAAAAAAACTAAAAACGACTGAACTCAAAAAAGTGTTTTTTTTAGTTTTACCACTCTTCCAGTCGAGGTGCGATGTGTAGGGAAATTAGAACTGTAAGTCGAGATCTCGAGATAGTATGTCGAGATCTCGAGATAGTATGTCGAGATCTCGAGATAGTAAGTCGAGATCTCGACATAGTAAGTCGAGATCTCGACATAGTAAGTCGAGATCTCGACATACTATCTCGAGATCTCGACATAGTAAGTCGAGATCTCGACATAGTAAGTCGAGATCTCGAGATAGTAAGTCGAGATCTCGACTTATATTCTAGACTTACGCTTCAAATCACTGTATACATCTGCAGAAGTTAAGTACTGTTAGGTTAGGTTAGGTTAGGTTAGGTTAGGTTAGGTTAGGTTAGGTTAGGTACTTAACTTCTGCAGATGTATACAGTGATTTGAAGCGTAAGTCTAGAATATAAGTCGAGATCTCGACTTACTATCTCGAGATCTCGACATACTATCTCGAGATCTCGACATACTATCTCGAGATCTCGACATACTATCTCGAGATCTCGACTTACTGTCAAGTAGAGATCTCGACATAGTAAGTCGAGATCTCGACATAGTAAGTCGAGATCTCGAGATAGTAAGTCGAGATCTCGAGATAGTAAGTCGAGATCTCGAGATAGTAAGTCGAGATCTCGAGATAGTAAGTCGAGATCTCGAGATAGTAAGTCGAGATTTTGAAAAAGTCAGAGTCTAATTTATTTATTTCAATGTCCTCAACAGGGCTCCGTAAAAATGTCATCAAAAGGTTGGTAATAAATATTGGTTGATGTCAAAAGCTCACACATGGTTTCATGTTGTCTGATAAAAAGGGTAATAAAAAATGTAATTATATGAATTTTTGGCTCTATTTGATGCTTCTTTTTATCATAGTTGATCAACAGTACCGTGACAGTAAAAAATAAAAATGTTTGTGATTAAATGGTAAAAAAGTTGGGTTCAACTCATAGAAATTTATGAAAAATCAGGGAGGCTCAATACGGCGGTCGGCTCTGAAGTCTGGCTTCACTCTTGACACTGTTGTTCACAGCTTAAGGCTGGTTTCACACGAGGTTTCACACGTGTATGATACATACTAAATTTACATGTACACCAATGGAGGCACGTTCATGTCTTGCCATATGCATGCTTCTATTTGTTTGCCATGTTGTGATACCACTCATGCATGTAGACCTGTGCGCCGCAGCATATTGATCGGCGGCGGCGGCGGGCGAGAGTAAATACGAGCGGCGGCAGCGGCGACTACCAGCGTCTGGGATTGAACATATTGAACAAATATACCGATATATTGAATATGGTAAATATCGATATAAATCGAAATCGATAAATAGCGAATATGGTATCCTTTCATTTCTATGGCAGTTTTTGAAACAAAAGCGCCTAAAAAAATTTGAATTCGGCGGCCGCCAGTCATACACCGGCGGCGAGTGGCGGCGGGTTTTTTAAAAAAAGGACAGGTGGCGAGTGGCGACGTTTTGAGCTTCAAAAACACCAGAGGCGACATTTTCGCTCGGCAGCACACAGGTCTACATGCATGCCCACCCAGTGCACATGTGAAAGTGACTTTGCATTCCTGGCCACCCTGAAGGATGGCACCCCCTGGTGCCCAGATGACCCTAGAAATGTCGCAAAAAGTTTCTTACAGCTCACAACACATGTAAAAGTAATTACATGGAGAAAATTAGAATTCTTTCTAATTTTCCCCGATCTCCCCGAAATGATTTACATAATTCCAAGAAGTTAGTTCCAAAACGAAATGAACATTTTGGGACCTGGGTCAATCATTGGTCAGGTTGACCTGGTTGACAGAATGATAGTCGCCCCTCAGAAGAGCCAAAAGAATAAAACTGGCACACAAGGCAACCTCCGGAGTGAGTCGGGAAGTCTAGAAGTTTTAAGTACAGTTACTAAGTTCAAGAAATTTTAGACTGTTAAGTTCTTTTTGAACTTAGAAAATATTTCCAATATTTCAAGTGGCAAGGTTACATCTATGTTTGATTATTCAGAGTTAACCACATTTTGTAAAAGTGGTGTATGTACCAAGTGCCACATTCACTGTATAATCGGAGAATATAAAAAGTATACTTCAACCGGTGTTGTGTCAATTATTTCTACCGTCAGAGGATCAAGAAAAGTTTGTCACTTTCCCTTTAAATAGGAATTTTGATACCCTAAGACAATCAGAAACAAAAATAAAACTGACATGACAGGCAGAAATCCAGTCATGTTACAATGTAAATTCAGTATCTACCATACTTGTATTGTCATACAGGTATCCTCATGTGAAACCAGCCTAACACTGTCTCCAGTCCCTTTCCTACTTCCATGTTTGATATCATCTTTTTTTAGTCATTCAAAACAGGGTGGCAGTGATTTAAATCACATTGATTTAAATCATGATTTAAATCGTGATTTAAATCAATTGATTTTTTTTAAAAATAAATCAAATGATTTTTTTTAAAAAAATATTCATATTTATTTAAACATTAAAATTATACAATAAAAAGAAAACAGTTCCCAGCATTTTTCTTTATGTTTATAAAATAAAGTCCAGTGGTAGTCCTTTTGTTAATGCATTATTTTTGGGAAGATATGCTTGAGGAAGTATCCCCAAATGAATGGTGGAAATCATTAAAGGGACACATTGATATAAATAGCAATAGTAATCTATTTAAGAGCCTCAGAGGAAAACTGTGTTAAGTCACCAAACCTATATTTTACATGAAGAGTCATTTGAAAGTTTTCCTCTTCATTGAAGGAATAGGACTTAACATGGTATAAAACCATCTAGCAGCTTATGTGTAAAACTATGGACTTAACACTGTTCGCCACTGACGAAACTTGACAATCTGTTTAAAAACACTAATTTTATATCGTATAAAGTTGTAAAAAAAATCGTGTTTTTTAAAAAAAAAAGTGACTTAACACAGTTTTCCTCTGAGACACTGATTTGCTCTGGGAACTGAAAAGGCTGCAAAGCTCGTGTTTATGTTCAGAATGTGAAATTAAAAGTGCTTGAAACTTATTATTTTCAAATTTGAATGTTTCTTAACATTTTTTTTATTTTGCAATTATTTTACTAACAACTTAACAATTGACAATGTTATTACTCATTTTTGCAGACATCATAACAAAAATTTAATATTTCATATTTAAAAATTTCATATTTCATATTTAAAAATTTAATATTTCATATTTAAAAATTTAATATTTCATATTTAAAAATTTAATATTTCATATAAATGAAAAAAAAAATCAAAAAAATCTGATTTAAATAAAAAAAATCTGATTTAAATAAAAAAATCGATTTATTTGATTTTTTTAAAAAAAATCAAAAAATCAGCCACCCTGATTCAAAATGATACAATCCTAAATTTGTCGTCAATCCCTATGACGTCACAAGCTTGTTTTTAGAATGAGGCAGGCATACATAGCTATAGTTACTATTTTGTTTGTGGTAAAAAAAGAAAGATGAAGTTGTTGGTGAAATGGGTCATTCATTGATGAACTACTATGGTCACTAGGGAAATTCGTTTTAGATATGTTTTTATATTTGTTTCGAAATTCAAGTATCTTAAGTAACATTTTAAATTACATTCGAACGTGCTAATTTTGTAGGCTATTTGGAGCGTAATTAATTTTAGATATATATAAATAAGTATGTTTATTATTCACTCACTGAACTAGAAGGAGTTGTCGATCGACATCTTCATTGATGACATGCTAACAATTTACAAATGGAAGCTCGTTATTTCCACTCTTGTTTTAACTACAGTTTCGGTCTCCCTTAATGTAGGTAATCGAACACATCAAAAATTGGTTGTTGGCATTAATGAATGAAAATTGGTTATTAATTGGATTACAATGTCTTAAGTGTTTTGATATACTGTATATAGCTTTGTAAATAATCCATTGTGAAAGTGAATGATGCTATTAGTTTTGTTTCTTGAGTAGTGGTTCTAAATCTGAGGTCTTAAATCCCATGAGTCAACAAATAGGATACTATATGAGCCATTCCACACTAATTCAACCAAAATTTCAAATTTCGTTGCTTGATCATCACAGATGTTAATGTAAAAAATCATAACACAACTAGAACATAAAAAAATACTCGAACTTTTTTTGTTTTGAAATTGGGCCATAATTTTTGGAGAATTGGCCCTTTGAAGTTTCACTGTTTTGCTGAAAATGATGTAAATTCAAAAAATGCTAACTCGAAAACTACTTAAGATAAAATAATGGTTATAGCTCAAAATAAACGTCTTAACAGTGGGAAGAAAAGAGTACTTAATCATCTTTTCATAATTTTAAAATTTAGGGTGTCAAATTACACGTTCAATTTCTTGCATTTTGGTCAAATTTGAACCCGTTTTAGGCCGTGTTGGGGTCAAAGGTCAAAGTTCATATTTTTTGCAGTTATGCACTTGGGTCTACTTTAGTGTGTGGCACTATTACTTTGATTGAACTATGACTGCAACATAATAAAGAAATTAACCAAAACTTTGAAAAAACCAATTTGGGTGACCTTTGACCTCGATTTTCGCCCTGTGGTGGTCTACCTACAAAAAAACTAATTATGCTATGTGAAAGTTCATTACATTTCCTTTTCAGTGATGTAAAAACCATAGATGACATTTTACAGGTGAAGATGTGACAATTTTTTAAAGTTTGAAAAGTATTTTTAACTTTTTATATAAATTGTAACAAAAAATATGTGTATTAAACATATGCAAATTCAAAAACGTGTAGATTACATAATCTATAATGCAATAAACACTTAATCATTTCAATTTTTAATTTATAAATTTTCAATTGGTCACTTTTCATATAAAATACATACATACACACATACATGCATTGTATATGCACATGTATTATACATACACAGTATGCAAAACATTACACATGGCTTATACATTTTAGTGACTTTCACAAGTATATGTATTACTATATAAAAACGAGTTCTCTCCACCTATACCTTTTTAAAAAAGTGACCAATTTAAAGTTTATACATTAAAAACATTGATGTATTGTATTATATCTTATGTATTCTACAGGTTTTTTAATTTGCATATACTTAATGCACATGTTTTTTGTTACAGTTTATATAAAAAGTTAAAAATATTTTTCAAACTTTAAAAAATTGTCACTTCTTCACCTGTAAAATGTCATCTATGGTTTTTACATCACTCGAAAGGAAATGTAATGAACTTTCATATAGCATAATGAGTTTTTTTGTAGGTGGACCACCACAGGGCGAAAATCGGGTTCAAAGGTCACCCAAATTGGTTTTTTCGAAGTTTTGATTAATTTTTTTATTATGTTGCAGTCATAGTTCAATCAAAGTAATAGTGCCACACACTAGAGTAGACCCAAGTGCATAACTGCAAAAAATATGAACTCTGATTTTTAACCCCAACACGGCCTAAAACGGGTTCAAATTTGACCAAAATGCAAGAAATTGAACATGTAATTTGAAACCCTAAATTTTAAAATTATGAAAAGATTATTAAGTACTCTTTTCTTCCCACTGTTAACACGTTTATTTTGAGCTATTAACCATTCTTTTATCTTAAGTAGTTTTCGAGTTAGCATTTTTTGAATTTGCATCACTTTCAGTAAAACAGTGAAACTTCAAAGGGCCGATTCTCCAAAAATTATGGCCAGATTGAAAAACAAAAAAAGTTAGAGTATTTTTTTATGTTCTACTTGTGTTGTGATTTTTTAAATTAATATCTGAGATGACTGAGCAACACCTTTGGTTGAATTAGTGTGGAATAGCTCATATTGTTTCTGCTACTGTGCTAGTTAGAATAAGGAATGGATCACACACATGCAGAAAAACCACCAGAACATAAAAAAAAATCAAAATAATGTCATATATCTTTGCTTATTCAATTCAATCAAGTACACCTGCAATCAGCTCGAGAGCCATGTGACAGGGGGAACAATTTCCAGTCACAAGTGGTTGTCACTGAGATGAGGCATAGCTTACAAACATAACCTACAATTTGAACTTCTTAACAAGCAGTAACATTAGAGATCTCATTACAGAAAGACAGTCATATGGCAGTCAAGAGTCATATTTATTTCATAACCTTGTAAAGACATATTTTTATCACTGTAATATCATTTGCACCACAAGAAGCATGAAATAGGACTGTCATATATCAGTATGAAAGTTATAATGTGAAAGTTCATAATTAATTCATGTCAGTATTGTAATGAATGCCATTTATAAGCTAATTACTTGTGATCCTCGCCCGCAAAGGTGAAAGACTGTCCTTGTCATAAAGTGACCAACTCCAAATTGTTGCTCTGAAACTAAAGAATCTTTCTGTGTGTTGTAAAGAATACGGAAAAGTGATGGAATCTATCTGTAGAATGTTCTGTAAAGAAAAAAGACTTTCCGAATGTACATCATTTTGCCATTATTTCTTCACGTATATAATGTCATAGAAGGCTTCATATGGAATAGGCCATGGTGCAATTATTACGCCATTAATCATATACGCATCCTTTTCATTCTCACCTTCCCACGGAAGGTCGTCATATTCAACCTTTAGTGGAGCCAGCATAGTTTTTGGATACTTTTTTTCTGTACAGAAACACGCCCACATGTTGTTTCAGGACCCTATTTTGTTGTTTTCTGTCCAAACTGTACAATTAATAGTGTTCTCTAGTAACAGTTTGACACATGTGCCATCTACAGCAGCGGTCGCCAACCTTTCGGACCTAACGGACTACTAAATTCAAAATTTTAAATCCAGCGGACCACTAATATGAATTTTTTAAAAAAAGATAAATACGTTTGTCAAAAATCAGAGAACTTCCATTTTATTAATAGAAAATTTTTAAAGGTTGTTTAGTTGTAACAAAATTATTAAAGTTAGTTTAATTATTACAAAATAATGGAAACTTTGGAGAGAAGCATGTGGTCGGGGAAACTGAACGAAATGTAGCTCTCGCGTGCTGTATTTTACGAGAACTGTACTAGGCTCTAGTACATTTCGGGAACTTAGTGCTATATAAAAGCGAAAATTGTCATTCAGAATATAAGAATATAAGAATATTGTCCAGAATTTTCTGCAGACCACCAAAAATTTCTCGCGGACCACCAGTGGTTCTCGAACCACCGGTTGGCGACCACTGATCTATAGGAATGCTATTGCCAACCCTCCTAGGTAGCACCACGATTGTGTGGTCGTCCTACAAGATATATTTTGTGCGAATATTAAGCAAACATGATTTTTATGCTGTTTTATTTATTAAATGAAAGGTTGCAATAAATGTTAACGGACCAAACAAATTAATGGGTGACCGGTTATATTTGACTAATAAAAATGCAACATAAGTTTGTATCTCTGGGTTATTGTTTCGATTACCACTTGCCTTTATGTAGGAGGAGATAAGGTAGCTTTTCATATTTTTTTTCGCGCCTTTGGCACAACCTGTATAACACTTGCAAAACCTTAGATTGGAGGGTTATAGTGGCTGCTAATCAAAAGAATACTCATTCTCCAAAGTATAGTGTCAATATGATTAATTTTTTCTATCAACCATAATTCTATACCAAATAGTTTTTGAGAAAAGATTTTCGCCCTTGAGTCATTTCTCAGAAAAGTACCACACTTATATGGGCCTTAAGTTCTTGCAGTTAGTTTTTATAGGAAAAAAAATCAAATTATTTCGTCTTTCCAAATATTTGATAACACTTTCTTCATTTGGTGTGTAATACTATTGCTGCTGCCCTGTATGTGTCTATCGACATCATCGACATGAAACACATTTGCGATGCATCGTCTTATTATTTGGAAGTAATTCATAACATGCGTCATCCAATGTAGGAGTTCAATCAAATATGTTGTGGGTTAACCTTCACAACTCCAAATTGGAATTTTTGGTTCAATTGACTTCAGTTAATATCAAAGTAAGGATTAATATTTGCAGCAATTGAACCTATCCTTATTTTCTAAAAAAAAAAAAGAATTTTATTTAAAATTGTTCAACACTCATTTAATGAGGCGTTTCTACCGTCATGTCATTGAGTGTTTTTTTTTCTAATTTTTTGTCTTCATCGTTTTGAAATCTTGGAACAAATTCTTCATGCGACATGCATGTCTAATTTGGGAGAATACCATTGAGATTTATGCTAGTTTTTACACAAAACTGATAATACAAAGAAATGAAAAGTTCACGTAAAACGTTTTCAAACTTTTAGCAAAAAATATATTGATTGCACTTTTCATCAAAACTTACAAAATATTCGATTCCATTTTTCTTGAAATTTTTAAGCAAAAATTAAGGACGTTTTGTGCTGACTTTGTTAGGAGTAGAGGCCTACTTTTCATTAATCTATTCATGCGTTTTACCAATATTATTGATTAAACTTTATTAATTAGCCTGTACTTTTCTTTTTTTTACCTAATACCAAGTACACGCGTGATAATTTAAATGTATTTAAATAATAAACGTGTTCTACAGAGTCCTGTGAAGGGGAAAACAAACAATATGTCGTCGAATTCAATTTATTCAGTTAATAATCTGAAAATAAGTTAATACTTCAATATAATATATAAACTATTGACCACATATTTATTTAGTATTTCAATTTAAATTATTAATAATAAAAGTCAATTTTTATTTGGTTCATGTCCTTTAGTGGATTCTGTATAATTCACCTAAACACATTTAATTTGAATTTATTTAACTCATGTACACATGTGTGTACAAGGTATAAGATTGTATAGAAATGACGTGTTTGTCCCATGAAAGTTGTGATATGTTTCATTTTTTCACCTTTGTGACAATATAGAATAATAATAATTATTATTTTTATTATAAAAATTAAGTATACTAGCTTAAACGTGGAGAATGTCGCAAGATTGTAGATAAGAAAAACGTGAGGCTTTTAGAAACGGAAAGATTAACCCGAATCACGTGTGTTTTGTTTTTGTTTTTGAACAGTTGTTCATGTATTTCAAAATAAACTTAATATGGCAGTTGGAAAAAATACCAAATTTTTAGGTCGGGTGGTATACGATTTTCATTGAACAATTCTTTTATTACTTTTGGCCATGTTTGAAGTGAAAAATCTAGAATTTAAAATTAGACATAAAAAGTTTTATTTTTTAAAAAATATAAACCTATTATATTGATGCAATATCAACCGGAGTGTTTCTCAATTTGTGGCCCAAGTGCCAATTGTGAAGTAAACACATCATCATCATCATTAGAGCAACTGCAATTATCCTTTTTCTAATCAGAAAAGGCTGTTTAGAGAGGCTAGATGTCTGGTTACTATCAGTTGTCAACTAGAGTTCTAGCCTCTAACTATTTTTTTAATTAGAAAAAAAAAAAACAATATTTTTATTTAAACGAGATTTTTACTTCACATTTGGCTCTTGGGCCACATATTGAGAAACATTCTGGTTGATATTGCATCAAAATTCTCACTAGTAAATCATTTTAATTCTTAAAAAAACATATTGAAATGAAAAAAAAAAGTTAACGTGCATTTTTTTCTGTCTGCTGATTATTGCAACTGCATTCAAAAATATTTTTGATACGTAAATAATGTTAGTCGTATAATTACACGTGTTTGAAATAGGTGTGAAGCTTAAAGCATTTTTTTTTTCATTCTCTATGTGTTTTTTTTTTAATTTTATTTCGGGCGCATGTTATCTTTAAATTAGTCCCGATGATTGAAAGAACTTCTGACATTATTCCTTATTTCACGGTGTCTGATTTCTTCATTACAACATAGATCTTTGTAGTAGAAAAAACTAGCTATAGATACAGTATAGAGGCTAGATTCGCTTAAATTTACAAAGGCTTGAGTTTTAGCTTTGATCTATTGGTTACAACTTACAAGCTAGAACTTCATTACATAGTATTCCTCTTAAGGGACTACATTGCAAAATTAGTTCGAAAAATCTCCGTAAAGAGCGCTAGCATCGTTTTTCTATTGAGCCCATAGACCCTAGGATAGTGAAGAAACGTTAATTTTTAAAATACACAATATGTTGTTTTTTTTCATATTTAAAGTTGTCCAATTTTGATGGTTCAAAATGCAATGTGCACCTTAAATATATGCTGATCTAGTGATAGAATGACAAAAAATTGGAGTTTTTCTATTTTTAAAAAACTATTTCAAAATCGCGAATTTTTAACTTATGTTAAACTCCATTGAGTACGCGCTCGTAAGCAAAAAACATCAATTAAAATGCTAGTAAAAATACCTAAAAATAATTTAAAAAAACAAAACAGAAAAACATCAGCACATGCGCCAATGTGTTGCCATTACTGTGGTTTACTTGTAGTTTTTAAATATGATTTTTAGGTATTTTTACCAAAATTTTAATGGATGTTTTTTTTTCGTATTTGGACATACTCAATGGTGTTTAACATAAGTTAGAAATTCGCGATTTTGAAATGGTTTTTAAAAATAGAACAACACTTGCTAATTTTTTGTCATTATATCAATAGATCAGCAGATATTTAAAGTGTCCATTGCACGTTGAACCATCGAAATTGGACAACTTTTAATACAAAAATAAACATATTGCCGCGACTGTGTATTTTAAAAATTAATATTTTGTCTAACATCGGGTCTATGGACTCAATATAAACACGATGCTAGCGCTCTTTGTGGAGATTTTTTGAAGTAATTTTGCGATATAACCTCTTAAGATTGATTACTGTGGAGGTTCATAATTAAGCTCCAAAGCACGACCATTTCTGATACAAAAATAAAAAAACCACCAACAGTTAGGTCTACAAAATTGAAGTCAGTAGTCTTCTAGCTCCAAACACGATGCTACATGATGTATAGTGTCCTACCTTGAAGTTGTTTCCTCCAGAAATCTCAGTAAATCTAGCTTCAATCTGCGGAGAGTTATGTTTTCTACCACATATACGCGTAATCCCTCTACTAGATATAGTATATGTTTAGTTTTACAGAAAGGAGATCAAAATTGTTGTATGGTTTGTTTCCATAGCAACAGGTGTAATGTTTATGCTCTATATTACAAAGAAGAAGAAAATACTCCCTCCAAGTTTTATTTTTTATAGTGTAATATTGTAATAATAGCGATTATCTTATTGTAATGACTCATAATTGGCATTTATCACTTTTTTATGCTTGGTTATGGTGACAATTTGACAAATCACTAAATTGTGTTTCTAAGTAGCAACCTTCTTTTGTTGTCATGACATTTTTCTGCTATCAAATGAACATTTCTTATAAAGATTTGAGGGATTTTATGTTGAGATGTGTGTGATTCACTGGACATAATTTTTTTTTCAATTACTAAACGGAGGATTTTATGCACTGAAAACGTCAAAATATACGTTAACTTTTGCAGTTTATACTATTAGGCCTTGTTTCCATTGGGGTGAAAATTTCGCCTTTCTGGAAATTTCAAATGGTGAAAAATGGGACCCACGTGGCCCTCGCCTATTCACTAACATAGGTAAAGGACATGTGCATCCCATTTTTCACCAGTTGAAATTTTCAAAAAGTTAAATTTTCGCCACAGTGGGAAACAAGGCATAAGGGCCTTGTTTCCACTGTGATGAAAATTTCAACTTTTTGAAAATTTCAACTGTTGAAAACTAGAAGAAACGTGGCTCCCGCCTTTGATAGTGATTATGCCGGGGGCCTCTCTGCTCTGAAACTGAAACCTCTGAAACTGAAAAAAAAAACTGCTCTGAAACTGATACCTCTGAATATAACGATTTTAAAGTGTAAATAACTAATTACCTACCGCTTCAAATTTGTTGGTTTATGGGTAGGTGCATCCTATATTTTTTCTGTATTTAATAAAAAATACCGCATCTCTTAATTTTTAGCCGTTCTTGAGTTGTTCGACCCAGAAGGATTTTGACCACAGACACACATTACGGAACCACATTTAGGACATAATCGAAACTATTTGTCTTTGATTATCTTAATACATGTATATGGAGATACTATCTCAATATAACGAGATAGTATATCAGTATAACGAAATATTATCTTGTTATATTGAGATATTATCTCGATATAGTAAGATAATAAATAACAGACTAAAACATGGGCTCCATGGCCTTTTCCTCATTTTTTTAGATTTACTTGTTTTCATTGTGGTGTTTACGCAGTGTCTTTTAATTTGTATTTAACTGATATTTAATTTATATTTAATTTACATTTACTGTAGTTAATAGTTTTCTTTTCATAAAATGTAACAAAAATATACTAAAAATAGTTTATTTGCTTTCAGCTATGGGCTTCCAACGAACCCATTGGACAGTTTGATTCTTATGGATTGATTGCTACATCTGCTTTTGACTACTCTTTCTTCAGTAATAAATTAACCACTGTATTAATCTCTACTACTAAATGTGGCTTCGTCTACATCTTTCTAATCATGCTCTCAAAGACGTTAACAACTAACTAATATTAACAAGTGTGGACATATCCTTTTTTAATTCCTTGTTAGATTTCCATTTAAATTGCTTTATTCATATACATTGTACATATTATGCGTCTGAAAGACGTGCATGAAGCTAATTGCATATAAGTCACTTGTATGTTTGTTGTGTTTCAGAAATAAAATGGAGCAAATTCACGCACAAATTTCTCTCCTTTTTATGTTTTGTCTAAAAGGTGTAACTTTATAAATGTTTATGGTTTATTATTAGCATACTAAAATTGGCAAAACGAAGTATGTAGAAGTGGTCATTTCGTTTCTGGACAAAGGAAGTAAAATTATATTTCCAGTAGTTGGGTTCAGCATTTTTATGTACGTTTAACAGGGCCGTTGCGTGCGGTTATGCAGGTTATGCTCTAAAAGCTCTAAAAATGCCTCAGGAGCACTCAACTGGCCCCAGAAGTCCCAAAAATCTTGGACAAGCACAAGGATTCAAATGTTTTTTAAATTCGAAAAAAGGTGTCAAATGCCAAGTCTTTGGCTTTTTTTCTAAAAGTGGCTCAGGAGCACTCAACTGGCCCTAGATGTCTCAAAAATTTTGGAAAAGCACAAGGATTCAACAATTTTTAAAATTTGAAAAAATGGGTTAAAAGCCAAGACGTTTAACTTGTGGTTCACTATTTCTGTAAATTTGCAGTGTGGATTTCTAATGTAAACCCAAAAGTCACCCATGCACTCTAGTCTCAAGTATTTGTTGTTTTTATAAAATTTAGTGTAGTTATGTTTACATCAATGTCAATCAATATCAATTGTTGACACATGTTATTCAATAATAAGAACACATTTTTAAAACGTTGACTATAATATTTATTTTTCAAAAAAAATGTCACATGAATATATTTTAGGACGTTTGCAACAAACAACAAAAGCTAAAGTACGGCTCGTATGTTTCCTGCGCCAAAATTTACCCGATAATTACTTTGGTCAGGCAAATTGTATTTTAACTGCAGCGGGTAAGGTTCTTCAACTGTTCAATAGTTTCACCTAATACAGTATAGTATACATGTATAAGTCTAGCTATCCGAACCAGGGTTTCGTGGTTTCAACCACTTGTTTTTTTTTTTTTTTAAATCTTTGGTTTTAACCAAGGACAACTAATTTTGTTTTGTTTTTTGTAAATTGTACTGAATCTATTGTTTTTTAATAGAAGTGGGACGAATCCTAAGTGAAGGTTTTATGTCTATGTTAATCACTACTGTCCCTACACACATTATTCAGATGATTTTGGTTAATGGAATTATTAGTTTAATTTTAATATTTATATTATTATTAGTATTTGATCTTTAAATTAAAAAAAATGAAAATATGTACAATATTCAAAATGCAATAATATACACTTCCCAGTGTGGCAGTGTCTTATAGTCAGTGTAGTAATTTTTTTTATAAAAAAATACATATTTTATGGTTTAAACAAAAAAAAAAAACAGATTTAAACCAAAAAAACCGGGTTAATTTTTCTTTCTTTGTCATACTAAAAAAACCAGCCACCATTATCCGAACTGTGTTCATTGAAAGTATTTTCTACCAGCCCTGTACAGCTTAATTTATTACATTTAATAATAGTAAGAATGGGAATTTGAATAAATATTTCATATGCATTTATGATTTTTCTTTTTTTGAGGTGTCAATTTTGCGATTTCCATACATTTCTGTAAACACATCATCT
Organism: Brachycybe producta; assembly: GCA_036925085.1. Lineage (NCBI taxonomy): Eukaryota > Metazoa > Arthropoda > Diplopoda > Playtdesmida > Andrognathidae > Brachycybe > Brachycybe producta. The sequence continues at coordinate 1,665,409 of JAUPFP010000011.1, read as the reverse complement.
GTGTTGTTGATCCATATTGTGGTAAACATATGTTCAGTCTAGGATCATAGAGCCTACATATTATGTTTTAATCATTTTATTTTATTGACTTGGATTTACGGTCTACTGGAATTCTGAATAAAAATAGATATTTATATTCATAATGTGAAAATCTTTATTTATTTTGTTATTTAAAGTAGTATGTGTGAACTACTACATTATCATATAGAAGAATATTCACTAGGAATTATTCAGAGTTCAGCGTGAGCTATGGGTTTTTTGCTAAATGTTTACCCACGGAAGTTTCCAATATATAAATAACATAGTTCATGTGTGGATTTCTATAAGTATCTATCTATATTTGGGCTATTTTGGGCTAATTTAGGCTATACTTTAAGTCGCGATCACATTGGTAATATTTAAAGCAAGATTCACTGCAATGTGTCCTTGAATTAATTGCGATTGCCACTGTGATAATACTCTTGCAAGAATTAATGTGGTTTCTTGCACAACGTCTTCTAGAAAACGCTGGTCTTTGTTTTTCTGCAAAAAAAAACTGTGCAAGATTCACGGCCTTATTTGATTGATTTCTTGCATGGAATCTTGCGAGAAAAATAGCCAGTGTGATAGCCGCTTTATAAAGCTAGAAGTCCCATCCACATAGGAACTTGGAGCGACAAACTCCAGAAAAACATAAAAATATTTTTTGCTAAAGCTCTAGCGTTGGTCAGTATTGAACGTGATGTGATGACACAACATCAAGTAGAACGTGACCTTTGGGGTGTAACCTGTGGGTTGTCTTCCGACGTCATAGTGTTGTAATATGACGTTCACACCTAACTCTATGCATATAACTTTTATGTATTTTGAATTCATCTGCACTAAGCATGTTAAAGTGAACCTTCTAGTGCCAGAGTGATTGCAAAATTGCCTAAATGTGCGACAAAATTTCCAAATTTTTTTTTATTGGAAAGTGGCAGGCCTGCATCATAGGAGTCTGTGGTATAGTACTTTGTCACTCGTGTTGAACATGGAATTGAGTAAATACTCAGTGCAAATATCTGGCAAAACAGATCTCGGCTGTGTGTGACTGTTGATAACTGATGACTGTTGATAACTGATGACTCAGTGATGAGTAACTCTCGAGACACTTCAGTCATGTATGAAAATGCGCAAGCTGTAAGATGCGCGCTGTATTTTGCACACAGTGCAACTGTGCACTGTGCATCACATCGAACTCAGACGGGGCTTTATGGAGTATTTCAATTTTTCGTGGAAAACACAAACTCTGGATTGCAGAAGGTATATATAATATTGTCAGTGATGTATGTGATGCGATCAAGTGTTCTGTGATCAAGTGTTTGTCATTGAACCTGAAATTAGGGTGATGGATGGTGTAGGTGCAGGGCTCAACAGGCACACACATCCCATTAATAATTCTGTTTATTTGAAAATGGAATAAGAATTTTGTTTTTCTTTCAATTGGCTACTAAGATGTTAGCACAAATACTAATTAAGTTGTTGGACCCTAACTACCTTAAATGAAATTGTTATGTAGTCGTTTTTCTTCTGGCGTATTGGCGCCGTGTCAAAATTGCTGAGACACTAAGGGCGCCATGAATCGAGAATATTTGGAAACCTTTCGCCTATGCTTGTTAGACATTTTCTGGTAATTTTAAACGGTTAGTCTGCAGGCTATGCTGTACCGAATTAGAATATGATTTGAATATATTACACAGCTTTACAAACTATGTTTAATGCATTTAGGTTTGTAAATTATAATAATAATGAGACTACTGAGTCATTGAACCAGGAATATCAAAAAAGTAATGATGTTTTTGAAACTATGATGTAGTTGTCTGAAAGGATGTCATGTCTAGCACATAGTATTTCTTTTCTTATATCGTATATTTATATTTTAAAATGTATCTACAATGTGATCATAGATGCATGGAAACGAGTCTTAATTTCAGTATGCTGTTTACCACAGACAAGGTAATAGTGCAATCTTTGCAATCAAACGCCTAAAAACGGCAACTAAAACTGATTATTCTGCATTTTGAAAAGACCTTGGAAGTGGCTTGGAAACTAAAATAAGAACTGAATAATACAGTATAATGATATTTTTATATTATATTTAAAGAAACTTTTTATGGCAGATTGGAAATTAACCAAATTTTAAGTTTTTGGACATAATTCGGTGGTCCTTTATTTGGATTTAGCCCAATTTGACAGGTCAACCAATGCTTAAGCAAAACGACCATACTTAAATGCAAAGCCAAAATGAAAATAAATATTGTCATTTTGTATTTAATTGGCACAGCACTTAAGCAATTGTTAGGCAAAAAACGTATGACAATCCTAATTCACTATCACATTGCTTAGGAGATAAGCATGCATAAAAGCTAGGACAAATCAAACTGTTGATATGATCTTCCATAGGCTCTAAGACTGACCATACTTTCACTTTCAAATATCATTATACGTTTACTCTATGGAGTATTGAACAACAATTTAAATTCAATTCCCTTGTTGAATGTTGTAATCATGTAACAAGGTTTTTGGTTGCAGTATTCAAATGGGTTTTTATTAGGGATGGGCCATTCGAATCCTCGAATCCCGTGAATCTTGAAAAATATTCGAGATTCGAAGACTCGAATCTTTGCGCTTTTTTCGTCTTTGGAATCTTTTGAATCCTAGCCTAAAAAAACTGTTAAAAACTTTGGCAAAATTAGTTTGAACTCCATTGACGTCCAATAGAAGCGTTCATTAACAAAAACAACGGCGATTGTTGCAATTTCGGTGGTTCTCCGGATCGCCAATATCACCTTGTGGCGACGCTGAATGCCACACTGTGTTTGTATTATTAATAATTTAATAATTAATATTATTTCGTTTATTTGTATCTTCTTGATGATAATATAGGATTCTTATATGAAGGATTCGAGATTTGTGAGATTCGAGGGAGGGATTCGAGAACCTTTTAGAATTCGGCTTTGGATTCGAGAAAATTTAGGATTCGTCCCAACTCTAGTTTTTAATGTATATATTTTTTAATTATGGTAGTTTTGCTTGACCCATGATAAAGATTAATAACCTCAAAATGGTCATTTTGTAAACATAAACGCCATTTATTTAATAAACATCTTTCAGCTTTAAGAAAAATTATTCTTATTAATTAATGTTTTTCAGATACCGAAGTATTTTCATTCATGACATTTGAAATTAGTGTTTGATTTCCAAACCCATTTGAGCAACTTTGGAAACTGCAAATTGGCTATGTCTTATGAAGTTATGACACTTGCAATTCTGGAGACAGTCCATTAGAAATCGGGACAAACAGAAGTTGGCTCCGCCCTTTTTATGACGACCGGCAACTTCTAATTGGTTTGTTGTGTGGTTCGACGTTGAAAAGGACGGAGCATGTGACGTCAGACCAATTAGAAGTTGCGTTCGTCATAAAAAGGGCGTAGCCAACTTCTGTTTGTCCCGTTTGCCTGTTTCTGGAGTGTATATAAGAGGCTCTTATAAGCATTTTTTTGAATACCTCCCTGTGTTATGTTCCTTTGTGCATAATTATTTGCATATTTTGAAATGGTTGTTTATAAAAATAAAAGTCATATGAGTACGTTTTAAAAGTATGACAACAATAAGACAGTTTGCTTACAAATATGCATTATGATTTGCCATGGTTACATTAGAATTTTCATTTTATGTGATTGTTAGCTTAATATTTCCGTTTATTTGTTTTGAAGTATTTTTTGTTTTGATATGGAAAATGTGCAAATCTTTTAACTTGTTACATTAATAAAGAGATTACTGTAATTTAAATTCGCTACACGTCCGTTATATTTAGTATTCATAACATGGAATTCATCTGTCTTTATGATGTGATTCAAATATCAAGATATTGCTGAAGTCTTATAATATCTTTGCAAATATCACACCAACCTTATCTCAAAATGAATACAAGTAATATTATTATATTAAGGGTAATACATCTATGTATACATGTATGTATGTGGTTGAGGATCACTATAATGATTCTTAACAGTGTATTATTATAAGTAAAGAACTAGTGTTCATAACAAGATGGCAGTGATTGATGTTGTGACCAATGAAAGGACGTAATCATGAACTGTCATCCATAAACATGTAATGTACTTTATAGATTTAATCGACCATCACGCTGCCTACATACATGTAGCAATTTTTACTTGAAGTAATGAGGCTAATATTAGTGCATATCTTGCACTGTGTTTTGCAAGTTGGTGTGCAAGAAACATATGCAAGCCTTCAAGCAGGTTATCACAAGGGCAACCACACGCTATTACAAGACATATAGTAGTGAACGAGGGTGTGCATTATTTACTTTCAGGAACACTGATTAAGTTAGGAATTTTGGAAATGCATTTTTTAGCTTTAGTGAGTTTAGTCAGTTGTTTCGTTTTCTATTTGACATAGGAAAGAAGTTGAAATAATCAAAACCATTTGCCCTAAAACCAACTGCCACAAAACAATGTTTCCCTTAAAGTTACATTTGCTCTGAAACCATATGCTGCAAAGGAAAATGTCTCTTATACAGTATATGTATGTCAAAAAGGGGACCTTTAATGGCAATACATGTATAACAAACTAACAATACATTAGAACCTCACAAAAGAGTTTCAGGGTTCTTGTGCTTAATTTTCGAGCTTTGAATCTAAATATGAAGCTCTGACCATAGCAGCTGTGTTCAATCCGGGTTTGTAACACATGCCCTAAAGGGACATTTGCCCTAAAACCATTTTTCATAAAGGGACATTTACCGTAAAACCACTTGCCCTAATCAGTAGTCTAAATGTAAGTTATTTGGCATTTTTCGTGCGCCTGCTGTGCGCAGAACCTATTAATTAACATACTCCACTGAAAGACACTAAACCATATGAAAAATGAAAAATATTACGTTTTCAAAAATATGTGGGTTTCTCTTTTGGGCATAGTTTTAGGGCAAATGTTTCTTTAGGACGAGTGGTTTTAGAGCAAATGTCCCATTAATGCAAGTGGTTTTATGGCAAATGTCTCTTTAGGGCAAATGGTTTTATGGCAAATGTCTCTTTAGGGCAAATGGTTTAATGGCAAACGTCCCTTTAGGGCAAATGGTTTAATGGCAAACGTCCCTTTAGGGCAAATGGTTTAATGGCAAACGTCCCTTTAGGGCAAATGGTTTAATGGCAAACGTCCCTTTAGGGCAAATGGTTTAATGGCAAACGTCCCTTTAGGGCAAATGGTTTAATGGCAAACGTCTCTTTAGGGCAATTGGTTTAAGTGCAAACATCTCTTTAGAACAATGGTATTAGGGCAGATGGCTTTAGGGGATGTGTCTTGGGCAAGTGTCTTTATGGCAAGTGTTTTTCAGGCAAATGTCTATATCCAGTTCAAACCATGCTAAATTTGAACTACGTATGAAAGCTTCCAAATTTTTTCAAATTGGCCCAATTTTAGTTATGTATTTGATTGTAGATGAAATTTTTTTTTTGTAAAAACATAATTTATTCATTGAAATAGGTTAATGGATAGTTAACAAATTTTCTTTTCTTTTTTTTTCTGAAACAGTTGCCATTTCTTATAACTGTCCCCAATGCTTGAGTGCACTTAAGAAGAAAAAAAAAGAACGTTAAAATGAAAACAAAATGCGCCTTTCTACACTATTACATGCAATGGATTCAATTTTTATGTCCACTCAAGTCATTGTCACATGCTACAATTCCCACCATTTCATGGCTTGACCCTTGCAGTTTTATTCTGCCATAAGTGTTGTTCTCTTTTGGTTTTTTTTTGTTGTTGTTCTTTTCCTCGATTGCTTGTAAAGTGGCACTCAGTTTTGAGGTGTTCTTTTTGCTTGTTTGAGCACGTGTCTTTTCTTTTGTGGTTGTGCTGAGTTCTCGTGTAAATTCAATGTCTTCAATGAGAGGCGCGTTTAGGTGAGACCGTGAGAGAGAATAGTAATGGACACTTGGGCAACATATAATTTGCTTTTATTGCATAGGTTTAGCGTAATGTTCACAACATTTTTCCAAGAGTGACATGTCATTGTTGCAAAGTTGTGTCTTTGTGAAAATATTAAACTGAAAGAAGGTTTTTTTTTCTTTTCAGAACCAGAACTAGATACTGATTAATACTGTTGCTTTTCTAATACATTTTCTTCATTTCTTAGCTTCCTGTAAATTGTATTACAATACTTTATTATGCCTTTAATGTAATTTGGTTATTAGAACATTTCTTTTTTTTTCTAGAGGTGGGAAGAATCCTAAATTTTCTTGAATCCGAATCCTAAAAGGTCTCGAATCTCCCGAATCTCTAATTTCTCGAATCCTTCATATAAGAATGCCATATTATTCATTAAGAAGATAAAAATAAATGAATATATAATATGAAATATTAAATTATTAATAATAAAAAAACAGTGTGGCACGCAGGGTCGCCACAACGTGATTCCTTGGTGATCCGGGGTACCACCGAAATTGCAACAATCGCCGTTTTTTGTTAGTGAACGCTTCTATTGTACGTCAATGGAGTTAAAACTAATTTTATCAAAGTTTTTAAAAGTTTTTTTTATTTAGGTTAGGATTCGAAAGACGAAAAAAAGCGCGAAGATTCGAGTTTTCGAGTCTCGAATATTTTTCAAGATTCGCGAGATTCGAGGAATGCGCCATTCCTAGTTTTGTCTATCTTCTGAAAAATTTATATTTTGGCATATAATGTACAACGTTTTGGAAATGCACGCTTCATATACAGTATTGGTAAATTCGACAACTAGTTTTTTTTTTACAAATAGTTGTTGAAAATGTTAGATGATTGAATTATGTAAATGCACAATAAGTTATAATGATTGGACATTATTATCGAACTTATTGGAGAAACATAAATTACGAAGAAACATTTTGTAAGTGCTAGCGTTTACACCGAAAAATGCAATAAAACGAGCAAAAACGAACTTTGCGTTCATGCGTAAATGGAGTTAAAAATACAGCTTATTTTGTTGGATGTTGTAGTACATTTTTGTTCGTAAATGTCATAATTTGATGACAACGTTGATTAAAGTGTTGTATTATTTATGTTAGGTGCAATGTACTTTACATAAATGTGTTTATCCTTCTGTAAATCTGTTTTGAGTGATGGTCGTTTCCGAAATTTTACATTTCCATATTCTGTTGTTCATAAAATCATAACATAATATTCAAGAGAAGAAAAAAAACTTTAATATTGCAGCAGCTTGTGTATTAAATATGCAGTTATAAAGCTTTCATTTTATATCATGCATTGTAAGTTCATAATACAGTTTTTTTCTTCATCGTTTTACTACCCCAGATGTTTCCATTTGTTTTCAAACATACTGGCCATAGTTGTCAAACTATACTCTTGCATAATTTCGTTAGTATTAAGAGTAATTTGGGCGTTCTTGACTGAATCCTAGAATAGAAAAGGGGATATAGACATTTGCCCTATACAGACACTTGCCCTAAAACCATATGCCCTAAAGGAACATTTGCCCTAATGGGGCATTTGCTCTAAAACCATTTGCCCTAAAGGGACATATGCCCTAAAGGGACATATGCCCTAAAACCATTTGCCCTAAAGGACACTTACCCTAAAACCACTTTTTTGTTCTCTCTTTTCATATGGTTTAATGTCTTTTGGTGGAGTATGATAAATTGGATCTGTGTGCTGCAGGCATGCAAAAAACGCCAAATGATGTAAGTTTACACTAGTAATTGGGGCAAATGTTCCTTTAGGGCAAATGGTTTTAGGGCACGTGTCCGTAGGGCGAGTGTCTTTAGGGCAAATGTCCCACACCCATGGAAACGATGTTGTAGCTTTTGCTTGCATATATTTATAGCTATTTAGGTAGAAATCAATCGGTTTCATAGCATCATATGATCCCACAATGAAGGGTTTGAAATTCAGTAGGGCCTATTTAATTTGTAATAAGATGCTATGCTATTCTGAGTGGGTGTGGTTTTTTTCTCCTTCCTATTCAGTAGTTTCGTGACTTAAATAACGATCATATTATTTGTGTGATCTGATATACACTAACAATTTTTTTTTAATGTTGAATATTATGCTAAAGATTTGACTTCCATGTTATGTTGTATTTTATGCGGAACTTTGCAGTTGCTGATAGGGAATATTAGTTGCGTGAGTTGTATCTTTCTTTTTAAGTTTTTTTGTACAGTATCAACCATGAATTTATTAAGCCGTGTGCATGTAATTTAATATACAGTATGTCACAAAACCAACGCCCTAATTTAGTATCTAAACATACCAAGTGGCGCACATAAAACGCCCAAGAATATTAATTTAAAAATGTTTATTTTCATAAGGGAACTTTGAGAACATCGCTGGACTTAGGAGCGGTAGTGGAAAGGTTGTGGGACATCCAACATATTGCGGGAAATGGTTTTGCACACACCATTGCTGCCCCACCACCGGCGGGAAGTGGGGCGGATTCTAACCCGAAAGGCTTCCCGTCAGGATGGGAAATCCCGCGTCCCCTCCACCTCCCCTCATCACGGTGTGGAAAAGTAATCCAGATCCCGCGTTCCCGCGACTTTCTCACTACTGCTCCCATGTCCGGCGTTGGTCTGGGAAATCCTTAAAGCTGGCAATTTCTAAACCTCATTTTTTAAAAGGTCAATACTGTTTCAAATTCTTCAGTACTTTATTTTATTTTTTACAAATACAATTAAAAAAATATTCTGCAAGCAACCGGTTGGCCTATGGCAGAGGAACATTAAGATTCAATAGACAATATAATAACTAAAAAAAATAACCTACAATGCAAATATAAAAAATATATATAAATGCAGTCATGAAAATTTAAACCCACAATTTATAAAAGTGTCCAAAACAACATATTATCAGTTGTGACAAACTTACCCAGAACATATAAGTGAAGAGAGCATCTAAACATAGCATTGCTATTAAAAGTTTGCGTGAAAAAAAGAAAGATGAGTCAAGAGTTGAAGAGTGTCAAGACTGTCAGTACATTTCTATGGGAGGGCTAGTGGCGCCATTTAATGCTACAGGAACAAACTAAATGATCTACTTGCATTCTTATAAGTTTACTATAATATTTGTACATCACACAACTAGTTTCATTGCGTCATAAGTTGTTAGTGGTGTATTAGTTTTCGGATCTGGATAAAGCACTTTACGCTTCTGATAGAATGATAGATGAATGTGTCACTTTATTTCAAGTAATGAGGAGAGATCTAAAAAAAAACTAATGTTCATTTTTGGTTGAATGAACTGAATTTGGCGATCAATGGACCCATTTTCGACATTCAAGTTAATGTTGTCTTTTCTATGATAAATATTCAGACAAATTAATTTTCTGGGAAGTTGTACAAATTCCTATGCTAATAGCTAAATGGTCATAAAAATTACAGTGAAATGAAAAGTATCTTGCAATTTGTGTGAGATAAGTTTTTTACTTAAGATTGGTTTGTTAAGAAGTTTTTTTTTTACGCTGAAGCATGGAATTGGTTTCAATAATTGGGTTACACATGCCCAAGAATTTCTAGCCTATAGGCCAAATAAGTAGGTTTTATTAAGGATCTAAAGTTGTTTATCTTTCTTTCAGTGATCATTTGTTGTTTGTTTGTTTGTTTGTGTGTGTGTTATCGGAAATGACCAGCTGGTTCGGCTTGTTTTCATAATTTCATTCCTGTTTGCAGTGTCACACAAAAAGACATTCAATGATAAATTCTCACTTATTATCTCCATTTCTAAGCTGCTTGTGTTTGTCGCAAATACCAATTTGTGGTCTAAGCTTCAATTTCATTTGTTGCTTGTTTTGTTTTATCTCTCTCTTTCCTTCTCTCTCTCTCTCTTTCCTTCTCTCTCTCTCTCTCTCTCTCTCTTGCTTTCTCTTTTCTTCTCTCTCTCTTGCTTTCTCTCTTTTTTCTTCTCTCTCCCTCTCTCTTGCTTTCTCTCTTTTCTTCTATCTCCCTCTCTTTCCTTCTATCTATCTTTTTCTCTTTCTCTCTCTCTCTCTCCCTCTCTCTCTCTCGGTCTCGGTCTCTCTCACTCTCTCTCTCTCTATCTTTTCTTCTCTCTCTCTCTATCTCTTTTCTTCTCTCTCTCTCTCTCTCTTTCTCGCTCTATCTCTTTTCTTCTCTCTCCCTCTCTCTCTGTCTCTCTCTCCCCCTCTCTCTATCACTGGTGAGGCAGTCTACTCAATAAAGTAGTTCATCATCATATCTCTCTTTCTTTCCCTCGCTCTCTCTCTCTTTCTGGCACTCTCTCTCTCTCTCTCTCTCTCTTGGCGCGCTCTCTCACTCACTAAACGTTTTGGCGCCACTTTTTGTAATGTATTCTAATTACCTCAAGTCATATAACGAACTTCTAAATTAACACCGTATGAAAGAATTGAACTATTTGTGGAAAAAAAGTTCAACAAACCATCTTTTAATGAGATATAAACATAATAAACATTTCATTATTCTGTTGTTTGTTTTCTTGCTATTCTTTATGCTGGTAATATATAATCTCATGCGGCATTTGTAGTCGGGTGTTCGTGGTAACATATTCTTGAGGCGACTGAATAAGCGCCAATTTGAATAACCGCCAAATTGAAGAAACTTCAACCTGAATAACCGCCAATTTTTTTTTTTGGCTTTTAGTTAGGTTTCGTTTGTTCAACCGAATTAGCCACAAGAGCAATGTACATTCTTGATGTAGATTATAATTGGGTCGGAAACAGTAATTTCGATAGCCTGTCACTATCATATCTTAGACGCCTCAGCTGCCGCTTTTAGGCGCCTTAGCTGAATTTTTTTCTTGCAGCCGAATTCCGCCGAATAATTTTATGGCTAGCTTGTTATCCAGCCACCAAAAATAATTTCAGCTTATCCGAAAAAAGTTTAATTGTATTTAATAATTAAAACTTGCAGGATTATATTTGTGAATGTCCTCTGTGTCAGTTGCAGTTGAGAGCAAGTTCTGGATGACTTTTATGCAATGGCCGTCGTAAGTCGTCGAGACCCGAAAAACTAAACAGGATTTCTTTTATTCACGATAATTTTCATTAAATATTGTAACTTGAAAATTGGAATTTTAGTCCAGTGTCCTAAAAAATGAAATTACTTTTTTTATTAACGTTTTTATTTATTTTTTTGCAACTGCTCGGAACTTGAAGCCGCAAATAAGCCTAATATCCGCCGAATTTTAGCCCAGTCGCGAAAGCTGCCAGAAAAAAATGCGGCTAAGTCTGACTTCTGCCGATTTTTATCAGAAAACCGCCAAAAATCGTAAAAAATATGGCTGAGGGGTCTATCAAATCTCTATCTACATGTATATGGTTATTAACACCATTTCGATGTATCTAACCAGGTTGACGTCACAAATGTCTTGTCAACATTATGTTTAATTTCGCATATAAAATTTTGATTCCAATTTGAACAAATTAGGGGTTTACTCATTTATGCCTGATTTGATTTCACTGTGATTGATATATAACTAACTATATACTTGGTTATATTTTTAATTTAAATAAATCGTTCAGTGTCGCATTTTTTTACGATATGGCGAATTATTTGCCTCAATCGCCACATCTGCGGTTACATTGAAGAAAGATCCAGGGTTTGCTGACCGCGGAAATCTTTTTTTTTCTCTCTCTCTATTGAATAAGTTTTATTAAAATGCACAAATTTATACATTTTTGAAGCACAGTGTATTTGCATGTTTTATGGATTCACCTAGCTCGTAGACTTTGATTTAACCAATTTTGACCTTTACTTACTTGCATTCTTCATAATCGGCGTTAACAATGCTCATATGCCAGCTCAAGTGTCAATCACAATATCCTATAGACTATTGTTTTCTTTTGTCATATTTAATTAAATTATTTATAACTCAGTAGTGTCGTCATCACTAATGTCTAGAACTATCTCAATTGTTATTTAATTAAAAAAACATTGTAAAAGAGTTTATGTATTTATTTGTTTATGACAAATAAACAGGAAATGTTCGTTTGAATGCTTATTCATGATCAACACAGTATATGTTGATAGGTGGTGGTTTGCGTCTGCATTATGCTTAATACCTTGTCTGTATCTTAAGCCTAGTACACACCTGGATTCTTTGTTTCGATACATTGTTGCGGGGCTGCTCCGATACATTGTTGCAGGGTGGTTGGGAGTGCAGCCTCCAGTTTTTAAAAAATTATTAAATCAAATTAGTCCATTGTTCGACTGTTTCCCAATTTGATTAACGAGAGGAACGATCGGAACAATGGACGAATTTGTTTTAATAATTCTTTAAAAACTGGGGGCTTTGCCCCCTGGACCCCCTGCTACAGGTTTAATTTCCTAACCTTTCCTGACCTTCCGACTGTTCCTACTGTTGTTCAGACCGGTTCCGCCGTTCATCAAAATAGCACCCCCACCCAGTATGAGGGCTATTTGGAGAGGGAGGTAAGGGGCGCAACAAAGTCAAATAATCCTAGGGGTTTACTCTCCCGGGGCGTAACTTTTTTTACCGTTCTCAACGTATGGCTACCGTAGTCACTTTTGACCGAAATCCGCCAGATTCGGCCACGGCTGGTCAGAAGTGGGCCCGGGGTTGCCGACCACTCTGCTGGGTCCTAACCGACCAGGATCAGTCGACGCTTTTTCGACAGTAAGTAAGCCTTTGCTGCGCCACTGTAAGTAGCCTATATCCTGCATGTTGGTTCAGTGCGCATTTGCTAGTTGCACAACTGATAAATATACACAATTCAGTACCTACTGTATAATATACTAGTGAGGTAACCCGTCATAAATGACAGGTACAAAATTCTAGTTTAATTTTTCTACTAAAATTATTTAACTATTTTATTCAAATACTTCATAAGCACCTTACTATTGTTTAGGTTCTTGGATCAGGAGAGTGCAACATAAAATTCACAATGAGAAAAAACCGGTTTATTTTACAAAGCTTAATATATACTGTATACAAATTTTCAATTTAAAAAAAATGTTCTTGAACTGTATCCAGTCTGCGATCATAGATGGTGGACACGTCAGCAATAGTCTGAGATCCGCATTAGGGAATGGGTATAAGCATATCCTAATAGAAACATTCACTTTAACTTGGACACCGTTGTTTTTTTCAGAGTTTCAATGCAATTTGCTTTTTCTATCTATGTTTTCACCTGTTATTTTTTTATCTTTTCTTGCTTCAATGTTATGTTTTATCTTTATTATATTGCATGTTTACATTTTGTGCAGTTTTGTTACTGTCACTCATATAAGGTGCAGAGGGAGGGAGGAAGGGAGGGAATGCATATTTGAAAATTATATGCCATCAAAATATGAATGGTAGTTTTCATATACTTTGACGTCTAAATTGTAGTAATTTTTGCCAGTACATTGATCCGTAATTGGAACTACGTAGAATTGCAGCTACAGATGTAGACTAGACAACTTTTCATTTTATTTTAGTTTTTTTTTTAAAAAAAGGAAATGCTTTCTATGAACATCAATGATGTTTACTTGTCTCAAAGCTGTTTCTCTCTTAGTAACTGCACGAGACAGACTATATATGCGACAGTCTTTTTCATGTAATGTCTATGTTTTATGAGCAAAACTGATAATGTGACCAGAACTGTTACTGTCTGAGCATTCACAGACCTGGCTATTCTTTTGAACTGGGCCACAACTGATAATAGCTAGGTATTATTAGCTCTGAACAACTTTTGAGTTTTGATCTCAACATATAATAATATAGCAAGGGGATAGACAAGCTTTGCTTTTATTATAGAAGTGGGTCCAGTAGCCTATGATCCATTTGGCACAAACTATCTGAAAGTAATGTTTCAATGTTGGAGGTGAGCTTCATGAAGCGGAAATGGAATACTGACTGCAGTGTAATCCGTGTAGGGATGATTGTTATTTGAAGTTGGGGAGTACTAAATCTAAGCAAGCAGCATACACCCAGTCATTTTTGTGGATTATTCTAGACTATATTAAAATATATACTGAGGTTCTGAAATGAGGGAAAAATGTGTGGGTGGTGTAAGTAATACGATATTTCACAGATCCAACGAGCCAGTTTCATGTACAATTTTTTTTGGCCCCCCCCCAAAAAAAAATGTTGAACGGCACGTGAGTTTTAAAAATGTGCTTGAAAAATAGATTTCTATAGCTGGAATCAGGGCCATAATTACATTGGGTCTTACTGGTTCTCCAGACCATGGCCTTTCTTTAAGGGGGTCCGATCACGACATGTCATTGCAACATTCAATTTCAATTCGACTCAGTACACCTGCAATAAACTCGGGAACATTATGTCTCTTAAACATTTTAGAATTTACACAATTATTCTAAAATATACTGTGACATTTAAGACTAATTTTTCTAAACCATTTTCATATAACATAATTTTCTAATTATTAAAATGTACAAATTTCAAACTGAAATTACATAATATTATAAACAATTTAAACTTTTATTTGTTTGTGGGGTTTGAGAGGACTTGGCATATAGTTTGGACCAGGTTCTTACATACAGGAATTATTCTTCGCCCCTCCCACCCAATGGGTATTAGGGCTTCTTCACACCATACTTCATTTGCTTCCCGCACCAAGGAGCAGATGGCTCAGCCTGGACCCGCCCAGTAGCGAGCCCCTAAGAAGACCTTATCTTGGGAAAAGCTTTTAGGTCAAAAACCCAGAGTTATTTAATCATTCATTATTCTTCCTCTTCGAAGATTTCTTTGCAAAATCTCTTAAAGTGTTCCAACAGGTCTTTCGTTATTAAGTGATCCACACAGCAAGGCCATCCTAGATTTGTTTTGTTTACTGCTGCTTATAGTCTCGTTCTCACTATTACCACTCGAGTAGCTCCACCTCTCCAGAGCAGATGATCGATCGTATCTTCTTCCTGGCCGCAGTTGCATATTCTTTCCGTGTTATCTTCTCCCAGATTGAATCTTCTCTTATATATATTAAAGTCTCCGTGTCCCGTGATTACTTGTACCAATTTCCCAGACAGTTGTTTTTGTTTTACGTCGAGTTTTGGTATCCAGCGATGTGTTTCGCGACCCTTTGAGGACTGGTCCCAATCTTGTTGCCACATCTCTACAGTTGATTTATCTAGTTGGCGGTTGATCCAACGCTGAGGAACTTTTCCTTTCAATATTGTCATTAGCATAGCGGCTGATTTGGCTAATTTGTCTGCGTGCTGATTCCATTTTTGCCCAGAGTGTGCCTTCACCCACTTGAGCTCTATGGTGGCTCTACTGTTATTTATTTTGCAGATCTTTTTATGTGCTCTGAAGGCACTTTTATTTTTTTTTATCTCCTTTGGCCACTGCCTTGGAGTCTGATATTAGGGCGATTTTCTTTTCTTGAATGTCAAGCAGCATAATGTGGTTTACAGCTTCGCAAATTGCGTATGTTTCAGCTTGATAGACTGTAGATTCATCGGGTAAGTGGCCTATCCATTCTTTGATGATTTGCTCACTTTCTATGAGCACCATGGATGCTCCAACTTTCCTATGTAGTTTAGATCCATCGGTGAACACTTGGAGTTGATACTTGGATTCATCTTTTTTTCAAATTCAGCAATTTTAAACATCGTGCCTAGGCCGGGGTGATCCCTGTCACTTAATGGTATGGGGTCTTCAAGCTTTCCAGTGTACTGGCTCCTCATTTTTTGTACTTTATGGGGGACCCATGACACCCACAAAGTCCACCAGGCCCATGAAGCCCACCATGCCCACCAGGCCCACAAAGCCCGCCAGGCCCACGAAGCCCACCAGGCCTATGGGCCTTTAACATAAAAATGCCAGCCCGAGCCCAGCCCAGCCCATGGGCTGGGTTGGGCTTTTGCAAAAGTCCACCGGCCCATGGGCTTTAGGTAGGTCTTACCTTGACTCGCCTCAGCATCTGCAGCGCTGCTAGCATGTAGCATCCCAAAACTCGCAGCTTAAAATCTCATCTTGGCTCTGCCCTCGTCTTTTCAGCCTTAGGTAACAACATAGTGGGGAGGCGAGTCAAGAGCGAAGCTGGGATGAAAGCTGCAAGTTTCAGGATGCTAGATGTAGAATGGTGCAGATGTACATAGTGAGGAGGGAAGTCTACTGGCTGTAACACCCAGTAACTCCTGTTCCCGCCAAAACCATAGCCTGGGGGTAAACAACTTCTGCTTGTCCCTCCCTCCTCTCTGACTCACACTTCTGAGGCACATCGAAGTAGCGGAGTGATACACTTAGGACCATGGTCACTTGGACCTGGTTACCCCTCATAGGTGTACACAGGTCCAAGGTAAAAAGGACCATGTTCTTCTTTGTTCCTCGTCCTTGTCTTTGCTCTCTTTTGTACTACGTAGATATTTATCCGTATCACATCATGGGCATGAGGATGCACCTTTGATATTCAATATTCATCCTTGTAAACTAAGTGTTTCCGTACTAGGATGAATAAAAAGTGTTTATAATGGAAAACAGCGTTGTCTCAATGTTTGGTAACTAATAACTTCTCTACAGAGGCCGGAGACATCATAAGGCAGGAGACATCATAAGGCAGGAGACATCATAAGGCAGGAGACATACGATCCTGAAGCAGCTACAACATCTTCTTCTATTGGTAAGCACAACAGGAGAAGATGTATATCAGCGTTGACAAGGAAAAATGGCCACCATCCTTCTGCACAGATTTCACCCCCATGCAGGAGGATGATTGCAATTAATCGCCATCCGACCACTTCTGTAACTCGAATCTTCTTCGAGCGGTCACCGCGCGATCAGGAGAAGAAACGAGTTGCAGAAAACACCATCTACAAGTGGGTAAAATTAGGAGGTTGATATCAAAAGCTCACATGGCCCATGGGCTTTATGTAGGTCTCTACTTCCAACGACCATAAAAACCCATAAATTGAAAAAAGGAAAAATTGCCAAAAAATGAAATTCTTCCAAGAGGAAGAGGAAATTCTCAGAAAATGGAAAAAAATGAAAGTCTTCTAGACGCCCTGAAAAGCACTGAAATGAACTCAGGAGGGCCCAACACTTCAGACAACCAAATGCATGAAGCATCACTATGTGCTAATTAATTGAAATATCTATCTTTACCAGATAGGATAAGTGACCTAGCCAATCACCTTTGGCACGAGAGCAAACTCGTTTCTTGTCCATAAATAAGCAGATTCTATCAAGTCGAGAAGGGTCCGTTACAATAATGGGCCGCGGTCGTTGTTTGCGCTCGCTAATAAATTCTACCTTATGATTCAATTTTGTGTTTTTTTGGGCTTGATTGTTTAGTAGGGTTTCCATTACTGGTTTTATCGTTACCGGTCTATTTTGTTACATCGTCATTACCGGTAAATTGACCTTTCATTACCAGTTTTTTCGGTAAAAAAAATTTCATATTAAATTAGATAAAAGAATTGACCAATATTTAAGAACCACTGCGTTTAAAATTAAAGTTTCACATAAGTGTGCGTAGAAACCAAAAGTTTTTTCAAAGACTGAAGTCAAAAAAATGGTATCCGTATGCTTGAACCTAATGTAAATGTTCATCCACAGTTTAAAATGCTTTCCGTGCATTATATACCGTACATACTTAGGTACTAAATTAATGCAACATGTGATAAATAAAACAATTATTATATATAAAAATTTAAAAAAGTGATATTCGGGAGAAACAAAAAAACTAAACAAAAAATTGAAATTTGCATCGAGACAAAATAAAAACCCAAATATTTCATTTAACATGGTTATTTTTTATTATACAACAAATGGGGTAACCCGTCATTAATGACGGGAGCCAAATTCACAGGCAATTGTGCCCAGCATTAGAATTTATTTTAATCCGCCCTTTTATGACGTCAGACCAAGTAACAAACCAATTAGAAACTGATGACGTTCATAAAAGGGCTGAGCAAAAGAAATTGGGGAGAGTTCAACATATAGTTGACCTTGAGAAAAATAAGCTGTTCATTTATTTAAATCTATATAAATTCCGATGTGCTTCAAGGTTTTTGTAGTGATATCCACTCACACACACACACACACACACACACACACCTGGCTTAATATATATACTAGTGGGGAAACCCATCATAAATGAGCAAAATTCACAGGCAATTGTGCGCATGCGCGTCGTTTTTTTCCTTTTTTTACTCCTTTCATTTCAATTTCAGTCACCCCTCCCATTTTTCTCTCTCTCTCCCCTTTCTACACTTTCCAAACTTTTCCCCTCACCCCCTCCCACTTTTCTCTCTCTCTCCCCCCCCTTCTACACTTTCCAAAAGAAGAGTTCAACATATAGTTGACCTTGAGAAAAAAAACGGTTCTTTTATTCAAATTTATATAATTTCCGACGTGCTTCAATGGTTTTTGTTACTCCACACACATACACACACAGACCTTGGGATATTATATGATATATACAATATATATTATATATATTGTATATATGTATATATATATATATATATATATATAGATATATACAATATGTATAATATAATATAATATCATATAATATCATATATATAATATATATATATATATATTTATTTTAATTTTTTTAACATGGGAAATTTGTTTTTCAATTTTTGAGGGTTTTTTTTTACAATTTTAAAGTTTTTGCTTTATTACCAAAATTTACTGGTATTACCGGTTTTGGTAACGCTGCATTAAGTGACCAGTAATGGAAATCCCTATTGTTTAGAAAATACAGTTTAGAAATTGCTATCCATAGTGGCATAATAAACGTATTTTCGTTTCAGTAAATTTTAAAATAAAGGTCTATATTGTGACGACCCAGTTTTGCTCCTTCTTTAATTAGGAGGAGCAATGCTAAAATTTTGATGGCGTCTGCTAGGCTGCTAGAGTGGGCAGCCCGGCAGACGACATGAACTCTAGGTAGGTGGCAAGGCAGCCATTAAGGAGGGGCAGTGTGTTTAGACCCTGAAAGGAGAGTGGATGCTGGTATGTTCTCCAGGTGGCCAAGATGGCCGCCATATGCATCTTTCTTTGTTCTGTGTTGAGATGTTGTGTTCTCCTCTGCTGGTTGGATTAACCAGCAGAGATTTGGTTGATTCATAGTGTTTCTTTATTTGCACTGAATAAATTGTATCTTTATTTAAACTACTACACACTGTGTCACGCGTCAATTATTTGGGGAAGTATCCGCGGGGAGGGTGGGGATACGCTGGTGGGGTTATGCCTGCTCTTCACCGGCCAGTTTATGTCCTGTGCTGCCGGTACTTCTCGTCGGGTGCCACGATGAGATCTATCGGGGGTTCACCATGGGTTCTTCGTCCTGTCGGCAGAAAGTCACCGTCGACTTGTGTAGAGGGAGACTCCGGACCGTCGCTACCCAGGGACCACGTGACGACAAGAGGGCAGTCAGCGTTACGATCCCAGCCCCTAACGGAGTCAGGATCCGGTAAAATGGGGAAGTTTTGCCGGGGTATTTTAGTGGACCCAAGTCAGGTCGTTACAATATTAAAATCTATTATGACAAAAATATGTTTAAGATATTTACATACAATTCTACTCATTGACAAACTTTGAAATTTTAAGGTGTTTCTAAAAAAAAAAGTTTACAGTTTGTTATTGTAATTCAAGATCTGTGTTATCGAATTCAATTTTGAACAATCTAAAGGTTAACAACACACCTTTCTGATCTTTTCTGAACATCATTTTGACATGTTTATAATCTTTCGAGAATACAATTGTGTCATAATTTAATCCTTTTCTAAATGCAAACACCTGAGGACTAGTGTTAAATTACATTTTCTTTAATTTAATTTGAATGGTTTATCTTCTTCACTGAGTCTTCAGTTCGAATTCTCTTGTCATTTGAGCTTTCTGAGGTGACATGTGAGGTTTTTTTTTACATCTTGTAGAACGAATTTTCATTTAATATTATTATTTCGCGTTCCTACATCTGTCTCTTTCCATTGTACTATATTCTTCATTAAGTTTTATTTGTCAAAATTTTCTCTTTCGTTTGTTGTTCGCATCAAATTAATCTTTTCTATTTCTTTGGATGTCACGATTGGATCAATAGAATTATAAACTTTTTTTAACAAAAATACGCGCACCATCCCTGTGATGTTCTTGAATTACGAGGGTCACTCAGAAGGTCTCACCCAAATTTTTCTTATATTTGGAAATGTGTAGTATTTTTCTACAAAGTTTGCTTTTTGTGTGTATGTGTGCAGTTTTTTAGTTTGTTCGAAACAAAGGTGTTCATCCCTTGTTCGACTTGTATTGGAGCCACAGCTTCATTTTCTTTTTCCTCAAATCCTCATCATTTTACGAATGGTATCATGGGCGCCCGCACATAGGGGCAAGGAGGGGCGGACGCCCCCTTTCCAAAGCCATTTTTAATGTGCAAATGTTTTTTTAAAATTTGAAATAACGTTAAATAAAATTTTTTTGAGTAAGTTGAACTATTTTGGTGATTGTCCAAAATTTGTCCAGAAAATCTTGGAAAATTACAAGAATTTAAAAATTTTTAAAATTCCAAAAAAAATGGGTCAAAAGCCAAGACTATAGTCTTTAGCTTTTTTCAAAAACAGCCAAAAGTGGAAAATATTTAAAAGCTCTAAAATGCCTCAAGAGCGCTCAACTGACCCCAGAAGTCCTAAAAAGCTTGAAAATGCACAAGGATTTAAGAATTTTTGAAATTCTAAAAAATCGGCTAACACCAAGACTTTGGCTTTTTTTTCAAAAAAGGACAAAAAGTGGAAAAATATTTAAATGCTCTAAAAGCTCTAAAAATGCCTCAGGAGCGCTCAACTGACCCCAGAAGCCCCTATTTTTCTTGTCAAGGGCGCCTTTATGAGAGTTTGCACAAAGGCCCCTTATACCCACGCAACGGCACTGGGAATCGCCCCCTATCAAATTGAAATTTTTGAGTCCAAATTTGGTGATAAAAGAATGATGATGAGGTTGTCGAAGAGGTGAAGATGTAGCTCTGATCAACTCTATAATACATTACATTTAAGGCGACTGAATAGATATTTAGATCTATTTTATTTTCGTCCCGTCCCGTCCCCCCTCCCACGATGGCGCGCCTGTATGGTTATTATATTCTATATAAGAGGTCAAGAGACCTCTTATAGAACATAATAACCACCCTCGTTTTTTAGAAAAAAAATTCAAAACTAGAATAGTTAGTGATAATTATAAAAGGGTTTTCATGATGATTATCTTTTAAAATTGGTCGTGGATTGAGGTGCTTCTATAGATGTTTATCAGAACGTACGTGAACTGAAAGAGTGGGAACGGATTTGTGGAATGGTTTGGTGCAATAATACACTGTATATTCCCAGTGAAGTGATCGAGACAGACAAGCATGTCTTTGTTTCCTTGTTTGCAACGGGTGCCTCAAGTGATAGGTCAATTCAGATTGTCAACATATGGGTTACCGTATACTATATCCTTATTGTCTATTTATGTTATAACAATCCACATGTGTTGGATGTGATCATAAAATTACAAGCAATGGTTATAATATTATGTGTGGACAGTAAAGAGAACAATAAACAATCATAGTATCGGTCCACCATTGAGAAGAGTAATTCTAGGAAAAATAATTTCTTCATAATAATGTTTTATTTCGTGGAGGGGCTGTAATGGTTATGTTATTATGTAACATATTGATAATCATTTCAGGTGTACGAGGTTCAAAACATTACTTTTAATACTTTTGTGTTTATGACAGCTTTTGTGACAATGATGAAAGGAAATTCTAATAACTCCAAAACTTTCCACTGAAAATGTGAAACCTTTTTCAGCTACCAACAATATGAACAAATGTGTAGCCATGTTGTTTGCTTCAATTGTGTGATATACAACAGGTGCAAAGTTTATTTATAACAATAATTACAAATACTCCCACAGTTCTGACTCCATATAGAGACTTTGTTGCTTAGCGATCAAAATTTGCCTTAGTTTATGATGACAACCATGCTGCAAAATGGAAACAGAAAGGTTTTATTATTGTATGTACATGTACCAGGTTGTGCTAACTTTCAAACAACATTATAGCCAGTATTCATATGTTAGCACCAGATTTAATACAGAATAATATTAATACTTGTAAAATTATCGTTAAGCCGAGTTTAAACGAGGTCAGTCAACAGGCATGTTTTACAGGCACCCATCTATACGGACGTCGGCCGGCTTGAGGCGCCAGTCAAGAAAAAATGGTGGTTTCGGAAGCCACTTACTCGACCAAATGCCTCAAAACCTACTTCTCGGATAAGTTGCCCTGCGTGGCCAGGCTAGTTGCAACCTGCCAGAATAATTAGGCCAGTGCTGTCCACACGAAGCCAGTCACTGGAATCAGTCAACTGATGTCAGTGGAACCTGCCTATCAACTGGCCTCGTGCAAACGCGGCTTTAGAGTTGTACACTGCGCTATAAGCTTACTTTTACAAGAAATAACACAGTATATAGTATGAATGCATGTACAGTGGGCAAACTCACCATTTTGCCGCCCCTAGGCTGCAATCATGGGGCTGTCCCTTCCCCCTCCCCCAGTTTCGCCGCCTCTAATTTGTACTTCAGCCCACGCCTAATGTATGTTGCCTACTAAGTTACAGTAGGCAGTTTATGGTTTTATTTACTTTTTTGTATCCGAAACAAATTTCCAAAAAAATAAAAATTGAACAAAATTTAACGAAAAAAAAAACATTAAAAAAAAAAAATTGCCGCCGCAAACATTTTTGGCCCTAGGCAGCTGCCTACCCTGCCTATTGATAAATCCGCCCCTGTGCATGTAGAAGTAGGTATTGTCACAATCCCTGATCGTTTGAGTGAAATTGCCACTTTGAATTTGTATTCATTATTTTAACGATTGCATTTGTGCAATCTATCGGTAAATATCTTTAGATTCTATGGGGTTAATGGTGTGTAAAAGAACCGAGGAGGCGTCTTTATTTCGTCTATACGTTATTATGAATGAAATTACCATTTTTATTTTACATTCGCGATTTTAACGATTACATACTTGTATGTGTAATTTATCAGTAAATATCTTTGGATTCAATAAGGGTTAATGGTGTGGAAAAGAAGAAGCATCTTTATTTTGTCCATTCATTAGAGCACGTTATAGAAATGCCAATAAATACCTTAAGTGTCACCTTGATTTACATGGATGTACATGTTTAGAGTTAAACTGTTGATAGCAATACAAGGTTATTTTTAAATTGCAAAAGAATTCCTACTCAATGTTTTGACTCAATGTGATTTGTCCTTGCCATTTGTCCTTAGTGATGCCACTTTGAGAATGTAATAATAAGTGAGTGGCAAGAATGTCTATAAGGATTGGAATCGACATTTTAAGTGACGTGAGTGTATGTTTATTCGGTCTTTCTTTTAGAAGCCATACAGGGTCGTCATATGTCAAGCGATACTTTACCCTATGCCACAACGAGTTGTTCATTCAATGAGATTTGTTCGTGACATCTGTTTTTTTTTTGTTTTTTCTTATGGTCATTCTTTTCATGATTTTAATTTGGTTTGTGTTTCGTATAGAATCTCTCTTTGTCTATTAATATAGTAGATGGCTGTAGGAAACAATTGCTGCACATGAAACCACTTTTGCAGTGATTGGCCCTGCAGTTAGAGAAAGATGTTAGATTGGAACAATGGCAGCACTTATTATGTTGCATTTATGTGTTCGACGTCTTTCAGCTGAATTGTAGTCATTGTAGGTAAAAGTTAATAACGAAGTTTTTTTGTATCTTTTTATATAATCAGAACTTAGAAAATTGAGTATTGTTACCACGAGCATTGTAGACAGCCTCCAACCTCTTACATAAAAGATTTGCACTGTCATCAGTACGTTTTCCCAAATAAAACTATCACTATGTGTAACATTCTTCTGGAGCATGTGGTTGACGCCGTTATACTGTATATACAGTTAAGAAATTTACTATTTATGTTTATGCCATTGACTTGGTTTCTTTAAGCCATGGTTCGTGGTGGTTCTTTGGCCTATTGAATTGTCTTTTTCTCAGTGGCGGATCCAAGGGGGACGCAGGGGTCATGCTCCCCCGCTAAAAGGGAAGGAAAGAAAAAAAGTGTGTGAGAGAGAGTGAGCTAAGAAAACTAAAGGCTGCCACACATGTTCCACTAAACCTATCACGTATACCTGTGCAGGCACGCCTGTGCAGGTCAACCGGAGCATGTAGATGATAAAACTGCACTGTTATTTTGACCTGCACAGGTGACCGGAACATGTGCAGCGACGTGGCTGGAGTCAGTTCAGGTGCCAGGCAGTCACAGATGACTACAGAATGTGTGAATGGTGACAGTTTTACCAGAGCATGTGCATGGTGCACTGCTGTCGTCCGGTCGACCTACACAGGCTTACCTGCACGGGCATACCTGATATGTTTACCGAAAGTGTGGGTGCACTATGGTCGTCTGGTTGACCTGTGCAATCATACCTATCAGGTTTACCAGAATGTGTGTGGCAAGCAGCCTTAAGGAGTATTTCTGGAACAATAATTACAATAGAACATTGTGGAGTATGATTGATGATGCTCTCATTATGTTCGTGTAGCTAATGCACCACATACAGCATTACAAAAAAATGACATTAAAATAGGGTCACAGCTGGCGACTTGTGCCAAAATGCAATGTAGTACATCGTGGTAAGTACATCAAGTGGGCCCAGCAGTAAGATTTTGTTTGCAACGCCCTTTTATGAGCATCATCAATTTCTAATTGATTTGTTACTTGGTCTGATATCACATGCCCCGCCCTTTTCAATTTCTAATTGGTTAATATTAAGCCTGATACTCATAAAAGGATGGGGCCAACAAAATTTTACTGCTGGGCACACTTGCCTGTGTGAATTGGATTCTGAAAGGCTGCAAGTTCAAACACACTGGCCCATTAAGTTCAAATGTAGTTCAATCGAACTTCTACTTTTTTTACACGTTTTGTCATTACCCACCACTGCTCCCAAAAATGTTATTAAGAACAAAAATCAGGCGTGCCGGTGTAGCAAATATAAAGTTATTATAGTGGTGGATAAATGCTTGAAACACCACACATACTCTTATATACGCCGGTACATGTGCATGTAATACATGTAAACATTATTCCTATCTGCAAGGTTTATTTGCGAGGACCATAACACACTTCTTTAACTTAATACTTCAAAGTCATACATGCACAGGCAACAATTTTACGGTACAAATACATTGCAATTTTCTATTCTTTTCTTACTTGCATGGTTGAGTAGTCTTTTTTTATAAGGATGAAATTTGAATAATAAAAAGTTCAAATTCACCTAGACTAATATTTGAGATTGAGATGCTCAACAACAGCAACAACAACAACACCAAAAAAATAAAGATGCAACATAGCATTTCAATGCCTTTATTGGTTAACGTCCTCCTCATATAGAGTTTTTTGATCACAGAAACGAATTTTCTCCTATTCAAAATTCACTTTTCTAAAGATTCACGAAATTTCTCTTGAGAAATCACTGAAGAAATCCAGTTGATTAATGGCCATTTATCTCTGTAAATAAAATTTGAGAAAAATGCAGTTTGCACTTACTCTTATACAGAGTGTAGCCAGTGTTTTAGTAACAACTTGTTGAAAA
Organism: Brachycybe producta; assembly: GCA_036925085.1. Taxonomy (NCBI): domain Eukaryota; kingdom Metazoa; phylum Arthropoda; class Diplopoda; order Playtdesmida; family Andrognathidae; genus Brachycybe; species Brachycybe producta. The sequence goes on along the minus strand of JAUPFP010000011.1, from coordinate 1,639,821 downwards.
GTAGGCCTACTCTTGCATTGAATTTATTTGTAGTTTTGTTATTATCAAAACAGTTTTTGTATTTTTTATTTTAATGGTTTATGGTTGATGTTTATAATCAAAAGTCGCTTATGGAAGGGTCAGGATAAAAGGATGAACATCATGGGTAATCCTAAAACCTGAAACAGAATGCATATAGAAATGGATGAACACAAAAACCTTGAGATGAACCAAATGATGAATGGGTGCAAAACACACAAATCATGTCGTAAATCAAATTAATTTTTTATATTCTCGTATTTTTTTAAAAAAAAATCGGCGCCTATTCCCACCCCATCTTCATTTTTTTTCTGAAAGAACTTATTCTGCACTATAAAAAATCCGAACAAGCAAAAACCTGTTTGATCTTAAAAATCCATAATGCACATCAAAATGTACATGAAATAGATAAATAACTTTGAAAATATTTCAAAGATATTGTGTTTGAGGAGCATGGCCACATTTTTTTAAATACATTCTGCATTGCTGTCATCTGTCATACTGTATTGGATACTTATCAATGTTTATGTCGTTGTATTTAGTGGATATCATATATAGGTAGTTATCAATTTTTGCATTGTTGTGCATTGTGGTCACGTAGTGGACATATTGGATGATTACCATAAATTTACTCTTCTATCATAAACTTGTCAAAAACAGCAAATTTTTTTTACTTCAGTCATCATGTAATACGTTGACTGGAGGGAATTTGATATTTCAAATCATTTGTGTATCGCTTTTATAGACCATCTTGAAATTCAAATAAGATTCTTAAGTGGCTAAAGGCAAGAAACGCATAAGCTTACATTTCTGGCGAACGTAAAAGAACGTTTACAGAAGTGTTACGCATGCATTAAATATAATGAAAACGCTTTTTAAAAAAACCAGAAGGCCTGAGAAGGGCAAAAAGCAAGACAGAAATTGAGATACAGCTTTCTTTACTCTTATCTTTTCTGCGCTTTCTGTTTTTATTTATGAACTAAGTGTATATGACATCAGCTTATAGCTGATCGTCTTATAGCTGAATCATCTCGTCTAGCTTGTGGAGAACAATTTGCTTATGTTTTTTGTGTGGCACATTTCTGTACCACTGCAGTGTTCATCACATCATGGTCGCCTGCAGACATTTTTGCAAAAGGTGGCAAAACACAATGGTCAGGGTTAAAAATTTTTTTAGCAAGAACTCGAAAGTTGTAAAACAGGTTTTTTAAAGTTAAAATTCTCAGTTCCACTTTATGAAATCTTTAGTGCTTTAGTGTGAAGAAACTGGTTAAAAACCACAACTGCAGAAAAAAAACACATATAGTTAAAGTAACCTTTGATATTCACAAGCAGCACTTTTATAACCCCTGATAGAGAACCCTTTATTAGCACCCTGTAAACAGATGATCTTTTTTTTTGCTAATAATAATTTTATAAGAATGTGTGTAAAGTAGATGCGCTTTTAAACTTGTTACGACTTTTGAAAAATATTGAACGGACGAGCAGAAGTTGAAATCATCCTGATTTCAAATAAATAGCTTGTTATTCTGTTTAAAGATAACAGTATTATGGGATCTACAGACTTTTGAGTGAATCTTCAGAACACACTCGAGATTTCTATGGGGAAAATTCTACCCCTATAGCTATAGAAATGTAATGTATTTTTAGAGCTATGGTTTTTTTCTTCTTCCTCCTTAGTTTAACATCAACTACAATGCAAAAAAAAAAATCTTTCATCACTTTTTTTTTTGCACTTTCTGAAATTTTGTTTCTGTTTCTTAAGGGAATGCCACTTTTACGTAGGTGGGTGATATTTTATTTTATCGTTTTTGTGTGTTATGGTTGAAAATGCAATGTGTATGTGTTTGTAGATATGGGTGGGTTGATGATTGATTACAGTGCTACCTTTTATGCTATTTAGTTCTTATTTCTCTCTCTCTCTCTCTCTCTCTCTCTCTCTCTCTCTCTCTCTCTCTCTCTCTCTCTCTCTCTCTCTCTGTCTCTCTCTCCCCCTCACACACACATACACACACTCCCTTTTATAAAGTTTGTATTTGATTAAATGCCACTGATTGAATTAAAATTTATTGTAATCCGATATCTTTCACGTTACGAATTTGACAGAAATCCTAGTATGTAACATAAGTTTTATTTCGAATTTAAAGCTTTACTTTGGGTGTCAATATCATTTGAACCAATTTTTTTTGTTCATCCGTTCATTTTGAGTTTTTCGTTTAAGTTTTAAATTACAGACGAAGAAATACTTTTTTCTTCTACAAATAACAGCCAAAAAAAAAATATATATATATATATATATATATATATATATTATATATGAAACATTTTTTTGTGTTTTACTGCAACCTTCAATGGTTATCAGTGATTGCCTCTCTACAGGGGGCAGTATTGCATTTAAAAATAGAATAATATTTTTTCAAGATATTGTTTGCTTCATTTGCTTCGTTCTTTTCGTTTGCATACGTCCCCCCCCCCGGTGGCCGACTAGTTATAATCACTGCTTGTGGCACTTGAGGTCCCGGGTTCGAATTCCGGTTGAAGCATGGTTGGTGTGTTTGTCTTTCGTAATTTCAATTCAATTCAATTCAACTCAGTACACCTGCAATGAGCTTATAAAAGCCATGTGGCAGGAGGAGGGACTGCTCCCGATCACAGATGATTGTCATTCAGGTAAAACAAGACGTCATTGTTAAATTGGAATCATCCTAACAAGGAACTATCAACTGGAAGAGAATTCCATAGTCTAATAACATTTGGGGGGAAAAAAGACCAAAAGTCTTTGAATACCAGTGTCTTCCCTTACGAGGATGTGTATTCAGTAAGCCATTAAGTAGGGCAATATTATCATCTGTCAGTAAACGTCCAAAAGCGACAAGGCTTTGGTCATTTCTTTGGCCTGCTAAGAAATCCCATTTTAGTTCACAAATCTTACAGCCCTATGATGTACTATTTCTGTTTCGTGCTTTTAAGTTACTTCTAAATGGGCTCCAAATTGGAGAATTACAGAGTTGACGTCAGGCAGGGCAGCCGGTCATAAAACACATCTCACACAATTCTTAGGAGAATAGCCTATCATCATCTCTCATCGTTCATCGCCATCACTGACCGACCACGCACTGTGCGGGACGAAGAAGATTGTTTGAATTTTTGATTAGCAAACATTAATCAGTTATTGTGCAATGTGCATAGTGGCTCTATAAGCCAGGGGTGTGTGTGGCGGTGTGGGACTGGATCTTTAAACACTTTTCTTAAAAAAAAAAGTTGTTAGATTTGAATAAACTATCACAGTTATCAATAGGGATTAAGGCGGCGAGTCCACTAATACAAGGCGTATATGACATCTTTGACATCTTTTAAAGTCATATTCGTATTTAATAATGTATTACTGGTGGTGGTGGTGGTGGTGGTGATGATGATGATTTTGACAGTTTGGCGAAAAGGTTAATAGGAACATATTTGGCAATCCATTTGGGAGCTGTAATCGTAAAAAAAGTGAAGAACACCTGCTCTAGCCTATAAGTAATTTTTAAAACCAGTTATTTTCTTCAATAGTTAAATAGGCCTACCCGTCATTATTTTAGAAATAATAAAAATAAACTCAAAATGAATTAAAAGTTTTGACTAAACCAATTAATTAATTATTAGATGGTGTCGAAGTTTTTATTTTGAAATTAGTTTTCACAATTTGTTATTTTTTTTTTTTCATTTTATAAAACGCGTTTTTTTATGATTTTTCATGATAAAAGTTGGAAACTTGCAAGTCACTAATTTGTGGTGAAACGTTTTAATTAGGCTACAGCCCTGTCTTTTCATTTTTTTTTAAATAGACAAGTTGCCACAATTTTTTATTACTCTTTATTTTATTTATGTTATGGTAACGCTTTGGACTCGTTTAATTTTCAATATAGAAGCACTTTCTAAAACAATTTAAATTTTGTTTGTTTTGTAACATGTGTGTATTCTAGTTTGTTATTTCTCATTAAAATTTATCTTGATGGTTTATTGGATGAAGAAGAAAAAAAATGCTTTGAAAGTTTCATGAGCTTAAATTGATAGCGTGAGAGTAAAGATGACAACACATATTACACACACAGCTAGCAAATGCCGTGCAAAACAGTAATAACCCACTGACGTTATTTATCTCCATTAGTTTTTATGAAGGGAAGAAAGAAAAAAAAACATATTTAGGTGAATGGGGGATGCTTAACAACTTTAATAATAGTGATTATACTGTATTTGTGGTAGTGAGGTTAAATTGGTGGCTGTTGTTAACAAGATAGTCTTTGCTCGTGTTAAGCTGGTTGTATCAACTCCAAGTAGAAAACAAAACAAAATTAACATACATGGCGTACATATACCGTATATTTTCACGCGCTTGCATCTATGTAAAATCATCTACCACATACTTATATAATAACTGGCGCAGAACCAACGTATCATTTTAAAAAGAGAAGCAATTTAGAGAACTATTAAAACTGGGCTGTTAAAACATTTTCCAATTACTGGAAATATATTTAACTTATTTTGTGCCAAAGTTTAGCCTTAACACAACAACTTACCGTTATGCGGCTTCTGTGCTGACAGTGCTGATTGCCATTTAAAGCCTCTATTAAGCGGGGGGGGGGGCTGAAACATCTAATTATTCTGGCATAGGATGAAAAAGGACATTCATAATATATTCAATCAAGACCAATTGACGTTATATCGTATTATAGACAAACATGCATATAAAACATGCATATACAAGTGTACACTATGTTCGTACACACATACAAAACATACATACATACATACATACATACATGCATACATTCTGGAGCACGAGTAGCGAAGACACATTATGCCAACATTGACCACTGATAAATTAGTTAAAGATGTTGAAGTGTCCTGACCACTGAATAAATATTCAGTACTCCTATATGAAATTAACAATCAATCAAATAGCTATGAGACTAGTTTATTATACTAGTGTAAAGTTTATAACCCATTATGCAGCGTTTGAGAATTTAATTAAAATGTTCGTTGACGAGATTTTTCATGTGCAAAATCGATCCTCCGATTAACCGAATCAAAATCGGGCATCTCTACTTTCAGTGATTTTTAGATCATTAGAAGTGAAACACAACTGTGTCGATAATGTGCTCCTTTGATTATTTGCAAAAAAAAAATTGTTTATTTACAGTAATTAGTCGTTAAAAAAATATTCACCATGATTTTTGGGGCCCCTCAAAATTCAGTGGTCCTGGGCTGTAGCCCTTTTAGCCCAATGGCTAATCCGGCCCTGTACATGCATGCATATAACCATTATTAATATATATAGTTTTCCTTGTCTCTAAGTTTGTAACAACACTCAAAGCTCACTAACATTTTACAATTTTTATTATTATATAAAAATCCTAAACTTCAAGGGTGACTGAATAGCCCATGTGGTAACTTATCTGACTACCATCCTTGAATGAATGCGCCATAACAGTGGAGCCCCTCCTAGGGTGGCTGGTTTTTAATTTAAATTTTAAAAATTAACCAAATAGTTTTAGGGCAAATGTCCCTTTAGGACAATTTCTTTTTAGGGAAAATGTCTTTTTAGTAACCCGTGTGATCAAGCGATGGAAATTTTTTTGATCATATAAAGAAGCCTACAAATTGATTTTTTTTTGCAAATTTTACCGTCCTAGGACGGGCTACACTACTAGTACATACATAACACACACACACATATAAACATATTTTTATTTCTACTGCTGGGACCACATTAACATCTACTACTGTTAATTGTCGCATCATTTGACATTAAACACAGGTGTAGCCACTAATTAACGCGCTAATTTATTATCGTCATTATTAATGGCGTTAGACGTTAGGCGATAGCTCGGGTGGCGGTCTTTTTTGACACATCAAAGCGATTTAGCGCGTCGTTTATCGCTTTGTTTAATATTTTTGACGCCTTAATTATTGCGATAATGGACGTTAGACGTTAACATTAGTGTGGCTCCACCATTACAGAGACTCAGCCACACGAGACAATGAAAACGATTAGCACATAATAAGTCAAAACTTATTTTTATTGGTATACAATGTCGTAATGTTTATACAGTATTTTATTGTAGTCATTTGTCTTGAATTACACAGTTCATGTGATGCATCCACTAGAAAATTATTCTTAAATAATTTAGCTTCTGAAATGTCGATTGTATTGTGGAATTTAAGAAAATAAATTAGAAATTATACATCGTTTTTAGCCAACTTTAACTGAATGCTGACACTTTTTGACTTTGTAATGTATAGACGAGGAATTAGTGATGTCAGAATGACTTTACATGGAAATGATTGAACGGATATCAATCCTCTGCCACTGCAATGCAAAACCCTCATCAACATAACTTTTTTTCTTTAGCGTGAAGAGGCGTTGCCACTTCTACGGTTGCTTTAAATGCAACCCAAAGCTACAGATGTTTGATTTGTTGGATTTATATGGAACCCTGCAGAGGACTTTTGCAAATTTTTTTTTAATCTGGACAAGTCGACATGTCCACTTTATTCTCGACATGTCGACTTTTGATCTCAGCATGTCGACGACTTATTTTAAATCTCGACTTGCCGACTTTTATTCTTTTTTATTCGGCCATGTTAATTATGCCATGTTTCACGCACCATACTCTAATAATTAAATTATTGCTGCTACAAGAGGGCGCTTGTAACAATTTAATTATTAGAGTGGCACAAAGGTTGAAGAGTTTTTAAAATTCGAAAAAATGGATCGAAAACCAACTCTAAAGACTTTGCTTTTTTTTTTTCGAAAAACGGCCAAAGGTCTAAAAATATTTAAATGCTCTAAAAGTTCTAAAAATGTCTCACGAGTACTTGGTTAGTTTTAGAATTCCCAAAAGGCTTGGGAAAGCACAAGGATTCAAGAATTTCTAAAATTCGAAAAAATGGGTCAAAACCCAACCTATAGACCTGGCATTTTTCAAAAAACAGCCAAAAGTCGAAAAATATTTAAATGCTCTAAAAATGCTTCAGGACAGTTGGGGACAGTTGAGCACTGTCCCCAGAAGTCCCAAAAAAGCTCGAAAAAGCACAAGGATGCTCTAAAGCATAACGTGTATACTGTGAACCCACTGATACTTTTGCATTTCCAATTATGAAAATTTTGCTAATTTCCACAAATTAACAAATGTGTATGCTAAAACCGTCTCCTTTCGCCAAAAAACATGGGTGCCTTACAATATATTGTGCATACAGTAGATCTACTAACAGTTTTACATTACTCCAGTGTAACTGGTATCACCAGAATGATCGCCTTAGTGACTATTTTAGCAATAAAAACGTGGAAAACTAATTTTATGGTATACACATTGTTTAAGTGTGTATGTTGCTGATGTGATTGATAAATGTGCAGGTGTTACAGTCATCTTCAAACAGCGGTTCTTTACATGACATGAGATTTTTGCTAATATCAAGAAATTCTCCTATGCTTTTTTATATTCCTATCTTTTCGGAATATTTGAATTTGCTTAGGAACTTTAGAAGTCACTTCTTCTGAGAGCCATGATTCAGAGCCAAAAAAGTATATCTGCTTTATATTAGAGATAATGGAGGTATTCAAAAGAGATTCAACTAACAACCACCTGTAAAATGCAATATATAACAATTCTTATGACATGGAGATGCCATAGAGATGTAATTAAAAAGCTGACTCTTTTTAATTATTTTTGACTTGCATTTTTGTACTTCTGCCACATTCCTGCTTGGCTGCCTTCATAGTATTTTTTTTTTCAAATTCAAATTCCTGAAAAACATTTACATGAATTATGTAAATCTTATTGAACTGCACTGGTGGATACACTACCATATTTTTTCATGACAGTTGACATTTTTCAGTTGAACGCTCTGAACATGGTTCCAACATAAAGAAACTCGGTTAAACCATACTGAATAAAACATGGGTTTTCTAGGTTGGAACTCTTATTTGGAGAATTCAACTTAAATTGCAAAAGTCAAGTTTCTTTCCTGAATTTGAGGCCCTACTACCACTAAACACCACTTTGGCGCTTATTTAGCTTGGCGTTTAGGCCTAGCCGCCTAATCAGGTTCTCTGTTAGGATGTAAATGACAATCTGAAACAAAAAAAAATTCAAAACCTGAGACATTCATCTTAATAAAAAGTTCTCATGTTTATACACTCATTTGCAAGAGAAAATATACCTGGTACGTTGTTTTTTGAACCGAAATGTTTCCCATTTGGCCTAATTTGGTCCATTTTGCTTAATATTTTTTTTATAATTTCCGCAAACGTCACTCGTCAAAGTTACTTGATCTATTTTACAAGTGTAAACTATGGGAACAATTGAAATTTGTCGTATCATCTTCAACTCGTATGTTTTCATTGATCACTCACGTTTAAATTAATATTAAAATAGGTGTAACTTAAAAGCACCTCTTACAAGTAATTAGACAGATTTGAAATAATAATAAAAATATTAAAAATCATTTAAATGTTATCATCTTAAAATCCACACGCTCATTTGATTCTCTAAACCTTAAGAGCCTAGATACACGTCCATCTTGTTGTTTTGAGCAGACGACAACGAGACAAATGCGTGTTATTATATGGTGTTACTAAAACTGCAAGAAATCTACTCACAATCGCTCAATTAAAATACATTAAAGCGCAAAATGCCATAAAAAGTATTGTTCTTTACGTGCTCGATTTATATATTTTTTGAAAAGGTCCTTCTATTTTTAAACAAGGTTCAAAATCGTTCGTTTTTTAACCCCATGTTTAAATCCCATTGGATCAAAAACCGTCTCACAAACATTTGAAAAACTCTCCTTAGAAACGGTTTAGAAGAATAAAAAATAATTAGCACATACTTTCATGTATTGGCTTCACTATGTTTCCTTTTTATAAATTTTGAAAAAGTGCTTCTATTTTTTAATAACGTTTAAAATCGTACATTTTTTAACTCCACGTTAAGTTCCATAGGAGCCAAACACCGCCCCACAAACGTTAGAAGAACTCTCATTAAAATGATTTAAAACAACCAAAAAAATTAGCATGTACATACATGTGTTTATTGCCTTCACAATGATTCTTTTCTTCGAAATTTTGAAAGGTCCTTCTATTTTTAAACAAGGTTCAAAATCTATCGTTTTTTAACTCCATGTTAAGTCCCATATTTCCAAAAAACCGTCACCCAAACATTTGTAGAAATCCCATTAAAAACGACTTAGAACAATAACAAAATAATGATCACGTGCGTTATTGTATCGGCTTCACGCTGATTTCTTTTTATAAGCTTAGCACGTGAAATTATTTTTATATTAATTATTATGTGACTTGAAACATAAAGAAAAAAACGTTAAAAAAACGTTTTTCAATCAAAAACGATCGCAGCGCCTACATTTGGAGAAATTTTTGAACTAAATGCTGTATCTACGCTCTTAAGATGGCTTCCAAATCCATGTTCTGAGCTGTGCGCTGTGTCACACAGCACAAAACTCATCACGTGTGCATTTTCATGCTAGGACTCCAGAGTCGGCCGGCAGCTTTCAATTGTACCTGCGCCATAAACGGACACACAGCTCGGATGTGTCTTTGAGAGAGATTTTGCTGGGTATTGTGAGTCGTCTCTTTTCAGACAATAGGAGTGCCATAAAATGGCACAAGTAACCTTTTCTTACCTTGTAAGAGAGCAATGACCCCCACCTACATCGAAATTTACAATGCAAAGCCTAAATAAAACATGAAAATGATTTTTGTTGGAGCTGTGGCGGGACAAAAAGCAGACGCTTAAATCACATAGTTCATGAGTCATGACGGAAAAAAAATATGGCGTGCATGAGAATCCACTTTTAGTGAACCAAGTGTGTGGATTTTAAGACAACAAGGACTTTTTACTATTCAATGATGAACCACCATTTATATAATAATTATTTGCAAATTCATCTCGTCAAATGGAGTAATTTAAAATATTTTATTTTTGAAAAAAAAAATAGAAAATATAGCCTGTACCACCGATCCTCCTTGTCGGATTAGGTTGAAATTACATAGGCGGAGAACAGGCATCTGTAGACAGCTTCAGAATTTCTTTGGCTTCGCCCTTTTATGATCGTCCACAATTTCAAATTGGTTTGTTACTGGGTCTCATGTCACATGCCCCTCCCTTTTTATTTCTAATTGGTTGATATTAGGTCTGACGCTGATAAAAGGGGGGAGCCAAAGAAATTCTGAAGCTGTCTAGCGATGGCTGTAGGCGGAGATGGATAACGTCATTTTTATCTTATGTTGGTCCCACCATTTTATTCCTGGCACCCCTTCAGGTTACAAGAACGTCCCCCAAACAGAGCCTCAAAACACTTAAAAACAGTTTTCTAGAATTCCAATGTTGTTTTTTTTTTTTTTTAAAAAAAAAGCATAGAGGAAGTTTTAAAAAGAGTTGATTCTTACAATTTTTTTTTAGAACCAAGCCGTTTACATAAAATAGGAGAGGGTTAATTTTTTTGTGGTTGTTTTTGCAAACAAAGTGGTTATTTTTGTATGTTTAATGCAGCATGCAACCTGTTTAGAATTTAGATTTCATCTTTAGCTTTGCACTGTCCCTAGCTTCTAAATGCCGAATAATAAGCCTTCCCCGTCTTTCAGGTGAAAACTTACGCTTTGTCAGAAGCCAAGCAAACCCACACAAGAGAAACAAACCATCGCGCACCCCTTTTACTTTTATTTATTGCCTAGATTTGACCAAGAACTTTTAAACTAATGAATCATGTGTTTTATTTTTGTTACAAGAGGAAATATTTGGTTTATAATTGGAGTTATAAATATCAAAAAACAATGTTGATTTTATTAAAAAAAACTTTTCTTAGTATTAATTCAACAGAAGGAAGGAAAAATAAATTGATGGGGGATTCTGGAGGAAAAAAAATCTGAACATGTTTATAATATAATCACTGTTTGTAAATACAGCAGGTAATGTGGACCAAGAACAGTTCGGATACAATGAAACTCAGTTAACACGAAAAAGTATCGTAAATTGACCTTAGGATTTTTCTAATTTCTGCCACTAAGGAGAATACATACAGTAGGCATATGTATTATTGCAGTATGTGTAATACAAGAAAAAGAACATGCAATTACAAAAATTTGTTTATTTAGTTTTTATTACATACAAAAATATATAAAAAATTTATTTTTTAAAAAAATAGCTCAGCTAATATGAAACCTTGGATAATTGGGACTCTGCTGCATTCATTTTTTTGATAATGTATCACTTTTCATGGTATTATCTTTATTAACTTACAAATTACATTGTTAAAAACTTAAGTGAAGAACAGTAACTTGTTTGCAACATGCAGTGCAGCCAACACTACTGTACAGTGTAGATGTCCTACATCAATAATGTGAACATTAGTTGAGAGATGGGTGTCATATCATCCTATTTCTCAGCTGGGAAATGACATTCATACTAACATGTGTCTTGTTTGGGAACACTTCTTTAGAGACAACCTGGGTGCCAGCCCAGCTACTTTTTGGCTGTGGGGTTGCCCAGTTGATGGTTACTGGGTTTGGTTGGTGTGCCAATGGGCATGGGTGGCCTAAAGCCTAACGGCAGGTGGGCAGGAGTCATATTTTACAACAGTAGTATTGAATTTATTGCAAATATCGAGGATTTTTTTGTAGTAATAAATAAAATGAAAAAATAATAAAACAGTTAACAAAGCAATGCTGTTAACCTTATAAATAGTAATTACAACATATTGACTCAATTTCCATGCAAATAGGGCAAGTATTAACATATATATGAAAAGTTTTGTGATTGAGCCGCTGCGATTTTTGATGATGTCATAGCGGGAAAATGTACCAGGTGGCAGATGTCCACCCAAGTCAAAAATACTTGCTAAGACTCCTGCTAACTATTCATGTAAAAAAATCTACCTACTCAAATTTTTCTACAGGACTAAAGCCAGGTACAGGAATAATCGTCTCACATTACACTTTTTACAATTTTTAACTGTTACTTCCCTGTCCATCCTAGCTTAGTAGGTTTGAAATTTCTTTTCTTTTTCTCCTGTTTTGAACATTTGCAATTATTTCAAGCTTATTATTATTATTATTATTACTATTATTATTATTATTATTATTAATATTATTATTATTATTATTATTATTATTATATATATAATATCCCAGGTCTGTGTGTGTGTGTGTGGAGTAACAAAAACCATTGAAGCACGTCGGAATTTATATAAATTTGAATAAATGAACCGTTTTTTTTCTCAAGGTCAACTATATGTTGAACTCTTCCTTTGGAAAGTGTAGAAGGGGGAGAGAGAGAGAAAAGTGGGAGGGGGTGAGGGGAAAAGTTTGGAAAGTGTAGAAGGGAAAGAGAGAAAAAAGTGGGAGGGGTGAGGGGGAAAAGGTTGGAAAGTGTCGAAGGGGAGAGAGAAAGAAAAGTGGGAGGGGTTGACTGAAATTGAAATGAAAGGAGTAAAAAAAGGAAAAAACGACGTGCATGCGCACAATTGCCTGTGAATTTTGCTCCCGTCATTTATGACGGGTTACCCCACTAGTTGGGTAACCCGTCATAAATGACGGGAGCAAAATTCACAGGCAATTGTGCCCAGCATTAGAATTTCTTTTCCTCCGCCCTTTAATGACGTCAAACCAAGTAACAAACCAATTAGAAATTGATGACGTTCATAAAAGGGCGGAGCAAAAGAAATTCTAATGCTGGGCACAATTGCATGTGATAAATTCTAGTTCAATTTTGCTACTATTATCCCCTCCCCTTTTTATATTTGAAAGAGAAAATTAGATTTTGATTTTCTCTGGTGTGTGCATGTGCGTCGTTTGTCCCTTTTTTACTCCTTTAATTTCAATTTCAGTTTTCCCTTCTCCCTTTTTTCCTCTCCACGTTTCTCTCCCCTCCCCCTTTTTTCCTCTCCACGTTTCTCTCCCCCTACTCTTTCCAACCTTTTCTCCTCTCCAATCTAATATCATGGGGTTCTTGGGTGGGGAGAGTGTAATGTAATCTTGACCTTGAGAAAAACAAGGGATTCCGGGAACCCTATAGACCTCCATTGCTTTAATATATGCTTTAATATATATCAAACAACCAAATTACTTTCATTGTTACACGTGTATGCACATGTACACGCATGCGCGCAATGTGTACACACATGTATACTAGTGTGCACATGTGTACGCACATGTACACATGCACGCATGTGTATGCACATGTACACATGTGTACGCAGATGTACAAACATGTATGTATATAAACACACATGTATGTACTCACGTACATGACATAGTTACATGTCATGCGCATGTGTTATTCATTTGTAATAATATGGTTTAAAATGAGAATACATCACATGTATTTTAATATAAAAAAATAATAACAGAACATAGAAAGGAACAACCCTCCTAAATAATAGGAATAGTCCCCTTTTCAAATGCTACAGCTGGAAAGAAGAAAAATCTCGATTTTTTTAAAAAAAATTTACGTTTTTAAAAAATTGAAATTTCATATATCGGATCATTCTAAAATTTCAATTTCTTTCCAGATTCATCGTCAGAAAGTGTACACAATTTTAGGTTCGATGACATTTTGTTGTAGGTGGCCCTGTTTCATGAAAAATAACCCCTGGGTAACATTTTCTGATTGTTTGTTAGGAGCATCATATTGACCCACTGAATCAAATAAAAAACACTCCATGTCTTTATCTCATTCCGTTCTTGAGTTGTTCGACCCACAAACTCGGGTATACAGACATCTTTTTTTGCTCCTTTTCTTGCATGATCCAATATACCTCCATTGCTCTAAAGAGCAATGGAGGTCAAAACGTGGTTCATTCATTCATTTAAATTTATATAAATTCCGATGTGCTTACACGGAAGTAAGGAAGCAAGGAGACAAAGAAGGATAGGCGGGGCTTAATATATATATATAATATTTAATAAATAAGATTCAATAAATAACATTTATTTAATAAATAAATATTAAATATTAAATTAATAAAACTGTGTGGCACTTAGGGTCGCCACAAGGTGATATTGGTAATCGGAATTGCAACAGAAATTGCAACATTCGCCATTTTTTGTTACTGAACGCTTCTATTTAACGTCAATGGAGTTAAAAATAATTTTACCAAAGTTTTAACAGTTTTTTATGGTTAGGATTCGAAAGATTCGAAAGACGAAAAATGCGTGAATATCGAGTTTTCGTATCTCGAATCTTTTTCAAGATTCACGAGATTCGAGGATTCGAATTGCCCATCCCTAATAATTTATTTGCTGCCTTCACGTCACTGTTAGCCTCCACTCCCATCCCTTGTCATTGTCCCAATTAGAATCATTCCCGAGAAAGAAAAAAAACATCCCAGCTGGATACAGCCGACTGCAAGTGGCTCACGAGTAATTTGTATGATTTACATAATATAAGTAAACTTTTTATAGCAGCATCTGTAAAAACAACTTTTAGAAAAGTTAATAGCAGCTAGGTGCCAGTATATATGCTAATAACATTTTTATGAGAACATGTCTAAAAATAAAGTTTTAATGGCTATTATTCAATTTTACAATTTAAAGTTAAAATTTTTTAACTTTACTTTGAATCTACTTAACAGGCGATTATTTGTGCTTAAAATGTATTTTTACCCTTATTTCATTAAATGGGCACAATGCCGAATAATTTTAATTTTCACATTTAGCATGGTCTATGAACAGCTAGTTTTCGAACATTGTCACGTAAAGTGGCGATCACATTGGCAATATTTAAAGCAAGATTCACTGTAATGTGTCTCTGAATTAATTGCAATTGCCAATGCGATAATACTCTTGCAAGACTTTAAAGTGGTTTCTTGCAGACCGTCTTACAGTAAACGCTGATCTTCATTTTTTTGTCTGCAAGATTTACAGCACTTACTCGTATTTTATTTATTTCTTACGAGGAATCTGGCGAGATAAATAGCCAGTGTGATCGCCGCTTAATGCTACTTTTATGTTGATAGATTTAAAAATAAACATTTTATAAACAAAAACAAAATTAAAAAACAAATGTCGTCTTCTAAGCATCGTCTGCCTAAAGTTTTATTATTCTAAAATTCACATATCAACATGAAAATACCATTAACTCATTGAGCCTACCCTTCTACTTTCTATATCAAATGTTTTTCTTGCACCTGAAAGACAGAATAATCAGATTTTTAAAGGTTTTTTACACTTTAATTTTGTCATAAATTACACTTTACATATAAAAAAACAGGCAAGTGTGCCCAGCAGTAAAATTTTGTTGGCTCCGCCGTTTTATGAGCGTCATCAATTTCTAATTGGTTTGTTACTTAGTCTGATGTCACGTGAATCACCCTTTTCAATTTCTAATTGGTTGATATTTGGTCTGACGCTCATAAAAGGGCGGGGCCAACAAAATTTTACAGCTGGGAACACTTGCTTGTTAAAAAAATTCCTGAGGTGTACTAATGCAGGCCAAGTAACTGAACGCACCCATTGAATCCGAAAAATTAATTTTACATTTAGTTTATACGACCAAAGAAAAAAGACCTGCCGAAAATCAGTGTGCCAAGTGGGCACATTGAGGAAATAAATCAAGGGGGTCAACATTCAATTAATCCTCGTTACAAATTCGCACGTACAAGTCGATATAAATATTAACTGCATAAGGGTAGGTTTATACTCCAAACTTTGCTAAGATTTGCAAGCTTTGAAGTTCTGTAAAATTAGCTCCCCAAAGCTTAGCTTGTTCACACATACATGTGGCCTTGCAAAGTTTACCCTATTTTATGACCTTTATATCCTATAAAACAGATACACAAAACAATAGAACCCTTCCCCTTCTGGAAGAAAAAAGGTGTGACGTATTCACCCCTTTTGTCTATCCGTTTCCTGATTGGTGCTTTGAGTTGCTAAGCTTTGAAAAGTTGAACAATTTCAAAGCTAGCTTCATGCTCTGGCGAAGGCAAAAACCTGAAGCTCTGACGTCATTTTTGAAGCTTCGCAGGCTGCTTTGCCGCTTAGCAAGGGAGTATAAACCAACTCTAAGGGTTGGTTTATACTCCCTTGCTAAGCGGCAAAGCAGCCTGCGAAGCTTCAAAAATGACGTCAGAGCTTCAGGTTTTTGCCTTCGCCAAAGCATGAAGCTAGCTTTGAAATTGTTCAACTTTTCAAAGCTTAGCAACTCAAAGCACCAATCAGGAAACAGATACACAAAAGGGGTGAATAAGTCACACCTTTTTTCTTCCAGAAGGGGAAGGGTTCTATTGTTTTGTGTATCTGTTTTATAGGATATAAAGGTCACAAAATAGGGTAAACTTTGCAAGACCACATGTATGTGTGAACAAGCTAAGCTTTGGGGAGCTAATTTTACAGAACTTCAAAGCTTGCAAATCTTAGCAAAGTTTGGAGTATAAACCTACCCTAAGAGATTGGCATTTTTGAAGAAAGTGAAAGGGGTTCTGTTTAAATGTTGTCATTCAACTATTACCCCTATTACCCCTTGTTACCCCACTAGTATATAAATATATATATATATATATATATATATATATATATATATATATATATATATATATATATATATATATATATATATATATATATACACATATATATATATATATATATATACATATACATATATATATATATACATATACATATATATATATATACATATACATATATATATATATACATATACATATATATATATATATATATATATACCTATATATATATATATACATATATATATATATACATATATATATATATATATTTATATACTAGTGGGGTAACAAAATTTACAGGCAATTGTGCGCATGCGTGTCGTTTGTTCCTTTTTTACTCCTTTCATTTCAGTCATGTAACAACCCAGTTTTGCTCTTTATGTGGAGCAGAACTGAATCTCCTGTGTCGTCTGCTAGGCTGGCTAATTAGCTGCCAGGCAGACGACAAAATGGCCAGCAAGGGTCACTGTCCTCCCCCAGGTGGAGCAGCCTGGGGGTATATAATGGCGGCGGCCATTATATTCTGGGCAGTGTGGTTAGACCCTTCATGCTTAGTGCATGTGTTTTGGTGCTCCAAGTCATCAGGTGGCCAAGATGGCCACCATTCATCTCTTTGTTCTGTGGAGTAGAGTCATCTTTTGTGTTTGCTCTGCTGGACCACTGTCCAGCAGGTTGCTGGTATAATTAGTAATTGTTTCTTCAATTTATTCTGTGAATAAATTATCATCTTTGGTTGGCTCTCTGCTGGATACATTTATCCAGCAGATATTGCCTTTACAACAGTGAGTGTTTTTACATTTATTCCTTGAATAAATATTATTATTATTTTCACTCTCCACACTGTGTTGTGTCCTTTCTTGGGGGAAGTATCCGCGAGGGGGTGGGGGGTTTATGGGTGGAAGTCACCCTACCACCACCATCCTATTCCGGCTTGTTATCGTCTTGTCGGCCGGTTCTTCGCGCGCCGGTCACGGTGGACCCATCGGGCGGTCACCGTGGTTTCTCATCGTGGTTCGGCGGTCATCCGACCGTCGATATTCGGCGAGGCAGGCTCCGGTTGGCCGGCGCCACCCGGACACGTGGTCAAGAGGGCAGTCCGCGCTTCGATCCCGGCCCCTAACGGAGTCTGGATACGGTAAGTCGGGGAAGATTTGCCGGGGTGTTGTTTCGGACCCAAGTCGGGTCGTTACAATTGGTGGAGGCGCCGGGTAGCGCCACCGCTGCCGCTCTTGACGGTCGAAAGACTGTGGAAACTGTTTGCCACTGCCGGGCGTGGACTTTGTCCACGGTACAGCGGTGAAAAAGTTTTTGACCGTGAACTTTACCGGTAGATCGGTAGTAAACCGTGGGGCACGGACATTTGTCCGTGGGACTACGGTTGAAAACAATCTACGGCCAAGTTTACCGGTAGTATACCGAAGGGCACGGACCGTTGTCCGTGGAACTACGGTAGAAACCGGTTCACGGTCGGGGTCGGTAGACCGGAGTCGTGAGTACGCCTGTAGGGCGTGGACATTTGTCCACGGAACTACGGTGGAAAACGGCTTAGGGCGTAGTAGTCCGGTAAAGGACCGTGGGACACGGACGGGTGTGTCCGTGATACCGCGGTGGTTACCGGGGAAAGCCCTAGGTTATCCGCAAGTAGGACGGTGGGCACGGTGGTTGACCGTGCAGGACCGTTCGAAAGCGGGATAACGGTGATTTTTACCGCTAGTATACCGGTAGCACGGTTTACCGTGCAAGACCGGTAGAACACGGTAAAAAGGGACTTTTTACCGCAAGTAGACGGTGGAATACGGACTTTTGTCCGTGGATCACCGTTCGAACACGGTAAAAAGGGAGTTTCACCATCAGTGGACGGTAGATTACGGACTTTTGTCCGTGTATCTCCGTTCGAGGACGGTGAAAGTTACTCCAACCGTAAATCTAACCGTGGGACACGGACCGTTGCCCGTGATACCGTGGTTATTTGCGGTTTTACCGGTGTTTGACGGTGTGTGGCGGGCTTTTGTCCGTGTATCACCGGGCAGACACGGTGAAAAGGGAGTTTTACCGTTAGTAGACGGTGAATTGCGGATTTTTGTCCGTGACTTACCGGTCGACCACGGTAAAAAGGTAGCTTCACCGCTAGTAGACGGTGATTTGTGGACCGTTGTCCGTGAATCTCCGTTCGAAGACGGTGAAAAGAGACTCTAACCGTACGGTTACCGTGGGACACGGACATTTGTCCGTGAAACTACGGTTTGGTACGGTTCTACCGTTGTTTGACGGTGTTTTCTGGACTTTGGTCCGTGAATTCGCCAGATTTCACGGTAGATTCTCTCACTTACAAGTGGTGGCCGTTTCTGTCCGTGTTCGAACGGTGGGAATCGGCCTAAACCCCGTTCTCCCCGATGGTAGGTCGAGGTAACGGTGTAGGCGAGAGATTAGAGTTGCGTTCCCGCACCATCGGCCGTGGTATTCGGCCGGAGGGGCAGCAACCTGGTTTGGTTGCTGTTGGCGGGAACGGACACGGTGGTTCCGTGGGGGAAGGTGCCGTAGGGGATGTCCCTACGGACCGACCTCCGTACGGAGACTTTGTATCGGTGCGATCGCACCGTGGAGGCATGGTCACCGACGGAACACCGTTGGATGGTGGTGAAGGGGTTGTGAGGACCCCAGCAGAGATAGGCACGCGGCCTTTGGCTGGTGTCCTGGGCTCCACTGCCACCGGTCCGGTTGGACACGGTGGGGAACTCTTAAGTGAGTCGGTGGGGACTCTGTTGGGTAGTCCGCAGGGCACGGAGTCATTGTTGACATCGTGGTCCGAGGAAGAACTCCTTGCGGTTGCCAGGGGGATTGACAACCTGCGGTTGCAGGGACGTCAGCCCCAGAGGATCCATGGGATCCGAGGAGGGCAACCGCAGTTACCACCATCGCCCGTGCGCCGGGGATGTGTACGAAGGGAGGCGCCGCCGGTTTCGACCGGGCGGATACCTCCTGGAGGAACTTGGACCGCTCCTGTGGGAGTGGGTCACGGAGTTCCTCCGCCCGTTCAGCAGCCGAGGGTCCACTTGGTAGAACCCACGGAAGCTGAGCTTGGTGCTGAGACTTCGGGGAACCGGAGCAGGGCACCACGGCCGGTAAGTACCGCGCCGTGGACGCCTGCACCGGCCGTCCCGTCGGAGATTCAGGCGTTTGGGTTTTTCAACCCAGTCCACTCGTTCATACGGTATGATGGACGAGAGGACATCACGCCTTTTCTCCGACAGTTCGAAGCCAAAGCGAGAGCTCAGCGCTGGACGGATGAGGCCAGGTGCAGTTTCTTTACGTACCTGCTCGACGGCCCGGCTGAAGAATACTACGCCAGTTTGGTGGAGTTTCAGCCAGACCTGACCTGGCCGGAGCTAAAGGAAGCCATGTTCCAGCGTTTCGGGACTAAGAATCAGGCTCAGGCTTGTTTCGATCAGTTTGAAACAATGGTGCAGGGGCCGACCGAGTCACTCCAGGCGTTCTACTGGCGCTTTACTGAGCTAGCAGAACGAGTTTCTCCTAATGAGGACGAGTCTTGTCGACTCCTCCGATTTAAGAAGAAACTGCAGCCGGCGATCCTCAGACCGCTCTGGGGATCGAAGGCCGAAACGGTGCAGGCGTTCACCGCGGAGGCAATGTTGGTCGAGGCCGACATGCTGACGGCGGGTGAATTGCCTGCCCGTACCTTGACGGTACCAGAGTCCAAGACTACGGTCAAGGCCTCGGGTGCTGTGGCACAGCCCAAAGGCTCTGCTAAGTCTTCCTCCAACCCTTCGGGTGCAAAGGCGACTGTTCCGTCCAATGCGGACGGAGCGACTGCCAAGACCGGAGGGAAGAAGGGTAATAAGACTAGGCGGCGGAGCCAGGGTGGAAATAAGTCCACAGCAGCCCCGTCTGGGTCTGGCCAAATGGCTGTAGGTGGTGGTTCCACCCGGAAGCAACCAGGTCCATGCTACAAGTGCGACCAAATGGGTCACTTGAAGAAGGACTGTCCGGAGGCTTTGGCCCGAGGACAGGTTGCTAGGGTGACACCTGGCAGAAGCCAGGTGGTGCCGTATGGCACGGGTCTTGTACCCGTGGTACTGCAGGACCGTGAGTGTCTGTCCACCGTAATTAACGGACAGACATACTATCTGCCTGTTGCCAGAGACGATGGTGCGCCATCGTTAAACCGGCAACGGTCACTGCAGAACTGAGCTGCAGTCGACCGGGTTCGCTTAAAAACTCAGGTGTCCGGCAAAGCCGGCGAGGTGAGGAAGGGACGTACCTTTGGGCAGTGTCCAAGTATGTGGGAATCCTGCATGAAGCAGGGGTGCCTCTGGCAAGGTCTGCGGACCCAGAAATTACCCAGTGGGTATTTCAGGAGCCAAGCCCCACACTGGAAGCTGCGCTTGCCCGGCTGGAGAGCTGGGTGGCACCTTTCTTCCCTGATGAGGGGGAGGAAGGTCCGAACGGTATGGGCATTACGAGGGCTTCGAGCGTTGGTGCGCCCATGCTGTCGCCCAGGCCTGGTAGGTCTCCTGGTTTGGAGACTGGTACCCAGACCCCCGAGCATCCGGTACGACCATCCCTTGTGGATGGGAGGACGGATGAGGCTCGGAAAAGTAATGTCGGGCAACGACGGTTGCCTATACCGGAATTACAGAGCCGTGCTTATTTGCGTGGGGCACCACGTGTTCTGGTGTCGATGAACGATCGGCTGGTTGAGTCGATCGTCGACACCGGTGCCGAGGTTTCGGTAATGAGCATGTCGGTGGCACAGGAGATGGGGTTACCGGTGCAGAAGGTTAGCCTTCCCTCATGCCTGACGGGCATGAGCGGGTACTCCATCGAGATAGAAGGAGTCATGTACGTGGACATGTCAATCCACGGGAGGTCCATCAGAACCCATCTTCTCCTCATTGAGGGTGAAGGAGAAGCCATAATAGGTGTTGACCTGGCTTCTCGGTTTGGGCTGATGGTGGACATTGTGAGCCGGAAGTTGTATTTCCGGGAAGACATCTGGAATGCACATCCAGATGCTCTTCATGCCGCACTGGCCATTCAGGCTTTGCAGGGTACTTCGGTACAACTTCCCAACTCGTTAGTGGAGGCGTTGGCGAAGCTTCACGATTCTGTGGAGCCTCTGCTACTCCCTCCCTACGGGATACCGGAAGGAATGCCTGCAGATTCTGGAAAGGTGGATGGGTGGGTCGACATTGTGTCGCCTGAACTCGCTGAGACCAGTTCTCCAATTAGGAGCGGGGATGTTTGTTCCCTGCGACTGTTGGAGAACGTATGGCTACCAGCTCATGAGCGGAAGGTGGTTTCCGTGAGCTTGGTAGAGCATGCTGGCCCTGGTCAGCTGCTTCTCGTAGAGCCCCATCGTAAAGCCTTAGGTGGCCGTGGTCTGTTGGCGGTGGCAGGAATTGCCGAAGCCACAGAACAAGGCACTTACGATATATGGCTTGAGAATGTTGCTGACATTCCCGTTGCCCTGGAGACAGGGGAGGGTGTCGCAACGGCTCAAGCTGTGGAGGCAGCCATTGTGGTGGGACTGGACGGTCCATCTAAGTTGAGAGGGGGAGACCCCACTCATGGAGATGGCCGGCCATGGGGGCTTCCGCCTAAGTTGAGAGGGGCGACTGGTACAGGTCGCCGAGTCCTCAATGCGGAAGTGAAACCCACTCTCGAAGAGTGTCTTAAAATCGGACCTAGTCTGAAGCCTGAAGAGGCGGCACAGCTTCGGGAGTTCCTACTGGAACGCCGTGATCATTTCGCGTTCGATTACACAGAGCTGGGGGAAACCCCTCTCGTCGAACATACGATTGATACCGGTGGGTTACCTCCGGTGCGAGAAGGATTGCGAAGAACCGCTCCGGCGGCTCGTGCGATCGAGCGAGAAGAGGTAGCGAAAATGTTGGATGCAGGGGTAATCCAACCTTCGCATAGTCCTTACGCAAGCCCTATCTTGCTTGTTCGCAAGAAGGATGGTGGCTTTCGTTTCTGTGTGGACTATCGGAGACTGAACGCCCAGACAAAGGCGGATCAGTACCCGCTACCTCGCATCGATGATGCCCTCGATTCGCTAGCCGGAGCAAAGTATTTTGCAACCCTGGACCTTGCTAGTGGTTACTGGCAGGTCAGGATGGCAGAGCCAGACATTGAGAAGACAGCATTCATTTGCTCTCAAGGTCTGTTTGAGTTTCGAAAAATGCCTTTCGGACTCTGCAATGCTCCTGCCACTATGCAAAGAGCGTTAGACCTCTTGTTGGCGGGACACAAGTGGGAGAGCTGCTTGGTGTACCTGGACGATATTATCGTCTTTGGGAGCACCTTTGAGCAGTTTCTCGAACGCTTGAGTACTGTCCTGAGACTGTTACGAGGGGCGGAGCTGAAACTCCAGCCGAAGAAGTGTTTCTTCGGATTTGACAAGGTCAAATATCTCGGTCACATAGTGAGTGCCGAGGGAGTTGCTCCGGACCCGGGACTCGTGAGAGCAGTCGAAGAGTTCGATGTCCCTACAACGGTGACCGCCGTCCGAAGTTTTCTTGGACTGGCCGGCTACTACCGTAGGTTCATAAAGGACTTCGCCAAGGTCGCAAGGCCACTGCATGAACTGACCAGGAAGGATGTTTCCTTTGACTGGACGGAGCAGTGTGGTCTAGCGTTTGAGCGGTTAAAGGCATTTTTAACCGAAGCACCGGTGCTCACCATGTATGATCCACGTGGTGAGGTGTTAATTCACACCGATGCTAGTGGGTACGGTCTAGGTGTCGTAGTATACCAGAAGCTACCTGAGGACAAGGCTCCTCGGGTTCTGGCCTACGCTAGCCGTCTCATGAAGGGACCGGAAACACGGTATAGTGTCACCGAGCAGGAATGCTTGGCGATCATGTTTGCCGTGGGTAAATTCCGACCTTATCTTTAACCGGGACTTTGTGATCGTAACAGATCACCATGCGCTCTGTCATTTGCAGACTGCCAAAAACCTGCAGGGCAGGTTGGGGCGTTGGCAAATGCAGTTGCAGGAGTACCGGTATAAGATTCAGTACAAGAAGGGGAAACTTCATGAGGACGCCGACTGTTTGAGTCGGTATCCGGTGAATGAAGTTGACGATCCTTCTTTGCCTGAACACGTCGAGGCTGACGTGGGTGAGGTAATTTACCGGGTCCGGTCTGAGGTGGATTGGGTTATGGAGCAGGCCAATGACAATTGGTGCTCCAAGGTGAAGCGTGAGCTCTACACCGACCCCAACTCGAACTTAAGGTTCAAGTTCGTGGTGGCAAACAAATTGTTGTATGCCATCAAATCCATACAGGATCGCACAAGAACTGTGTTGGTTGTGCCACGGTCGTGTCAAGCCTTCTGCTTGCGGAAGTTGCACGATAGCTCCGAAGCTGGTCACTTCGGAGTGTACAAGACATACCAACGGTTGCGTACTCGTTTCTACTGGTTAGGTATGAAACGTGACACGGTGGAGTATGTTAAGTCATGCTTGGTGTGTCAGAGAGTACGACAGTTCGCAAGAGCTCAAGGATTCTTGCAACCGATAGTTCCAGAGTACCCAGTTCATGCCTGGGGAATGGACTTCGTTGGGCCGTTTCCTGCGTCCGTGGGTGGAGTCACCTATGTTTTGATCATGGTGGACTACTTCACTCGGTACGGCGTGGCGAAGGCAGTACGAAGGGCTACGGCCGCTTGTGTTGTCAAGTTCCTGAAAGATGAGATCTTGTTGGTGTATGGCACACCGACAACTCTCATCTCGGATCGTGGTTCCCAGTTCTGTAGCAAGCTTTTGCGAAAGTTCAGGGAGCGCTATAATATAGCGCAGCACCACACAACGGCGTACCATCCGCAAGCAAATGGGCTTACGGAACGTACTAATAAAACCGTAATGGAGACCATAAAGCGTTACCTTGATCCCCTCAAGGACCAACGTGATTGGTTTGAGAAGTTACGGCCCGCCGTGTGGACCTACAACACTGCGGTGCAGGAGAGCACGGAAGTGTCTCCGTACCAATTGTTGTTTGGCCGCGAACCTAGGTTGGAGATTGATAATCTCCTTCCTGACGGTCCGATCCGCGACTTGCCTGACCAGCAAGCCGTGGAGGAGCGTGCTCGTCAGAATTTGGCGGCCGCTCAGGCGAGACAGAAGAGCCGGTATGATGCTGGCCGGGTGCAGCCACCCCTGTACCAACCTGGTATGAAGGTTTGGATGAGGGATATGGCTGGGAAACTCGGCCAAGCCAAGAAGTGGAACTTCGCGTACAAGGCTGAACTGGGTACGGTGGTCCGGCAGGTTTCCGACCTAGTCTATGAGATAGAGTTCATTGATGGGTATGGTCGGAAGGTGCGGGACCGGTTTCATGTTGATAACCTGAAGCCGTACGTTCCCACATGTGGAGTTCGTGAGGAAGATGGCCTAGGTGGCTCTGACACCTCATTGAACTCCAGTGGGACCAGTGATGCTGAGTCCCAGGATGATAGGACGGTGGAGGACGATAATGTTCCTCCGGGACCGTCCAGTCGGCCTGGCTTGGCTAGTGAGTCTACCGACTCTGAGGCAGAGGAAGCACCTCAGCCACGGTATAACCTCCGACCGAGGAAACCGAAGGCTTTTGAGGTGATGCAAGCTTCCTCTGGGCCACCAGAGAGTGCCAGGACCCGTCAGGGACTCTATGCGTCCCTGCCCTGGTGGGAGAGAGCAGGCCGATCCCTGGAGTGGGATGATGGCCTGGTTCGGAAGAACAAGAACTGGGCACCCAGAGACCCCTGGACGGGACACCGCCTGTCTGTCACGGACAGATGGCGGTCGCCCGGGGAGAACTGGGTGGAGAAATCCGTAATGTCCAGCTGCAGACTTGGTTCTAAGTCTGCGGATGAAGTTTCCGACCGTGCTCTCTCTCCTGCATCGATGTTGGCCGTTCCTCCGGAGATATTAGCGGCTAAGCGCCATCCTGTTTGGAAAAATAAACAAGGACGGTCGTTTGCTGCTAGTTGGCTCCTGAAACGTTTGTTTCCCCGGAGGAAACGGAATGATGCAGGATCACTGGTTGCCAGAAGAAAATTGGTAGCTCCGGCAAGCCGAAGCCGGCTAGAATTGGCTAGCCTGGCTGAGGAAAGTCCGGAGGCTGGGATGGACACAACGGAGGTTTCCGTGGTGCACATCACCAGGCAGTGGAGAGGCCAGTGTATCCTCTCTTCAGAGGACTCTTTGGAGTCTGAAGGGAGAGGAAAGGCCTCCCCGGGTAAACGGTCGATGACCGGATCCCGGGAGGGTACTCCCACCATTCAAGGGAGTCCTCTAGACGTTGTCCCTTCGGGGAAAACTGAAGAGGACCGATTTGATCGGGTAGACAAAAGTCGGAAGTACCAGACGCCGTCGGAAAGTTTTCTGATGGCGGATGGGAAACGATCCTACGTCGGGGAGTTCCCTGCCCAGCAGTGCCGTAAGGACAAGTCGAAATCTAAGAAGAAGTCCGGTGCTGCTAGGTACGCTGCGCGGATGAGGGCTCTTACTGAGAGAGAGGCTCAGCTTGAGAGGAGGGAAGCTGCCATGGCATTGCTTATGCCGGCAGTAGGCCTTCTAGCTGAGGCCCATGCTCATCCTGAGGGAGCCCCAGGGGCTGCCCGGCCTGAAGACCAACCTCCTGCCGTGGGTTCGCCCGCAGCAGTGGCTGGTTCTTCGGGTAGGCAGTCTGGGACTCCCAAGAGGGACCGAAGAATGGAGAAAAAGGCCAACCAGCCTTCAGTATCCACTCCTAGGAAGAGCACTCCAGTGAGTGGTGGTGGTGGTCAGGGACAGAAATGTCCCCGCCCTTTCATCCCACCAGTGGTCAGTCATCCGGCAGGGAAAAAGGCCAAGACCTCACATGGAGGTCCGGCCGGCTTCCCTGCAGGCAAGTGGAGCTATGAGGACCGTGCGCGGTACCACATGGCTCAAGCGGCAAAGTGCGAAGCTCGGATAAAGAGAGCTAAGCAGGTTGAATGCCGTCAGGAGTTCGAGCCCCGAACCTCTCAGTTTCCACCCCTGCGGGGAACTGAAGTCCGGAATCTGCTCGTTACAGGGGAACCTCCTGTTGGACGTGGTGTCGCACTTGTTGCGAGGACCTCAACTGCCGCTGGCCAACAGCGCATTGCCCAGAGGGGGGCGATGCAGGCTCCCAAGGCACCTACCCAAGGTGCGGGAGCTAAAACTGTTGGTGGCAAGGGTCAGCCGACCCTTGCGCCGGGGAAATTAAAGATTCCCCGGGATAAGAGAGGACATGTCGTGGCGGCACGACCGTCCTCAATTCTCAAGTCGGCTACGGGAGTCAACTCGGAGGCGAGTACAGCTTCGGCTGGAAAGGCTTCGGTTGGGAAGTCCAGTCACTCGAAGGGGGTTAACCACCCTCCTAAGTCTGACCGGCCCGGTGAGTCTTTGAGCTTAGGTGTGTCCGGCTCAAAGCACGGTAAACCTTCTTCCCAAAAGAAGAAACAGAAGGTGGACAAGAAAAAGTCCAGGTTTGGGAAGAAGGGAGGTCCAGGACCTTCTGGTCAGGAGTCCCTGGGGACGACTGCCAGAAGGGTTGGGACGGATGAGGAGGAGTCCCGACACGGTGCGACCGTGTCGGCCGGGAACCAGCCGTACCATACCCGTCAGGTAATGACGGCGCGGACGGATGGCAGGTCAATGCGAGACGTTGTTCTCGGTATACCTCCATCCTCCCCGAAGGTGGTCACGGTACCGAACCCGCGGGTTCGGTCGGTGGGAACTTTCCGCCGGGTCAGCTCGCATTCACCTAGATGCGGGGGCAGCCCGGTGGGGAAAGTTAGTGTTCCTACCACACGTGGTCCCGTGCCTTCCATTGGAAGGACACCCTTCTCTCTGAGTCCTGACAAGGGGGTCTTTGGGACCCTAGGACCGGAAGAGGAAGCCAGGTCTCCCCAGCCTACGGGCAAGGGACGACACTCTGGAGCCAGTCCTCCGTATTCAGAAAGAGAGGTCTTTCTGAATAACCGACTTGGTCTGTGGCAGGACCAGCCGGGAATGGAGGGGTTCCAGTACCTTGGTTATTACCGTTTGGGAGAGCCACTCCCGGTACCATGGTTGCTGTCGTTGCCATCATTTAGCATGCGGTATGTGCTTGCTTTTGGTGGTAGAGACTTTCCGGTGTTGTTGGTCGTCAACCCGGTTAGGAGATGTTTTGCATTTTTGGATGTGATGGGGACAGGAGCTGGATTAGTTCGTCTAGTCCAGCTCGCGGCACCATACGTCCAGCGTCTCCTTGGCTGCGACTTAGAAGAGATGGTTGGAGAATTTATTGTCCAACCGCTACGAGGGAGCGAGTCTGATCCCGCAGCCGCCCTCGTAGATCTTCTAACGAGTCGGACCCTACATAGGGGTCCGCAGCTTGCCACTCTAGCCATCGATGTGTTTCGACGGCAGGAGGAGGCAAGGCTCAGGGGGACTGAGTTCGATATCGGACACGGGTGGCAGAACACCCGGATGTGCCTGTGGTGGGCACGTCGGTGGATATCGGAGTGGTGGGCACTCCGGTGGTTCCACCACCGATGAATTCAGCCTGACGCTGAGTGGGGGTCACAGGAGCAATCCTTGCTGGCTCGACTGACCTGATCGGGGCGGATCAGGGAAGTTGAGAGGATTGTAACAACCCAGTTTTGCTCTTTATGTGGAGCAGAACTGAATCTCCTGTGTCGTCTGCTAGGCTGGCTAATTAGCTGCCAGGCAGACGACAAAATGGCCAGCAAGGGTCACTGTCCTCCCCCAGGTGGAGCAGCCTGGGGGTATATAATGGCGGCGGCCATTATATTCTGGGCAGTGTGGTTAGACCCTTCATGCTTAGTGCATGTGTTTTGGTGCTCCAAGTCATCAGGTGGCCAAGATGGCCACCATTCATCTCTTTGTTCTGTGGAGTAGAGTCATCTTTTGTGTTTGCTCTGCTGGACCACTGTCCAGCAGGTTGCTGGTATAATTAGTAATTGTTTCTTCAATTTATTCTGTGAATAAATTATCATCTTTGGTTGGCTCTCTGCTGGATACATTTATCCAGCAGATATTGCCTTTACAACAGTGAGTGTTTTTACATTTATTCCTTGAATAAATATTATTATTATTTTCACTCTCCACACTGTGTTGTGTCCTTTCTTGGGGGAAGTATCCGCGAGGGGGTGGGGGGTTTATGGGTGGAAGTCACCCTACCACCACCATCCTATTCCGGCTTGTTATCGTCTTGTCGGCCGGTTCTTCGCGCGCCGGTCACGGTGGACCCATCGGGCGGTCACCGTGGTTTCTCATCGTGGTTCGGCGGTCATCCGACCGTCGATATTCGGCGAGGCAGGCTCCGGTTGGCCGGCGCCACCCGGACACGTGGTCAAGAGGGCAGTCCGCGCTTCGATCCCGGCCCCTAACGGAGTCTGGATACGGTAAGTCGGGGAAGATTTGCCGGGGTGTTGTTTCGGACCCAAGTCGGGTCGTTACAGTCACCCCTCCTCTTTTTTTCTCCCTCCATGTTTCTCTCCCCTCTACTCTTTCCAACCTTTTCCCCTTCCACATTTCTTTCTCTCTCTCCCCCCAGCTGCAACACACGCGTTTAGTCGTTCTGCTTAATGGTAGGTCGAGCAACAGTGAAAACTTTTTCATCTGTGAAAAATATGAAGCTCACTTTGTGTTCTGGGAAACAATGCAAAAGTTGTTTGCAACGTGAAAGACAAGAGACTTTGTTACTTTCAGTTAATTCCGTTGCCCGATGTTTTTTGAAACATTTTAAGTTGAGTTCCTTTTTGATTATTCTGGACACAGAACTTTGCGAAACACCTGTCAGACGAGCAATTTTACATTGGGAGCGATGTGTTTGCAGTTCTTCCTGACTCAAAATGAGCTCATTAACGGCATTGATGTTATTGTCTATGAGCGCAGTCCGGTTTCCCCCGCTGCCTTTCCGACGCAGAACACTGCCGGTTTTGTTTATCTTTTGAAGAAGGTGGTTCAGTCCGCGTAAACTCCATCCTTTGTTTGGAAATTCTTTAAGAATTCGTTTAGCACCATAATTTTTGTTTTCACGAAGAAATTTGATGGCAATTTTGTCTTCTTCAGTGAACGGCATTTTCAAGCTAGCAGACGAACCAATTGGTAATCGCGCCGCTGTGCTACAGCGCCCTCTGCAGACGAAAAAAACTCTGTGGTGAGAAATTAAAGGCACGCTTATTTAAATTCTAAAAGAAGGCATTCTCATATACAGTTGTGCCAAATTTCATAATAATCAGATGATTTTTGACCGAGTTATTAAATGTTTAAAAAGGGTGCCAGATTTCCTGACTCACGGTATATATATATATATTATATTATATATACATAATATCCCAGGTAACATCGGAATTTATATAAATTTAAATGAATGAACCACTTTTTTTCTCAAGGTCAACTATATGTTGAACTCTTCCTTTGGAAAGTGTAGAAGGGGGAGAGAGAGAGAAAAGTGGGAGGGGTGAGGGGAAAAGTTTGGAAAGTGTAGAAGGGGGAGAGAGAGAGAAAAGTGGGAGGGGGTGAGGGGAAAAGGTTGGAAAGCGTAGAAGGGGGAGAGAGAGAAAAGAGGAGGGGTGACTGAAATTGAAATGAAAGGAGTAAATAAAAAAAAAAAACGACGCGCATGCGCACAATTGCCTGTGAATTTTGCTCCCGTCATTTATGACGGGTTACCCCACTAGTGTATATATATATTTAATATAAAATTTTATATTATACATTTATATATTTTATTGTCTTCAGTAAAACCCTTTACTAATATTAAAGCATTACAATAGTTGATGAAGGACGCCAGAACATGAAAAACAACTAAATCTGTTTTTTATCTCCTCATTTTCTAAACAATGCTGTCTTATCTTTAGTTTGATGATATTTTCTTTTATTTATTGAATGTTGTGATTTTATGCCATATTAAATATCCTGTTTACTGCTGTTCATAATTAGTGTATATGTTTCTTAAGATAAAAAGTAGAGGAAGGGGGGTGTTTTAGAAATAATCATAACAAAATAGTGAAACCAAACAAGAGCTTCACTAAAGAAGAAGAGCCGTACATGTTGACCTACAGTATAATGTAAAAGCTTAAAGGCGGATTCTCTATCAAAAGTTAAGTCGAGGATTAGTTGTTTGTCACAAGATATAAGGAATAGATGAGGCTCAGATAAGGTGGTTTTAAAGTGTAAACGTCTCCCCAACTCTTTATTATTCTCTATTTCAGGTGCAAAATGAATAGAAAGATGAATCTGTTTTATAAACTAGAAGGGTACCTCAATCACTTGATATCTTTAAATATAAACTTTTTATGTGAGTTTGAAGGTTACCCAACTTTAAGCAGATGATGCTTAGCAGAAAATAGTTTTAAATTTTGTCATAAAATTTTTATTTTGAAAAATATGAACATATGACAATGAACTTAAATGGCTGACCTACCATTCTTGTTTCGAAAACATCTTCTATGCCGTGTTCAGACTTCAACCAGAATTAAATACTGCATTAGGCTAGGTTTATACTCCAAACTTTGTTAAGATTTGCAAACTTTTGAAGCTCACTGTAAATTGTCATATCTAGCTCAGAACATTGTAACTGTCACCAAAGGAAATTACGACATATAATTATAACAATTATTGTCATAATACTTCCATTGACAGTCGTAAATAATAACGCACAAAGAGTGACATCCTAAGGTATGAATGAATGTCACAATTTTATGATTTTCTGTAATTTTAAAATTCAATATGCATTTTTTATATAAAAGTTAACTGTTACTATACATTTCCAACTGTCATTTTTTATGATGTTATAGAGTTCGCTATTGGCCGAAATTCAGATGTTTTTTTTGTGTTGAATTTTTATTTTCAACCATCTTTTTAACTCCTAAATGTATGAATGTGTTTGACAGTTGCAATGTGTGCTTCAGGCTGTGGGGTGTAGGTTTTACAACACAGGAGGAGGTCCTGAAATATTTTTAGAATTTAATTTGAGCAACAAAAAAAATGACTGGGTTAAAGTCGTAAATTTAAAATAATGCACTAAATTTTTTTTCCTTTTAGGATTACGTGTATTTGTGAGAATTTTCTTAATTTCAAGGTTAATATTTCTTCTTTTCTAAAAAAAAAAAATGTTACATGACACTAAGCAATTTTGAAATATCTTAGTAAGCTTTTTGTAACAGAAAAAAGAACAACATTTTTTTATATTAGGAAAGAGAAATGTGTAATTTGTTTCTTCACCAGTCACAAAAAAATATATTACATTGATTTAGGTAAGGGTACACATCGTTTATAGAAGTGGATTGCCATAAAGATTCACAATTATAGCAATCCACGTTTCTAGCGTTAAATTGTTTACTGCTAGAGGAAACTTATTGGTGAGAAGGAGTATGACTGGAATGTAATTCTGAAATAGGACAATAAATTGTCATATCTAGGCTCTAGCTAAAACCTTGTAACAATCAGAAAAGCAAAGGAAATTCTCTCGATTATGAGCCCACTTAGCTCTTATATTTATGAGCCTTGTACAGCTATTTCGCTTTACTACGCGCCTTTGGCGCAACCTGTTTATAACAACTCTGCAATTTTTTTATTTTCGTGGCTAATTGAAAGAATGCCCAGGAGAAATTACAATACATTATTATATTTAAAAAAAAACCCGTCATATGTGTGTCATATCTTTAGAATTGCCATTGATTGGTATAGAGCATAATATAATAGATATAAAATGACTGTTCATAAGAAATGGTTGTCACAATTTTTATGATTTTTTTCTGCTTCGAGGCCACCTTTGTTAGAAAGTATATTTTGCTCTGGCTATGTATGAACAAGCAATGTTACAACTAAAGATGATGAGAGTTTTGTATTGTTGAGAATAACAAGGCCATCCTTCAATAGCCATTTAATTTACTAATCTATACAGTTAGCTGTGACAGGTTTTCATGTATACTTGACCAGAGCATTGCAGAAGAAGAAGAAAAATAATTGTAACAATGGTTCGTCATAATGTCACTGCTTATGATCTATCATCAAATGGCTATAATACAGTATTATGATCTAAAGTTATATGTGTATCATCTCTTTATGTCAGTAGTTGTAATATATTATTTTGTAATTTGCTTTTGTGACAGTTATAGTTATGAGCAGCCATGCAAAAATTACTGTAATCAGTGCCGGCCTTTGGGGGTGGCGAGGTCGTGCACCACACGAGGGTGCCGAGCAGGTTGGGGCACCTCTTAAAATTCTTTAATATTACGTTTATTGGGTTGAAACAATTTCACCTTGTGAACAGAACAACTCGACCTTTGTCCAGGTCTACAATGTCACAAAACAGGCTTTCCAGTGTAGGAATTCTAATTAAAGATTTCACTGATAAAAAGACCAAGAACGGCCAACTTTGAATCTTCAGATATTAATTAAACTTAGTTTATAATTTTCTATGTGATCTTTGCACTAGTTTGTCATTTTTTAATCTAAAAATAATATGGTTTTCTTTATGGACATAATCGATGTGTTTTTTTACTAATAAATAATAATGATGCAAATATTTTCATTTTCCCCATTTTGAAACAGACAATTAGAAAACGGGACAAACAGAAGTTGGCTCCGCCCTTTTTATGACGACTGGCAACTTCTAATTGGTTGGTTATGTAGTCTGACGTCACATGCTCCGCCCTTTTCAACGTCGAACCACACAACAAACCAATTAGAATTTACCGGTCGGCATAAAAAGGAGGAGCCAACTTCTGTTTGTCCCGATTTCTAATTGCCTGTATTTTTGAATGGGGCGCCCAGAAAAAAATCTGCCCCAGGGCGCCAAAAAGGCTAAGGCCGGCACTGACTGTCATACTATGACAGTCGTAGCTTTCATACAGTACCCTCTAATGTTTTATGAAAGTTTCAAAATGATGAAATTTGAATTTTTTTTATTTAAATAATAAAAAAAAATTCAAATTTCATCATTTTGAAACTTTCATAAACAAACAGAAATTAAAAAAAAGGAACAGCTGTGAAACGAACATGAAAATTCCCTCATGTAGCATTAATTATTCTAATTTGTAAAGCACTAACATATTTTTTTTTTAAATTTTTTTTTATTTTCTTGCATTTACATATTTTGCAATGTCTGCTTATAAAAAATAAGTTCAAAAATGATTTTGTGGCGATTAGTGCTGACGATGACACACCACTCTAGAAACTAGAAATAAAATAAGATTAAAAGATTTCAAAGTTTATTTTGGTGGGAAATATTTTCGAGAGCTGCTTTTTTGTTTTTCTTCATTTTTTTTCTTCTTTCTTGTTGATAGTTCCTCCTACAATATTATAAATAACTACGTTACTTATGGAGCACTCTGATTCGTTGGTATGAGGCTGTAGGCTAAACTTCGAAGTAGTGAGCTAGAGAGAGAGTGAGAGTCTAGCTTCCTTTTAGTCTGCCAATGTGATCATCATCATTGCGTTTGTTTACTTGCTTCCAAAGTGAGTTGTTCTGAAAAGAGAATCATTTTGCATGTTGGACTCGCGTGGAACACTTGTTACTTATAGGTGTAGGAGTGAGTACATTATTTAGTTATGATCAGGAGTTTGAGATAGAAAAAAAAAATAAGGACTTTTATTCCATGGTGCCTTTTTTCAATGAGTAGTTGGTGGTGGCCTTATATGAATTCAACACCATTTGCCTTGTTGTACAAGTTAGAAAAGCAAACAAACAAAAAAAAAACAATACCAAAGAAATCAGGTTTGTCATTCATGGTTGACCACGACAGGTAAAGAAAAAAAGTCATGATTGCACAAATAACATAAACAAAAATATGTTACTGGGTATTCGGGTATTGGTGCCGTCGATCGTGAGCATGTCACGATCGACGGCACATGTGACGCGAAACGTGATGATGGTGACTTGGAGACGGTGTCCAGTACATCTTAATGTGGTCGTTTTCAAATTATTTTTCATCAGTTTCTGTCTAGTCAGTGTTGTTAGTTGTTCTTCGAATAATTTGGTAAGTTCGTGTGGTAACGTGTCACCGGTGAACAGGTCCACAGACTCGATCACTGTGAATTGCAGCGATGTGTCGGACAGTTGTTTGACACCCAATGGAACACAGACGTCCACCAACGATGAAAATGTCATTCTTTTGGGTTTTTTGTTACCTCGAATACATGGTGGCAACTTTATGTTAGGTGCCATTCCTTGTGCTGTTTTTTCTGTCAATGACGAGAAACTACTCCCTAATTATACACTTAAGTTTTGTGCTGAAAGCGCCGGTGAGGTTGGCACTTCGCAGGTGATGCGAAAAATGACTGCCATGAGGAGTCACAATGTCAAAGTTATCATTGGACCTGATGAAAGTTGTATGTCGGAGGCACTTTTGGCAGCCGCCTGGGGACTACCAATGATTTCTTATGTAAGACAAGTCTGATTAATTTATTTTCTTTCTTTCTTAATTTTTCAAGATGCGCTTTTCTCTCGCACTTTTTGTTGTAATTTACTGCTATTTCAAAGATTTGAGCCTGTGTCCCATGATGATTAAATTACATCAACTCTTTTATGCAGTAATTTCAACAGAATTGATGTTGATTGTCGACCTCCCATACAAATTAATGGAAGTTGGGCTGATTGTAAACTTCATTTTGTCGATGGTGTGGACACATAATTAACAACTAATGAATTTTTTTTGCAAGTGAATGGAGTTGTGCATACTAGATGATGCATTTAGTGACATTGAAACTCAGGCATTTGTCAGTGTCAGGCAGTTTAAAACTGTTAATAAAACTGTTAAACTAGTTAAATGCGCTTCTTTTAAGATTTCTGTACATGTAATGTTGCAAGCCAAACTCTCTAAACTCTTGTATAAATAGTGGTCAGGGAAGCAGGCACAGATTAACCTTCGGTATTCTTGGGTCATTCCATGTCCAATCAACATGCCTCATGTAACAGTAGAGCTCTGTTATGTGGACCAGGTTTAGGTTTCTTTTAATTAAGGCAGAAACCGCCTTGGTCTCTTGAGAAGAAGTTAAAGATGTCTTTTTGGGCGTGGTCTCAAGGTGGCTGACTACCTTTACCTGATCCTTGCTGCCTGAGATTGTTTTCCAAGATTCGTAGTTCTTGTAGTTCCTGAGAGAAAGAAATAAGTTACAAAAGACGAACGTTAGTTGAGTTGGTATACCATGTATAGTGCTCTCAACTAATTAAGTACATAAATGGTTTGGTATGTGGCATTGCGGTGTCGAGAAGCCCAGTAGTTGTGAACTATAGTATTTCGTGAGTACGAGAATTGACTCCAAACTACATGAGACATATGGACTCTTGGGCCTGTGTGCACTTGGACTCAAGGAACCGTTCCTTGAATGCTATCCATCCACCTCTCCACGACGTAAACAGGATATGGATTGATGGGATGGGAGATGGAGGGAGTGGGGCCAGCGACCCAAAGGCTAGCATTAACGCCAGTTTGGGAAATACAGGGTGTTACACTCACAACCTCACAGCCTAGTTTGAAAGTAATGTGTGCAATGTGCATACTTCAAGAAATTGTAAAATTTCAGTCATGACGCTTCACAAAAAATCACATCATCTTAACTGCTGAAGACATAGAAGTAAGGGCTTTTTTAATGTGTTTTAATGAGTTAAAGATGCTGTGCAATGGATTCATATTGCAATGATATAAGGTCAAAAAGTCTTCATATTTAAAATTTGGCTTTTAAAAATTTTTAAAAAAAAATTCTCCCGAATTATATGTGAAGGTTTCACGTGTGTAATCTAATTTGAGGTTGGTATGGGCACAGGCTCAAATATAACGTGAAATCGAAGCTGGATGGAAGAAAATCTTTGTATACAACGACATGCATACAGGCAGCCATTGCACTGTGCCTTGTTTATAAAATACTAGCGGGGGTAACCCGTCATAAATGACGGGAGCTAAATTCACAGGCAATTGTGCCCAGCATTAGAATTTCTTTTCCTCCGCCCTTTTATGACATCAGATCAAGTAACAAACCAATTAGAAATTGATGACGTATGATATATGACGTATGATGACGTATGAAAACGTAAAATTTAACTTTTCTCCACTTAATAATGCGGTTTTGTAATGAGGCCCTAAAATCTTAACTGTCATATGACAAAGTAGTCATATCTATCTTATAACTTTCTGAAAGCATGGTTTTATAACTAATGTTATTCACGTTACGTAATAGTTTGCGTAAACGTTCACGTTTGTAATAGGACTGTCCTATCATTATGATAGTTATATTCTAGTTGTGACTAATATGTAACCAATACGAAAACATGAAATTGCATGAAAATTCAAAGAAAAATATTGACATCTTGTAAAAGAACATGGAAAAATGCTAAAAACGTGTTTTGTGCTTTTCTACTTTTTTGTCTTTCTACGCAATTTTTGAACATTCACTCCTTTGTGTCTGGCCCGTGTAGGTGTGTTTTTTTAACCATTAAAATGAATAAAATCCACCACTCTCATGTTTGCAAACACGTCCATTGTTGGTGAAACTTTATTTTTCATTCAGGATAGAAACAAAAAACACCAAATTTTGTTTACAAACTGTTTGTAAATTTATTTGGAAACTCTATGCAAACAGGTTGCAAGCAGTTTAGAAACTGTTTGCAAATTTTGTTTTAAAAACTCTTTGGTAACGATTTGCAAACAAAAGTTTCGTAGTGTGTACTTGGCTTAATAGTTGGAAATTGAAATGGTCAGACCATCCCTTTTTAGGTGGTTATGTCAAGGCTGTATGTTAGATGTAACCTTCGCTTGGTGACAATTATATTTTGCTATGCTATTTATGGGTTGGCATGTAAGCCTGTGCCCCGTTTAGAAAACAAAATGTTTCAAAACTGGAAGCCACGAAAGCCACGTGAAAAACAAAATTATAGAAATTCCTGAATTATAATTAATGGGAAAATACTTTCATTAGGAGGAGCTGATTTGTTAAATGAATTCAAATTAAATGCGTTGAGATGAATTATACGGAATCCACTTACGGACATGAACCAAATAAAAATTGACTTTAATTATTAATATTTTAAATTGAAATTACTAAATCAATATTTGGTCAACAGTTTATATATTATATTTAAGTATTAACTCAATATTTTCCGATTATTAACTGAATAAATTGAATTCGATATACTGTTTGTTTGTCCTTCACAGTTGCCCTTCAGGTGTGTGTACTAGGTATAAGGATCTCTACACACTATCAGATCAACACGGTTTGTTCATGGTCCGTTCACGTTTTTCTATGAAAAAACCATGATTTGAATGAGGTCACCGTGCATGTGAACGCCAACTTTCTAAAATGCATTGCATTTCAATTGAAAATCTCTAGTACGATATTTGACCACACTTGACCGGAGCATGTAGTTTGATTCGACTCGCTATACAACAGATTTGAATTTACAAAACGCTTATTTTATTTAACTGACGAAGTACATCGGCTATTATTTTTTAACCAGTTATGTAGGTCTAGTATTTTAAAGGATGAGGTTACGGGTTTGGCATAAAATGAAAGCCGACGCAAGATATAACTATAGAGTGGCCTTGACTAACCTTTTTTTTTTTTTTTTTTAGAAATAATAAGTTTCACTTTTTTATTGGCTATGTTTGAACTTAGCCATTCAAACATCCGCTGGATAAGTAGTAGTCTAATATATTTTTATTATTTATTCGTGGTGAGCAAAAAAGATACCTGTTTTCAAACATTCGTATCTCCTAAACTAATAACGCAAAGTTGATAGAAAAAGTACCAAAATAAAGTTCGTTCAATTTTCATTATTTAGAGATGGGATAGTTTGATTTTCGACAAATGGATAAATTAATTATTAATCTCTTAATTAGCGTTTGGAAAAAAAAAATAAACCAAGGCAGAATAGTTCAATGAGGCCGCTGCTTTTCCATGCAACAGACCGCAATCATTATTGCCATTTACGAATAGCTTTCACATGTGGCCAAAATCAAATTTTTTCAACTGTGTTGTGGGAAGAGTGTGGCTAGGAAATGGCCATGCAGAGAAAGATATGAAGTTGAATGTTTTTCTTATGAAAGTGATGTGCACTAATGAGAAACAAAAAATATAAATGGACAGCAGAGCAGAGTAGGCCAACGCAATGAATAAAGTAATATTCTTTTAAAAGTGATGTAACTTTTGTGCTTGTGTAACATTTTTTCAAACGTTAGTTACGTGTTTAATCATTATCCGTTTAACTTTGACGAAAACCAAAGTAATCACTACAAGAACATTTGCATTAACTTCATTTTTTTCTATTTTTTCATCAATGTATCATTATTAGTTTAGGAGATACGAATTTTTGAAAACATTATCTATTTATAACATTAAAATGTACATTAATGCTTATAGTCTTAATGGTCTCCTCACACTAACCAATGTACCTTATGTATTGTAACATAAGCATATGTGAAACCACCCACGCATGGCCATCCAGAATGATGGCACCTGCTGGCCCTAGAAATGTCGCAAAAAGTTTCTCATGGTCCGTGACATATGTATATTTCCCGAAATTATTCAAATGATTCTAAGAAATCAGTTCCAAAAAAAAAAAAAAAAGAAATGGGTTCGGACCAGGGTCAATCATTGGTCAGTCTAACCTGTGATTGAGCCCTAGTTGACAGTGGCCCCTCCCAAGGGCCAAAAGAATAAAATGGGCGTGCAAGGTAACCTCTTCTAGCAGTCTGATGATAGTGTTACTTATAAATTTGTAATGTTTGAAAAGTTTTGATGTCTTTTCTGTGGACTTAGAAAATATTTCAAAGTGAGGAAATATTTTCAAGTGTTACATCTATGTAATAGTATGTATCCTCCCTCGGAGTTGATTATACTTTGTACAGTCGGTCTATGTAGCAAGTGCTACAAGTTCAATGTAATCGGTAGAAATAAACAGTATATCTCAACCGGTGTTGTGTCATTTCTTTCACTTTCGAAGGATACACAAAAAATTATCATTATTCCTTTTAGTAGGAATACTGTAGATACCTGTAAGGACAGAATTCAAGGAACACATATTACATTATTAACAACTTCCCTTACGCTCACATCGTGATATTTTGGTAAGTTTCTGTGAGTGTCATATAAATTTCACATTTGCATTATTTCATTATGAAATTGGGCCCCTATAGTGCAATATTCTGCCCTCGAACTATGTGGACCATTTGGGGGGGGGAATGCACGATAGGCCAGTCCGGCTCTTCAGGGATAGATAATTTCCATAGGTGAACTTGTGTTGCACTCGTGAATGGCACTCAATTGAAACCTAATGGCTGGGTATTCACCAAAAAAGCGAGCAAGACCAAACAATAGCTAGCGAGCATTCTCACTAAATAATCGCT
The DNA here is from genome assembly GCA_036925085.1 of Brachycybe producta. NCBI lineage: Eukaryota > Metazoa > Arthropoda > Diplopoda > Playtdesmida > Andrognathidae > Brachycybe > Brachycybe producta. The sequence goes on along the minus strand of JAUPFP010000011.1, from coordinate 1,599,905 downwards.
TGGGGAGTACCGGTTAGCGAGCCGAGCAAACATTCGCTCGCTCGTGTTTAAAAAAGATTGGGTAGATGGCGGCCGGTACATTAAAGAGTGGACGGTGATTATTGTATTGTTAAAATTCTTGTGCTGCAGTGCAACATTAGTTTGTGCTCGCTGTAAATGATGGCTCTGCTGCAAACAAGAAAATATATCGCTAAGGTATTGACGCAAGATGAACATTTCAAGGGAAATTGCTCGCTTTTTTGGTGAATGCCCAACCTTATGGCGCATTCACACTAGGCTGGTTTCCCAGCTGCTGGTTGCTGCTGGCTAGTTGTAGCGCTCTAGCAGCATAGTCTGAACTGCTACTAGCAGCTGCTTTCTCCAGCAGGCTAGTGAATTTAACAGCGGCTGGTGAAGTTGGACATGTCCAACTTTAGCAGCTACCAGCTGGTCATGTGACTCCCTTCCTGCTGCTGCCATCTAATGTGAACTTTTTGTTGCTAGTAGTGGCAATAGTGGTAGTTGAAACTCCACTGCTTGGGTTGGTTGGTTGTTAGAGTTTGTGTTTTTGTAAGACGGTGATTGGATGACTTGCACTGCTAATACCAGCAGTGACAGGACAAGTGTGAACCCAAAGCAGCTGCTGCTTACTGTTGCTGCTAATAGCCAGCAGCAACCAGCGGCTTGTAAACCAGCCTAGTGTGACTGTGCCTTTACAGTAACATTTTTCGAAAGTTTTGCCACGTCAGCACGTCTTCAAAATCTTAAAATAACCAAGAAGCTGGTGTGATGTGGCAGTTTGTTTATCACCTGTATTTTGTTAAGATACTTCTGGAAATTCAAAACAATCAACAATTGATATTTTTAAAACTCATTCCTATAGTAAGTTTCTGATGAGATCATATGTTGTATCCCATTTAGATACATAAAAATGTGTCATTAAATACGGTTTTTTATCTCTTTGATATAAATAGTGATAATTTGATAAATGATAATGAATTCTATTGAGATTTGTTTCACTTGAAACCTATATGATACTTGGGTAGGATCACTTATCAAGTTAAGTATTTTCTAGGCTTTCAACGTCAATGCGATTCGGAGAATTGCTGAGTATTTGATACATGTATTTGTAATTGTTTAAAAAGCGCATGAAATGGATGCATACAATTGAGTCATGAATATAGGGACCGTGGAGAGCCAGCTTGGGCCCAGATAATACTGACTCTACTGTCTGTTGCATTCAATTATCTACTTTGTTTTTATTAAAAATACAATAATAAATGTGCAATTAAAACAAAATTTTGTATTTAACATGAGTATTTTTATTTAAAAAAAAATTCAGCATGAATGGTAACTAATTGAAAAATAAATCAACTCGAATGTTTTCACGACGTTTTTTTTTCACAGCAGGTTTTCACCCATATTGTCATATTGGCAATTATGATAATTTAATAGTTTCATAGTAGAGACGAGACCTCATTGAGTACAAATTTGAAGCCCAGCCCAGCCCAGCCCATGAGATTTTATGCTGAGCCCGGCCCACCAGGCCCACGAAGCCCATGAAGCCCACGAAGCCCACCAGGCCTACGAAGCGCACGAAGCCCACCAGGCCTACGAAGCCCACGAAGCCCACCAGGCCCACGAAGCCCACAAAGCCCACCATTCCCATGGGCCTTTAACATAAAAATGCCGGCCCAGCCCCGGCAATGATCATTATATGTTCTTAGCATTACAAAATGTGTAAAACAATTAATAAAATTGAATTATTTAAGAAATTTAAATTAATATTTAAAAAAAATTAAAAATAATTTGAGAAACATTTTAAATCAATTTTAAAAAATTTCCTGGCCCTATCAGACAAGTCCGGGCCCGGGGAAAAATCGCCACTGACACCCCTTCTTGTCACAAGTTGTCAAGCCTGCATGAATACAATATGCTTGTATGCAGTTGTTTTGAAATGATAAGCATTTTTGTTTATCACCCTGTCTGTATCTGTCAATAAAGAAAGTCTTAAAATAATTATGTCATAAAAGCTTAGTGGATAATTTTTCTCAAATAAACGTAGTATATAACTACGTTTACATGAGAGAAAGTAACGATTAAACTTTCAGTGACATAAAATTAAACTACTAATTCTTGAAGTGTTTACATGTGCATTACCTACTAATTTAGGGTGACCTTCAAACACGTGTCATAGTTCGATGACATATTACTTTTTTTCAAAAAAATGGGAGCGTGACGATCTGCTATTAGATTATGTCCTCTATCGAGTGGCTACCATTCCAATGTGCAAGGGAGAGCAAGAACGTTGAGGATGGCAATGGATTGAAGATGTTGATTCTGAAGAGGATGAAATTCCTCAGAAAGGTGGTGGTTACCTTCCGTTGCTTCCAAAGTGTTTTTTTTTAACTCTTTTTATTCCCCTTGGACTTGCTGAAAGAAGAGGTTCAAACGAGTAGACAGCACAGCTTCTTATTGTAACACTTTATTCATCTTTGTTTTACAAACTCAGAAATACAAAGATCATAAAGATGAACTGTTACATTAACGTGTACATGTGCGTACACATGCGCGCACGTGCGTACACATGCGCGCACGTGCGTACAGGTGCGTACACATGTGCGTACAGGCGCGTACACATGCGCGCACGTGCGTACAGGCGCGTACACATGCGCGCACGTGCGTATAGGCGCGTACACATGCGCGCACGTGCGTATAGGCGCGTACACATGCGTGCACGTGCGTATAGGCGCGTACACATGCGTGCACGTGCGTACAGGTGCGTGCACATGCGCGCACGTGCGTACATTTGCGTGCACGTGCGTACATGTGCGTGCACATGCGCGCGCGCACGTGCATACATTTGCGTGCACATGCGCGCACGTGCATACATTTGCATACACATGCGCGCACACAGGCGTGTACGTGTATATGCATGCACCGGTGTACATGCGCGCACGTGTGTACGTTGTGTACTGTAGGAATCTCTAAATTCCCAGAGATGTGTGGAATGCAGGGATGTTTTTATCTAGAGTGTGTAATGCACGCTTCAAAAGTTATGCCATTCAGAGTGGACGTAGTTGAAGTGTAACTATGTATTCATAAAATTTTAACTTTCAGAATTCCTTGCAAGTGATTTATGGGTTTTTATGGTCCTTGGAAGTCTGTTGGGCCCTCCTGAGTTCATTTCAGTGATTTTCAGGGCATCTAGAAGACTTTCGTTTTTTGCCATTTTTCGAAAATTTTCATTTCAATTGTCATGGAATGTTTATATAACTTCGAAAATTCATTGCATGTGAACCAGAAGAGCGGGAATGGAACTGTTCTAATCTCTAAATTCCCATAGGTGTCTGGAATGCAGGGATGGCATGCGCGCACGTGTGTACATGTGCGTACACATGCGCGCAGATGTGTACATGTGCATACACATGTAACAATGAAAGAAAATTGGTTGTTTGATATATGAAAGCATATATTAAAGCAATGGAGGTCGGATAGGGTTCCTTGAATCCCTTGTTTTAAAATATCATCGTGTAAAAGACTTTTATTACCATCAGTTTTTCACCAACTATTCTAGTTTTTAAAACACTTTGGATTTTTTTGTTGTAATGATTTTCCTGAAAAACGTTTGCTTGAAAAATATAAATTTTCTCCAAATCGCGAGTTTGGGAAGAGACCTTCTATAGTACATGATAGCTACTGCAGTGTTGCCATTCGGAGAAAAGAAAACGAAATAAGTGTATGTTCAGCCACCTTAAATTGAGTAATAGATATGAAACGCTGCCTATAAGAGCCGATGTTATTTAATGCATAAAATTAAGTAAGGAGTAACGTGCCCCATTAACTTACTTAATTTTACATTTGTGACATGGTAACCTTCAAAAGTAGTAATTCAACACTGTTCACTGTCACTTGCAGTTCTGTGTCCGGCATTGAACTATATGTTGCATTGATTATATTTTCCATTCCACTTTACAACTACTGTTGTAATACAATGAAATCATTCGTATATAAAGTAGGCTGATGATATTTGTTGTGAACTAGATTTGTAAGCAATGCACGGCCAATGTGTTATTAGCATTGGGAAAACAGCACAATGCACATTAGAACAATAAGACTTTTCATAAAAATGACAGTGCCAGCTTGTGAACCTATTTTTTTCTCAGGGGCAAGACTTGGGAAACTGCAGGATAGTCAAATCGACACACCAATAGGAGAAAGACAACCTATACCGGTTTCAGCACTGCCAAGTGGCTCATCAGTAGGCTTTAACTACAACTTGCAAAGTTGAGAGGCTACAATTTAGTGAGAAACAACCAACAAGCATGTATTGGTGTGTGAAGGATATTAAGGACAATAAAAAGTTTTACAGAATTTTTGGATGCCTGTCAAAAAGTGATGGCCAGGATTGCTGCCCTTGTAGCCCTGGACTCAAACTGGCACTCAGAAATAAATTCATTTGTGACATGTTTTGACAATTTAATATTAATAAAATTCCATATCGATCAGAACTGAAAGGCAAAAAGTTAATAGCAGTAGTTTACTGATTACTGTTTGTATAGTGTGGACATTGATTATTTATTGATCAACATTCAGTATAGAGAATGCTCAGTGTGTGTTCTCTGTTAAGCTAGTATAGTAGACCTGTGTATTTTCATGTGACCGAATGACATCGCATACATTGTCATGGTCGTGATGATGATACGTTGCGCGTAGTAATAGGCAGCTTAATGTATCAGCCAGTGGTTTGCGCGTTTATATGTAACTGTAGTTAACCATGGTCATAAACTTATAAATCATTCAGTAAAATTAAGCTTTGAAAATGTCATTTTGCATCACAAGCTTCATCTTAGTGAGCCAAGTAACTGATAACAAACGTAAGAGCAATGGTTGCATTTATTTAACGGTTTCAATTGTTGTTGTTGACTTGTTAGTTAGACAGCTGTTAAGGTTACCAAACATTTATAATACTAGTGGGGTAACCCGTCATAAACGACGAGAGCCAAATTCACAGGCAACTGTGCCCAGCATTAGAATTTCTTTTCCTCCGCCCTTTTATGGCGTCAGACCAAGTAACAAACCAATTAGAAATTGATGATGTTCATAAAAGGGCTTAGCAAAAGAAATTCTAATGCTGGGCACAATTGCCTGTGATAAATTCTAGTTTAATTTTGCTACTATTATCCCCTCCCCTTTCTATATTTGAAATTCGTTTGTTTCTTTTTTACTCCCTTCATTTCAATTTCAGTTTTCCTCCTCCCACTTTTTCACCCTCCACGTTTCTCTCTCCCCTCCCCCCTTTCTACACTTTCCAATCTTTTCCCCCTCTCCAATTTAATATCATGGGGTTCTTGGATGGGAAGGGTTCAACATATAGTTGACCTTGAGAAAAAAAAGCAGTTCATTTATTCAAATTTATATAAATTCCGATGTTACTCCACACACACACACACACACACACACACACACATATACATACATAGACCTGGCAAAATATATATATAATTCTTTCAATCATAGTTAAAAAAAATGGTTAAGATAGAAGATCGCGTGATGTAAACACGGCAGAATCATAATATGTATTGCGTTATGACATATCATATCAAATATTCGTGCAAGACGACTGCTATTAAAAGTGCAACCTGGGAAGGACATTTTCTTTTTAACAGCAATTAGCCAATACATAGCTCATCTATTTGTTCCCAACTGTTGCTAAGTTGCCATCAATTGGGCGCCAAGGTTCTCGAAATATCAGCCTATGAAACTGGAAGTTTGATTGGCATAGAGTTTGTTGTTTTCTGAATTTCCTTCCTCTGCTGTGGTGTACCCATCTTTTAAAAATTCTGTTGCAATGCAGTCAGGGACTATCTTTACCAAATGTGTTAATTTTCCACTTAAGTCAGAGGCATAACTAAGAAATTTCATTGTCATAAAATTTGAATTGTCTTTGTCAAGCTTGGTTTGCACTATGACATAATGAAGATGAAATGCCAGGTAGCTCTCTGACTGACTGCATTCTATAAATGCTCAGTAGAATTGCGACCTTGCGTTGCACTTTGTGTTAAGTCATGATTTAAACCAGGCTAGAAGGCAATCCAAAATGTAGAATCGTCATAAATGGTTGTTGTTGTACCATGACACATGTACATTATATGCAACAAGTAAGCCTAACAAGTTTAGCAAACAATTAACCAAAGAACATAAAATGTTAGTTGTCATTGTTGTTGTAATAATAAGGCTACATTAACATTATTATTATGTTCTACAAAAGCATGTACAATTTGCAGGCATATTTTTATACAGGCGGTTGGAGACAGCATTAACGATTTTTCATCAAACCAATTAGAGATTGCCGTTCCTCATAAAAGGGCGGGGTATATGACATCAGGCCATTATCAAACCATTTAGAAATGGGGAAAATAAATCGTTAATGTTGTCTCCAACTGCCGTGTATTTTTATATGTTGAATGGGTGATCCATGTGCGCGCCTTCAAAACGTTCACATTATGAATCATCACTCTCAATGCTACCATAAATGCATACTATAGTTGGGTCATCCATTGTGTCATTTACAGTCTTTTGTAAATACACAATAAGCTTTGCCCTTTTTTTTGTGTGAAGAGCACATGAAAATCCACATAAGATATAAATAGATTCGCTTATCTTTATAATGTTGTTCACCTTCAACAAAAAGTTGTTTATTATTTTGAACAGTTTGGGTTTTTACCATAAAATCGTAACTTCAAACAAGCCTTTACTTGGAATTTGGATTCTAATTTTATTTCGGAATAAATTCTTTTTTATTTCGGAATAAATTCTTTTTTATTTCGGAATAAATTCTTTTTTTATTTCTATATTTTCCTTGATAATATTTTTTGTTTGTTTTGTACAATATATTTCCTTTTAATATCAAAACTGAAAAAAAGAAAAAAACAATGACTGTAAAGTGAAACCAAATATAGAAATTTGTTTCAACAACAGGATGTTCTTCTCATCGTATAACTATGGGGTGTAGTCAGATGACAGGTTTTAGCCACATGTTATCTACTTGTGGTGGTTTAATAATTTATGAAGAAAATAAACATATACTTTGTGTTTATCAATATCAGCAAAGTAAATCATTGCAGTTTTATTGAAGTGATCGTTTTCTGCTGTGATTTGTTATAAACTGTTTCTAATCTATACAGAATGGTCATATATTTATTTTCTCTAGTATTTTACACAAACACTACCAGTAACACCCCCCACGCACACACAAGATACTTTTCAAGTTTTCATCAAGTTATCAAAAAGTTCCATCTATTTTTTCGCATGGCACTTGCATATGATTAGAGGCATTACAAAAAATATGTGACAATAGTTGCAAGTCTGAAATGGGGAGGCTCCGGGTGCATTTACAAACGCCAAAATTTATTGCACTCATAGGCGAATAAGTCAATTAGAATGTACCTTAGCAACTTAGCTTGCAAATACAGTATTCGATTTTTAATATTAGGTGTCTACGCTCCTAACAATCATGTTGCTAGTTTCACTTATATTGTAGGACTGACTGGACTCTGGAGAGATATTCAAACAGTCTTCCTGCTTTTTTTAAAACGCCTCAATGTGACTTATGATATGCGACTACTAAGTGTCAATATACTTACTGTATGATGGTACTGATTAGTCCGTATCATCATACAGACATTTAGCCCTTTTGCGGGGAAAAAACAAATTCTTACCGATACAGAGTCCACTCTGTATCAGCCTTAAAATTCTTTAATTGCCGCACTTTCTATATGATGATACGCATTAGTCATTTAGTCAGTGTCGTCAAACAGACGTTTAGCCCGTCCATTATCGAATGTCGATAAGGCCCCTACAACATTTAGTTAGGTTAAGTTCCGTTTAAACACAGATGGCAAAGGGATAAGAGACAGAAGTTGAATTAAAGAAACTTGATTGTGTAAAAAGACAAAAGGCATAATTAATAATTATATATTCATTTGCCTTGAGGGTAAATTTTCTAAGGGTACGTTTAGACTACTTGTGTTCGTACTTGTACTCGGGCTCGTTGAGGTGGCTCGTCGACAAGCCCGAGTAATGCAAGCTAGGGGCTTGTCTGGCGCCTCTTGGTGTCAGTACATCAAAGAGGTACTCGTCAAGACTTGCAAGTTATTGGTTGGGGACGAGCACAGTTTTGTTGACTTGCTGTACTCGTGGCGTTTCTCCCAGCAATGAGTGCATGAAAATAAAACTTGCACTGTTAATCAAAACTTCATCATTGCTTATCGGATCCACTCGCCACCCTTATGGACAGTTTTGTAGAGTGGCAACTGGTAATACATTGTATTCTGTACCTGCTTAGCATACAGTTGGGTACATAGGATCATTTATGGCTCGTCAATTCTGACTTTTCAATAAAATAAATAATTGTGTATGCGGTGGGTTTTATTAATTAAATCTAAATTTTATTGTTTTCCATCTTGGCTTGAAATCCACATCAATTTTTTGGATGGTGTTGCAAATGTAACTACGGCCCACCCACCGATAGGCTTAAGGCCATTTATAGCATTTGGTGTACTACAGTCTTAACAAGAAGGGTCTTTGCCGCAAAGGTAGACAAGAGCCTATAGGTTCCTACCCCTCCCCGGTACCACCAAAACATAGTATCTCTAGGTTAGCAGCTAGGGTTTGTGCACAAGGTTGTGATTAACAGGTCTGTTATCATAGTTCCAATGTTCAGTTCGGGTGATTTAGACATCATTGTAAGGGAAGCAGCTAGGGTTTATGCACTAGGTTGTGATTAACAGGTCTGTTATCATAGTTCCAATGTTCGGTTTGGATGATTTAGTCATCATTGTAAGGGAGAAGCTGAAAGGGGGTGATGGCCACTATTATCTTACTAGGAATCATCACTGTCACTGGCAGAGCTGTTGTCAGTAGTGGCATCATCATGAGAAACAGGGTATCGGAAGACTGCTTCATTAGCGAACTCACGCATTGCCTTCAAGTGTTCAACTTGAAAGAGGACAGCTGGATGGATTGGCCAACTAAGATCAGTTCTAGTGGACCACAAGATGAGTCGTTCGCGTGCTGCAGTGCGAATGGGAAGCATACAATGGAACAGGATGTGCTGTAGAGTGTCCTTCTCACCAAGCTCGCATGGGCAACAGCCGTCTGTAGTAGAGAGCCGAAAATGTTGGAGGTAGCGATTGAACGGACCATGCCCGGTCATCAACAAAACTATTTTCCCTGAGAAGATGTGGTGAGAATGAGAATGGTCCAGTTGTGGAAGCAGCTCATGGACTTGACGGCCGGTATTAGAAAGGTTCCACAGCGACTGCCACTCCCGGTGTTTCCTAGCTCGGACTGTTGCCTGGAAGCTCGATATTGCGCGACTGTGAACTGGCACTGTAAGTGACATAGTCCATAGCTTGGCAAGTTGGTCGGCACGCTTGTTCCAGCTGTGGCCAGCATGGGCTTTAATCCAGGCCAAGCGTATCTGCCTGCCATAACTCCCAAAGCGACGTATATCGGCATTTGCATGGTATGAATCAGCATGTGTGCTGGATCCTAATGACACAACAGTTAGTGCAGATAATGAGTCAGAGCAGATCATTATGGTTGTCCCTTACGGGGCACGCTCCCCGCCCATTTTAATTGCCATCGGGATTGCTAAGAGCTCAGCCTGAAACACAGTACATTCATCCGGTAGACGGCGCCCCATGAATGAAACTCGTGATTGTGGTTGGTTACTACAAATGCAGAGCCAACCTTATTGTCTCGTTTTGATCCATCGGTATAGATGCAGAAATCCACCTGTGTGCTTAATTCTGTAGTCCATTTCTCCACAGGGTATTCTTGCTGGAGTGCGGGGTGCATGGTATTCTTGATGGTTAAGGGGGTGTCCAGCAGCTCAGCGGATGCCTAGCGATGTTTCCAAAGTACGTGATGGTCGTGTGCAATGATGAACACAGGTGGGCAGCCAGAAAGCACCTGAAGCGCCCTTGTCGGTGCTGTACGAAATGCCTTGGTTATTGCCAAAAGAAAGGGCCTCTGGTAGCATCCAGAAGACGGGTGAGTGTGCCAGTAGATGCTCTGTTACCCCAGACCCATAAAGCAGCATAGGGAGAAGTGCACGCCGATATACCTCCCACAGCACTGCCGGACTCATCCCCCATTCACGGCCACAGATACAAACAGGCGAGCAGCCATGCTTCCCACCCTCCCTTGAAGATATGGAATGTGAAGAGACCAGTCAAAACGTGGGTTGATCATCACTCCAAGATACAGCATTGATTGCAGATGGTTTCATTACTTTTTCTCCCATGTGAAGGTAAGGTTGCTTAACCAGTCTACGTGCAGAATGGAAAAGAACAATAGTCTTGTCCACTGCATAAGACAGCTTCATGAGGGTGGTCCACTCTGTACAACATGACCGAAAGTCCCGGAACTTAGCTTCTAGGCTTCGTACTGATCGACCACACAGCAAACCAAGTGAGTCATCTGCAAAAGCCAGAACACGATCCTGGCAGGAGATGACACTCTTGATTCTTGTCAGCCATGATTCCATCAGCACCAGCCACAACACTGGGCCCATGCAAGAACCCTGAGGGCAACCAGTTGTTGCCTGATGCTGTACTGTTTCAGACTGCACCGAACAGCTAGATAGAAAAATTGAAATAAGGCGGAAGAGGTTCTCTGGGCATTGCACTGCACGCAATCTATCAAAGTATAGCAGGTTGCCAGGCACAGTTGAATGCATTGGAGATGTCCAATGCAACAGCAAGGGCATGATCACCTCTGGCCAATGTCTGTTTTATCCATCGCACGTAGCTTTCAATAGCAGCCACTGAACTGTGCCCCTGACGAAAACCAAACTGTTCAAGTTAGAGATGGCCATGTTTCTCTAAAAAGTAGTTAAGTCGGCGAGCCGTGAGTTTGTCTAATACTTTCCCCAGAACTGGTAAGAGGCAAATAGGGCGAACTCGATTCCCACTCTTTTTAGGTAGCCATACCACTTGTGACAGTTTCCACACACTAGGGAACACACTTTTTTCGTAGCACTTATTTAACATATGTAACCATTCTTCTCCAGCAGCTAAAAGGACATGTCGAAGTCCAGCAGGTGGAAAGCCATCACATCCTGGGGCTTTGTCAATAGCAAAGCTCAGGACGGCATCACGCAGTTCTTTTGATGAGAAGGGAATGTCAGGAGCATTTCCTGTGCATAGTTTAGCCCTAGATCGAATTTCCCTTTGTTGGTGTGTGTCACTCTCGGGGTTATCCTGGGGAAAGTATTCATTGAGCAGAGCCACAGATGTTTCATCAGCATCTTTCGTCCATGTGCCATCCTCCAGCTTAATTGAAGTAGGAGAGGACAGGCTTTTACGTTTCCCGGCCAATATGGTGTGTAGCTTGAATTGTGGGAAGCTTTAGAATGTGGCGAGATTAATATTTGTACAAATAGGAATGACGCTTGCAATGATGGGAATAGGAGCAATTAGTTAGAAATAGATTTTAAAAATATTATCTTCCCACATGCAATTTCAACAGATAATCAAAGAAAAACAATCCGAGGTGGTTGTGTGAACGTTTATGGCGACTTCGAGAGGCTTCGACTTCGATGAACATTTATTATTTATGATAAGTGAATGTTTCGGAATGTCTTGCTTCCTGAGTGCCTGAACTGCACTGGCGCGCGAAAGGTTTGCTATTCAAAGCTAAAGACAGGCAGACAAGTATGCCTTTTCCTGAATAGTTGGCCTAGTCGAACACCATTTTTTTTCATTGATGGTAGTGACTCGAATGCACCAAATGATTAGGCTATTTATTGTGCAGGGTTAAAATTTCCGGTCGTTCTGATTTGAAAGTTTAAAAAAACTATATTACTATTAGTTCAAAGACATTTTTATAGGCTGCTGTTCATTAAGTAGTAATTTTGTAATTTGGCTGGCATCTGGTTAACTTCAGTTTAGTGTGACACAGAATGTACAATAGTAGTTTTGTTTATAAATATTGTTAATGGAAGTTAATTTATTATTTTTCTTATCTGTAAACCTGTCGCTGTCAATGCAAACTATTGAAATCATTTGTGAAGTCTCCCAACTGCCCATACTTGCATCATTATTCTACGTATACTCACCTAACTAACCCAATTCATATAAAAAAATCACAGTGACTCACACAGTGTCATTAGATAGTTGAGTACTTGAAACAATCTCAACTTTTGTTTTCAGCTTCGTTTTATGTCTTTGATTTCTGTTGACAAATTATACATGTGAGACACTAGTTTTACACTAATTAATCATCACATTGATTGGGACTGTGAGTATTTTTAAGTCTAAAAGCGTTTAATTTTGTGGCAGTAAAATGGAGTCTCCTTGAAATGTTTACAGGCACAAAAATGTTACGTGCACGTTGATGCCATCTTGGCTTACAGACACGTGCTTGCCTTTGCATGCCCGTGTTAAGGCATGTTCCAACTGTGCCATACACGGGGGCCCCCGCCCGCCCCATAAATAAATTACTTCAACTTGTCATATTTATTTTGTGATAATATATTTGAATATTTCAATATTGTTATATTTTTTCATTAAAATTTATTCTAAACTATACTATAAATTTTCTAATCGAATTCCTGTCTGTTTATTTATTGTACCCAACAAGCGCTGCTAGGGACACTGGTAACCTGGTATTACGTGGTGTCCGACAGCCAGTGCTTGTAAATTAATGTTTGTAACTTTTGCTTTTGGCAAATTGGAAATACTACATATCTGCAGGCGGTACCGTTAGTCTGACTAATGCAGCTGAACTATCTTAGTGGTGCTATCAAATCTTAAAGTACTAGAACCGTTATTAAGCATCAGCAGTGTCAATGACAATAACTAGAATGCAGTGTTTGAGGTTGGTGTACAGTACTGTATATATAAGATTCAGAATCATTCATTGGGGAACTAACTTCTAAGGGCTCCCAAGTTCTACTTGGCACAGGGCTCCCAAGTTCTACTTGGCACAGGGCTCCCAAGTTCTACTTGGCACAGGGCCCCCAAGTTCTACTTGGCACAGGGCCCCCAAATGTGTTAATCTGGGCCTGAGCCTTTGCTCAAAGTATTCTTGACTTCAAGACGATTGCCCTATAGGCCAGTCCGTCCCGGGAACTATGACAACCTACTATTGTCTATAATTTGAATGAAAGGGTTTATTGAATTATTGTATTTGAGAACGCCCTAGACTTCTGTGCAATCTAGTGGCTAGTCATGTGATCGTATGCTATATTTCATTTTGTAATACACCCAGTGTTCGAACTATTGATCGTCATTGAGAATCCGTGTTCTGGCCATGTGTTTGAGACTTTTCTAAATATCTAGTTTTTTTTTTCACAAGTGCACTTCTTCCTGAACAGGTTTTATACTGATCGATATTTTCGCTTTATTGCAATTCCTTGTTATTGTATTTTTTTTCTTCCCTGTTTTGTTCCGTTGTTATGGTGCCATCAAATCCTATTCTTAGAAGTTGGAACTTATGTTGGAAGTTGTCCTTGTGAAATTCTCAGTTTCTTTTTATGTTTAAGTTTCTTGAAAAGTCTTCTTCTGGGTTCTTTTAGGTGTTTTTTTGTTGGTTGTTTTGCTGTGTGTTGAAACATTGTGTTAACTTTTTTTATTGCATTCTGACGTTCCACTGATAAATGGGAAAGGCTTACTTTATTTTTCGTTTTCTTTTCATTGTCATGGTTATTCTATACAAGATTTTATTGTATTTATGCTCACGGTCAACCACAAGGGAGAATTTACTGCTCCTCATACACACACACACACACTATGTAAAATGAGGGCCCATTACGAATATTATAAGCCTGCATGACCAAAAAAAAATCAAATTGTAAATCCGGCATGCATAGAAGGCCTCTAAAGACTAATAAGAGGAAATGAATGGAGGTAATGGAAGAAATTTGAAAAAAATCGTGGACATTGATGGTTAACTTGCTTGCTCTTTTGTAGGAATGGTACAGCTAAATAGTAGAGGTGGGACGAATCCTAAATTTTCTAAAATCCGAATCCTATCTCACGAATGATGAATCTCGAATCTCTCGAATCCTTCGTATAAGAATCCTATATTATTTATTAAGAATATAGAAATAAATGAAATAATATTAAATATTAAATTGTTAATAATAAAAAACAGTGTGGCACTCAGAGTCGCCACAAGGTGATATTGGTGATCCGAGTATCAACAATCGCCGGTTTTGTTGTTGTTAGTGAACGGTTCTGTTGGACGTCAATGGAATTAAAACTAATTTTACCAAAGTTTCTAACAGTTTTTTTAGGTTAGAATTCGAAAGATTCGAAAGACGAAAAAAGCGCGAAGATTCGAGTTTTCGAATCTCGAATATTTTTCAAGATTTGCTGGATTAGAGGATTCGAATGGCCCATCCCTACTAAATAGATTTAGTCCTGGCTCATATAATGTAGGTTAAGGTAAGGTTGCTAAAAATGCGCATGTGCAGAATGCAAACATTCAAGTATCATCTTTGGTTGGTGCGTTTGAACAACTGTACAAAGTTTGGCAATTTGATTGTCTCCTATTTCATCTTGAACGACTGCGAGCGTGCCCAGTGTGCCGGTAGTTCGATCCGAATTCCAAATGAATATACGAATCCTTTTACTCATGCAAGGGAGGGAACTGATGAAAGGCGAGGCCGACCTCATAACTTCAGGCATTGCTAGTCGCCACCTCCAACAAGTGACTAGGCATTGGATGTGGAATAGGTTGAAACGGAATTGGATGAAATGGAACATATGTATTTGAACAATGCACAACAAATTATAGAAAGACATTACCTTTACCCGTGTACGTTATGTTAACTTCATGATTTGAATGAGGGCCTTAAAGAATGGCCTTTGGAAAAGGAACCAAAGAAAATATTTTTTTCTTCTTCAGTTCAGTGCGTGCAATATGAACAGCAATTTCGGGATTTTCATTTCATGAATGTCTGCTTACATAAGAATATACCTAGAGTGCAAATAATTTGATGCCTATAGGTTTTACAAAAATGGAATACTTAAAGAAATTTCTTGTCAAAATGTTGTCAAGAATTATTCAATGATTACCAAAACGATTTTTAAAATTTAAAATAAGTGAAATTAATATAATTACAAAAATTAAAAATCAGTTGACTTCATGTAAATGAACTTTATCAGATAGATGCGCCACCAAACAACAGACATTCGCAACAAAACCCCCCAAAGTCTATTCCTCTACTCGAATCCTGATGTGTTGTCACCCACTCACATTACTTTCATTTCGAAGTACTATGGATTTAATATTTGAATTATTCCACATGGAAGGTTGTATTGAGTTGAATATAAATAGGGAATACACGTATTTGATTAAGAAATTCTGGAAATGTGAGGTGACAACTTTTGCCACAAAAATGGGAGGGGGGAGACTATCGTTTTTGGAAATTTAAAATGGCTTCGTTTGGTGGCTCAGGAAAAGTCACTTCATTTTCAAGTTTTTTTATGGTTTAATTGACTTATTTTAAATTTATAAATCGTTTTCACAATCGTTGGGTAAAGAGTAGATTTGAATGAGGCCTTACAGAATGGCCCTTGGGAAAGGAACTAAAGAAAATATTTTGTTTCAACTTTGTGTGCATGCAATATGAACAGCAATTTTGGGATTTTCATTTCATGAATGTCTTGCTTACATAAGAATATACCTAGAGTTCCAATAATTTGATGCCTATAGATTTTATGAAAATGGAATACTTAATACCTTGTTTGTAGAACTTTTAAATAATACTCACGTCAGTTAATGTTTGAGTGGAAACAAATGTGGTTAAATCGATCACAGTTAAAATGAGCTGAAATCAGCTGCAGGTGGTTTTAATGTGTAGACTCCTCTTGAACTCAGGTTATTCTGTTTTACAGGCATGTAAAATGAAGAGAAACTTGAATATAGTCTAGAAACTAGAAGGGAAGCTCAATCACTTAAATGCATTTTCATGTTGTTATCTTTCAAAAATAAGCTTTTCATGTCAGCTTGAAAATGACTGAACTTTAAACAGGCGCTTTGCGGATGATAAAGGCCCTATTTCCATTTTGTCTAGCGTGAGCATTCCGACAATTTGACGTCTATTTTGGTAGCTCGTTTCTTCCCTCGATCGTGTGTATACCTGCAAGATGTAACCAGGTCCAAGTGACCATGGTTCCAAAGGTATAAACTCTGCCAATTGAGTCTAAATAAAGAGGGAGCGACAGAGATTAGTCACGCACCCCCCCCCAGGCTAGCATCCTCGAGGGATTATGGCTCACTGGGTGTTACACTAGGAAACGTTTATTTTGAAAACTATCAACATGAAAATACACTTTAATTTACCTACTCTCGAGTTTCTAAAACAGTTTCTAGATTTCCTTAATCTTGCTACTGAAAGCTGTTCAGCTGAATCAGCTGTTCGTAACACACCTTGATCAAATTATTGAACTACTTAAACTTTTTTTTTAAATACGGTGATTTGCCATCACAAGCTAATGAATAAGAAGAATCCGTTTATTAGTTTTCTAGATAATTGAGATTTTGTGAAGTTGGTAAAGTCGCTATCAAATCCGAATCATTTTCGTGATGGGGACACCAGCTTGATAAGTAATCAGGGGTTGATCCAGAACACTTTCGTGTACATATATTGGGTGGTTTGCTTGCTTCATGAAATATTCCACGGGACACTTTTAAGTCTGTTTTGGCTACATTTCATATTAAACTATTATTTAGTTGCATTAATTAGTAGTAGTAGTACACTACGTAAAAAGTTGCAATTGAAGTTTTAAAATAAGCAATTTCTGAAAGAAATTTAGCCTATAATCTTCATTAGGCACCTGTTTAAAACAGTTCATTACAATGAGGCTTTATTACGTACACAGCACTACTAATCGGATAGAAGTGGGTATATACAGTATGTCCTCCTATGCAGACCTCGTACCTCGTTATTTTTTATTGTCTTGTGATGTGATATCTCATATGCTTTAGGCTTTGGTTACAGTGCGTGCGTTGTCTGACTACATGCATGTCATGTCGTACGATTGAATACTACAATGTCGTCAGACATGGGTGGTTACATTACATGCGACTGTCGCATGAATATGCAATCATTTGCAATTTTGCAGAGAAGCTGCTTTAAGCTACAGTACAGGCTTTTTATTTTAAGCTGGTCAAGTGTAAATTCTTCTTTGAACTCTAAAACATTTTCTAGTTTCTCTTAATTTTAATTCAGAAATAGAAAAAAACATATTAACGAGTTGCAAAAATATAAATATTTCGTATTTCGCTTGGTTTCATTTGAAAGTTGTAAAAACATTTGTTTAGATTTTCTGTAAAATAAAGACAAAACTAATATTTGCTAGTCAATTTCACTGGTAATTTTTGTATCTTAAACAATGCTTGACATTGATGTAAAAAGTTCGAACATCCATGATCTCCTCCCCACAAGCCCATCTACACCTGCATTATTACGTTTTCGACTCTTCTGTCGCTCATAAATGCATACATTATGCATAATTGCACCAACTCAAAAAAGTGGTTTTTGAGTTGGTGCAATGTATGTTTTTCAAATGCAAAAACCCTTTTAACTATTGACAATATCCGCTTATTTGGCTCCTCTACAATAGATTGAGATAGAAGAAATGCAACTTTAAACTCATTTTCCCATAGAAATGTTTTTTGAGTTGTGCCACTCTTCAATCAGAGGTGCGACATTTCTGATCTGCAGGGTTGTTTGATTTAAATCAAATGATTTAAATGATGTGATTTAAATAATGATTTATTATTTAAATCACTAAAAAAATCATGATTTAAATTATTTAAATACAAATTTGAAATTTCACAGAACAATACTTTTTTTTTTTCATTCTGCATTTATTTTTTGTTACTTGACTTGATGTCTGAGTTGAAGGCCCGATGCACACATGCGTTTTTGGACGTGCGGCGCCACTGCGTAGTTGCAACTATGGTCTAAGATACTAGAAGTTATAGTGGGCAATGTTCACGCATCTTCATTGCCGCAGTGGCATCGCACGTCCAGTTTGCGTGCATTTTGTGCCACAGATCCCAACAGCACCGCAGCAGTGCTGCACATCCAAAAAAAACGCATGAGTGCATTGGGCCAAAGGCAGCAAAACTTGTTAGTGTGTTTGCACTTCTCCGATTCTGTTCTAAAGTTGTGAAATTCAATTTCATTAAATTCATTGAATTAGTTTTTAATTTGACAAGTATATAAATTATAAATGATATACTGTTGTTTATTAAATGCGCGCATTATAATTGCACACAAATGGTGTATATTATTTGAAAAGTAAATAAAATTTCAATTTTTTTCTTGAAAAATGTTCATTAAAAAAAAAAAGATCTGATTTAAATAAAAACAATCTGATTTAAATAAAAAAAATCTGATTTAAATAAAAAAAATCTGATTTAAATAAAAAAAATCTGATTTAAATAAAAAAAATCTGATTTAAATAAAAAAATCTGATTTAAATAAAAAAAATCTGATTTAAATAAAAAAAATCTGATTTAAATTAAAAAAAAATCTGATTTAAATAAAAAAAAAATCTGATTTAAATAAAAAAAATCTGATTTAAATTAAAAAAAAATCTGATTTAAATAAAAAAAAAATCTGATTTAAATAAAAAAAAAATCTAATTTAAATAAAAAAAATCTGATTTAAATAAAAAAAATCTGATTTAAATAAAAAAAATCTGATTTAAATAAAAAAAATCTGATTTAAATAAAAAAAAATCTGATTTAAATAAAAATAATCTGATTTAAATAAAAAAAATCTGATTTAAATAAAAAAAAATCTGATTTAAATAAAAAAAATCTGATTTAAATAAAAAAAATCTGATTTAAATATAAAAAAATCTGATTTAAATATAAAAAAATCTGATTTAAATATAAAAGAAATCTGATTTAAATAAAAAAAAATCTGATTTAAATAAAAAAATCTGATTTAAATAAAAAAAATCTGATTTAAATAAAAAAAATCTGATTTAAATAAAAAAAATCTGATTTAAATAAAAAAAAATCTGATTTAAATAAAAAAAAATCTGATTTAAATAAAAAAAAATCTGATTTAAATAAAAAAAAAATCTGAATTAAATAAAAAAAAAATCTGAATTAAATAAAAAAAAAATCTGATTTAAATAAAAAAAAAATCTGATTTAAATAAAAAAAAAATCTGATTTAAATAAAAAAAAAATCTGATTTAAATAAAAAAAAAATCTGATTTAAATAAAAAAAAAATCTGATTTAAATAAAAAAAAAATCTGATTTAAATAAAAAAAAAATCTGATTTAAATAAAAAAAAATCTGATTTAAATAAAAAAAAATCTGGTTTAAATAAAAAAAAATCTGATTTAAATAAAAAAAAATCTGATTTAAATAAAAAAAAATCTGATTTAAAAAAAAAAATCTGATTTAAATAAAAAAAATCTGATTTAAATAAAAAAAATCTGATTTAAATAAAAAAAATCTGATTTAAATAAAAAAAATCTGATTTAAATAAAAAAAATCTGATTTAAATTAAAAAAAAAATCTGATTTAAATTAAAAAAATCTGATTTAAATTAAAAAAAAAATCTGATTTAAATTAAAAAAAAATCTGATTTAAATAAAAAAAATCTGATTTAAATAAAAAAAATCTGATTTAAATAAAAAAAATCTGATTTAAATAAAAAGAAATCTGATTTAAATAAAAAGAAATCTGATTTAAATATAAAAGAAATCTGATTTAAATAAAAAAAAATCTGATTTAAATAAAAAAAAATCTGATTTAAATAAAAAAAATCTGATTTAAATAAAAAAAATCTGATTTAAATAAAAAAAATCTGATTTAAATAAAAAAAAATCTGATTTAAATAAAAAAAAATCTGATTTAAATAAAAAAAAATCTGATTTAAATAAAAAAAAATCTGATTTAAATAAAAAAAAATCTGATTTAAATAAAAAAAAATCTGATTTAAATAAAAAAAAAATCTGATTTAAATAAAAAAAAAAATCTGATTTAAATAAAAAAAAATCTGATTTAAATAAAAAAAAAAAATCTGATTTAAATAAAAAAAAAATCTGATTTAAATAAAAAAAATCTGATTTAAATAAAAAAAAATCTTATTTAAAAAAAAATCTTATTTAAAAAAAAATCTTATTTAAAAAAAAATCTTATTTAAAAAAAAATCTTATTTAAAAAAAAAATCTTATTTAAATAAAAATCTGATTTAAATAAAAAAAATCCGATGTTTTTGATTTTTTTTTAAAAAATCATGATTTTTAACAACCCTGCTGATCTGACTGAAGATGTCGTATTTTTTATACGACACTGCGCGGTAACGCACGACATTGTCACATTCTTACGTATCGTATTCAATTTGTCATCAGACAATGCATGCAGTGTAACCACGGCCTTAGGTGTACACCCGCGTTGGAGGGACATACATTATATCGACACTTCTATCGGGCTAAGTAGTGCCGTGTAATAAACCTCACTGATTAAAAATTTCCTAATCAAAATTATCAGTTTTTATGTAATTTTCAAAAAACAAAAATTAAAAATCTAAAAATAAATTAATTTTATGTGGACGTTTCTAAACGTCGATCAATTTTATCAATTAATCTCTCTGTTTTAATTACTGTAATCAAAACACAAAATGGATTTCTATTCGACAGTATGTATAGGCCCTAATATCAAACCATAGCTTGCAAAGCATAAGATTTATGAATAATTATAATTAGCCCATTTTAGCTTCAAACAGTTATAACATTATTCCAAATTTGTCTATATTAAAATTGTTTCCAGATACAAAAAAGGTCTTGATGTTATTTTCAGGATTTTCTACTTTTTTTTTGGAGAGTGTTAAATCAGTTTGTTTATTTTGAGTAGTTTTGTGGAATTTGCTGCTCTTGTAAAACAAATTCCACTTTTTTTTAGAGAAACGAGGATAGCTTCATAGCCAAAAATGGTTACAGTATGTCATTGCTTCATCTTGCTATTCTTTCGATCTTCGAAGGTGAACCTGACAGTATTTTTTAAAATTAAAAATACATACTATGTGTTCCAATAAAAGTGCCTCTGTTTGTAAGCTTATTATGTTTCATTCTATACTCCCCCCTTTAGAAATGGCGCCACATTAAATTTCATAATATATATACTTATTATAGGGATTTTACTATTAAAAAGACCGTTACCTCCAGAAATATCTTTTCAAAATATTGTCAAGACTTACCCAACGATTATGAAAACGATTTTTAAAATTTAAAATAAGTCAATTAAACCAGAAAAAAATTTGAAAATGAAGTGACTTTTCCTGAGCCACCAAACGACGCCATTTTAAATTTGCAAAAACGAAAAGTCTCCCCCCCCCATTTCTGTGACAAAGGTTGTCACCTCACATTTCCAGATTTCCTTGATCAAATGTAGGTATTCTCTATTCGTATTCAACTCAATGCAACCTTCCATGTGGAATAATTCAAATATTAAATACATGGTACATTCAAATGAAAGTAATGTGAGCTGGTGACAACACATCAGAATTCGAAGATTAGACTTTGGGAGGTTTTGCTGTCAATGTCTGTTGTTTGGTGGCGCATCTATCTGATAAAGTTCATTTATATGAAGTCAACTGATTTTTAATTTTTTAAATTATATTAATCCCTTATTTTAAATTTTAAAAATTGTTTTGGTAATCATTGAATAATTGTTGACAATATTTTGACAAGAAATTTTTGGAGGTTAAGCCCTGTTTTCACGATGATAGTTGTCGCGATAGTTGCTGTCATGAGAGCAACTATCGCGAGAACTAGCATCATGAAAACCACATGATAGTCACTATCTCACTGTCGCGATAGCACTATCACACTATCTCGTTTGACTAGATAGTTGATAGTACTGTCGCAATAGTAATAGCTGTTGAGTGACCACTTGTAGGGAAATATCCACTTTGTAGGGAAATTTGGCTTCTGGAGGGAGCGGCAGCACTGTTGTTGACTCAATAATATCTATAAAGTGGACGTCATACCGTCATGACAGAACTATCCCATTACTTCAAGACGTGTAGACAGTTGCTATTGTGAGAGTGAACAATCACAACTTTCATGACAGCTACTTTCACGATAGAACTATCGCCGTGAAAACGAGGCTTAATGGTTTCTTTAAGAAAGTGAATGGTGAAAAATGGATTTTTGCAGGTGATTCTCGCTCGCCTTGCCCTAATGCTGTCCCTGAACATCATGTAATGTAATCGCCTCAGTGTGGACGTGATTGCGTAATGATAGCGTGCAACTTGAACTGATAAGTTATAACACTAAAGCGGCAGTCACACTAGGCTATTTTACAAGCCGCTGGTTGCTGCTGGCTATTAGCAGCAACAGCAAGCAGCAGCTGCTTTGGGTTCACACTTGTCCAGTCACTGCTGGTATTAGCAGTGCAAGTCAACCAATCACCATCTTGCAAAAACACAAACTCTAACAACAACCAACCCGAGCAGTGGAGTTTCAACTACCATTAGTGCCACTACTAGCAACAAAAAGTTCACACTAGATGGCAGCAGCAGGAAGGGAGTCACATGACCAGCTGGTAGCTGCTAAGGTTGGACATGTCCAACTTCACCAGCCGCTGTTAAAATCACTAGCATGCTGGGAAAAGCAGATGCTAGTAGCAGTTCAGACTATGCTGCTAGAGCGCTACAACCAGCCAGCAGCAACCAGCGGCTGGGAAACCAGCCTAGTGTGACTGCGCCATAACAGGCAAAGGTGGATTGATTGGTTTAAATCAGATTAATGTAAATCGCTGTATTTTGCACACAGCTCAGAGCGTGAATTTGGGAGCTGAAAGCGCGCAAGAAAATCCACCATTTTTTTTTGTCCAAGACTATCTCATTTTCATGAGCACAAAACTAGAAGCTCCATGGTGTTAAATGTCAAACGTCTATTAATATAAGATTGAAATTAGAGATTTCTAACTTAAAAACAAATTTCCGAAATATGCGTTAACATATAGAAGCATTTTTTTCAGTTAATCAGGAAGTTAAATGTTAATATTGCATTTGTTACTTTTTCAATAATATTGTTCTTTTAATTATACAGGGTGGCCATAATTTATTGTTCCTATAAGAAACGCCTATAAAAAATAACAATGAAAGCAATCGTAACACGGTTTCGCCCATCGGAAAGACAAAACTCAAACATTTTCTTCCAACATTATTTTAGCTTACCACGACAGCAACACGATGAAACGACATAAACCATATGGTGTCCGTCCAACAAAAGGCGACGTGCGTGCTGTGGTAGCATGAACTGAAATCACCCATGCTGGTACAATGACGGTGCCGTTTGGATTATATTGGGAAGATGCACCATCGGGGAAAGGCAATAAAACGATGACATGAACAGTTCACTGAAATAGGAAGTATGCTGCACAAGAAGGGAGCCGGTAGGTCTCACGTACCAGAGGAGGATGTTGACAGTCTGAGGGAGGCCTCGTTCTCCGGACATTACCCCCTGGACTTTTCCCTGTGCGGGTATGTAAAGGGCCAAGTGTACAAAACCAAGGTGACGGACATAACGGAGCTGCGTACAAGAATCACTGAGGCCATCAGTTCTGTGATACGCCACAAATGCTTGTCAACACTTGGAGACAAATTGAATATCGGCTTGATATTTTGCATACAACAAATAGTGCGCACGTGGACGTTGTTAACCTATTTTTGGAATAAAAATTTTGAGTTTGTCTTTCCTTGATGGGCAAAACCGCATTATACGATTGCTTTCATTGTTATCTTTTTATAGGAGTTTGTTACTTTGGACAATACATTATGGCCACTCTGTATATCCACATTAGCTAAGTGTGGGCTATTTTTAGAAGTTTTATCGTTTTCAGCTTCCTAGGAACAAATCCACACATAAAGAAAAAATTAAATCGCCAACACAATTAAAATAAAAAAAAATAATTATATTTCTTTAGGATTAGAACTTCTTACTACTGTATTCTTGATGTAACATCCGATTAGTTTTAATTGAGTGGTTAACCTTGGTTTAGTTCTGCTTATTTTTTTTTGCATTTGAAATGTTTGCAAGGGTACATTTGAAGCTAAATAAGAAAACATATCAAAGGAAAATATAGCTGAAATTATCTACCAATTACCTGTACAAAATTAGGACGATTTTTAAGGCCTTTTCAACATCTTGACACAACTTAAAATGTCAATTTTTGTTTTTGAAGTTCTTATTTCTAAAATTGTCGTTTTCAGGCGAAAATTAGGATTACCTTTTCCGAATTAATTAGGGAGAGCCCTCTAATTCGTGGCCTAATCTTAAACCATTCTCAAGACAACAGTGTGTTGGGCGATTAGTTTAGCAGAGACGTATACTGACCTATTGGACAATCAGGCATTTTCAAAACAGGACGTAAGAGTTTGGTGACCGGATTTTGCATTTATAGGGTCCATTTCATTATAAAATTCAATGAAAGTTTAAAAATCGCACATAAAATGAATGAAAAGTTAATGTTTTTAGAGCATTGTTGAATAGAATACTTTAAAGTAGGAAAGTAAATGTCGGTCCACTGAATCCAGCACGGTGGCATTACTTAACCAAACAGTATATTCGCATGTGGCATATACCACAATAATTTTGGCACAAACGAGGACAAGCACCCCGCGCTTGGCAGAAGTGTTCTTTAGAGAATATTCATCATGTTAAAGCAATTTTTAATAATTTATTTACCTAAAAACTGAATTGAAACTGTCACAGGTAAGAATTATCTTATAACAGTTAATTAAAATTAATTCAACTGAATACACCTGCAATCAGATCAAAAAATATTTGGGAAGGATGATAATTCCCAATCATAGAGGATTATCGTTTAGACAAAGTTTAGGCATTGTTAAATTAAATTCGTTCTAACACAACTAACTATCTGCAGAATGTTTAAATTTGGAAAGAAAGACAATAAATAGGCGTCAGTTCTAGCTCTTAAATCTTTAATTAGCTTTGGATGGTCATTTCTAGTTAGACTATATATATACAATTCGCGTAAGTGCAGTGTTCTCTGTTTGGCTTTGTTGAGCCATAATTATTGCCTATGGTTCCCACTTAAATTTATCTAGCATAAAGGTCAGTCGGAGAGTATACATTAAGTTACCTTTAACAAATCTTGCAGGCTTGCAGCCCGATGCTGTACTTTATTTATATTATGTATTAAATTAACTCTAATGTAACAGTGTAGAGCACCCGTTATGGGACTCAAGTGTAGATAGATCCTCTTAGTTTGGGGCGGATACACCTTACCAAGTTACCCTGAGAGTGTAAGTGACTTAGGCTTGATTCCGAATGGGGTCGTTGCCTTTGGTATTTCCTGTGTACGCAATTGTAGAGAAGAAAATGAATGATAACATGCGAGACGAATGCAGATTGTCGAGTTACGTATTTAATGCACACAGGTCATAGAAATCACAGTAAGCAGGGAAGAGTTACAACTGTAGCGTTGCGACTTAGCGTTTATTTAGTATTTCGATATCAGAAAATGGACCCGAATCAATCGAGACACAAACCTTTGCATCTGCGGCCTGAGTGCACCTACACAGGTGCACCCAGGCCCTAGGGACCGTGCCTTGTTGGGTATCCATCTGCCAATACCGGAACCAGGATGTGACTTATGCTTTGGCGTCTTAGAAGGTAATGAACGGGGCGGTAACAAGGGGAAGACGAAATACAGGGTGTTACACTAAACATATTCGAAACTGTGAAAAGTAGACTATTTTCACATAGGTATGACAAAAGTAAAATAACGGGCCCATTTTTCATTTTCTGTACAATATAGGCCTACATTGTTTGAATCACAGCCTTTGATTGGCTTTACCTACTACTTTAGTTGTATGTTCCTTTCAAAGCCAAAGTTTATAGAGGGTTAAACCATGACTTATTTAAAGGTGTCAACATGATCCAACAGAATACCTCGATTACTTAAACAACATTATTTGTATTACGCTTATGCCTTATGGGAAATATGCATAATCTTTCAATACTACTGTATATTGTTCAGCTGTAAATGCCAAAAATTACAACATCACTATTACTTCTGATTTCTCTATAATGTCTATAACCTACAAACAGTCGGATTGAGTTGCTTATATCATTATCTCCTTCCTATATTTGAAACCTACATGTCTCTGGAAACACCTTTTGGGAACAACTTCTTGTTTTCCTATTTGGTCGAAAAATTTTGATTTGACAAACAATATGAAAATGAATTTTTGAAAATGGTTTGAAATTCAATTTCGACTACTCTTTTAAAAAAAAATTAAATAACGTATGCCTGTATGAATGATACAGTTTTGACTGTTTGCGTTTTTTAATAAAACTTGATGGATTTAGTGGATTTGAAGTGTAGTTTTTGTCAAGTTTTTCAGTTATAGCCTACTTACTTGCAACTTGTGTTTGGTGCTTGTTTGTCTTTATTATCTTTGAGTCACACTATCTTTGAATATATTGTCGTTTGTTTTGTGGGTTATCTTTATCGTGAGAAGAAAAAAAACAGGAACGCCATTTGGGAAATGTCATTTGGTGCTTATGGTGAGGCAATTATATGTAAGGTTTTTATTATCTGTTTCATTAAGGTGCATCCACACTAGTCCGATCACCTTAAACTGGCATTACCGCTTGCCAAAGCTGATCAGCTTTGTTGAAAATACCTCAACGTCCATATTTACTGGGCTGGCGGGCAGTGAGTGTGAAATAGTAAACTTTGAATGAAGCCGCGCAGAAGGGGTACGTCCCAACTATGCAGTTCGGCTCGGCATCCTTTGATAAGACTGACATTGTTTGGTTTTTATTTGGCAAGCCGATCGGCTTGTCTGCTGCGCAGATTTTTTGTGATTGAATTTAAATTTAAGATGAATTTAATTTGTAAATTTTACTATGCAATTTCGCAGAAGTTTCATATTGAACCTACTGTAAATATTGTTCTTTTTTATTTTCAGAAATGTTCGGACAAACATGTATCTGATAAGTCACGCTTCCCTACATTTGCAAGAACAATGCCACCAAGTTCGAAAGTGTGCAAATATATTGTGGCTTTGCTGAAACATTATAAATGGGAAAATATTGTCATTGTTGCTGGCAACAAGCCTTCTTGGAACCAAATTGTGGAAGCTTTGGTGGTGAGACAACAACTATTATTTTCATTGAAAAAGAGTTAACAGGTTCTAATGACAAATTGTATTTTAGGATTTTGCCAAAAACCAAACAATTAATGTGGCCGACATAAAACATTTTGCAACTAATTATTACACATCTGTGGATAACTACGATGATACCGGTATTAATCGTGCCATTGATGATACATACACGAAAACCAGAGGTATGTGTTGAAGGCGTCAAAGATGCAATATATTCAGGGAGGGGGGTGTAGTCTAAAAATGTTTGGTTGGTAAAAAGGCGATGACACACGATTCAGTTTTCAACCAATTCGGTGGCTAACACTGGTTAGTTGCTCAATTGCGAAACTTTGTCATAAAGTATTTTCCACACAAGATTGTTGCTCACAACAAACAGCAGCAATTCAATACAACCTGGTTATATTTTCAAGCAATTGCTTCATGCAATTACCAATGAGCAACGTGTTTTAAAATCATGTGACTACAACTGATGGGGGGAAACAGACAACAGTCACCACCACCTTGACCCAATTTTCACACAACATGAAACACTCATTGTTTATTGACTGTTGCATTCAACTATTGCAAGAGACATGCTTGCTGCTTTTGTTACGAGAGTTGCCAGAGGCGTAGATTTTGGTTTGTTTCATGAATATGTTTTGTCTGATGATGATATCCCATGGCATCGAACACTTTGTTTGGTGCTATTGTCTGAAACATACGTTGTTCCAAACAAATTGTTTTGACCAGTGGGTAAGCGAGCAAATACTCAGCTTCTGGTAAATAATTGCGGTAGCTTTTCATGAAAATATGGAACTTGTCATAAATGATTTACGTTGTTACTGCGTTTTGTGTTTTACATTATGTCTTACGAGTTCCTGGCAACTTTTGAACGTTATTCAAAAACAAACAAAGAATTCATGTTTGTAAAGCCAATAAAAGACTGAGCCTCCAAAAAGGGAAAACAGCAGTCCAAATAAAACTTCAATTTTGAAGCAAAAAGCTCAAAAATTAAGGAAAAGTTTAAGCGACTCTACAGGAAAGTCAAATCTACACACCAATAGGAGAAAGGCAACATATACCGGTTGGTATGTAGATTTGATTACCCTGTATAGTCTCTTTTAAACTTTTGCTCAATTTTTGAGCTTTTTGCTTCATAATTTCATAATTGAAGTTTTATTATGACTGTTGTTTTCCCTTTTTGGAGAATCAGTCTTTTATTAGCGTTATAAATTAAGAACTCTTGTTTGTTTATATTTATGGCCAAAAAATGTTTTACATTTTAGAATTTTTTGTTATTGAAAAAAAAAATGAAACTAAGTTTTTGTAAAACAGCAGTCAATTTTGTGTTATTTTAACAATTAAATGACGGATACCATTCAAGTGGATCATCGTAATAGTTATTGAATTTAACGAAATTTTTATAATTTGCCAAAAAAAATTGCTATCAAAGCTGGTGTGAAACAATTTATGGGAGTTAGTCATAAGAATGTAGTGAATGTCTTCTAACCAAGCAAATGTTTCAGATGAAATTGATCATTGCTCAATTAAAACTTCTTTTTGATTTGTTGTTTTTGCCATTTAGTTTTTGTCTTTATTGGTGATAATGATGCCTTGGTGAATTTTGCACGACATTTACAAACAAAAGGCGAACGAAAAGAACTTAAAACCGGGGAGTATGTGATCATTTCGGTAGATGACGAAATTAGCACGCACCGAGGCGCCAGCCAGTACGTTGTTAAAAGTATGCATATGCTTCATGCCATAATAATTTGAATATCTTATTGTAATTATTTCTTGTTACTGTTTCTCGAGGCTTAAAAACTCTTTGTTTATCGTTTTTGGTTTTCTATAGGTTATGAAAATTTTGCGAACCTCAATGACAAAAATATGTCCGCCTTTCGTACAGTACTCAAATTGACGGCCTCACCTCCGATAAACGAGAATTTTTCGTTATTTCTGAACGAGACCCGGAGTTTGTCGATATCAGAGCCATTCAATGTTCCCTACTCACCGAAAATGTTTTCAATGGCGCAGGTATTTGTATTGTTTTTTTTATTCATTTAATTTTTGTATGTAACACAATGTCAAAGTTCAGTAATTTAATTTTGTTACTTGAGGATACTGTAACATTTCCTCATCTGCATGGCCCTCTGAAAGACTTTTGAGTTGCCATGTGAATGTCTCTTAGTAGAATGTTGATACTTGAGGCTTTCGCTTGTGAAGGCTGTGTTGCTACTCAAGTACCAGTGACACCCAGAATCGGTACTTCACTTGTTCTCCATCTGTGCTTGCTGTTCAGGCTCAATTTGTGCAGTTGTAGTTGAAGGTTGTGGCTCTATAGGCGAACTCTGGCTCCCTACAATCAGGCAGCCCTACATATCAGTTGATAATGTAGCAGGCATTTTCGGATTCATGTCGTTCTGGTGTAGGTGTTTCTCCAAATTTCGTCAGTTCTTATAGTAATTTGCGCGGGATTATTGTGGCATTTCTAAATTTTCGTCACCAATTTTTTTATCTGACCGTCAACTATAGAATGCGGGGCAGAGGTCATGGATATTATGATTTATTCACTAGTTAGATCTATCAACTTTAGCACGGTGTGTCGCGAAAGAAAATTATGCGAAATCTAGTTTAAATATCTAACGCTACTGTATCGAAGGTTTAAGGGATGGAGGGTTGAAACATGTTTTGTTATAAATGGGACTCCGTAAACTATCTAATGACGTATTATTTACTACTCTACGATTATATTATTAGTTTCGAAGATATAAGCGTTCAAAGTGTGACATGTTTTTGTGGCATCCGTGCTCTATCTTAATTCCCTTACCCAGCGCGGGAAAGACTTAGTTCTACGTCAAAACAAAAAAAAAAAAAAAAACAGTTGTTAAACATTTATTTTACGTCCAACACAACAGTATGTCTCATCATTCTTATCAGAAGACGAATAGAATCAAGAAATCACTCACAAGTTTCCAAAAAAGAAGGTGGGTAGTGTTAAGAGAGGAAATTCAAAAAATAATAATAAACAATCATCCAACATTCCGAATGCATTGCTTTTGCAATTTCTGAGATCAGTGGCGTAGTTAGGCTTGGTTGCGCCCCCCCCCCCCCTTCGCCACTTAAAACTTTGCGCCCCCTTACCTTCCTCTCCACATAGCCCTCATACTGGGTGGGGTGCTATTTTGATGAACGGCGCAACAGGTCTGAACAACAGTAGGAACAGTAGGAAGGTTAGGAAATTAAGCTTGTTGCAGGGGGTCTGGGGGGCGCAGCCCCCCCCCCACTTTTTAAAGAATTATTAAAACAAATTTGTCCATAGTTCCAACAGTTCCTCCCGTTAATCAGGGCACAGTCGAACACTGGACTAATTTGATTTAATAATTTTTTAAAAACTGGAGGCTGCGCCCCCAACCACCCTGCAACAAGCTTAATTTAACTAAACCTAACCTTCCGACTGTTCTTACAATTTTTTCGACTATACCTACCGTTGTTCTGACCGTTCCTCTGCCGTGCCCATTGATCTCTATGAACATTTACTGGTGCAAGTGTGTAGTTTTTAAAAGTAAATATTAAATGAAAGTCGATTTATTTTTGAAAATACATAACTTTCATTTCGTTTTTTGCGCCCCATACGTTCTGCTCCCCCCCCCCCCGGCAGTTGCAGGTCTTGCTGTTGCCTAGCTACGCCCCTGTCTCAAATAGCTTATCTTTAACCCTCTCCTCTCAAGGTTGTTTTGAAACAAAAATATGTTGTCCATGACTCCACATTCGCAAGTTTATGTCTGAATTGTGTGTGTTAGCAGCTTTACTATACAGTATATCATCTTTTTAAGGGCCTAATACCTAGTACTCACCTGATAGTTTAAATGCATTTAAATAATAAATGTGTTCTACAGATAGGCTTGCTACCTGTGGAGAGTCCTCCATTCGGAAGAAATGTCCTCCGGCCAGGACCGTCCTTTACGAACGTATTTAAGTTTGTATACAATTTATTTTGTGGAGGACATCTTTGCCTTCGTGGAGGACAGTCCTGTCAACACGGTCAGTCCGTTCTCCACAAAGGTGGCTAGGTGGCAAGCCTACCTACAGAGCCCAGCAAACATACAATATGTCGAATTCAATTTATTCAGTTAATGATCTGAAAATATTGAGTTCATACTTACATATATAATATATATTATAAAATCTATTGACAAAATATTTATTTAGTATTTCAATTTAAAATATTAATAATAAAGTCAATTTTTATTTGGTTCATGTCTTTAACTGGATTCCTTATAATTCGCCTAAACACATTTAATTTGAATTCATTTAACTCATGAGCGTAGAAGATATTAGACAGTTTACAAATAAAATGCGTCATCAACATAAATAAGACTATTTTAGTTGAATATACATGTATACTACTACTTTCATTTGCAATACAGGTTCCTATTTATGCTGCCCACTTGTACGATGCAGTCAAGGTCTATGCCAGGGCCATGAAAAGAGTAATCCAAAAAGGAGAAGATATTAATAACGCTACTAATATCATGACAGAGATTTTCCAAAAAGAATATCCGAGTAGGTTTTATTTTTTTTGTTTAATTGCAACTAAAGTTTGCTGTACATTAAATATGAAATTTTTTTTCATTCAACAAAGGTGTTCAGGGCTTTACTGTGCACATTGACGAAAACGGAGATGCCGAAGGAAACTACACAATACTCGGGCTTGTTCACAACAGTAGTTCTCCAACCAAGTTCAGTATTCAACGCGTGGCTGGTTTCACAATTGGAAAGGACAACGGAATTCCGGTAGGTTTTTATTTTTACCATGGCCTCCTTTATATACAAAGGAGACTATGATTTTTACTCTATATATCATATATTTATTACTAGTTGATAACTTAAAAAACTTATCTCTCTTTCTTTCTACACTCGTATGTGGTTTAAGAATGTAATTCTGGAACAAAAAATTGCGTGGATTAATGGAATGCCTCCAGTTAATAAGCCAACTTGTGGATTTGACGATAAAGATTGCAATGGTATGGATTTTGGTATACTTAACCATAATATATTCAAAAGAGATAAGAGCACCAGTAGACAGGACCGGCACTAGAGTATGCGAGGCCCGAGGCAGCAAGCGATGAGTGTGGGCAGGGAAAAGATATTCAGTCAGCAGCACGGGACTACTGAAAGCGCGGGGCTTGAGCAAGGCTGGGAAAAATATGCCCGGGAAAAAAAAAAGATTTAGCAGCGCGGGGTCCTAGACTGTTGCCTCGCACCTTGCCCTAACGTCGGCCCTGCCAGTAGAATTATCTTCAAATTCCAGAAATTGCTTGAAATGCATCTTATGGCTGAGCTATGCTCGTCTTTCACACACATGCATTCAATATCATAGAAGAAAGCACCTTCCGTTTACACTTGAACTTTCACGCACGTTCATGCAGCGTATAGCAGTAAAATAGTTTACGAGAATCAACCAATAGTATCCCCATATCTTTGCTGAATAATAAACAAATAGAATGAATGTAATAAAAGAATGTGCATGAATGACGTTCACACCTAGGCTTGCCACCTAGGCTCTCCACGAACGTACAGTATTTAAGTTTTTATACAATTTGTGTGAAGGACATGTTTGCCTTCGTGGAGAACGGTCCTGGTCGAAGGACATTTCCTCCAAATGGAGGACTGTCCTCCACAAAGGAGGAAAGGTGGCAAGCCTATTCACACCTATACTGCATAGAAGTCTCAAACAGTATCATCCACAAAGGGAAAAGTATTCTCCAGGCTGCATGTTGGATTTGGCACGAAGCTGCTTGAGGATGCATGTAGGTTAGGTGTCATATAGGTTCAGTAAATTCTATAGCAATTCTATGAAATCCTATTAAAATATTTTTTTAATGATAGTAAATGTATGTGCGTGAATGACGAAATTTAAGAGTGTGGCTCAGTTATCTCTCATGCAGAAAATGACACAAGTGATGTCGCTGAATGTGGTTATGCACAAAAATGTTAATTTTAAAAATTCAAGTTAAGATGCAAAATTTAAGTTCGTCTATTCAAATACACGCCCAAACTGCCTTAAAATGGTTTTATTTATTTTTTTTAAATAAAATATTTACTAAGTTATTTCCATTTTTCAGAAATGTGGAAAATTGTGGTCATCTGTTCCATTCTAGTCATTATCAGTATAGCAGCTATATTTATTGTTAGGTAATTGACATTCCATTAACATCTTTTATTTTTCAGTGTCAATTATTTCAAATTTTGATATTTAAGTTTATATAATTTTTAAAGGTTGGGAAACAAAATATTTTTTGTGATGTGCTGAATTGATTGTAAAATGTTTTTTAAAATAGTATTGTGCAGCGTTTGTAAAAATGCTCAAAGAAAATAATTTTGTTTCTCAACCTGTAGAAGCCAAGCGATTCTCAAATAGTGATTAAAATAAACAAATATTGTACAATGCAATCGCTGTCTTATTCAAAATAGACAATTGTATACTTAATACAATTTTTAATTTTTATGGGTGGTCGCTTTAGCCTTGTTACCAGGTTTTACGAAAGTTGCTACATCTAATTATTATGTTGATTTGAATGGAGTTTTTGTGAAAGTTTACAGATGAACTTTTAGAGGCCCATTTATGAAAATTGGCGTGAACGACTGATTTAATTTATTTACAAACCATTTTGACATGACTTTTGCTAGACTTATTGTGGCGCATGTTTTTTCTTGGTTGTCAGTGAGCTGCATGGTCCAACTTTCAAAGAGCTTTAATTGTTTACTAAAGTATTTTAAAAGCGACTGAAAAACATAATGGGAAGATTTTTTTAAAAAATTGGACAATGAGAACATGTTTTAAGGTTGATAGTTTTTAAAATTAACTTTTCATGGAGGTTTTAAATTACCGATTTATTTAAAAAAAAATCATATTTGCTCTATTTTAAAGTTTCGTAAAAATGTTTTAAAGATACTAATATAGAAATACACTCAGCATGTTCCTTAAAATTTGTCTTTTCTAATATTGTTTTTAGTTTCTTAGGGAAATACTTTTTTTTGCAAAAAATTAAAGTTCAATAATTTTCAAATTTCCACAAAAAGTTTATATTTAAAGATTAAGAAGGAAATTACACGTGTACTTAAAAAAAAAACGTTTTCTATAAAATTTCTAAATAGTTAATGTAATTCCTGAAAAACGTTTAGGCATAGTTTACACGCCGGAAAGTATAACACGTTCTAAAACAACGTTTTAGACATAATTTCGGTATCCCTCCTCTTTCAAAATTGTACACTTCGCCGGCTACCAAGAGGCCAGCAGTGGGATTATGCCACACATTTGAACACGCTATTCTGAAGTTTGTGCAAAGGGATGGACCACATACACGCTCTGTGGAGATTCTTCAGTAGGTAAATAGTGAGTAGCAAGTATCAGTAGTAACTAGGAAGAAAAATACGCTCTCACCAGAGGAAAATTTGAATTGCTTCTTCTGCCATGACATCAGCTGGGCTGAGTATAGACAACATACGTTCTTGCAAAAGGGTGGATTTATATAATTATTCTGATTTATTTTTGTATAAAAAATAATAATTCGAATTGTTATAATTTACTATAGTAGTTATAAAATAATAACAAAAAAACAGGATTAGATGCCCTTTTATTACTAAAATATAAAGTTAGATTAATTAAAGATTTATTGAAATTTAAAGTATTTGGGGGTATTTCAGTCCAGGTAGATTGATTTGTTATATAAGCGATATTCCGTCAGTGAGTGGGCTTTATTTTGCTTTTAATATGTATATCATTGTTTAAAATACTTTACTATCGTCGTCGATTATCGTCCGGGCTGTACAAGGCTTAAAGAGGCCATTACCGCCAGAAATTTCCCAACGATTACCAAAACGATTTTTAAAATTAAAAATAAATCATCAGTATAATTTGAAAAAATAACATACTTGAATAAAAAATTAAAATTAACAACAGACATTGGCAATAACATAATGAAAAGTCTAGCTGATTGAAAGGTTGTATTGAGTTGAATATATAGGGAATACATGTATTTGCTTAAGGAATTATGCAAATGAAATTTAAAATTATGTTGCTTGGTGACACTTAATTTCTAATTTTTTTTATGATATAAATGACTTATTTTTTATTTTAAAAATTATTTTGTCAATCTTTGGGTAAGTCTTGACAATATATAATGGTCTAAAGGAAATAAGAACTAAGTAATTTTTATTATAGTGTTGAATAAATATAATTATTTAAAATTTTATTTAGAAATGGAATATTAATAAATTACAAAGATTTCTAGTTTCTTAAGAAGTAAATTTAATTTAGAAAATTATAATTAATGAATAATTTTATAATATAAAATGAAATGTTTCATATATATTATGGTTATATTTAAAAAAAATTAAGTTTGTTTAGAAAAAGTATATTGAAATAGGAAATTGGCTTTGAAAAGATGGCGACTTGCCCCATGCCCCTATATATGGGCACCCCATGAGTGTCGTTATCGCAACTATAAGCACATCATTATAAAATACAATTACAGTGAGGATGCTATTGCCCCAAATGATACTGGCACCGGTAACAAAACAAAGCAACCACCCACAAATATTTGTTTTCAGTAAAATTAACTTTTTTATGAGTTGAAAACTACCAAGTTTAAAATAAGTTTGAGAACCACTGTAGTTGGCTGTTCTGAATTTGACATTGTGTTTTCATCATCAGGCGTTATCATTATGAATACAAATTAGCCCTTTTGCTTTGGAAGATTGACTATAAGGATATTATTCTTCTAACCAACGAGATATTGTATCAATCAAGTCACCCCTCTAATGGAACAGTTGAGTTTGTTTGGAATTTATTTTTTGTAGCCCATTTGAAAGGTTTGCATAATGTAATCTTCTCATTATTATTTTTTTTCTAGACAAATGTTACAAGAGCAAGTTTTTTGGGGTCGATTCCATTAGAGAATCCTGCAGAACACACCGCTTTGAAAAAGCCTTACGCTAGGATAGGAAGCTACAAAGGAATGGTGGTTGCAATCAAACCGATAGCGAAACGGAACTTTGACTTGACAAGAAATGTTCGAAAGGAACTTAAAACGGTGAGCATTATTTTTTTTGTACATTTATTTATGCTTTAACGTAGAATAGCACCAAAATTGAGCAGAAAGAAGAATTTCCTTTTGCCAGTTTCCCGGAAATGAGTCAGTGCTTTTTTATGTTAATAACTTTAATAATAAATTTGTTTTTGGAAAATTTCAAAAATCTCTTCCCAATTTTTTTTTAGAAACAAAAGTTTATTTTTAAAGATATTAAACATAGAAAAAAAAACCTTTGACCAAAGTTTAAATTACAGAAAAAGCCAGCTGATATTGCAAATGAAAATAGAATCTGTCGAATTTAAATAATTATATCCTACGAATTTTGCAGAAAAGAGCTACAGTAGGCAGAAGAAAAAGCTGAAATTGATTTATCATAACGTTTTGTGCAAATAGGAAGGTATCATTTTTATGACTTCTTTCTCTCTCCTCTTCTATAAACACAAAAATGTGCAACAATGTGGTGGACTACCTTGAGCACGTGCTGTGAATAAAGCCATGTTTATGTTTTTATTTGTTTTTGTTTTTATGGTTCCAGACTTATGCGAACCCTGAATTGTATTGTGTGAGAATACTTGGACACGAATGAAAGCAGAAATAGAACGGAACATATTTTCTGATTTGTTCATTTGTATTTTCTGTTTTTCACACATGTGAGATTCACAATGCACCTAAGCTTACGCTTTTCTATTACATTTTTAGTTTCTTCTGTGCATTTCAAGATAAATTCTAAGGAAATCTAATATCCTAAAGTGGTGGGATCATTTTTGCATAATAATGCTCCTTAAAGTCATGACTCACGAGAATAGAATGTTTGATCTATCTTAGCACATTTTTGCTCATTATTGCAAAGTATTATTTTAATTAAAATATGTATCACATGGAATTTTCTGTCTGTGAACAGTTAATATAATACAAACGAGCCAGTTAATACGTTTAAACCTGTGAAATGATTAGCAAATCCTTTAGTGACATAAAAATAAACCACTAAGCTGGATTAACATGGATCACAAACCACCAATGAAAACAACGGCCTGCTGTCATAGCTCGCCACTTAGTATGACCACATCCACCACCCACCAGTGCCCTTTTTCTAAAAAAAAGACTTGTAGTCTTGTAATACAAGTGAATTCTACGGAGCCATGATCAGGACATACATCGCAAATTCACAATATTATTAAAATGTTATTACAAATCAACAATTCGTAATGACAAATTGTGAATTTACAATGTCATTTACAAACCGTAGAATTCACTTGTCATACAGACAAGATGGGATATAGACATTTGCCCTATAGAAATTGACTTAAAACCATTTGCCCTAACACCGTTTGCTCTAAAACCGTTTGCTCTAAAACTGTTTGACCTAAACCATTTGATCTAAAACATTTGACCTAAAACCATTTGCCCCTAAACTGTTTGACCTAAAATCATTAGGGCGTGCCCTTTTAGAGCAAATGTTTCTTTAGGGCAAGTGGTTTTAGGGCAATTGTTCCTTTCGGGCAAGTGGTTTTAGGGTAAGGGTCTTTAGGGCAAATATCACACACACACACACACACACACACACACACACACACACACACACACACACACACACACAATCACACACACACACTCACCCTTACAAGACTTGTATTTTGACTTATAAAATAAGGACTGTTTTTACAATTCTCAAGAGACCCTCAGCAAGATTTTACAAGTGCAGCATTACGGTCCTATTTCTCGAAAAATACAATTCTTTTTGAATTTTATGAATTTTATGAGGCCCTGTAAAGAACATACATTACAAATTCACACTTTGACATTATAAATTGTTAATTTGTGATAATATAGTGATCATCTATGCATGTCCTGATCAAAGCTCTGTAGAATTCACTTTTATTACATGACTTGTATTTATGCAAAAAAAAAAGGATGGCGGTGGCTGGTGTGAACACCCTCTATGTTTTTAATGGTAGTAATGGTCAGTTAAAACAATCACTTTATGTGACATCACAAGGTGTTCCTTGTGAAACTAATTTTAAATCTTTATTCTTTAATCTTGAATTTGAATTTGAAATGGAAAAATTACTCTGCAAGCAGCCAAGCAAGACAACATGTGGCAGAGAAACATAAATTCTATTGTGGCATGCATAATGCATTGTCAAAACCCAAAGATATAAAACCGATAACAACTGAGGGGTTGGCTGGTTGCTGCATCTTGTAGCTACAGATTCAAGTCGTGATTCAGTGAACTTTGAGAAAAGGCATGGTATTTATAAAAATAAGGGTGAAAGAAAACGAGTGTCGCCTAAAATGATCAGGGTCCATTTGAAAACGTACGAGTCCAAAACCCATGTAACCTTTCCTATCTGTTCTCCAGTCAGTTACAAAACATGCGTTTGGGCGACACTAGTTGCTCTTTTTATGTGTTCATTTCTCACAGTTTTGGTGAACCCTTAGGCAAGGATATTTTACCTATTCCCGACAATTTAAAACCTGCATGGAGACCAAGAAAGTGAGGACAAGTTTGTGGACGACTCACTTATTGTGGCTGTTTCAATGAAAGTAACGGTGGCGGGGGGGGGGGAGGAACTGATCAAGGTCCACGTCTTTTTTTTTTAATAAAATTGATATTAACTATTCATGATTTATCCTAAACTTTGTTTTGCCC
The DNA here is from genome assembly GCA_036925085.1 of Brachycybe producta. Taxonomy (NCBI): domain Eukaryota; kingdom Metazoa; phylum Arthropoda; class Diplopoda; order Playtdesmida; family Andrognathidae; genus Brachycybe; species Brachycybe producta. Next base: position 1,561,000 of record JAUPFP010000011.1, on the reverse strand, counting down.
TTTTTTGTTCAATAAAATAGCCCTCAAGCATAATTATGTAAATTATTATTTTACTCCTTTTTTGTAAACCCTGTGGATCGACTTGAAATTTTAAAAGTGTCATTCTGAAAAATGAACAAGAAAGGACTCTGATCGTTTTTAGCCGTATCTCTTCAATCGCGATGTGTTCTTGTACAGCTGAAGTAATAAATTGTCGGAAAATGAAGAGCCCCAGGATACAAGTTTATTTTCATGCAAAATCCTCTAGGAATCGGTCGGTGCGAAAATAATTTCAAAAACAAGTAGCTGTAACACCTTCAAATTATTTATCATATTCAGTTGTACAATCGAAAGTTGTGGTGAACAATTTATATGATTATTCTTGAATGGATTAAGGATGTTTTAATTTGCGATATTGTGACAATGAAAAGCTTAATGAGATATACTTTTATTTTAATCATTTCAGTTAAGGGAACTGAGACACGATAATATAAATGCTTTTATTGGAGCATGTATCGACAACTCTCCTACTGTCTGTATTGTGACTGCATATTGTGCTCGTGGTAGTCTAGAAGTAAGTATGTGCTTGTAACAGTTACTTCTCATTAAAGCATCACTGTAACCTCTGGTTATGTTGCTTTTTGAAAGTGTTTTAGAAACTAGAAAAATGTAACAGAAAATTATGCAACGGAGTACTTTGAATGCTGATATGCTGAAAAGTAGACTTTATATGTTAGAAGAGTTGTTTTTGTCCGAACTTTAAGTGAAAAACCAAAATTGCGAATTTGAAATTGAATTGAATACACTTTATGTTGATACAATATAAAAATTGTATTTTTAGTTATCAACATAAAGTGTATTTTTATGGTACTTTTCTAGTTTTTAAAACAATTTTAATTTTAAAATGTTTGATGCTCCCAAAACACAGAATAGCTAGAATTTTGTTTTATTTTGTTCTATTCTATTTTTGTTCTATTTTTAATTCTATTGCATATTTTGCTACAGCATCTTATAAAACAGCATAATTGAAAAATTACAGTTGGAAGCAGAAATAACATAATTATTTTAAAATAATTTTTTGTATTATTTTAAGAAAAATGTAGACATCGTGAAATGGCAAGAGTTGAATTGTATGTTATAAGAGCCAAAAGTTAGTTAATCATAACATGCTTCACGTTGTTGTGAAATATTTAAAAAAATGAGACTTATCTAAATCTTAATGTAATAAAATCATTTTTTTAACAAATTCTGAAGAGCCTAAATATTTCCAAGTTGCACGTATCGTGAATCGTGGTCCTTATGACGATTCCAAAATTACTCAAATTTCTCTAAGAACCAAAGCGCAGTTCGGAACGTAATGAAAAACCGTTAAATACGTTATTACCTGAAGAACATTAATTTGAATACTGATGCTATTTTTTCTTACAGTGATGAGAAATTGACTATTATTATTAATCATGTTATTTTTTATCTTTTAGGATGTTTTGCAGAATGAGGATTTGCATTTGGACAATATGTTTATTTCTTCGCTGGTGGCCGACTTAATTCGAGTCAGTCTTTTTTAATGTAATATCGTGTGTTTTTCTGTATTGAATCGGTTTTAATTATCTTGCTGGTGGTGCTTCATTAGTAGTTTTTTGTTTGTTTGTTGGGTCTCGTAGGGAATGATGTACTTGCACGACAGCGAAAAAATGACTCACGGCAATCTGAAATCTTCGAATTGTTTGGTTGACAGTCGATGGGTGCTTCAAATTGCCGACTTCGGATTGAAAGAATTCAAAGGTTGCCAGGAGATGGAATCTCCAGAAAAGAGTATTAAACATTGCAACAATGGTAAATGGTTTTCTTTATTCATGTATTATTTCAGTTACTTCATGATAACATCCATTAATGTTTTTTTGTTGCAAGGTCTTTTGTTCAGAGCTCCCGAATTATTGCGCGTTCCAAATTCACCATCTCAGGGAACTTACAAGGGAGATATCTACTCTTTTGGAATTATTTTGCATCATATGATTTATCGGGAAGGTCCTTGGGGCTATAATAATATTGGAACCAAATGTAAGATATATTGAATCAAAGAGTACACTGTATAGTTTAGTAGTTGTCATTTTTTAAGTTTTAATAATTACAGTGGCTTATTTGCCACAATAGAATTAAATTAAATAGTTAAATGTATTTTTATGTTGATAGCTTCTAATATAAACTATTACAGTTTGAAGTACAGTAAGTCCTCAACTTGCGTGGCTAATTCGTTCGAGAGGTTTCCACTTAAGTTCAATCCCATTATGTCCTATGTATTTTACAGAGTTTACAGAGCCAATCTGTACGTGGCGCTGCTAATGTACGCGTATCTGTGAAACCGCCGAACGTCGAAAGTCGAACCCTTGTAAGTCGGGGACTTAATGTAAACGAAAATATTCATTTCGATGTTCTCAGAATCTTTTTTTTGTGTTTGCAATTTGAATTGGGAAACTAATCGGTATATTAATACACGCATGATTCATTTATTAAACTAATATTTAAAAAAACTTGCATTATTTTAAATATTGAAATGCAGGGACAACCAGAGATTCATCTGATTGTTATTTTTTTAAATATTTTGTAATGGTTACTTATAGATGTGTCCAATTTAAAAAAACTACACGACTTAGGCTACATGTTTTAATAGATTTCCCAATAAATTTACTTTTTTAATTTATGAAAATGTTTTTAACGTTTGAAAAATGTACTACTTTTCTCAGCGGAGGGAAAATGCCCTCAAAACTTCTAAATTTACTTCATGTTCTTTTGGAGTATGCTTGTTAAATACGTTCTGTATATTATTACATAACCTTTCAAAAGCATCTTGAATTCAATGTAAAAGTTTTGAGAGCAATTTCTCGCACAGTGAAAAATAGTCTGGTCTCTTCGATTTCATGTGAAAAGGTTTTCACCGTATATTGTTTTTTCGTTTTACCGAGATAAATTCATTGTGGGTATTTTTTCGTTTTTTAAGATATTCTGGAAATAGTGAAGCGTGTCAAAAACCCGGAGCATTACAACAATAAATTATGTCGGCCCGGTACCAAAGCTCTGCAGTGTTCTCCTGAAATAAAAAAATGCATTACTCTCTGTTGGGATGAGGATCCTGATCGAAGGCCTGACTTTCGCAGTATTCGCTCCATGCTTAAAGAAATGCAAGCTGGGCTGTGAGTTACATTTTTCTTTTTCTGATATTATTACATGGTATTTCAAAATGGGTTGTTTAAGAAAATACTAACATTTCAGATTTTATATTAATACATGAAGTGAAACAAACTGCAAACTACAGGCTATACAAAAAATGCCATTCACATACACTACAATGCCAAATTATAAGATTCAAGATAGATAAATTATGGCAAGCACGATATAAATCAGGAAAGTGATCAGAAACACAGAGCCAGGCACCGTTAAAAGCCACCGGTCTATTCATTTTGAACGATTGAGAGCGGTATGCTGATATGATATACTTGTGCAGTATGCGCGACGGGTTAATTAAATCACCCAATTATTTTCAATAAAACGTTGAAAACCTGAAAAGTTGGTGTTTTTTAATCACCCAATTATTTTCAATAAAACGTTGAAAACCTGAAAAGTTGGTGTTTTTTAATCACCCAATTATTTTCAATAAAACGTTGAAAACCTGAAAAGTTGGCATTTTTTAATTTATATTTCTAAAAGTAAGTTTTTTAAGTTCAGAACAGATATACTAGTATAACCAAACGTACATAACACATGGTATTCTGTCAGGGAGTTTTGTACCACTCTGTATATATTTAAATAATGAAGGTTTACACTAAAACATTTCAAATCTAAATAATAGAATTTTACTAAATTGCAGAGCTAAATTTGAAATAGAAAAACTAGAAAAATACAAAATTTGCATTTGTAATCACGTGATTTAAAAATCACAACTTCAAAATCAAATGACCCTGCACATTGTGTGGCTAAATCGTAACATATATGACATGTTTTTGTAGAAAACCAAACATTTTTGATAATATGATGGCTATAATGGAGAAATATGCATACAACTTGGAAGGAGTCGTTCAAGAAAGAACCAATCAGTTAATGGAAGAAAAGAAGAAGACTGAAACATTGTTGCATAGGATGTTACCAAAGTGAGACTTTTGTTTGAGATTGTGCACTTGCTTCTGCAACTTCTATAATTCAACATTTGTTTTTTTGTTTGTTTGTTTCTTAAACTTATTAGGTCGGTTGCAGAATCTCTGAAACGTGGTGAACGCGTGAAAGCTGAAAGTTTTGACATGGTTACCATTTATTTCAGTGATATTGTTGGGTTTACTGCTTTGTCTGCAGAAAGCACACCACTTCAGGTAAATTTCAGTTTTGTTTTACTACTAGTTTGTGGTGTTTATTACTTGTATACGTAATCAGTAATGACTCATTTTATTAAGTTATCAAATACGTGATTTTAAAACTATTCACAAGCACTCTGAACGGATAAAAACTGTATTCAACGCCAGTATGATATAACCACTTTAAGTAGCTGTTCAGAGTTTCAGTAAATTTCAGTAACAAGCATGCGCTATAGATTCATCAGTAGTGTCAAGTACCACACTGTGCATACACTGATGTTTAGTCAGAAACTGATTAGCGATGGAACGTATGAACCATGCTAAACATGGTACACATTCATGTGCGACCATTTTTTGTAGCCACTTCCATACTGAGGTGATTGTGATAAATCACGTGGTTATATAAAACTTATATTTATAGGAAATGAGCAATTCTATACACAGCTTTGCTACACAACACAACCGTAGCATCGTGAAATCGAGTGCATTCACAGTAGTGTTACCCTTTAAAAAGAGGAGCCATTTTGTTGAGGTTTTTTTTAGAATTCACCGTCTGACGTATTTTATTTTAGTGCATATGTGTAATAGCCTTGTAGTTGTCTTGTTTATTTAGGTTGTTTTCATTATAAAGTTTTAAAATTAATGAAGTTATTAATATTTATTAAAATATTCAACACAAACATCCCACATTTTCGAACCACCTCCCGCTTACAGTTCAATAACACACTTCTTGCCCTATTGGCACAATGTCACCCTGATCCCAAAATTTCGATATTCCTCGTCAGGGGAATTCTGATAGGCTGTCAATATTCAATATTTTGCTCACTCAGTATCTGCTTGTTGATATAAACAAGTTTTCATAGTTTATTTAATATAATTAAAGTTCTTGACGTTTTTATTAATTAATAGTTGGTAATTCTAAATAGTCATTTTTAATGTTTTTTAAACAAAAAATGTTAAGACTTGCCCTAAAGGGTTATTTGCCCTATAGACACTTGCCCTAAAGAAACATTTGTCCTATAGACACTTGCCCTAAAGAAACATTTGCCCTATAGACACTTGCCCTAAAGAAACATTTGCCCTATAGACACTTGCCCTAAAGAAACATTTGCCCTATAGACACTTGCCCTAAAGAAACATTTGCCCTATAGACATTTGCCCTATAGACATTTGCCCTATAGACATTTGCCCTATAGACATTTGCCCTAAAGGGACATTTGCCCTAAAGGGACATTTTCCCTAAAGGGACATTTTCCCTAAAGGGACATTTGCCCTAAAGGGACATTTGCCCTAAAGGGACATTTGCCCTAAAGGGACATTTGCCCTAAAGGGACATTTGCCCTAAAGGGACATTTGCCCTAAAGGGACATTTGCCCTAAAGGGACATTTGCCCTAAAGGGACATTTGCCTTACAGACACTTTGCCTTACAGACACTTTGCCTTACAGACACTTGCCCTAAAGACACTTTGCCCTAAAACCATTTGCCATAAAGGGACATTTGCCCTAAACCCATTTGCCATAAAGGGACATTTGCCCTAAAAGGACATTTAACAGTAGTGTAAATTTACGTCATTTGGCGTTTTTTGTACATGCAGGCGCGCAAAAACCTATTTAACATACTCCGCCAAAAGACACTAAACCGTATGAAAAGAGAGAACAAAAATGTGGTTTTAGAGCAAGTGGATTTAGGGCAAATGTTCCTTTAGGGAAAGTGTCTTCAGGGCAAATGTCAATATCCCGATACAAATAAATGAAATAATATTAAATTGATATTTAATATTTAATAAATAATAATTAATATTTAATAAATAATATTTATTATTCAATAAATAATATTTATTATTCAATAAATAATATTTATTATTTAATAAATAATATTTATTATTTAATAAATAATATTTATTATTTAATAAATAATATTTAATATTTAATAAATAATATTTAATATTTAATAAATAATATTTAATATTTAATAAATAATATTTATTATTTAATAAATAATTATTTAATAAATAATTATCATTTAATAAATAAATATTAAATTAATAAAAAAACGGCGTGGCACTCAGGGTCGCCACAAGGTGATATTGGTAATCCGGAATTGCAACCAAAATTGCAACCAAAATTGCAACAATGGCCGTTTTTGATAGTGAACGCTTCTATTGGACGTCGATGGAGTTAAAACGGATTTTACAAAAGTTTTAACAGTTTTTTTAGGTTAGGATTCGAAAGATTCGAAAAACTATAAAAGCGGCAAAGATTCGAGTTTTCGAATCTCGAACCTTTTTCAAGATTCGCGGGATTCGAGGATTCGAATGGCCCATTCCTACTAAAAACCATCTCTTATTTAAAACAGTTTATTAATTTTAAAACTATTTAACGAAATGGCTGACGTTTCGATTGCATTCGAAATCATCTTCAGTGCCAAAAAAGAAGACATACACAATTTTTGCGGAAAAATATAATTACAATCGGTAATAGCAAAAGCTATCTGTCAACATGTAACTTTTAACTGCTTTTACTATTATCAATTTTAATTGAATTTTTTTTTGCAAAAATTGTGTATCTCTTCTTTTTTGGCTCTGAAGATGATTGCGAATGCAATCGAAACGTCAGCCATTTCGTTATATAGTTTTAAAATTAATAAACTGTTTTAAATAAGAGATGGTTTTTAGTATTCTTAAAAACATTTTTTAAGAAACATTAAAAATGAATATTTAGAAGAACCAACTATTAATTAGTTTATTTAATATTTGTTTTTGTAATAGAATTGGCATAGCTTAATTAATAATATGGTCTGTTTTATTGTATAGGTGGTGGACTTATTAAATGATCTCTACACCTGTTTTGATTCAATCATTGGCAATTTTGATGTCTACAAAGTGGAAACGATTGGGGATGCTTATATGGTTGCAAGTGGTCTTCCGATTCGCAATGAGGACAAACATGCAGGAGAGATTGCTTCGATGGCTCTAGCTTTGCTCAAAAAAATAAAGAATTTTCAAATCACTCATCGCCCTGGAGAGACATTGAAGCTTAGAATTGGAATTCATTCTGGTAAGGCCGCTTTCACACAGGGATACGTGTATGATAAGATACTGAATTTACATGTACACAAATAGAAGTGTTAATATGGCGATACATGAGTGCTTCCATTGGTGTACATGTAAATTCAGTATCTTGTCATACACGTATCCTCGTGTGAAAACAGACTAAGTGTGGGCTGTGTAGCTCGTTTCGAATTAATCTTTTATTTTAGAATAGTTCAATTAGCTTTGTAAACTAACTATTATTAATTCACAGTTGGTTTACTGTTTATCGAATAACTTAAAAAAGAAATTGACTTACAAGCACAAATTTCTATTTTAAACAAACTGTACTTTTTATGTTATAGTCAACACGTGGCTGATTTGCTGGGCAACTGTTTTTAGTTACGCAATAACGGCAATGTATTTAGTTACTTCTACAAAAGTACAGATCGGTTAAACTTTTATTGTGACAGCAACCAACGCAACATGACTACGTTTTGTAGCCAATCTCAACCACTAAAAGTCGCTCGTTTACGAGAAGTACTATCATTTAGTCCAAAACGTTTTCTCTAGTAACGATATTTTTAAATTAATGTTACACTTGCATTTGTGAAGTGATATTCAGACACTTTTGGACATGCATGTGGTAAATATTTTTAAAGCAATTTATCTTATATATGCACATATGTTTGTTGTTTAGGTCCCTGCGTTGCTGGTGTTGTCGGTTTGAAAATGCCAAGATATTGCCTTTTTGGAGATACTGTGAACACAGCCTCAAGAATGGAATCTACGGGAGAAGGTACATAATTTATTACACAGTCTATTTAGAAAATTAATCCTGAACAAACGAGAAGTGAGATGTGTTTAGGTGATTTCAATGTTTTATTGTGTTATCTCTTAAAAATGATCGCCATTTAGCTCTGAAAATACACGTTAGCGAAGCCTGCAAGTCTATTCTGGATAAATTGGGTGGATTTTTTCTTGTAGAAAGGGGATTAATCAATGTAAAGGTAAATGATCTTATTTATTTTTAATGTTTATCACTATTTAATTATTCAACCATTACTTTATATGATTTTCATTTTTTTCTAACAGGGTAAAGGTGAGATGAGAACTTTTTGGTTAAAAGGCGAGGAGCCATCTCGTCGACCAAGTCGTGAAAACCAAATGGAATTTGCAAACATGGAAGCAACAAAAGAATATGTTCTAGAGGTCAATTCATCTATTGTCAATCAGAGTTGTGTAGAAAATGACAGTGAGGAAGGTGATGAATGGACTACAATAGTTGATAGTTCGGGTTATTTCGAAACATCGAGTAGTCCGACAAGTAGTTTGCCGGGGAGTCCTTTGTTGCCGATCAGACACTCGAGAACGAGGAAAGGAATCATAACACGAAACCTCAATGATCTAACCAAACGAAAACCCACAAACCATTATTCGAACAACAATAAGTTATTATTGAAAAAATGTGAAGGCGGTGGGCATTACATAAGTTGTTCAAATGTGTTTGAGGACACCATTGCCAAAGAAATGAAAAAGAATGGACATATCACGATAGACAAATATTACTCGGCACCTACTATTGTGGGTCAGCATGAAAATTTTGTATGACTAATGGACGAGCGATTATTTTTTAATCATGTTGCTCTTTTATACTCGCAGTGATCGGTAGTGTGAGTGCTAACAATTGAGTGCTCTTAATGTTGACAACCTTTGTGCATTTCAGTTGAAAAGCTGCATTGCAGTTGATTAGACCTGCATGCGGCACTAGTCTACTGGCGTAAAACGGCTGAAATTGTGTCTGACAACAAACTATTCAAATGAGTTATTTGTTTAAAAAAAACATGTGTCAATTGGTGAAAACAGCTCTTTAAAAAGCTCAACCTGATGTCAGTATAAATTTTTAAGCATTCTGGTCTTTAATGTATACTAGAAAGTGCTTTACATTTCTGTGGGAAGCCGATTACGAAATATAGTAGGTTTCATATGTAAACTGAATATGCGATGTTAATATTTAATCTTTATAATGGTTATATATTACTTATTTGTTTTACACTCATTGTAAATATAATTTCATAGTTTGAAATATAATGAAGTCCCGTTCGGTAGAGATTGGATTATTTTTTTTTCTCTTTATTTTTCAACCTAAGATGCATTGATGCAGTGTTTAATTCAAAATTTTTCCGAATGTAGGTGCTGTGATCGTTTTTGGTATAAAACGTGGTTTTTAATGTCCAGGTATGAAGTCCTGTAAAAATTAATAAAAAAAATCATTGCACCTGCTAAGCTTATAAAGAGCAACCAGCCAATACATTAACGCACGTGCTAATTTTTTAATTGATCTAAATCATTTTTAATGAGAGTTCTTCAAATTTGTGTGGGAATTTTTTTGTGGTTCTATTTGGTTTAACATGGAGTTTAAAAATGTACGATACGAACATTATTTAAAATTCGAAGGTCCTTTTCAAAAGTTACGGGCTTGGACTCTTGTCCCTCTGCCATAGGCCTTTATGGCTGCTTGCAGAGTAATTTTTCAAATCAAATCAAATCAAATATAAAGCAATCAAGAGTGAAGCTGGTGAACATTAAAGCAGGTGCTAATTTTTTTTATAGCTCTATGTCTTTTTGAACAAGAGTTAATCTTCAAACTTGTGTGCGACGATTTTTGGGACTATACAATTTAAAATGGAATTCGGGGCTCACGTCATCGCTGTTATTAATCATGATGTTGAGTTCATATTGAAATTTATTAAGTTTGTATCTCAAGTTAGTGTAACAAAATATTGTTGCAGTATTTCATTATGATGTCAATTTCATTTTGTTCATGTTATTAACTGAACTTCGTAAAAAAATTACTAAACACATTTAACATAAATGCGTTTAGCTCAAGTGGAGACGATGTATAAGGTCGTTAGAACTTAGAAGTCTTCAAAATTAACGTTAAACAATAATTCAAGTCGCAATCGCTCCAGAGATCGAAACTTACAGATGATTTCGCCTAGCCTGAAGTATATTTGAATCTGTTTTCTGCCCAATGTATTTACATGTATTTTACAATTTCATCTTGGTTATTTGCACCCGCCCCATACGAAACAATCCTGCGGGCGCCCGTGCTCAACACCTTTATTATGCTGTAGATACAACAAGAGGCGGACTGGCCAAAAGGGCAGCTCGGGCAAATGCCAAAAGGGCCGGTTGTTCTTTTTTTCAAAAAATATTGCCAGTCCAGTATAAAATGCCAGGACCAAATTATTTTCCTAGCACGCCTGTGGATACAATTTTTAAGAAATGATTTTTAGGCTAATTGTTGCAAATTGATGAATATAAAATTATATATTTTAACTGACTTTTATTTTACTGAAAAACAACCTTGATTCATTTATTATTATCGGATTTAAAATAATTTCATTTTCTAATCTAAAACATAGAATATGTTGACTTCTATTAACATGCAGTATTTTACTTATGGACATGACATTTTTATATTGCTAGTTGTTATTTGCCATTTTTCATTATGTTTTCTGCGACATTTTTTGTTTTTTGTTTAGGGATGACGTTTCCAAATGTGGAACACAACAATCTCACCCAAAAATAGACTGAGTGAAACAATAATTCCAAACATTAAAACTGCAACATTAATTTTTATGCGGTTTAGTAGAGTGTGTTCTTTGTCTTGCTTTGTGCTTCCGTTGCACTTATTATCATCTTGATTTTTGTCGCTTTCGAAATATTTCTTTCGAAGTTTAGCGAGAACACCAGCCTCTCGAAGTCTCCGAATCCTGAAAATGAAGCATCAGTTGACTTAAAGTAATTTTTTTTTTCATTTCAAATCTTAATTAAATCTTACATTTCATTCATTATAGGCAGAAGCGTGTGGTTTTTTTGCATTCCAATGCAATAATACCTTCTCTGGAAAATCTCTTTTCCAACTACAATGTCGCATTTATCCTTTATCTCGTCCTTTACTCCAGTAATCCATGTGATTAAAGCGTAATTATTGTTGTAAACTTTCCTCAGTCCTTCTGTACTGTTGTTTACCATGTTGTTGGCTACATTTTTCCATAAGAAAGCCATGATGTCAGGTGGCTTTGCTGCCTACATATGAAAGAGGAATGTGTGTTTTAATTAAACATTGGTTTTCTGCATATGAGCCTATGCTGCTGTAATAAGTTACCACATCGATAACTGAGTAATGGGGCTTAGTTGTTAACCTAGTTCTGTGATAGTATTCGGTAACCATATTTTAATCAACGATTGTCAATGTTAAGAACGACAGCACCAGACCATTGAGTGGTGTTAAAATAGGTTTCAACTTTTTACTCGTCATGCACAATTGTTTCAATCGTAAGGCCTTGTTTCCACTGGGGCGACAATTTGAACTTTTTGAAAATTTCAACTGGTGAAAAATGGAAGAAATGTGGTTCCCGCCAATTCACTATCATAGGGGGGGAGCCACGTTTTCACTAGTTGAAATTTTCACCCTAGTGGAAACAAGGCCTAAGGATGAAATAGAATTTTTACTAACATTTAACTAACAATTTGAAAAATTTGAAAAATTACTCTGCAAGCAGCCATAAAGGCCTATGGCAGAGGGAACGCATGAACAATGTAAAATAAAACGAAGTTTTTAAAAAAAAAAACATTTTAAATTGAATTGAATGAATCGTGCACAATGTAGTAATGTAATTATATACTGCAATGTGAGTGCAGAATGCACTCACACAATTCTGTTATAATATAAACGATTTCAGCATCAATGGTCTGAAGTCATGATTCTTGACTCTCTTAGCAGTATTGAAAGCGTCACTTAGCACAACTGTATTCAATTTTTTGCGACATTACTTAGAGATCACAATTAAGCTTCAGAATTTTTCATTAAAATCATGACACGACTTAACTGAAGGATTGTCAAAAGGACGTTTAAAATAAAAAGAACTCATTGTACGAGCATAAGTCACTGTTTCCTCTCGAGTCTTTAAACATTTTCATGAAAAAATATACGAGTCTAGATTTATGTTTATGATGATTTTTTTTTAATTGTTTTTACAAAATTTCTGAGTCTGGAAAAATCAAATTTTTATAAAGGTCATGTTGCAGACTCATGAGTGAATTAATTTGAAAGTTCTTCATTGATGTCACTTCAAAGTTTCTGATAAAAAAAAGTTATATTAAGAAAATAATTCAAGAATCCCTTTGTTTAAATGGTTGAAAATATTTGTTATTAACCCTTTTCTATCAGGCTAAAGCCCGATACACATAGAAAAACTAGCCAAGAATAGATTATGAGGTCAGAAAATAATTTTGGAAGGAATTCCGAATTCTTGCAGATTTTCTGGAAATGACAATCGTAAATGTTATAACTAGGCTTGCCACCTGTGGAGGACAGTCCTCCATTCGGAAGAACTGTCCTTCGGCCACGACCATCCTCCACGAACGTATTTAAGTTTTTATACAATTTATTGTGTGGAGGACATGTTTGCATTAGTGGAGGATGGTCCTGGTCAGGGGACATTTCTTCCGAATGGAGGACTGTCCTCCACAAAGGAGAAAAGGTGGCAAGCCTATTTATAGCATTCTCAATGACGCCACAAGCTGCTTTTTAGGATAACTAAAAAGTGCATTCATCTATCTACTAAAAGAAAATTGATATTCAAGTAGATATGTGGTGTCGGCTGAGCAGCCCAGAGTGATCTGCAGCAGTGGCAGCATCCTCTACAGCATGCTGCGGCAGCTATCTCATCCGACTATCCTGCAGCCAGTGCCGGATTAAGGTGGGTGCTATTGATGCTGCAGCATTAGGCAGATTCCTGAAATAGGCCCAGATGAAAACAGACGACGACTTTAAACAGTTTACTTAGGTGGCTGGTGGCATTATTTTTAAAGAAAATCGCGAGTAAGTCAGTCTGAGTGCGCATGTACGGTGAGTGTAGAATGCACATGCACCAATTCCGAAAATAAATAGGCCTTTTTTGCACTGCAGCATCAGGCCCAATTTTGTCTTAATCTGGCCCTGCCTGCAGCCAGTCTCTCCCCTATTTTAACAAGGAAGTATTAGAAAGAAACAAAAGAAAGTTGGGAGGGGGAAGAAAAACCCTTTTTTTCGGTAACCTAACTGATCCGAACCTAATACATGTATACTTTTAAATAGAGAAAAAAGTGTCCCCCCCCTTCAACTTTCTTTCATTTATTTCTAACACACTTCCTTGTTAAAATAGGGAAGGGACAGGCTGCAGGATACTCGGATGCGATTGCCGCCCTGCAAATTACTCTTGGTTGCTCAGATTTCTACCACATATCTACTTGAATATCAATTTTCTTTTAGTAGATAGATGAATGCACTTTTTAGTTATTTTTTATTATTATTATTACTCGCTTTTATTTAACTTCATCATTTGTTTGTCCACCGTCTATTGAAATATTTAAAAAAATCACTCTGCAAAGGATTGAACCTATGACCAACATTCCCATGGGCTGAGAGCCTGAGACACTAACCACTACACCAACAATGCAAGAAAATGTCACATATTTTTTTTTTCCTTTTTTAGACCGGTTTTTTTTTTACATAAACATTTTTTTTGTTTTAAATTTCTTGTTTATTAATAATGTCGTTTGGTGGCGCATATTCGGCCATAATATTATAGACTTAGTTTATTTTCTTGTGAAATCACCAACAGTTCACTTATACCTTGTACACACGAGTTAAATGAATTCAAATTAAATGTATTTAGGTGAATTATACGGAATCCAGGTAAATACATGAACAAAATAAAAATTGACTTTATTATTAATATTTTAAATCGAAATACTAAATCAATATTTGGTCAATAGTTTCTATATTATATTTAAGTATTAACTCAATATTTTCAGATTATTAACTGAATAAATTGGATTCGACATATTGTTTGTTTGCCCTTCACAGGGCTCTGTAGAACATATTTATTATTTAAATGCATTTAAATTATCAGGTGTGTACGTACTACTTACAGTATAACACACTGGCAAATCACTTCATTTACTAGCGTTTGAGCATTCTCACATGTAGTGAGCATACGCCATCCCGTTATCATTTTACATAGGTGAGTGAAGGCAAATGGCAACAACCGGTTCTTTACCGTGTTTATGATCTCGTTATTTCAGCTTCAGCGTTATTTCAGCTTCGAATATCGATGCGGTTTGTTTTGTTTGTGCACTGCTCAATGAGCATTTTTAGTTTGACAATTAGGAGTTCGCACGTACATTTTCAAGATTTTTTTTCTCTTTTTATTGGGGGAGGGGGCTTTTTTTTAGGTTCGCGCGCAAAAAAATGCTAAATTAATTTTATTCATTAATTTTAATTTATTTTATTAATTTTTGGCGACTTCCTATGGCTCCTATACTGAAAGTCTCATCGGCAGTTTTCATTGGCGATCAATAGATGGCGCTGCTAACGCTAATCTGCAATCACTTTCCTATGTAAAACGATAAACGGCAATGTGCCAATGCGCATGCTAATGCTAGTTGCACAAGTCTTTTTACGATTTTAATGAAAGATTTCTGAAAGTTATGGTCTTTTTAAGGATGTGTCCAGACTAGAGAACAGAACACTGTTCACGAATAGTGTGGACGGTATTCCAAACGTTTCTTTGTAACAAATTGTGTTCCTTGTTCTGTGTGGTCACGATACACCAGTTGTCGGTTTTTTCTCAATCACATCAAAGGATGTTCATGTTTGGGCCAGGAGTAGTTTGCATGTCTCGGCAAAACAGGCAGTTAGAAATAGGTCAGAACTTCAATTGGCTCCGCCCTTGTTATGACGACCGGAAGCTTCTAATTGGCTGCTTATGTAGTCTGCCATTGAAAAGGGCGGAGCATGTGACGTCAGACTACATAACCAGCCAATTAGAAGTTGCCAGTCGTCATAACAAGGGCGGAGCTCAGCCAATTGAAGTTCTGACCTATTTCTAACTGCCTATCTCGGCGAACATTTCCCAGAACATCCAGGCATTGGTGGTTCTGACCAGGACCTTGATCAACCTAATTAGCCCAATGGCTAATTCATTTTTCTTTTTACCTTCATATCTTCCATTATAGAAGTGTCGACAACACAGGTAACTTTGACATTCTTCTCAGCTATCATTGTACGTAAACTTTTTAAATCTACGTTTTTCTGTGAGACGGTCGCTTGCGACATTACTGTTGACGAGTACCAAGTGAATATCAACAAACTAAATATCAAACAAGATGCAAGAAATATCATTCCAGATATAGAACGAGGATTATCAGGCTCGTTACCTACAAAATATAAAATTTAACTGTTTTCAAATTAATTCGAAATAAAAATGGTGTCGAATTATGGAAGATTTATTAAAAACATTTTGTCTTCATTTTTAAAATGATAATATTACTATGAAAATACCTGCATCCTAATTGTCAGTGTTGGAGAGTATTTTAAATACATGTATTTAAAATACTCTCCATTTCAAATACTTTTTTGTATTTAGTATTTGTATTTGAAATACATCCATCCATCAAATAATGTATTTGTATTTTGAAATTACTTTTTATTTATAGTATTTTAGTATTTTAATTACTAGAAAATACTATTTAAAAAAATTGTTACTTTCAAAAAACAAACTTTAGCAATTACTTTGGCAAAACTTTGACAAAGTTAAGTTGGCAAGCCTTCGTTACATTGAAGAAAAACGAATGTTAGATATCCAAGTATTGCATCAGTTTCCAAGCTTCATGAAGTTGAATTTAACTAACTCTACCTTCATTGGCCCTTATTGACAGGGCCGTTTTTAGACTATATGGCGCCCCGTGCGGGTGTTTTGTGGCGCCCCCTCTTCCCTCCCAAAAAAAACTTGAAATACAGTAAAGCAATTAGAAAATATCATCACTGCAAAGTCATAGAAAATATACAATTATTATAAAAATACATCTGAAAATTAATACTCTATCTTTTTTTTTTTAAACGGTGAAGAAAAAATTAAAAAAAAAAAAAAACGACGGGAAAAGAAAAACGCTAGAAAGAAAGAAAATTGATCAGTTTTAAGTACGTGTGTCTACGAGATTACTGAATGATTTAGTTAGAAATGTAAATTAAAGTGTTCATTTTTTGAAAAAATGTTTCATTTAAAAAAAAAACCGGTGGGGGGAATGCAAAAAAAAAGCCTTTCTTTAGGTATGGTGGTGGTGATTCCTGATTCCTGATTGTTTCAGTTGTACGATAGGGAAAAATACAAAGTTTACATTAGCAGTGAAATGCAGATTCAGGAATTAAGTCATTTTAATTACCTTCACTATATGATAGGAAATCTGAAAAACATTTTTTTAAATAAAATGTATGTATGTATGTATATATATATATATGTATATATATATATATATATATATATATATATATATATATATATATATATATATATATATATATATATATATATATATATATATATATATATATATATATATATATATATATATATATATGTATATATATATATATATATATAATATCCCAGGTCTGTGTGTTTGTGTGTGTGTGTGGAGTAACAAAAACCATTGAAGCACGTCGGAATTTATATAAATTTGAATAAATGAACCGTTTTTTTTTCTCAAGGTCAACTATATGTTGAACTCTTCCTTTGGAAAGTGTAGAAGGGGAGAGAGAGAGAGAAAAGTGGGAGGGGGTGACTGAAATTGAAATGAAAGGAGTAAAAAATGGAAAAAAACGACGCGCATGCGCACAATTGCCTGTGAATTTTGCTCCCGTCATTTAGGACGGGTTACCCCACTAGTGTTAAAATATTAGAGCTGGTGATGTTTTTGAAAAATAGAAATCGGGCCGATATTTAAAAAATCGATTTAACGATATATCGAAAAAATAAAAAATCGATTTAATGATATATCAAAAAAATAAAAAAATAGAAAAAACACAGAAAAATTAAAAAAACGAAAAAATCAAAATATTGAAAAACTGACAAAAAATCGAAAATTACAGAAATGTGGCGAACATTCACCAATTATTATAGGCGTAGTATACTTTCAGTTTACTAAATTATACTATATATTGAAAATGAAATAAAAATTGCTCTACATTTTTTAAATATAATTGAGTAGGTTTACAATCATCACTAAAACTAGTTTATTTCTGTAATTTTCGTTTTTTTTTTTTCAGTTTTTCTATATTTCGATTTTTTCGGTTTTTTTAATTTTTTGGGTTTTTTTTCACATAACCAACCAATCAGAAGTTGCCGTTTGTGATAAAAAGGGCGGAGCTAACTTCTGCTCATCCCGTTTTCTAATTGCCTGACCAAGTAACCGGTTAAAAATAAGCTTAAAATGGCCGACTTCCTGTGAGATAAACATCAAAGGTGCCGACAGAGCGTTACCCTTCTGTGTATTCTCTATTCTGTGTCCAAGGTAAGTACCATGAAATCCATATGTATCTCGTTATTTTCTTGCTGATTACATGTCAAACACGATGTAATGAATTGCTCGTGTTTTTTTATCCGTTTCTTATCGTTTTTTGACTTTCTGTGATCGTTTTTATGATGTTGTTTGTTTGTTGTTTTTATTTAGCAAATTCAAAACATGTTCGCTCTTCCTTTGAGAACGGAGTCGAAAAAGTACCCCAAAATGGGTCGTGAAACTATACTAAAGTCGGGTTTACACTGAGTCGTGAATTGGGCGAGAACATTACCGGTGAGCTAGCAGTAGTAATCACTGCCTCATTGTGAACCTATGGTCGTGGAAGTGGGCGGACGTACACGACCTTGAAAAGTGGGGTCGTGCGCACTCCAACCTGCCGGAGTGACAACGACCGCTTCAGTCGTGAATTTAGCATTAATCAATAGTTCACAAACGACTTTCGCAGGTTCTCGTATTGCCATTTGAACAACTACTCGCGAGACAACGTTTAGCGACGGCAATAGATGGAGAACTCTTGTGTGAACTGAAAACGGTCCTGAACTCCGGTGTTGAATAAGCAAGTAGTGTGACATGAGCATTACTGGGCGTGTTCTCGAACAATTCACTTTTCCGTGTGAACCCACCTTTACGGAAGTCTTGTTTCATATGACGATAAGTGTATGATAGATACCAACAGGGGTGCCCAACGCCCCCAAAGCCAGTGGCGAATTCACCCCCCCCCGTTTTTTTTATAACTTTGCAAATATAATTTCAATTGGCCATAAGATGTTTGAAACAAAGTCTTTCAACTTTGGAAAACATGAATATTTTCCCTATTTCGCGAGCGTAGCGAGCGAGCAATTATTTTATAGTATACACTTGCTATCAATTCCGGCGAGCGTAGCGAGCAGTAAGAAAACTGCACTTATAATATGACGTATAACAGTGGCTGAAACACTACTTTCTTTTAAAATATAAATTAAACAATAAATTTGGATTTTCGCTCATTGTGATTATTATAAAAATATTTTATTACAAAATTTCAATCACCCCCCAAAATGGCAAATGGCGAGTTGCTCACCAGACTCCCGCCCCCCCCCCCCCCCCCCCCCCCCGCCTGTGGGCATCCCTGGATACCAAGGCTGTACCCAAGGTACTTAGAATTATGCCGGCTGTACCGATCACACTTTTTCTTTTAAAGATGAATTAGTGATAAAAGTTGGTAATAATTTAATAAATTGATTGACCCTCCACTGCAGCCTTTGTATATCGGGAAGCAGACCTAATTGTTGAGTGCGTTAATGATCCGATCCGATTTATGAATTTACATTGAATTTACATATACACAAATACTGTATATGCGTTCAAACAGCGATAAAAGATTGCTTCTAGTTGTGTACATGTGTATCGCGATACACATACCAACTTTTTGCCAACATTGGGGCCAACAAGTTCTGCCAACGTTGGAGCCAATGGCCATAGACAACCTTGGTCCAACACATTAAGCCAACATTATTTTATGTTAATGCCAGCGGTTAGAAGAATTGCGTTGGCCCATCGATTTTGTGCTACTTGGGTTGTTGGTAGTTTCACGGTGACTCTAAAGCTGAGCTGAATTTTAATAAAGTTAAAAATTAGACTTGGGACGAATTCTAAATTTTTCTCGAAACCGAATATCCTGAAAGGTTCTCGAATCTCCCGAATCTCGAATCCATTAAGAAGATACAACAAATAATTTAAATAATATTAAATATTAAATTATTAATAATAAAAAACAAACAAGTGTGGCACTCAGGGTCGCCACAAGGTGATATTGGTGATCCGGGTACCACCGAAATTGCAACAATCGCCGGGTTTTTTTGTAAGTGAACGCTCTATTGGACGTCGATGGAGTTAAAACTAATTTTACCAAAGTTTTTAACAGTTTTTTTTAAGGTTAGCATTCGAAAGACGAAGAAAGCGCGAAGATTTGAGTTTTCGAATCTCGAATATTTTTCAAGATTTGTGGCATTCGAGGATTCGAATGCTCCATCTCTATTAATAATGACTATTTACTCAAAATAGACAAATCAATTAACTCCTCATTTACTAAACTTAGAACGATGCTCTTAATACAAACACGTTAAAGCATAATTAAAACTAAAAGGTAGTTTTTAGTTTAGTTGACATTTTATACTAGTGGGGTAACCCGTCATAAATGACGGGAGCAAAATTCACTAGAATTTCATTAGAATTTTTTTTCCTCCGCCCTTTTATGACGTCAGAAAAAGTAACAAACCCAATTAGAAATTGATTTCGTCTTATTTTTAAATAATGACAATCACTCATGATTGGGAGCAATCCCCCCTCCCATATGGCTTTCAAGCTGATTGCAGGTGTATCTAATTGAATTGAATTGATTTGAAAAAGGGCTGAGCAAAAGAAATTCTAATGCTGGGCACAATTGCCTGTGATAAACTGTAGTTTAATTTTGTTACTATTATCCCCTCCCCTTTTTATATTTGAAAGAGAAAATGAGTTTTTCATTTTCTCTGGTGTGCGCATGCGCGTCGTTTGTTCCTTTTTTACTCCTTTCATTTCAATTTCAGTCACCCCCTCCCACTTTTTACCTCTCCACGTTTCTCTCTCCCCCTTCTACATTTTCCAACCTTTTCCAATTTAATATCATGGGGTTCTTGGATGGGAAGGGTGCAACATATAGTTGACCTTGAGAAAAAAAGCGGTTCATTTATTCATTTAAATTTATATAAATTCTGACGTGGTTCAAGGTTTTTGTCCTTGTTTGTACAGCGTTAGATCACACATACATACACACACAGACGGGGCTTAATATTAATATAGTAGTGGGGCAACCCGTCATAAATGACGGGAGCAAAATTCACAGGCAATTGTGCGCATGTGCGTCGTTTTTCCTTTTTTTACTTCTTTCATTTCAATTTCAGTCACCCATCCCACTTTTCTCTCTCTCTCTCCCCTTCTACACTTTCCAACCTTTTCCCCTCACCCCCTCCCACTTTTCTCTTTCCCTCCCCCTTCTACACTTTCCAAAGGAAGAGTTCAACATATAGTTGACCTTGAGAAGAAAATAACAGTTCATTTATTCAAATTTATATAAATTCCGACGTGCTTCAATGGTTTTGTTACTCCACACACACACACACACACACACACACACACACACAGACCTGGGATATTATATATATAAAATATATAATTTTAGACTTTATAGTCAACTAAAAAAATTAGTTGACCTTCGTCACTTGGTTCAAGTCATTCCATTATACGAGGCAAATTGACTCTCCTTTAAAATTGTTTAGGCTAAAATAACAGATTGCCTAACCTTTAGACACATCTTTACTTTGCGTACAAATTGGAGCTTTTATGTAAACTTATAATTTAAATAAAGTATAATTATGTGATTGTTGAAAAGTAAGTTCAAGTGAGTCTGTTTTAAATGCAGAATCACCAAAGTATTATTTTGCGGCAATGGAGCTATAATTGCTATGAATTAATACTTGAATTACCTTGCCCTGTCGCATTGCTGACACAAATGAACAAACACCGTGGTAGTTTATATATAATTTGCATTTTTGATGTTGTATTTTGTAAGGAATTACGATCAGAGAAGAAGTTGCTCGTTGTGAGAAGAAATGCGCACAATAGGAGAATTAGTCCAACAGAAAGCCAGATACAAGAAGGTATCGTACTTTTGATCGAAAAGAATTGTCCACTGTATCCGGAGCGCCGATAAAAAAAAGTCACGACACTACTAGATATAGGTAAAGTAAGGTCCAGTAGTTGTTGTCGTGTTTTTGTTCGTGTCAAACTTGGTAGTATAATTTGAGCCTCCTGTGAGATCCAAAAACAACAACAACAAAAAAATAGTGAGTTCCCGGAACCAGTATCTCAGACGAACCAAAGGGTCTACGTCACGGGTGGGCAAACCCTGTCGCGGAATGCCCGAGTGCCGTACGAAATGACAAGTAACACGTAGCAAGAAACAAGTGACGGGACATTTCTCAAATGTAACCCATGTGCGCCCACCGATCTGGCATGATTCAGTGTTTTCCCACGTCAGTGCTAGATGAATGCGGCATGCTCCATTCTGTGTTACGTGTTACTTGTGATTTGTTTTGTTTAATATTTTGGACATGGTGACTGGAAGAAGGAGTTTGTCACTTTGGTGAGCATTGAGTCAGATTACTGGTAGATCACATGTTATAAGTTACGTGTTACTTGTAACTACTTGTCATTCAGTCACTTAAGAGTCTTTAGAAGTGCAACGGACGTCAATGGGGAGATATATGGGCTACTATAACTATGGGCCGTTATAGGGGCGCTGACATTGTTAACACTATTACCATTTGCGAAAATAAGTTTTTAAAAATATTTCTAACGTCTTAAGCCCCTATCACACTAGCAACTTTTGATGCAATAAAATGTGCAATGTGACATGCAACTTCAATGTTTATAGTGTGTTTTGACGTGCAACTTGATAAAATTTTCCTTTCAACTAGTGTCAAACTCAGTCTCACCAAGTTGAACAGGTTCAACTTTGAGAGACTTTTCAAGTAAACTTTCTGACAAACAACCAATCAGGCCGTTTGCCGGAAATGACATCTGTAACATTGAACGAATTCCCGGTTTCATGAGTTCCGGTTTATGAACTTCCAGTTAGTTTATCACAATATGGACACAAGACGTACGATTTTCACTACGATTCACAGCAGATCGTGTGGATGGAAAGTCATTTTACTTTTTAGCTGCATTTTACTGGATATCCAGAATAGAATTGAAATTTTAAAATTGAGTAAAACGCGGATTAAAAGTAAAATGGCTTCCAATACCATACGAGATTCACCCGAATGTCGGCCCCTTGACATAAACGAAGTTTTAAAAAATTGATCGCCAACTAGGTTGTATAGTGTGATATAGAAGTTTATCACAAAGTTCTAGTTGCAAGTCACATCACAGGTTGCATTGCAAGTTGAATTGCATTGGAGGTTGCTAGTGTGAGCTTTTGGCGACAACCTTATAATTTTTACCAACTTATGATGTTTTCCATAACTCGTTTCTTCACCTGATCGCACGGTGACCGCACGAAGAAGATACGAATTACAGAAAGTCATTTGGAGATCGATTGTGATCATCCTTCTGTGCAGCAGGGGTGTATTCTTCGCAGAAGGATGGGGACCATCTCTCCTGGTCGTCACTGATGTACATCTTTAAGTTGTTACTAGAAGATGTTGTAGATCCTCCAGGATCTGTATGTCTCCTTGCCTTGTGGTGTCTCCGGCTTGCCTAGAGAAGGATTAGTTTCCAGACAGATAGACAACACAGTTTCTCATTGTAACACTTTTATTCATCTTTGCTCAGAAACATCAAGAGTACAAAGATGAATTGTTTAGATTAATGGTGCGTCCTCATGCCCAAGATGTGGTACGGAATAATCAACGTAATACAACACGTCAATATGACACGGTCATTCATTCTTGCTCAGAAACATCAAGAGTACAAGCAGGAGTTGTTTACCCCCAGGCTATGGTTTTGGCGGGATCGGGAGTTACTGGGTGTTACACTAGTGTGATAGGGGCTTTAATTAAAATATAAACGGTATGTCTCGAATAAGAAAACAAAATTAACTTACTTTGATAATCTGTTGTATGCCGATGAAACGCACACAAGAGGAGTAAATACCCAACTCAGTAGCCCATACAACTGAATATCTCTGGCAGATCTATTTTTCCGTTTCGTCGCCCGCGGAAAAAAAGATAACGATCCAACGGAAAAAGTTTGCAAGTCGTGTACATGGTTCGTCTGTTTTCGCCTCTTGTGATCGTTTTATAGGAATTCAACAAGTTATGAAGGTAGGTTAATTTTAATTTCTTATTCATGACATATACCTTTTATATTTTATAAGTTGTTAGAAATACTTTTAAAAACAATTTTTCGCAAACGGTAATTGTTTTAACGATGTCAGCGCCCCTATAATTGCCGATATCACTATCGGCTGATAGGTATATCGGCCTATAGTTATAGCAACCCAAACCCATATATCGCCCCGTTGACGTCCGTGGCGCTTCGTCTATAAAAAATTATTTTGAAAATATGGAAACACAAAATACGATTCTAGTTTCTAATATACTTTAAAGTTCACTTTAAGTTTATTAAGAGTTCAAAATCAGTTGTTCATGAAACATCTTGATTAATTTTTTGGAGGAAATTTCAATTGAAATACATTTACTTTGGGGAGTAATAAATAACACCCAAAACATGGGTGATTTACAGCCATAATGGTGAGGTTAAAACCACGTCACAGTTAGTGTCTTGTATTTCAATGGATTGCTTGCTGTGACGTCATCATTACGTATTGCTGTTTGAGTCACACTCAGTTGACTAATCGTAACCAGTGCTTTAGAGTGCAATGGCTCTTTGCACTTATCCTCCAGACCAGGGCTATTTTTTCGCTGACAACATCCTAAAACTTGCACGTGCAATGTCGTGCGTGTGTGCGTCCCAGACCCAACGTGTACGAGGCACAATGATACCGCTATGCAGGAATAGCTATGTCCACACTCGTGCACAGTGACGCAAGCTATAGTTCATGCCTTCAATATGTTGTTGAATGGTGTCGAAAACAGTAAAGCAGGCAGTAGCGCTGATGATTCTGAAGTAAGTGGATTTCCATTCAACGCTGCATTCAACTTTAAACGTTGAACGACTACTGACGCACAAGGGAGGACAGGTTGAGGAACTCATTCGTGACATGTGCCAAAAGGGATGCCCTGAAAAGAACTGAAATGAACTCGGGAGGGCCCAACAGACTTCCGAGGACCATAAAGCTCTATACATTCAAAAAAGTAATAATTGTCAAACAATGAAAATATTCCATGTATTCATGAATATTCATGGAATATTTTCATTTTTTGACAATTTTTAATTTTTTGAATTTATGGGGTTTTATAGTCCTTGCAAGTCTGTTGGGCCTTCCTGAGTTCATTTCAGTGCTCTTCAGGGCATTTAGAAGACATTTTTTTTGCCATTTCTTGAAAATATTCATGGACTAGTCTTGGCTTTTGACCCATTTTTTTCAAATTTTAAAAATTCTTGAATCCTTTTACTTTTTCAAGTTTTTTGGGACTTTTGGGGCCAGTTGAGTGTTCCTGAAGCATTTTTAGAACATTTAAATATTTTTCGACTTTTGGTAGTTTTTTTTTTAAACTTTTGGCCCATTTTTTTAGTTTTAAACATTCTTGAAACCTTGTGCTTTTTCCAAGCTTTTTGGAACAACATTAAAAATGGCTTTGGGAAATAAGGGTGAGACGTTAGGAGGCGTTATATTTAAAGACGTTAATTATGATTAAAGACGTTATATTTTTCAGCCTTTTTTATAGGATGCATGGTCTAGTGTTCATAATTGAAGTGATATACCTATTTCATAGAGGGCGATTCCCACGCTACTATTATGAACTTAAAAACATATTAGCCCCTACTATTATAACCCTAACATATGGCTCACAGAATAAAGTTATGTGAAGTATTCATATTTTTTTTTATTAATTATTAGCAAAAAAGATATATACATAAAAGCAAAATAAAACAGGAGTTCAAGTTTTTTTTTGTTAAAAAAAATTAATTTCTAGTATTTTTATTCATAAAAAGTTGTCTCAGTCGACGTGGTTCTCTGGAAAATTTATCATCTAATTCAGAAACAAAACTTTCATTAATTTTCATGAACCGACGTTAAACACAGTCTGTCAACATTTTTATTTTATCTTATTATTTTAAATTTCAAAACTAAAAATTTTGTACATCAAAAATGGCTTTGGAAAGGGGGGCAACTGCCCCTCTTTGCCCCTACGTGCGGGCGCCCATGGCGAAAGCGCAAAAGGAAGTTGAAAGTGCACGAGTGTGGACATAGCTAATGTTAGTTAATAAAAATTGTTGTTGTATTTACTGTAGTTTACCTTTTTGACAATGTTTGTAAAAATTCCATCCCATGTTCCATTTTTTAGTGAACCATAGTTATTCGAATTGTCGAAATGTATCTCATACCGATAAATCATTAAAAAAAAACAATACATGTATTTGTACATTTCAGGCCAACAATGAGGTTACAAAACAAGCAGTTGTGATTTTGAAACAAGGTAAAGTGCACAAAGTTCAATTTCCTATTTTTTTTTATCTTGAATTAGTTTACAGCAAGCATGTCAAATTCAAAGGCCTAGGTCTAAGTTTATGTGGGCCGCAAAAAAAAAAACAACAAGAAAAATTTCAATTTTTATAGAAACGTAGGTTTATTTCGAAAAGTACAGTATAACGGACAACGGACAAGGACATCGGTAAAATTAATGTTTCCTTCCTGACACTTGGCATCTTTTCTCTGCTACAATCTTTCCTACTTCGGGGGAAATCTTGTTCGCAGTGATTAGTTTCAAAACGCACCCAAGTTGAATGTCAGTAATCCTGGATCTGACATTGGCTGGGCCACAAAGATATTCGTTGTGGATTGCGAGTTTGACATGCTTGGTTTACAGTTTATGTTTATAGAAAAGACATGCACTGTCTGTCTGTTTCGTATACATTTTTACATTCTTTGATCTAACTAAGACCAAATTTGCAAAATCGTTTTATAGCCGGGAAGCTTGAACAAACATACTGTACCTACATAGAGATATAGGGCAAGTGAAAACGACAGACAATCGGTTGCAGACAATGCCAAACAGTTTAGTCAGTCAAAATGAACAGTACAGGCAGGCCCGGACTGGACTTGTAAAATGTTTCCGGGAAAAACTTGAGGGTGGCGCTGGCCCCCTAGCTGTACCACTACCATTGTAGGCCTACTCTCGCAATATATGCTTATTCGTAATCGCAACTAGTCTAATAGGGTCGCGATGTAGTATTTGGGACCACGTTTCTGAGTGGATGTATCAAAAAGGGTGTATTTGCCCACTGCATTTGAGGATTTGAATATTAAAATCCAAAATTTCATTGAAAATAATTGCAAATTTGTTGTTTTTACCTGAAATTTACAATTAGGGGCGCTCATTTTAATATTTGGAAAACATTTGTTCTGCCAAAAC
The DNA here is from genome assembly GCA_036925085.1 of Brachycybe producta. Lineage (NCBI taxonomy): Eukaryota > Metazoa > Arthropoda > Diplopoda > Playtdesmida > Andrognathidae > Brachycybe > Brachycybe producta. Next base: position 1,534,176 of record JAUPFP010000011.1, on the reverse strand, counting down.
CATTTATTACCTATTCCAAGTAATTGTCATGCCATGAGTTGCAAAATTTAAAAAAATTCAATCGTTTAATTGTACATGTATTTTGATGGGGGGGGGGGGGCGCACCGGGAAATTCCCCATTTCCCCGTGGCCCAGTCCGGGCCTGAGTACAAGGCAACGCACACAGCCGACTAAAACTTGGGACATTTACCATTTTTTCCAACAGACCCGATTGTTGGTGGTGGGATGGAAAACCTATACACGGCCGTGGACGAGCTCACAAAGTACTAATTAATATGGCTGTTTATAGTGTTTACATTGGTTCTGGGCATTGCGCGCGCACTATGGCAGGCATCCACGGACAACAGACAAGCGTAAACCACCGACAAACTGAGAGAACTGACGGTCGTGGGCAACTTGCGTTTTGTCAGCCTCAGACATTTGACTACTGTTAACTCACAAGAGATGACACCATAAATGTTTTTAGCAATGAAAACGGCGCTAGGCTAAGTGTTTGGCTTCGCAAGAGGACCATACTTTGAAGAGGATTAAGTCTCAAAACTTGTATGTATTGTAGTTTTTTTAAAAAATAAACAAATCCAAGTGACAATTTTTCGATCATACCTCGTAGATTTACATGGAAAATTAAATGTTTAAGTAGGTGATGATTATTTGATAATTATTTTACTCTTGTCAGGCCACTATTAAATAAAATACTGTTCGCAAATTTGTAATCTCTTTAGAGTTAATTTAATGCATGAAATAAAAAGGTACAGCGTGTAGTGCTGCAAGATTTATATATATAAAAAAAACAAGTGTAGCTGTAGCCTGACTGTGTAACCCTTGAGCTGATTAACTTTGGTGGGAATCACGTGGCAAGCCATTGAGCTGAGCAGAGTCTTGGATCTTCTTGAAGGTTTGCTAGGTGTAGAAAACAGGGCATTATTTACAATTCTTACTAGTAATCACCGTATAAGTAGATGTTGCCATCCAAAGCCAATTAAAGAATGAACTAAGTTTGATGAATATTTATGATATTTATTTCCAAATGTATGTTTAGACTATGGAATTTTTTCCTGCAGATAGTTCTGTGTTTAAGACGAATTCAATTTAACGATGACGTCTAAATTAAGTCTAAATACTATTGATAGGACATTCGAATCCCGCGAATCCTGAGAAGTATTCGAGATTCGAAAACTCGAATCTTCGCGCCTTTTTCGTCTTTCAAATTTTTCGAATCCTAACCTAAAAATACTGTTAAAAACTTTTAAAAAAGTAGTTTTAACTCTATTGACTTGACGTCCAATAGAAGCGTTCACTAACAAACAAAACGGCGATTGTTGCAATTTCGGTGGTACCCCGGATCACCAATATCACCTTGTGGCGACCCTTAGTGCCACACTGTTTTTTTATCATTATTTATTTAATATTTAATATTATTTCATTTATTTGTATCTTCTTAATGAATAATATAGGATTTTTACAGGGTGGCGTGGTTTTTTAACCATTGTGATTAAAACCATGGTTGAAACCGTGTTTTTTTTAATAAAAAACTTTCTGGCCTGTCTGGCATTTGCCCGAGTTGTCTCTGGCCAGCCCGACTCTGACATAGGTCATACTGTGACTCATAAAGGTCGAGGGAGGGGGGTTCCAGATTGTTACTGAAGGTTTTATGTCTATGTTTATCACTGCTGCCCACACACATTATTCAGACAATTTGGGTTAATGGAATTATTGGTTTAATTACTTTAATATCTATATTACTTTAGTATTTGGTCTTTTAATAAAAAATGAAAATATGCACATTTATGCAAAATGCAAAAATATACACTTCCCAGTGTGGCAGTGTCTTATAGTTAGTAGTAATTTTTTTTTATAAAAACATATTTTATGTTAACAAAAAACCCCCAGTTTTAAACCAAAAAAGGGTTTATTTGTTTTTTTTTTCCTTCAAACTAAAAAAAACCAGCCACCCTGGATTTTTATATGAAGGATTCGAGAGATTCGGGAGATTAGAGAACTTTTTAGGATTCAGATTCGAGAAAATTTAGGATTCATCCGACTCCCACCTCTAATAAATACCAATAATTAATTATGGGGAATTATCCTCTGAAACATGAAATAACAGGTTAATTGACAATGCATTTTTATGCGTACTGCTAAAATAGTCTCTTTTGTCACAAGTAATCTGGGCTGCTTGAAAAGTAATTATTCTAATTAAAAAAAAACTAATATGTATATACTTAATCTTCAATAGATCTAGAATAGACAGCAGTACTTCTATATCATATCCAGAATATGATGGTTTTATTCCAGTCTTGTCAATGATAACATATGGTGGATCCTGTAAAAAAATATGGGAAAACATTAGGTAAATGAACTCGGACTATCTTGAGGTACAATTTTCTCAACTGAAAGCCAAGAAATAACTAGCCAAACCACTGACCTGTTTTTTCCCTTCTTAATCGTCCATATATATACGAGCGTAGCATGTAATAATAATTCCCCTCTTATTGATAAGTCACGTTGTTTTGGGTTTCTAGTACTTAATTTGTTTAATTTTCCGAATTTTTTTTATCGTGATCACTTCTTGAAAAGGTTAGGCTGGCTAATTCCATTCTGCTGCAATGATATTATAGAGAGGAGTGTGCACTGTAATTTAGGCTACCGTGTGATACGTGTACTGTTCGCTTGAGTTTTTTTATGTGTCGAACGTTCTCGTGATCCTCAGACTTAGTGGACCATGCACCTCTGGACTAAAGCCGCGTTTTCACGGTGATAGTTTTCACGATAGTTAATGTCACGACAGCAACTATCACGAGAACTATCATTGTGCAGACCACATGATAGTCATTATCGCACTGTCGCGATAGCACTATCACTATCTCGTTCGACTAGATACTTGATAGTACTATTGCGATTGTGATCGTAACTATCATGATTACTATCAACGTGCATACAAAACTGTTGCAATAGTAATAGTTGTTGAGTGACCACTTGTAGGGAAATATTCACTTTGTAGGGAAATTTGGCTTCTGAAGGGAGAGAGGCAACACTGGTTTTGACTCAAACACATTTCTTAAAAACTGATGGTGTGTTTTGTGCTGTCAAACTTCACTGTCATGATAGAACTCTCACCTTACTTCAAGACATGAAAACAGTTGTTATCTCCAGAAAGAACTATCACCGTGAAAACGAGGCTTAAGTGAACTTTGAAGCTTAGTGGACTTAGGAAATAAGTTTACAACTGGGCTAAATGGACCTTTTTGTTTAGCGAATCTCAGAGCTAAATGGCGAATTGACAAAAAGCCAAAGTCGCATGACCGTCATTGACTGATGCATAAAATAACACGACAGTCATGAAATAGCACACACGATGTGCCATTATAAATTATGATTGTTACAATATTATTACTTTTCTGTAATGAGGCCCCTGGTCACTGGGTATGCGCAGTAAAAGTCGTTCACAGCAGGTGAAACTTGCAAGTACGAGAGTCAGGCGCCTGAAGGGACACCCTATAATGTTGATACATATAAACAACAAGGCAGCTCACAGTTTATTGAAATTGGGTGTCGCACCCAATTCAACAAAGTTTATATTAAGTTCACTTATGATGCATCAGTTCCTCAAAGAGACCTCCAGAAATTTCTTGTCAAAATATTTTCATAAAATTATTCAACTATTACCAAAACTATTTATAAAATTTAAAATAAGTGATTAATATAATTTAAAAAATTAAAAATCAGTTGACTTCATATAAATGAACTTTATCAGATAGATAGATGCGCCCACAAACAACAGACGTTGGCAGCAAAACCCCCAAAGTATACTCATCTATTCGAATTCTGATGTGTTGTCACCTCACATTACTTTCATTTGAATGTACCAGGGATTTAATATTTGAATTATTCCACATGGAAGGTTGTATTGAGTTGGATATGAATAGGGAATACTTATATTTCACTAATCAATTCATGGTTTTATTGACTTATTTTAAATTTTAAAAATCGTTTTGACAATCGTTGGGTAAGTCTTGACAATGTTTTGAAAAAACATTTCTGGAGGTAGTGTTCTTTTTAAATTAAAAAAAACATACCAATATTTTATACACTTACATGCATAGCAGCTATAATAACCTTTTGGTTCGGTGGAGTGAAATTAAAACTTGAAATGATTCCGTCATTTCTGTTGCTGTGAATCTGTATATTTAGAGGGAAGTGATATTATTGGTTTATCTGGTTGTACTTTTCTTTTCAATTAAATTGTAGGTATAATTATACTATAACTTACGGTTGTACCGTATGCAAAGGCCCGTTCCAGCAAACAGTAATACAAAATTAACGAATAAAAAGATGGCTTAAATATGTTACTTATCATCATGTTGCCTACTGCTTCCTCGAAGCAAAAGTGAAACATTAACTTCGAGATACTAGAATGAAATGCTTGGTTAAAAATGTGTACAATGCATAAGTTTTGTAAGAAATTGGTTTTTATTTGTAAAAAAAAATAGTTCCACATGTTGCAGTCTCAGCTTACCTTATCTGATGCATAATATTAATTTGTATGCAATATCAAAAGCAAATGTTTCTCAATTTATGGTCCAAGTGCCAATTGTGAAGTAATGATGATCATCATTAGTGAAACTGCAATTATGCTTTTTCTAATTAAAAAGGCTGGTTAGAGGTTAGATGTCCGGTTACTATCAGTTAAGTCAACTAGAGTTCTAGCTTCTAACTAGTGTTTTTGATTGAAAAAAACATTATTGTTGGTTGATCTAAACTGGATTGTTACTGCATGCACAAATGGCCCTTGGGCCACATATTGAGAAACATTTGCTTGATATTACATGAAAATCCGAGTCCTAGTGATTATTATTTTCTGAATGGCTTTTTACAAAAAGTAAGTAAAATAATAAATTATTTACTGAATTTTAGAAGTCCTTTGTGCAGAAATCGGAATTGGTTCTTTTAAAAATGAGAAAACGCCTTTAAACAAATAAAGTGTTCCTAATAAATATAATTTCAAGAGATCTTTTTTGTGTCATATGTTTGTCACAAACTTCAAATAAAATTATTATTATTGAGTCGAAAATTGTTTCATAATAATTTGAATTTGTCTCTAAGATTCTAAAAAAATAAATGTATTCCATAGTCACATCAGCTTTTTATGCACAGCATCTGTGACGGGAAATCAATGAAAAAACTTTTGATATTTGTAGAAACTTTTGTAATGTCACCAGTTACATTAAAAATTGTTTGTACATAAAAACACATTAGAAAATAGTGCAATGCATGCCGAACACATTTTCCCCCTGATGAGCATTTATAATTGTTCGTTCTGCCCCAAATAGTAAAATTAACATTCAAATTTTGTGGAAGTTTTTATTTACTTTATTGAGTGGAGCGTTGAGAAGGAATAGACTTATTCAATTCAACTCAGTACACCTGCAATCAGCTCGAGAGCCATGTGGCATGGGGATAATTCCCAATCATAAATGATTGTTATTTAGGCAAAGTTTAGACATTATTGTCAAATTGAAATCATCCTAACACAGAACTATTTTTCGGAAGAGTGTACCATTGTCTAAATACGTTTGGAAAAAAAAGACCAAAAATAGGCATCAGTTCTTGCTTGCAATTTTTTGATTGGCTTTGAATGGCCATGCCTACTTATACGAGGATTTCTAGTCAGGATGCCGTCTAACAATGCAATGTTTTCTTCAGTTAGCAGACGTTCAAGTAGAGCAAGGCTTTGCTCAGCTTTATGGTTTGCTAGTGATTCCCACTGTAGTTCATCTATCATTAGGGGTTACACTGTCAGAAAACATGTATTTTACCTTTAACAAACCTTGCAGCTCTATGCTTGTACCTTTTCTATTTCATAAATTAAATATGTGAACAAAATAAGGTGAACAATATTCTAAAAGTTGTTTTACAAGAGTCAAATAACAAACTTTTTTTAAATTTTCTGTGCATTATTTTAATGTATGCTGGTTGGCTTTGCTCACTGATTTCGTTATATGTTCCTTCTAAAGCAAGTCTTTGGAAAGAGTTAAAACAAGGTATTTAAAGGTGTCAACATGTTCCAATGAAATACTCCCCATTACATAAACTGCCTCATTTGGATTATGCTTTCGGAAAACATGCAAAACCTTGCATTTATTAATATTTAGTTGTAGATGCCACTGAGAACACCACTTTTTAGCGAGAAGGTTGAGATTTTTTTGGAGGATCTCAACATCACTATTACTGTATCATCATCTGCATTGGTATTGATGGTAGGTCGCATAGGTAAATAAACCCCTTCAGCAAGTAGTTGGTAGTCTATCCTGACCCAGCTGAGCATCTTCCTCTACCTGTTTCATTTCACCACTCCATTTGTAAATTCTTTTGTCTAAACTGCCCCTTTTGCTGTTTCATTTTTATCCTTTGCCTATACGTCACTGCTAGCCTCCACCTCCAACCCTCTGGTCGTCCAAGATAGAATCGTCCCAGAAAAAATCGTTCAAGATTAATAGAGCTCCTATTCTCTACCGTGTTCTTTTCGGGTTAGGATAAAATGATGAAGGGGTGAACATCGTGGGTAATTCCCAAACTGAAACACAATGCATATAGCATTAGATGAACACAAAAACATTGGGATAAACCAAGGTTTGTAGTTACTTTACAAAACTTGGGGATGAACCAATGAATGAACACTGCAAACATGGGTGCGGGGAGCACTGTTGCTTAGGTATATTGTACAAACTCTCATAAAGGTGCCCTAGACAAGAAAAAAGGGGGGATTAGTACAGGAAGAGTGGCAGAGTCTTGTATATACACTGACATTAGATACTAGCGTACTATCTATGGGGTGCTGGGTGGCATTTTTATAGCACCATAGGTAACGTCTCGGACAGTGCCACGACTAGGAATTTTGTGCCTGGAGACTACATTACTGTCAACGCCACTTAGCTCCCTACAGGCTACTCACACAAATGTGACCCATTTTTTTAATTTTAAGAATTCTTGAATCCTTGTGCTTTTCCTAGCTTTTTGGGACTTTCCGGCCAGTTGAGCGCTCCTGATGCATTTTTAGAGCATTTAAATATTTTTTCGACTTTTCGCCGTTTTTTGGAAAAAAGCCACACACTTGGTTTTTGGTCCATTTTTTCGAATTTTAAGAAATCTCAAATCCTTGTGCTTTTCCAAGCTTTTTGGGATTTCTGAGTCCAGTTGAGCAATACTGAGGCATTTTACGGCTTTTAGAGTTGATTGCAATATATTGTAGCAAAATGAATGATGTAAAATTTAACATTTTAAGTCATTAAGTTTACTACAATATGCAATATACAATACACAATTACTATAATATACAAATGTAAGAAATTCTAGTATGTCACATTAAGGTAATTGAAGTAACAATATTCAGTTTTACATTTTTTTTTAAACTTGAAAAATTGAAATGTTTTGTATTTACCAAAAATGCTCTGGGAAGTGCTAAAGTTTTCGAACGTACTATATTACATAAGCAGCTTAAACGTTCAAAGACGAATAAAGAATGTAAGACATGAGCTGAAACTTAAAGACAAAAGCTTTTGTGTTTTATAAAATATCGAAAAATCTCTGTTGACATATACTGCATAATACCGAAATACATCAGATATATAAAACGAAATTTTTTGTAGAAATCTGTTCCATCTTTGTTCAACGGCGTATGCTTATTTTGTGTTAAAGAGACCATTACCTCCAGAAATTTCTTGTCAAAATATTGTCAAGATTTATTCAACGATTGCCAAAACAATTTTTAAGATTTAAAATAAGTCATTAATATAATTGAAAAAATTAAAAATCAGTTGACTTCATCTAAATGTACTTTTTCAGACTTAAACAACAGACATTGGCAACAAAACCCCCAAAAGTATACTCCACTACTAGAATTCTGATGTGTTGTCAACTCACGTTACTTTCATTTCAAAGTAAGTGTGATCTTTTGACGTCGACTCTATTATTTTACCCAACTTATGATGACGATTTCTATAGCTCGTTTCTTCTCTGTATTGCGCAGTGCCCGCACAGAGAAGATTCAAGCTACAGAAAGAGTTGGGTGGAGTTGGATTACGATCATCCTCCTGCATGGGAGTGAAATCGATGCTGAAGGATGGTGGCCATCCTTCTCTCCGTCGACGCTGATATGCATCTTTCCTCGTGGTGATTACCATTTTTGAAGATGCTGTAGCTGCTTCAGGATCGTATGCTTCCTTGCCCTATGGTGTCTCCGGCCTCTGTAGAGAAGTTATTAGTTACCAAACATAAAGACAACACATTTTCTCATTGTAACACTTTTATTCATCTTTGCTCAGAAACATCAAGAGTACAAAGATGAATTGTTTAGATTAAAGGTGCGTCCTCATGCCCAAGATGTGGTACGGAATAATCAACGTAATACAAAAGAGAGCAAATACAAGGACGAGGCACAAAGAGGAACACGGTCCTTTTATACCTTAGACCTGTGTACACCTACGAGATTTTTGAGTATCAATCCGCCATCAGAATATTAATTAGGAGAGGAGGGAGGGACAAGCAGGAGTTGTTTACCCCCCAGGCTATGGTTTTTGCGGGAACAAGAGTTGCTGGGTGTTACATAAGGTACAGGAGAGAAATAATGCCCAGGTTAATTGCAAATTGAATAATTTAGAGAACTAGTGGGGTAACCCGTCATAAATGACGGGAGCAAAATTTACAAACAATTGTGCCCAGCATTAGAATTTCTTTTACTCCGCCCTTTTATGACATCAGACCAAGTAACAAACCAATTAGAAATTGATGACGTTCATAAAAGAGCGGAGCAAAAGTAATTCTAATGCTGGGCACAATGGCCTGTGATAAACAGTAGTTTAATTTTGCTACTATTATCCCCTCCCCTTTTTATATTTGAAAGAGAAAATGAGTTTTTCATTTTCTCTGATGTGCGCATGCCCGTCGTTTGTTCTTTTTTTACTCCTTTCATTTCAATTTCAGTCACCCCTCCCACTTTTTTCTTCCTCTACGTTTCTCTCTTTCTCCCCCTCTACACTTTCCAACCTTTTCCCCCTCTCCAATTTAATATCATGGGGTTCTTGGATGGGAAGGGTGCAACATATAGTTTACCTTGAGAAAAAAAAGCAGTTCATTTATTCAAATTTATATAAATTCCGACGTGTTTCAAGGTTTGTACAGCGTTATCACAGACAGATAGATGGATACCCACACAGACCTGGCTTAATATATATATGTATATGTATATATATTATATGTATAATATCCCAGGTCTGTGTAGTGTCTTTGAAGTAACGCTGTACAACCATTGAAGCATGTCGGAATTTATATAAATTTGAACTAATGAACGGCTTTTTTTCTCAAGGTCAACTATATGTTGAACTGGCCCAATCCAAGAACCCCATGATATTAAATTGGAGAGGGAAAAAGGTTGGAAAGTGTAGAAGGGGGAGAGAAACGTGGAGGGGGAAAAGGTCGGAGGGGGTGACTGAAATTGAAATGAAAGGAGTAAAAAAGGAACAAACGACGCACATGCGTACACCAGACACCAGACAAACTCATTTTCTCTTTCAAATATAAAAAGGGGAGGATATAATAGTAGCAAAATTAAACTAGAATTTATCATGGGCAACTTGTGCCCAGCATTAGAATTTCTTTTCCTCTGCCCTTTTATGAACGTCATCAATTTCTAATTGGTTTGTTACTTGGTCTAAAAGGCCGGCGGAAAAGAAATTCTAATGCTGGGCAAAATTGCCTGTGAATTTTGCTCCCGTCATTTATGACGGGTTACCCCACTAGTAAAAAAAATCATAAATTATAGCAGTTTAATAAAGCCCACCAATAAATTTACTGGGCCTTATTAGCCACCACATACTAGGTTTGATTGCAACTATTTTCATAAAAATTATGAATTCAAGTCAATTCAATTATTCTTTACAATAAAATTTAAAGTTGAAAGGATAAATTAAATATAAAAACAATGTGAAAAGAACAAGATTTTGAAATAAGTTGGGTTCACTACAAGAAGCTGTACAGGTTCTATACAGTAGAACCGATATAATTAGTTGAGGACCAAAATGTTCTTGTTTATGTAAGTGTATCAACAATTGTTTTTATTATTATTTGTATTGTATATGGTGATGGAAAAACTTATTTCCTTATTTTTGTAAGACTATATGGTGGTGGATATTAAAATTATGTAACTAAAAAACTGTTAAACAAATAAACAAATTCAACAAAGAAAAGACTTGGCTAGCTTATTATGTCTAACAGTCTTCAGTGACTCATGCCTAGTTCTCACAACCTTCTTGTAACTCGGGCTAAAATAGCCTTGGCTAAACGAGTGTGTTCACATGTGAGCAGCTACACATGGGCTTCATGACCTGCCTAAAGGGGGCGCTCACTACAGCATATTTATTTCATTTTTACAAATTTGGCACTGGCCATTATGTGTGGACATTGTGCTGTGTATAGCCTGCATAAAGTATACATAATTGGAGTGAAAATGGCTGATATTGTCCATACTAACAAAAGTGAATTGCATGAGCCTTCATTGAACACACTAAATGCAACATATTTTAATTGTAGTTAGGTTGATGATTTAGAGTTTATGGAAATAAGTAATTATTAAATAAAGATCAATTGATAATTTTAAATTATTTTAATAAATTAACAAATAGACTGAAACACCTAACAATGGAAATAGAAAATGAATGACGCCATTTTCTATTCAGATTTATGACCACCAGGTGGCGTACGATCAAGTTAAATTTTTCTTGCATTCACACTAAATAATGTGTAGGCTACATATGGGTAACCAAGGCTACCTAATCCTAGCTAACATTTGACATTGACCACCATCTAGTGTGTGTTCTCACAACCCATATACATAGGCTAAGTCCTTAGCCTGAGCTACATGAAGGTTGTGAGAACTAGGCATAAGTGAACCTTCCTAGTTAGCTGTCTTTAATGAACAAAAGAAAAATGCTAACATTCCACATGGGAATTTTGTATTGAGTTGAATATGAATAGGGAATATCTATATTTCATTAAGGAATTTTGGAAATGTGAAGTAACAACCTTTGCCAAAAAATGACAGGCAATTAGAAAATGGGATAAAGTGACATTGGCTCCACCAGTTTTATGACCAATGGCAACTTCTAATTGGTTTGTTGTGTGGTTCGATGTTGAAAAGGGCGGAGCATGTGATGTCAGACTACATAACCAACCAATTAGAATTTGCGTTCATCATAAAAAGGTGGAGTAAACGTCTGTTAAATCTCGTTTTCTAATCACCTGTCAAAAATTGGGGGGGGGGGACTTTCGTTTTTGGAAATTTAAAATGGCGTAGTTTGGTGACTCAGGAAAAGTCACTTTTATTTTCAAGTTTTTTTATATTTTTAATGACTTATTTTAAATTTTAAAAATCGTTTTGGCAATCTTTGGGTAAGTCTGACAATATTTTCAAAATATATTTCTGGAAGTAATGGTCTCTTTACATTAAAAAGCTACTTAAACAGTCTGACTAATTAGAAATTTATTCATCATTGTAACACCCAGTAACTCATGATCCTGCCAAAACCATAGCCCGGGGTAAACAACTCCTGCTTGTCTCTCTCTCCCTCTCTCTGACAGTGGTGGATTAATACTCTTGGGTCCATGGTCAATTGGACCTCGTTACAACTCGTAGGTGTACAAAGGTCCAAATTATAAAAGGACCGTGTTCCTTTGTTCTTCGTCCACTCATGCTCTACTTTTGTACTACGTCTAATACTATATCCGTATCACATCATTGGCCCGTGGATGCACCTTTAATAATGAACGTTCATTCTTGTAATCTTTGTTTCCATACAAGAATGAATAAAGTGTTTGCAGTGAGAAACTGCGTTGTCTACTTGTTCTGAAACTAACCCTTCTCTAGACAAGCTAGATACACCACAAGGCAAGGAGACATATGGATCCCGAAGGAGCAACAACATCTTCCAACCATCAAGGAAGATGTACATTAATGGCGGTCAGAAGTGATGGCCACCATCTTTCTGTGCAACTTACACCCCTATACAGAAGGATGATCACAATCTGTCACCATCCGACCACTTCTATAGCTCGGATCTTCTCCGTGCGGTCACCACGCGATCAAGAGAAGAAACGAGTTATAGATAAACATCATAATAAATTGGTAAATATTCAAAGGCCGTCATCAAAAGCTCACAACATACAGTAGTATATGACTAGGAAATACATTTTAGAACACAACACAGTTTCCTCTGCCACAGGCCCTCTCGGCTGCTTTCATAGTAGAATCGAATTACTAAAATTCAAATTTTATTATTGACACGTTTCAAAATCATCATTTTTTTAATTGTACTCTAATTAAATCTTTTGAAAGATATCAAATAAGTAAAAGGACAAAGTGAGGAAAACACAAGAGTGGCTTTTATTAAACACATAAACTTTATAAGATACATTTTCAGAAACTTATTGTAATTTATTCATAAATGGCATTCTAAACTGCTGCTATCCTTACAATTTACCAGTGTATAGTTTTTCTGTTATTGCAATAAACCTAGGCATTCTCAAATGAACCCCCGCGATTGACAATTGACAAAAGTTCAGAGAACTACATACATGTATGTGGGAGCTCAAGTGAGGTACTTGACTCTACCATTATGTACAATAAATAGTAATGGCACAAATATAATTGACTAATGTTGAATAGTAGCAGTAGTATGAATCATACTACATAGCATACTTTTTAGGTGTGTAATCATGGATCTGGTTTAAAGTGGTAAATATGCATAATTGCAAGGTTAATTTATGTACATATAGAAAATTATCAACGAATCTCTTGACACGTTTTAGCGCAAACATTATTATTTAAAATCATGTGCAGTTGCTACAGTGTACATAGTAGTTTGATACCAAATAAAGCAGGTGGTGTTGTTAAAAAAAACTTACTAAAATTAGTTTATCATCTCCTTTGTTTCAACGTGGGGAGAACGGGGTTAGCTGGTATGGATATTTATTCTCATTTTTTTTCCAAAGAAATTTTCTTTGATAATTCAGAAGAAAAAAACTTTGGTTTGAACTTTGGTCTGGAACAAGCTACTATCACATTTTTCCAATGTACTGACAATCTCTTTTAAACCGTCTGAGCTTGGATAACAAAATTTGATTTATGCATATGAAAGTAGGCACTTTCTAATTACTGAAATGTATTCTTCCAGTACAAATGACCCTTACTTATAACTTTTACAATTTGGAAAGTGAATATTTATTAAAAGCTTTCAAATGATATTTTAAGTTTAAATTTTGAAGTGAACATGCACTCACGCACAAAGTAGAATGCCTTCGTATAACATTGTTTTAGACTTAGTAATTATTATATTTACACTAGTGGGGTAACCCGTCATAAATGACGAGAGCAAAATTCACAGGCAATTGTACCCAGCATTAGAATTTCTTTTCCTCTGGCCTTTTATGACGTCAGACCAAGTAACAAACCAATTAAAAATTGATGACGTTCATAAAAGGGCGGAGCAAAAGAAATTCTAATGCTGGGCACAATTGCCTGTGATAAACTGTAGTTTAATTTTGCTACTATTATCCCCTCCCCTTTTTATATTTGAAAGAGAAAATGAGTTTTTCATTTTCTCTGGTATGCGCGTCGTTTGTTCCTTCTTTACTCCTTTCATTTCAATTTCAGTCACCCCCTCCCACTTTCCCCCTCCAAGTTTCTATCCCCCTCTACACTTTCCAACCTTTTCCCCCTCTCCAATTTAATATCATGGGGTTCTTGGATGGGAGTGTGCAACATATAGTTGACCTTGAGAAAAAAAAGCGGTTCATTTATTCATTTAAATTTATATAAATTGTACAGCATTAATCACACACACACACAAACACACACACAGACCTGGCTTAATATATATATATATATATATATATATATATATATATATATATATATTTATATATACTAGTGGGGTAACCCGTCATAAATGATGGGAGCAAAATTCACAGACAATTGTGCCCATCATTATAATTTCTTTTCCTCTGGCCTTTTATGACGTCAGACCAAGTAACAAACCAATTAAAAATTGATGACGTTCATAAAAGGGCAGAGGAAAAGAAATTCTAATGCTGGGCACAGTTGCCCGTGATAAATTCTAGTTTAATTTTGCTACTATTATTTCCTTCCTTTTTTATATTTGAAAGAGAAAATGAGTTTTTCGTTTTCTTTGGTGTGCGTATGCGCGTCGTTTGTTCCTTTTTTACTCTTTTCATTTCAATTTCAGTCACCCCCTTCCACTTTTTCCCCCTCCACGTTTCTCTCTCCCCCCTTCTACACTTTCAACCTTTTCCCCCCTCTGCAATTTAATATCATGGGGTTCTTGGATGGGAGTGTGCAACATATAGTTGACCTTGAGAAAAAAAGCGGTTCATTTATTCATTTAAATTTATATAAATTGTACAGCATTAATCACACACACAGACACACACACAGACACACACACAAACCTGCCTTAATATATATATATATATATATATATATATATATATATATATACTAGTGGGGTAACCCGTCATAAATGATGGGAGCAAAATTCACAGACAATAGTGTCCAGCATTAGAATTTCCTTTACTCCGCCCTTTTATGACATCAGACCAAATAACAAACCAATTAGAAATTGATGACATTCATAAAAGGGCGGAGCAAAAGAAATTCTAATGCTGGGCACAATTGCCTGTGATAAACTGTAGTTTAATTTTGCTACTATTATCCCCTCTCCTTTTTATATTTGAAAGAGAAAATGAGTTTTTCATTTTCTCTGGTGTGCTCATGTGCGTCGTTTGTTCCTTTTTTACTCCTTTCATTTCAATTTCAGTCACCCCCTTCCACTTTCCCCCTCTACACTTTCCAACCTTTCCCCCCTCTCCAATTTAATATCATGGGGTTTTGGATGGAAAGGGTGCAACATATAGTTGACATTGAGAAAGAAAAAAGCAGTTCATTTATTCAAATTTATAAAAATTCTGACAAAATGTGTTTTTCCCATGTAATCCAGATCTGTATTTAAGGTGCTGCACACATTGTCAAAAACACTTAAGTGTAATTGTAGATAGCTCAAAATTATGTTGTTTTCTAATCATAAAGAATTAATTTTGAAATACAAAATTTGCAAATTTCAAAATGAAAGGTGACCTCATTGTAACCCACGTGGGTTAATTTATTCATTGATCAAAAGTATGATGCAATTATTCACACTTTCCTGGCTGCCAGCTTTTTTTGTTCAGGTTTTTTTTTTAATTTAATGATTTTTCACAAAAATAAGATAAACGGAACAAAATTGAAAATTCTAATGTAGCCTACCAAAAAGCCCATCTAAAGATGTATATACTGGTTAATTTTTACGATTCTAGAGTGTGTAGTTTCCGAGAACATTCGTGCATAAAGGGAGGGAGTGAAGGAGGGAGTGAAGGAGGGAGTGAGGGAGGGAGTCAGCCCTTAGCAAATTATGATATTAGATTCCTGGCTGCCAGCTTTTTTTGTTCAGGATTTTTTTTTAAATTTGATGATTTTTCACAAAAATAAGATAAACGGAACAAAATTGAAAATTCTAATGTAGCCTACCAAAAAGCCCATCTAAAGATGTATATACTGGTTAATTTTTACGATTCTAGAGTGTGTAGTTTCTGAGAACATTCGTGCACAAAGGGAGGGAGGGAGTGAGGGAGGGAGTCAGCCTTTAGCAAATTATGATATTAGATAATTATAATTATAAGGATGGGACATTCAAATCCTCGAATCCCGTGAATGTTGAAAAATATTCGAGATTCAAAAACTTGAATCTTCGCGCTTTTTTCGTCTTTAGAATCTTTCGAGAGATTCGAAAGATTGGCATTCGGATTGGAGAAAATTTAGGATTCGTCCCACCTCTAATTATAAGCATTTTACTCAATTAACATTTTTTGGTAATTATATGTTTTTTTTTACAAAAAAAAAACAATTGAAATACAGTAAATAGCATAATATTAAAACCGTTATTAAAAAAATTGAAAACATTTCAAAGATTGTAGTTTTTAATTTTGTTTCTGTATCTATTGAACTTCGTTTAAATATGTTTTTTTCATAGACTTTTCATAGAGTTGATTGGGTTATACTCCTTCCACTTGATGTGGCTTCCAACAGCCAATGAAAACACAAAACCCTTCGGTACCCACTTGTTTTTTGCTGATGGTTGTTTGTTTCAGTTTGAGACAATTGACAGGAACACTCATAAACAAAAACGTCTGTGCATAATGATTAGCAACGATGAATGCTAATATCTCCTAATTGATTACATCATGTATGTCAATTGTATTGTCGCATCCGTTTGTTGTCATTGTCAATTACTCGAGATGTATGCTCATTTCGCGAAATGGACATACATTTCGTGTAATGGACAATTACACCAAATGGACGCGACATACAATGTACATCGTAAGACAAAATGTGGTAATTTGACATGTTCGAGAAAACTCGAGTGTCTAATCTGTATCAAAAAACTAAACGTTGTTTATTTTATGGTACATTTTTGTTTATTTGCTTTATGACCACTCACAAACATGAATGAATCCATAGATAATAATTATATAGGAGGACTGTGACAGTAAGAGTTAAGGGTAAAAATGGGCCTTTTTTTTACGTTTTTATTTTAATTCGGTTCCAATTTTTTTTTTCCTTCTCTGTTTATGACCAATTTCACAATCTTACTTGCTCACATGGTAAAAATTTGTATACAATCATTTAAAAATGTTGTTACAACAACAAGCTGGTATTGAGGTGTGTACCCCAAAGTGATTGGGACAAAGTTTTCTATTGGAAATGGACAACTTTTCACAATAATTTTAAATTTTTGGACAGCTATTCTTTTTTTAATTGTATACAAAAATTGGTGTGCACCTTAATGCCAAACCCCAAAGTGTTTGGGACAACTAATACGGAATATATGACCAACGGACTGATTGAAGCAACTGACATTTTTTTTGGAGCAGTTACCATTTTTGAAAAAAATAACAACTGGTAACAGTAGAAACCTGGAACATTTTCCATTGAGGTTAGGGGTAAAAGGAAACTTTCCCCCTTTCCCTTTTCTTCCTCTTTATCCCCATTTTTTTGCCTTTGTTGCTTCTTTATCGGTACTCGATACTCGCGTCGCTTGCCACTAATTAGTTGCCTATGTACAGGTACGGATGCATTTGCCCGTTCTATTGTTCGTCAGCTAACTAAGCCGTTTTCATTTTAAAATTGGACTGTCAATACTGACTGAGCTTTTTGTAGAACAATTGCAACTAATATGAATCTAATCCTAGCTTTTACTTTACACAAAAACACATGATGCATACTGTATTACTATATTGTAATTTAGCACACGTGCCAATGATAGAAATTTGGTCGTGCCTGAATTGGTTTCTTCCACGACATTTCATTTTATTATTGGGTATGTTTTCTTTTGTTGGTTTTGCTATTGCTTTGTTTACAGAAATTACTCATCGTAGTACTAAGTAAATGACAACAAAAAACAACAACAATGGAAATTTTAATAATGATTTTATTCGTTTTAACAAATGGACTATCGTTAAGTAAACAAAGTTGAAACATTTTTTTTTGCTGCATTGCAATATCATTGCCTACCAAAATGCAAATCACAAAATATGTGCACATTTAACTGGTTTTTGTTTTGAAATCTTGTGTGAAAAACAAGTTTGCTGCAGGTGTTTACAAAACAAACACATAATTAATAAAAAATGTGTCTTTATTGCAAACGTAAATTATATTATTAGTAATGGTTAAAGCAAACAATGAAATGTAGTAGTGATGCTATGATGGGCAATGTATAAAGGATGAGTTCGTAAAGATATTAATTTCAAACTTTGAAAAGAACTTGCTCGTGAAACACTATCAATATTGTTCAACCTATGTGAAATTTATCAAAGATGAAGATTTTTCCATACCATCTTCCTATGCTCGTGTTAGCGTTAGTAATGTTGTGCTTTAAGGTAATATCGAATTATGGAATGTTTTGGGTCTTCATGCAGACAATTCTAAAGCAATGATCGCAGCAATCGAATACATACTGTTTAGTGCTTGCATTGAATAACATTGGTAAATGATTTAAAAAATTTGTTACCGTATAAAATTAATATAGTAGATTTATTTTATACGTAACAACATAACAACAGCCACTTTGGTGGGTTTAGTGATAATACTTTAAAATTGTCTGTATGATTGCATGCTACCATGAAAAATGTTTTTGAATCTACGAGATTTTAGAGCTGCTATGCATTATGATTAATGTTGTAAGAAAACGTGTTTTTTTTTTCTTGATTGTTTTTTTCCATTTTCTGAACGTGTTTTTTACTATTATGTTTTTTTTAAAAGTTTTTATTTAAAAAAAATGTTTTTCAGATTTACTATCATATGGTGAAGGTAATTGAAATGGCTTAATTCACGAATCTGACATAATTTATATTTTAAGAATATAAATTATGTCAGATTTATTTAATTGTCATTAATTTGCATTTCACTTTTACTGTCAACTTTGTATTTTTCCCTATTGTAAAACTGAAACAATCAGGATTCACCAACAACATACCTAAAGAATGCCTTTTTTTTGCATTTCCTCCCCCACCCCCCAGCTTATTTTTTCTAATTAAAACATGATTTTATATAAAAAAAGAACACTTTTTAATGTACATTTTTAACGGAATCATTCAGTAATCTCGGAAACACGTATTTAAAACTGATCAATTTTCTTTCTTCTTGCGTTTTTCTTTTCCCGCCGGTTTTTTTTAATTTTTCCGTCACCGTTTTTTTTTAAAAACGAACACGGTTTTTTTTAATTGACAACACTAATTATGATACATTTAGCATATGTTCTTTACTTCGTCTCGCTTAACAAGCATTGCACGTTATAATT
The DNA here is from genome assembly GCA_036925085.1 of Brachycybe producta. Classification (NCBI taxonomy): domain Eukaryota; kingdom Metazoa; phylum Arthropoda; class Diplopoda; order Playtdesmida; family Andrognathidae; genus Brachycybe; species Brachycybe producta. Next base: position 1,515,217 of record JAUPFP010000011.1, on the reverse strand, counting down.
TTAATTAAGTTAAAATGTTAAAAATTACACGAATTTACACCACGTTTTTGTATTCGTTGTTTGATACCTTTTTTATTACTTTCAGTTAATAAGAAAATTAACTTATTTATTTTAAAAAAGTCATCCGTAAAGAGAATTAAAAATAAATTATTAAAAATAGACTATACATGTAGACTATATATTAAACTCACGCCTAAAGCGATTAGGCCTGAGTTGGTATCGTTACAACGCACAATTTGCAGTATTTTATGCTACAAACCTAAACGTTACAATAATTTGTTAATGTGTGATTTTTTTGTTATTAGTTGTCTATAGGTATCAATATCAAGCACACCTTCAAACGTGCTACTGGAGGAGGAGGTGCAGGAGGAGGTGGAGGAGGGGGAAGAGGAGGAGGAACAGCTGGTGGACAGTTTAATGTCGATGGTGTACCTACTATAAGTGGACAACAAGGTCAACCATCTGGCCTCTCATCTTTTTTAACATTGCCATCAACCATTATATCAAACAGCCTAAATCCTGGTAGTGGTACTGGGCTTCTCAATGGTACTCGCAGTGGAAATACTGTTATTGGAAATGGCAACATTATTACAGGGTTACTTCAAAGTCCTGCGAATTTTTTTCAAGGAGTCAGTGGCACACTGAGTACTGTATTAACAGGAGTTACAGGTGTAGCAGCATCTCCTTTGACAATTCTTGGAAACATGCTTGGTTCTGGAGACAACATTGGCCTCGGTAGTGCTAGTGGGAGTGGTAGTAATGACGGAGTAATTAATCTCAATTTTAGTATGAACCCTATTATTTCTTTAATTAATAGCCCACTTGAAGTAGCACAGGAATTGATTGGAGCCGTCACATTTCTTGTATCACTAGTTTCAAATGTAGCAGTGTCGCCCTTTGCAATTAGTGGCAACGTAGTAAATGAAACGTTAGCCCCGATTGGTTCAGGTGGTGGTTTTAGCGGCGGTGGTGGAATTATTCTCAATGATAGTACAAATTCTCTACTGGGATTAATTCAAATCCCAATTGATGTGCTAGAGACTTTGACTGATACAGTTAACGGATTTATATCAACTTTTTCAAATCTCGCGTTATCTCCTTTAACATCTCTTGAAAATCTACTTAATTCTGCGGCCACTGGCAGCAGTTTTGGAGGTTTTAGTGGCAATGTTTCTCTTGCAGGTGGCACTGGGGGAATCAATGTTAATGGTAGTCTGAGCCCCATTGTGGGATTAATGCAGAGCCCGATGGAAATGGTACAGAGTTTGAGTGGAGTTGTTGATGGATTCTTATCAGTTGTTTCAAATGTGGCATTATCGCCTGTAGAAATTATTGGAAACGTGCTTAATTCCGGCTCTATTGGTGATAATTCTGGTGGCCTAAGCGGTAATCCTTCTGGCACTGGAGGGATTAGTATCAATGGAAGCTCGAATATTATAATGTCAATAATTGGCAGCCCGGTAGAGTTTATAGATGCATTGATTGGCGCGCCATTTGAAATTTTTACCAATATAATTAACGGTACTTTAGGTGGTATCAGTCCATTTCTAAGTCAGTACAGTTATGGTAATGGCGATTATCAGGGCCAGTATTACTGGAACCAATATTTTTGGAATCAATATCATGGCTAATATGAATACTAATTAATAATTTGTGTATTAATGGCATCAAATGCACCTACATGGCTAAACGTTCTATGTTGGAATTCTTGCATGGGCATTGATATATGATGAAGAAATGTATCAAATTGCATTTTGTAATTGACTATTTTTATATTTGTTATTTTGTATGTTTTATTTAAATAAAAATGTAATTATAAACAGATGTTAATGTGTGATGTTAACAGATGTTAATTATGTTTATTGGAGATGACCGAAATTTAGCATACGATTATTTCTCCGTTAAAGGCCTGTGATTAAATGTTGTTTCAGGAAAGTGACATTGGATGGCGCTTGCATCGCTAAATACGCTCTTATTATTGTCGCTTAGAAAAACCGCTTTTATACTTTTAAATGAATTTAAATGTGTTAGGTGAATTATATGGAATTAACCAAATAAAAATGAACTTTTATTATTAATATTTTAAACTGAAATACTAAATCAATATTGTGTCAATAGTTTATCTATCTATTATCATAATCTTCTATTATCATAATTTGCTAAGGGCTGACTCTCTCCCTCACTCCCTCCTTGACTCTCTCCTTCACTCCCTCCCTTTGTGCACGAATGTTCTCGGAAACTACACTTTCTAGAATCGTGAAAATTAACCAGTATACACATCTTTAGATGGGCTTTATGGTAGGCTACATTAGAATTTTCAATTTTGTTCCATTTACCTTATTTTTCTGAAAAATCATCAAATTTAAAAAAAATCCTGAACATACAAAAGTTGGCAGCGTGGAAAGCAGGCTTTATTGCATCACGTTTTTTTAAAGAATAAATTAACCCATGTGGGTCATGTTAAAGGTCACCTTTGATTTTCACAATTTACATTGGTAGCAAAATTGGTTATGTCTTTGGCAGAGAAGTGAGAGGTGCTTTGGTTCAAGTCCTGGCCAGAGTTTTTGTATTTTCATTTTTTCAACACAAGGCAGGCTTATACTAGCATCAACAAAAGTATTTACTCAAAATGTGTATTTGGAAATGTTCTCAATCTGAGATGTTATACAGTGCGTATTGACACACTCCAGAAATTGTTTATAACTCGGCCTACACTCAATAGATTTTCCTGAAATTTTCAACATAAAGAGAGCATCCTATATTATAAACGTTCTGCTAGGCAGAAATTTTTTTCTTAAAAAGGTAAAAATTTAGAAAATTAAAAACTGGAAAATGGCCGTTTTATAATTATAAACGAACTGATGACCTTTTCACTTTTAACACAACAATAACATTATAAATGATAAAGTATACGACTGTCGAAACCAAAATATCACCACTTTCGAACGGTCAAAATGTTCTCTCAACTTAAATCCTATAGAGAACATTTGGTACATCACCATACGTGATGATTAAGCAGATTGCCATGATAATAATACATTAGTAGAGCTGAAAAGTGCCACTTTAGCTACTTCGGGCAGAATTTCTGTAAATTTGCAGTATGTAGAAAAAATGTTTTCAGTTATAAAACTTCAGGACAGTTGTATACTTTATTAATTTTAATGTTACTGTTGTGTTCAGTATTTTATTTTGTCACTGTAATCAAAGTGAAAAGTTTATTAGTCTGTCTATAATCATGGAAAAGTCATTTTCCAGTTTTTAATTCTTTTTAATTTTTACCTTTTTAAAAAATTTGTTTTCTGATTAGCAGAAAATTTATAATATAAGATGCTCTCTTTATCTTGAGAAATTAAAGTGAATCAATAAAGTGTAACTTCTGTTATAATTTATGCCTGGGATTTGTGTATCTATATATATATATATATATATATATATATATATATATATATATATAAATAATTATCTGTATATATAAAAATGGATGTTTGTATATATATATATATATATATATATATATATGTAATCGCTAAACTCGAAAACCGTTTGACCAATCACCATGAAAATTACCACGTATATGTATTTTTTCATGAAGAAGGTTTTTTTGCTATTCCCTTTGTTGTAGGTCGCCACCATATGGCGCTGCAGTATATCAACTTCTATACCTATTAGGGCGAATGTACCTTTACGGCACATTGTTTTAGTTTCAAACATCCTTTTAGGGCAAATGGTTTTAGTTTCAAACCATCTTTTAGGGCAAATGTACCTTTAGGCCAAATAGTTTTAATTTCAAACAGCCTTTTATGGCAAATCGTTTTCGGGTAAATGTCCCTTTACGGCAAATGATTTTAGTTTCAAACATCCTTTTAGGCAAATAGTTTGTTTCAAATATCCTTTTGAGGCAAATGTCCCTTTAGAACAAATGGTTTTAATTTCAAACATCCTTTTAGGGCAAATGGATTTAGGCCAAATGTAGCACTAGGGCAAATGGTTTCAGTTTCAAAGACCTTTTAGGACAAGTGTTTTAGGGCAAATGTCCCTTTAGGGCAAATGTCCCAAGAGAACAAATGGTTTGTTTCAAATATATTTTTAGGGCAAATGGTTTTTGGTCAAATGTCCCTTAAATATTACAAATGCTTTTAGTTTCAAACATTCTTTTAGGGCAAATGGTTTAGGGCAAATGTACTTTTAGGGCAAATGGTTTTAGGGCAAATGTCCATTTAGAGTAAATGGTTTTAGTTTCAAACATCCTTTTAGGGCAAATGGTTTTAGTTTCAAACATTTTTAGGGCAAATCATTTTAGAACAAATTCCTCTTTAAGGCAAATGGTTTATTGCAAATGTACCTTTAGAGCAAATGGTTTTAGGGCAAATTTACTTTTAGAGCAAATGGTTTTAGGGCAAATTTACCTTTAGATCAAATGG